>OY998135.1:8349638-9549638 GCA_963921915.1 Hyposoter dolosus | reverse complement strand
CTCAACAATGTTCTCCGCCGGAAGTGCTCGTTTTATATGCGGAATTAATTGGACAGTTTTTTTCGATCGTAATTGTTGATAAAAATTGAAAATCATGGAAATTAAATGAAAATTTCACTCTGCTCGTGAAATTCGTGATCGAGAGGGACTTTGTCGGAGTTGGACAAAGTTGGACGGTTTAGTTCGGTGATTCTGAGCGTATGGTAATGAAAATCGAAAGGAATTACAGTCCGTTGATTCGGAGAGGAAACCTTGACTTTTATATACATGAAGAACTTTCCATACTGTAACTCATCTTACGCACATATATCGTGCAATAGCGTACAGCCATAAATTCTAAATATAAAAGTAAGGAAGAGTTCGGGGGAGATGGGCGTAAGTGGATCTTTTAATTTCGCATGGAAAGATTCGAGGTGTGCCTTTCTGTGTGCTCCGGAGTCGATGCGTTGTATTTAGCGAGTTACAGTACAGTACACGTTTCTCAAGCGTGAGGATGAGAGCCGTTAGGCGTTAAACCCATCAAGTTCATTGTTACTTCGGTCACGGAGTTGGTAACGTGGCTTACCGTCACTTCCCACACCACAAACGCCCTCGCGACTTATTTCTCTACTTCACCTTTCCTTGTCCCTCCTCTCCATCGTCCTTTCTTTCCTTTCCCCATAATCTCGCCATGCATAAGTTGAGCTTTGTAGAAACAAACAATTTTTTTCTGTCGTTTACATTATTTGCGGTAAATTGACGAGCTGTGTTGGTTTCAATTTTTTATGGCGTTCCATAAACCGTGAAAATTCTCGTCTTGGACTCGCGTTATTTTTTTTCATTCAAACTCGTGGGTCCTGGGAGCAGAAAAAAAAATTGACCATTTGCCGCGCGACATTTATTGCCCCACGTGGGACATTTCGGAATTTTAGGGTTCGACGAGGATTCAATGGAAAACAAGAATCACCAGTGCATGGAAACCGGATTTTTCTCTTTCCTTCCACGATCGCGAATCACTGCTGATTGAACTCGTTCTTTTTATAGTTCGTGCATCACCGACTTTATCGAATCTCGCGAGTTCGTTACGGGGCTCTTAACAATGGAGAAAACATTATTTGCGATTGTGTTGTGAATCTGAATATGGAAACTAAAGTTTGTTTCCATCGAATGAGAATATTATTTCTCCGTTTTATTCAAACGGTCGAACAGAGTTTGTGACTTTTTTTCGTCCCGTTTCTGATTAGGAGAGAATAAATTTCATTTCGCGTGACAGATGGATGGAAACGAGTTTGGAGCGATAATTTATTCCTTTGTGTATCAGGACAAGCAGGAAGATTGCATAACGGTATAAAGACTGGCCAGGATAGTGCGAGCTCTGTGGGAAAATAGTGTGGTAAAGTCAGGACTCGCCCATGCGAGTGATCGATTAATTGATAAATCGACAAATTGTTCGCCCTGCTTTTATACGCGCCGAACGAGCGCAACTTGTATCATCGCGTTCTGGGTGGGTGTGTCCGCAAACATAAATTATCGTCGTTAAGGGATCACATACGTGCTTCAATGTCTTTTTTTCTCTTTTTTTCTTTACTCATTCGAGTTCACCATAAATCCCGAACAAGTGATCGTAATTAAGGTCAGAGTGAACAATTATTTCTTCGGCGCGGTGTGTGTCGAACAATAATGGACAGGGTCACGGCGACGAAATTACATCATATTTATTAATCAATCGCATTACACTTTTTTTTTTTCCACACGGCATTACGAACACTTGGCGACAGTGAAATTCGATTTACGCGAAAATTCGAACTAGGGTCAGAGAAATTTGAGAAAAAATGTGAACAAAATTGCTTTTGCTTTCTAACACATTTTTATTTCGCTAAATTAAAATTATCTCGCGGTGCTTATTTTTGAGTTTTTTCCACTCAGGAAAATATAGAGAGATTACTGTGTTTACCAAGTGTGAGTACAACCGATCCAACGATATACGAAGGTCAGAGCGATCAACTGCATAGTCGCAATTGCCATAAGGATATATACGAACGCAGCACTCCAATGCACGCATTAAAAGTGTATATATATAGAAAAAAAAGAACGTATTCGTCGTGCAGATCGGTACGAGGCATGCATCCACATATTTTTAAAACAGAGGCAGTCGATTGAATTTCTCGATTCAACATTCTCTAGTGTAATTTCGTACTCCTACGTGTGGGAATAATATTCTCATGTCGTGCAACGATTGACCCAATTTTCCGAATCTCAGAATATTATTATTTCGGTACCATCGGAATAATGCTTCAAATAACGAGACGGAGTTTCGTCAATATTTTATTCGAATACTCGAACTACGAGAAGCTAAAATCATTTTTTTCGAATACCAGCAAAAAAAACAGCGCGATTTTTTGGTTGTTCGAAAAATTCGAAAAATCATAAAATTTAAACCGTTCAACCGATATTTTCCAAATTCAATATCAATCTTCCTATTATGATACTCTATTTATAAAAAAAAAAAATAGTAATAAATCTTTAAATTTGGGGAAGTTAGAGCGTCGACACCTTTTTTCGAAAATTTCAAAATGCCATAGAATTTTTACTTTTCTAGCAATTCGAAAGAAATTCTCGGAAAATGGAGGGCTTGTTCAGATTAACATCTGTGCAAAGCGGGAGCCCTGTAGCTCAAACCGTTCTCGAGTTATGAACGTTTGAATTTTACATTGTCAGAACACACACACACACACACACATCCGGACATTTTTCCTATATATGCTTTTTCGATGTTTTGTGAAATTTTAAGCACCTTGACATTGAAAACTGGAAAAAAAAAATTCGCACCGTCACATAGCTTCCTAAGAAGCTATAAAAAAAAATTTTTGGCTTTAAATATTTTTCAGTTTAAAATTTCTATTCAAAATTATTTGGTTTTTTTTTTTTAAATAGTCTTTCGATTTAATTGTTACGTGAATTTCTGGTGATTTTGTCGAGTGTAAAAATTTTGTGGTTCGATGAACGATTTTTGTTTTTTTTTTGTACAAATCCGTAGAAGATGCTGATCAAAGAAAAAAATGCATTGTTGTTGTCATTATGAGGCTGAATGAAGCTTCTGGAGGCACCCTTCGTTCGTACACCAATTGCAAGTGATTGCGGTCGAAGTGCTAGAGCGAGATGGAGAGACGGAGCGACGGAGGAGAGAGAGCGAGAGAGGAAGAAGCTGCACCGCTCAGCAAAAGATTCATTGTGTCGTAGATGAGTAGCGAGAAGCATACGAGGAGGGAGGGAAGATGCGGCGCGTGACTCGCTCAATATATCCTGCAATAAAGCTGTCCCAACTTTTCACACGTTTTCGTGCATTATACGAAACGGACGAGCAATACATCCGAAAAGTCAATAACGCGTGACGAATAACGATTTTTCCCAACGCAATCACGACCGAAGACAAAGCGCCATTCTTTCGTTTCTTTTATTGTCACTCTTCCAAATTATAAAACGAATTTTTATCGACCAATCATTAATTTCAAGCAAATTAAATGCGGATAAAAAATTTAAGTGAACAATTGGATAATAAATATCCACTTAATATTGTTTACGATTTTGATAATAAATCGCCAACATTGACACGACAGAGTTCCCCGTAAAATGCACAACAAGAGTTCGAAAAGACGTTGCTCGAATAATCGTTTCCGAATCTTTAAAGCGCCAGATGTTGCAAAGAAATGTTGCGAGTATATTGTCATTCTATGCCTTGGAGCGTTTGAAAGATTTTCTTCCGGTTGAATGGACGCCGGGACACAAAGAACTGAAACCATCCACGAGGAGAATAAATTTATTTGCTTTTCACGTGATTCGAATTTATTGCTAATTTCTTGAATTTTACGATTTTAGTTCGAATATTTCGGCTGGTATAGAGACTTTACAGTAGAAAAGTAACGAGCCAGCTGTCATAGTGTAAAGCTGTAATTAGAGTGAAAAAGAACGAGACACTCCCAATTTCCCAACGACGAGCATGACGTTTTTTCTTGCGTTGATGATTCATCGATTTTCCGAGAAATCCCCTTGCTTTATTACAAACATAAAACTACGTGGATTAGCAGCGATTCCCCAAAAAGAGAACCTGCGAATTTGACGTCGAGCTCCCCCTCGAGTTCGCTATTTTAATTGGAACCGAGCGATTCTCGTAATTTGATAATGGGCCACGAGAAAGCGAACGGAGAATAATCATTTTGACAGATTCGTTTCCCGATTTTTTTTGAGTTTTTTTTCTGCTGGATATTTATTTATGCGAAGGTTAATAATATTATGGTGGCAGTAACACGGATTCGAGTTTATAGAGACTTATCACTGACACTGACAATTGCCAATCGTTTGTGTATAAATACGCGATTCCGGGCTCGAAGAAATGCGATAAAAATACACGACAAGTTTGTATACTTCTTAACTTATTAATGTGTACACATGTGGATCAATTGTTTGGGAAGGTAAACAGAATGTAGAATAATACACTAATGCACATGTGCAACAGGCAAATGTAGATAGAGAATCGAATGAAAACACGAGAAGTACGTACGATCGTTCAAAATAAATACATCGTCAACGTTATCAAACTCAAAAAAGGTTAGTGACAGTCTTGAGAAGCACGCGTATATCTATCGAATATCGAACTGATAACGGAACTCGATTCACGTTTCAAACAGGAGATCCCGTCAGATAGCGAGTGGGAAGAAAAAAAAATGAATCGAATTTCAATCGCTCGTACGCGATGTCGTGAAAACTGGTTTCCGGTTGTAGGGTGAATGAAAACTCGAGTTTTTCTATCAGCAGCCACGATCTCTACGGCTTGGAAATACTCCGCATTGTACGTGAGAAACGTCACTTTTACAACAGCGCAATGGATAACCTGCTCGACTGTACATTTACGAAACGTTTTTTGTCTTGGCGTCCAGAGAAATCGTGGATTTTTCGGGGTTTCATGGCGAAATCTCGCCGACACGCCTTAGGGGATTTTTAGTTGTTCACTCGAGCTCTCTCTCTCTCTTTTCGTGATCATTTGCGTATTAATACGGCAGAGGAGCAGCTTGTTAATTGGGTAAGAATGTTTTCTCACACGTCCAGTGTTCACTTCGAATTTTTTACATTGTTTCACGAGATTTCACATTTTTATTGGGTTTCTCGTTGAAAAATAAAACCTTTCCGTTAAAACGCGACGTTACTGTGATCGGAGTACTACATACGAACACGCGAGGTATACGCATGTGAAAAAAGATAAAAATGTAAGCTGCGAAATAGTGTTGGTTGAAGGCACTCACCTTTAAGATTCCGTGGCGATGCAGCCTTTAAAATGTGTTCCTTCCCTCGATGGCAAGACAGTTTTTTATTTAAAAAAAAAGCTTGAGAATATCGAAAAGAGTATCCGGATTGCACGAAAGTTTGATTACAGGAAAAATAAGCACAACGGCATGCCGTAACACTGAGCTTTTCCGTTTATTTTTTTATATTTAAAATATAATTTATCGCTTCGAGCGGGGCAGGGCACTTTGCACTAAAGGCATAAACACCACTCGCGCGTTCCAATTCTACCGGAGAGCGCTACGAACACACAAAACAGGTTCGCTCGCCGGAGAATCGCGGCACGACGCTTACAAACACGAATACACCGACGCGATACACACACACACGCGCGCGCGCAATACACTGTAATCAACAACGTACCGACGCCATATCAAAATAGTTCCATCTCACGTTCATAAGATTTATCAAGTTCTTTAAAAATCATTGGCTTTGGCTTTTCGTCACTGGAACAAGTACTAATTCCATCAACAAACCCGACACATTGTTACTATTCGTTGGGAATTTGGTGAATGAAGCTATGAGTTTCGAACGCCGTGGCAATGACGGCTCTACTTTTAGTGTTACTACGCGAGTCTCAAAATGGTGGTGGCGCGCACAACTCCTGTGGAAAATTGAGGTTTCTCTTATGACGCAATCGAGTGAGAACGCCCCGCTGGGGAAATGAATTTTTTAATATAGATGGCTCTACTCTACAGTTCGAGGACAGTTTCAAACAGTAGGAATGACATACCGCGATTGTCATCATTTTGCATTTTCGATTTAAATCCAGATTTTTTCATTGTTTGCGGCAAGTTAGAACACGCCGAGAAGAAACTCGAACGAAGGATTTTTACCAATAAACTTTTTGCGCCAGTCGATAAGATAGCGACCGAGCTTTTTACCATCAATTGATACTCGACGTGGTGCGTTAAAAAAATCATGCCATTCTTTATCATCATTGTATAATTTAATGGAAAACCATCAGTTTTTCTGTTTGAGAAGAAAAACAATTTTTCCATTTAGTATCTTCCAAGAATCGATTTTTCTTTCTACTTCAATATCACACATTCGCACTCGAGTCGGTTGCAAATGGCGTTCCGGGTCGCAGCAATGACATTGACTCAGAAATGAACGAAATCTGAAGAACTTGATTTCTCACCGGTTGTTACGATTTTTAAAAAAATTGCATTGTGCACCCAAAGTACACGTGCACTTTCATTGTGAACAACGCCCGAGTCTCGAGTTCATCACAATGCCAAATAGTATCGTTCGAATTTTTGTTTACCTCAAGTGTCCTGTTATCATTGGTGGAGTTCATCACTCGAAAGCTTTGAGAATACTATAGGAAGTCACGTGGGCTTAATTCGCAATGACTCATTAAATATATTTTTTTACGTGTGTCTTCGTGGAACGGTGGCCTGGGACGCGTAAACTGTCAACGTTGCATAATGACGTCTACCGATCGGAAGAAACGACGTTATCGCTGGCTCCTGATAACGTCAGTGTTCTCTCGATCTCTAACAGAAAAGGTTAGATGAATTTTCGCAAAACGCAATTTTTTTTTTCCCTCCAAGTATCGAAAAATATTTCCACAACATAAAACAAAATGCATGGAATCGTTCGCCTCAGTTTTTTTGCTGTCGATTAAATAATAATCAAATTGTTTTCAAAATAAATAAACTTTTTTAATTATTTTTCAACATTTTAAATTTCTCGTAATTTCGTGCATGGGTGGCAGGTTTTTTTTCGACTTTATCTCTATTTTTAACGACACTTCGATACTTCCGGATATTTCAAATGTTATTTCGCACAATTCTCATTACATAATTAATTAATCACGCTCAATCATAATTCATTAATCACTCCTCAAACTATCTTTCCATTATGTGTACATTTTTTTCCTCTGCTCTGTCACACTTTACCATACATTTCCCTCTCTCAAGTTCCCTTCCCTTTCAATTGCTTTTTTCAAAAATATTTTCTAAATAATGACTTTTTAACGAGCTCTAATTCTTCTCTGTAGAAATTGGGTTCCTGGGTAAATCTTAAAAATTGAAAAGGGAAAGATAACCAAACGAGTATCTAAAGTAAACAACGCACAAAAAAATCTATATACACGCACAACTATCGCTAAGAGATGGCAAATAATCCGTGGAATGTACTGGTGACGGGTGGTGCTGGTTACATTGGCTCTCACACCGCATTGGAACTTATCGGAGAAGGCTTTCAGGTAGTGGTGATCGATAACCTTGGCAATGCTTATAAAGGTGAGCTAAACTCTTTCAAAGTCAAATTCCATTCTGCCTAAAATAATCATTGTAAATATCAATTAATAATCCAGTGAATTATCCACGATTCCCAATAAATTTTCCACAATGGAAAGAAACAAATTTCAAGGTCACGCTCAATGACTTTTGAGATTTGAATTTTCTGTCAATTAGGATTGATCGTGGCTATGAAAAATGTGATTTCCAATAATCTACAACAAAACAGGGAAACCTCGCAATTGCCATAACGATATGTGAATGAAAATAAATTAAATTTCTTATCGACAGGAGCCGAGAGCGATAAACCAGAATCATTGAAGAGAGTCGAAAAGCTCACCAACAAAACTGTAGCGTTCGAAGAATGTGATATAACAGACAAAAGTTCAATCGCCAAAGTATTTCAGAAGGTAACGTCGTTTTGTCGAATTCTAAAGCTTTATGAAGCTCTTACAATCAGTATCTTTCTTTCGAAGCCAAATTAAGTGAATGGGACAAATAAAAAAAACTGTGGAAAACGATTGTATTGCAGTACAAATTCCAATGTGTCATCCACTTTGCCGCGCTCAAGGCTGTCGGCGAATCATGCGAAAAGCCGCTCGAGTATTACAAAACAAATGTCTGTGGTACACTGAATCTTTTAGAGGTAATGAGGGACAACAATGTGAAAAATTTCATATATTCGAGCAGCGCAACTGTCTACGGTGATCCTAAAAAATTGCCTATCACCGAAGACATGCCAACAGGAAATTGCACCAATCCCTATGGAAAAACTAAATACATGGTCGAAGAAATACTCAAGGATCTTTGTAGCTCGGATAAGGTACGAAATATATTGATTTTTCCAAGTTCACCCAGAGTTGGAAACATATTCTTGTTAGAATATTTAATTAAAGAAAAGAGAATCGCTTGCTGAAAAATACTGCAAATTGATTTGTTTCGTATTTTTAGACCTGGTCCGTGATTTCTCTGAGATACTTCAATCCAGTGGGAGCTCATTCTTCAGGCGAATTGGGCGAAGATCCAAGTGGCATTCCTAACAATCTGATGCCTTTCATTGCCCAGGTTGCTGTTGGGAAGAGGGATCTTTTGCAAGTTTACGGAAATGATTACGATACTCCCGATGGAACTGGTAATTTTCTTCATTTTCATGGATTTTTTGGATATTCTTCATTTTATAGTTCAAAGGTCGCCGCCCTTCCAACATTATTCCAAAAAGATTTGGAGAAATCGATAAAATTAAGAAAATCGATGAAAAAATATGTTTGACGTTTTTTTCTGGAACAGGCGTTCGAGATTACATTCACATAACAGATCTCGCTCTGGGGCACGTGAAAGCCATAGTCTACCAAAAATCTCAAGGAGCGACTGGCTTCAATCCGATAAACTTGGGAACAGGAAAAGGGAACTCGGTCCTCGAAGTGATACACGCGTTCGAGAAGGCTTCCGGAAAAGTAATCTCTTTCAAAATAGTAGCTCGTCGTCCAGGAGACATCGCTGCCAGTTACGCGGACGCTGGTCTCGCGAAAAAAGTGCTTGACTGGACAGCCACGAAAAGCATGGACGACATGTGTAAGCTTTCTATTTTCTTTTTTCTTTTACGAGCCTGCGAATACAATATTTTATTCATTCGATCCACAGGCGCGGATACATGGAACTGGCAACAGAAAAATCCCAACGGCTTCAAACCGAAAGTCAATTAAATGAAAACAAATACGAGTCGTTCTCGCTACCAAAGGATAGACCAAAGTAACGGAGTATTCAATATTGCCATACTTGTTTGATACAAGGATACATTATTAATTCAAATGGGGAAATAATGATTTTATTATTTATTGTCGAAGTAAACAATAAGCAAAATATCATTAAATGGAAAGTGTCGTGTGTGCATCACGATTCAACTAAAAGTTTGTAAGCCCGATAAAGAAATTCGATAAATTTTGGGATCAAATAAGAATTGTGAAATTTATTACCTGCCGAAAATTCTTTTCTGATGTCTTGGATCAAACGCTTCTGGCAGGGTGATGTGGATTTGGCCATATGTAAATACATCCAAGTGTTTTATGTCATACACGAATTGGATGCGACAATAAAATTACTGTCTCATGGGTCAGCAAGCTTTTGTTTTTTGTGGATTCACACCTATATGTCGTTTTCGGGATAAATTGGGTGTTCCCCAAGTTTTTTCGGTCAGAATTGCAATATAAATGACGTGGAGAATTTTTTTTACGTAGAACCACGATGTTGAAATTTCAGGTTCGCTTTATAAATAGAATTGCCATTTTTATTGTTAAAAAAAAAAGAAATTAGTAAAATTGATAGTAACAAAATTAATTGAATTACACTTCCAACGAGGCTGATATTTTTTCATTCAAATTTGAGACTCGTCGCGAAGATTCATGTTATCGTTAATTTAAAAAAAAAAAGGAAGAAAAAACAAGCAATACGAAGATTAGTTATGTCGTATACATATGAGTAACATTTGTATAAAGTCTCTTTGATAAATAAGGAGTTTTGTTGTGCGATAAAAGTATCAGGAAGATCCAAACTCGCTCATCCACTTTTCATACTTTTCCAAATCTTCTTGGGAGACGCTTTTGTTGCATCGTTCAATGGCTTCGAGAAAATCATCAGCAGAGACGGGAAGATCCAATTCCTCTTTGGGCAATTGTCGAATTTGGTCGGGTTTCAAACCAGCAATTTTTCTTCGCATCGACATCATGGACGCGTCTCTGCAGACGTTGGTAATGTCGGCGCCTGAGTAGCCTTGCAATTTTTTCGCGATGTCAGAAAGATCGACCAGCGAATCGACTTGTACTTCGCGAAGGTTGATTTTCAAGAGAGCTTCTCGACCCTCTCGATTGGGGAGAGGGATGTAGATACGTTTCTCCAAACGTCGTCGTAGAGCCTCGTCAATGTCCCAGGGGAAATTTGTGGCTGCGAGCACCATGACGACTTTGCTCGGGTCGTCGCTGTTTGTGCTTATGCCGTCCATCTGAACGAGCAGTTCGGACTTAACTCGTCGCGAAGCTTCGTGCTCGGATTCGGAACCACGACGAGAGCACAAAGAATCAATCTCGTCGATGAATATCGTGCTGGGAGCGTAAAATCGTGCCATTTCGAACAAAAGACGAACAAGCTTTTCCGATTCACCGCGATACTTCGAAGTGAGCGTGGACGACGAGACGTTGAAGAAAGTCGTTCCGCACTCGGTTGCCACGGCTTTGGCGAGCATCGTTTTTCCTGTTCCTGGCGGCCCTACCATCAAAACACCTTTCCAAGGTCGACGGATGCCCTTGAAAAAGTCAGGCATCCACATCGGCAATACAACTGCTTCTTCCAACAAACGTTTAGCTTCGTGCAGATCCGCTATATCGTCCCAATGAATATTTGGATTTTTCTGCACGATATCCCTCTCCAGCAAATCCGCAAGATCCCGATCGTTACCCGAAGGCTCGAATCTTCGATCTTCTACCTCCACATCCGACTTCTCTGTTTCGCCCTTCTCCTTCGACGTGTCCTCCCTCTTGACTGGCTTCTTCGCGTCTTTCTTCGACGCCGTATTTGTCTCAGGTTTTTTGCTCAGCGAAGGCTTTCGCACTCCCGATCGATTTTGATTCTTGTTGGATAATTTTGGCTGCCTCGCCGTCTTCTGTTCCATCGGACTCAAGGGAGGCCAAACGTCTGGATCACGCGGCGTAGGCGGAGTCCACGCCGCTCCTGGATTCACACAAGACCATAAGGTCGGATCGCGCGTCGGCTCTTCGAACGACAAACACGATGGACCGACGAATCTGTCGTTGTGAGAGTCGGATTTAAAGAGCTGGAGGGTCGTTGACGTCGCTTTGACCTTTTCAAACTCTTCCACTATCTGATGCTGGACCAATTGCCATTTTGCTTTTCTCGTTGCGTCCGCTATACTCGCCAACAAGCGATGAATCTGCTGCACCACTCCTTGATAATAAACTCCTGACGTGTCGTAATTTCCCGTTAAGGCCATTTCTCTGGCTAATTTTGTGTTTTCACAAATTTCACTTATGGGGACTGCCATTTTTGATCTGGCAGGTTTTATCGATCGATCAACTGATCGGCGGTCTCACCTTGATATCCAGGGGTACCTGAAATACATCACGAATTTGGAAAACTTTCTTTTCTTGGTTCGATTTCGACAAAATGGAAATATTTTGCCAGTAGGTGATTTTTTCGATTTTTTAAACTTACGTGATCATTGTTTTTCCTGCGTGGAGTTTACGAGAATTCACGTCACACTGCAGCACGGAATAATTTTTCTTTTGGAAATCCTTTTTATTCGTTTCAAAGGGTTTTCGAGGACGTAGGTGGATTTTTAAAGATCAATGGAAAATAGGGTTTCGAGTGGAGTGATTATTAACACCAGGATAACCAGGAATTGGTGGTTCAAGCGAATTCACCTTGTATCATAGTGAAGGACGTAACAGTACACAGGATGAATTAATGTTTCATACTGACTTCCTCCTTTTTCGCTCCCACACCCTTCCAACGATTCAGAACGAGTCGTTTCAATTGCAAAACCGTCCTCGAGATCGGTGAATTAATTCAATATTCGATACTTTGGTTACGTATGAAAACATCCATAATTTTCATGCAACCCATAACCATGAAAAAAAACTCTTACTACTTTGTTTGGAGCTGCTGAACACAAATGGGCATAGAAATCAGTCAGATGACACAAATCTCCAACGACAAGATATTTGGAATTGGAAATTCTTTTGATTTGGCGCTTTTTACATACGGAGACTTTAAGAACACGTCAAATTTTCAACGTTACTCGACCGGTCCTGCAGAGTCGTAGAACCATGGACGCGCACACTCTGTAGTGTCGTGATCGGCCGCTGCGAGCAGCTCCGACAATTTCTTACAAAAACATATAATCGCACGCGCATGCGCCGGTACATTGTTTTGTTATGACTATTCCACGAATTTGCGGGAATTCTCGGAGGCAGCAAAGCATCAACAATTCTCAGAATTATCAGTAGAGTCCTACGGACGAAGTGTAATCCTTTATATTGTTATCCCGACAAGACGATTCTCACAACGTTTCGCGATGCCGCTGATGCCATTGTGGCCGAACTTGCAGCCCCGGGCGACCGATCCGATATGGTTTAGTGCTGACAAGCCTTGCGATGACGAATCTGAAGTTTCGGCCCTCGAAGCCGAGCACGAGACTTGGGTAAGTTTTTGTCTTGCCATTTTCTAGTCAAAATAAAAAATTGATAGAACAACAATGGTTCTTCGTCGTTGATTTGGTGAAGCAATTCCGACGATCACTTCCCAGACAATTTTCGAGGCTTAGACATCAATATCAATAAACAATTGGAATAATTAAGTCGTTTTCAACGTTGTGCTGTTGTTCCAGAAAGAACAAATGCGCGGTGTCGGATGTGATCAAATTCCAATAGGAAAATCTGCAAGCGACGTAAGTTAACCTCACTTTTTAACGAAAGAAATCATAATCCGTCTCTCCAAACAGAAAATCAATATTTTTCTGCACGCTTTTAAATCGCGTCTCCACAGTTTCGAGGCTCCGAAGAGGAGGAAGAAGAGGAAGAGGAGGAAGAGGGCGAAGGTGAGGAAGAAGAAGAATCCGACACTCACGAGGAAGAGGAAGAAGAATTCGACGATATCGATATGGAAGTAAGCTATACGCAACAGCAGCAAAGATCCAGTCCGACGGACACAGTTACAGATCCTGTGTCCATAAGGATGGTCAGCGCTCATGCACCCCGATATTCATAATGCAAAAGAAAAACAATCGAGAATTACAAAACTTAGCAATATTCACTGCAAATCTTTGTTCTTTATAAAAAAAAAAGCAATTTTATTTATTTGACTATAATTTCTCAATCAGGGGATATGACCGACAGCAACGTACTCTCCGTGTCATCGTCGAGTAGGGGGGCATCGTCCATTTTAACTTATTTTACATTTATTTAAAAAAATTTATAAAAATACACAAAAAAACGTTGTTACATTATTTTGTTAATAAAAATGAGACTGAAATTTCTTTCCCACATTATTAGATTAGCGATTAGATCCATTGATTTTATCTTTCATGAAAAATCGAATTGAAATTCAATCGAAAAACTTTCAAGTTCTCCGTCGAATTTCAATTAGACTGAAACTTTTTCATTTCCTTTCGCATTAATTCAAATTCCTCTTTCTATTTTTTCCTCTGCTTCCAGCAACCATGAACCAACGATGTTCCACTTAATCCTGTCCATGTCCTCTTCCTGCGAGGAAAATAAAACGTGGAGAGACCCCGGAGGATTTCTTACGCAGTTTCCCAAGGAGTAGAGATGCCTTACACGGAAACCTTTGGGGATACGTGTAGGATTTTCCTGGCCCTACGATTCAAAATGTTTGATGAGGAAAACTAGTTTTGACTGAAAATCAAGCAGTATAAACTACTTTGGTCTGATTTTTTTCAGGCTAAACTAGTTTGGCCTGCGACATTTTTAAGGATAATTTAGTTTAGCCTGAAAATCTGTCAGAAAAAACTAGTTTATCCTTAAAAAATTGTCAGGAAAAACTAGTTTTGCCCAAACGGTTTGAAAAAAATGCCTTTGGAACAGGCAAGTGATCCATGAAAATGTAGCAGTCAAAACGTGCTCTACGTGGTAATTGGGTAAGTCCGAAAGAATTATTAAAATTGATGTGGATTGATCGATTCAACAAAAGTTCAGTCGAATCAACAAAAAAAATTGCTTGATCCAACGTAATGATTTCTTCTGTTTGAATTTTTTGTTTATTATGGTGAGAAATTTGAGTTCAGGGTCGAAAGGATCGAATTAGAATTTGGGATATACTCTGTACACGTAAACACGGTGATACGTAAGGCGAACAATTTTAGTTCCGATTGTGCTATCCATCTCGAATTTTCTCTCCCTCGACAATTTCACTCGGAGAAATGCCTCGGTTACGTAAATCGTCGACGAGGTTTGACGTATATACTTGCAACTGTAATCGTGTGCCAAAGTATACAATTGTGTCTTTACGAGCCCTTTTATCTCATTTGAACGTTACAAATGCTCTCGATTACCGAGAACTCTCCATCGAGAGCACTTCATCTCGGACTATTTCATAGTAGAATAGCAAATTAAAATCGTTTTAATATACTCCAAAGTTACGACTGCCATCCAGTCAACTTGATTCTCTCCTGGGCTTGAAAAACCATTTCTCATGACGATCTCGTAACTATTAACTAAACTTTTCATAGTCCACCATTCACAACAGCTCCGAAAATGTCCAAAAATAATTACGACACACTTTACTGTCTGCATTGTAACGTTTGTAATCCCAACTAAATGAAACGACTATTATTTTTCTACAACTCGATTTTAAAAGGCTCAGAAAAAATTTCACCGAGCCACGGTTCGAAATAATTTTAACAAACTTTTTCGAAAAGTTGGCGGGGAAAAATGATGCCGGTCATTTCTTAGAATCACTTTTGCAACAAGGAAAATTGTTTCCGAATACGAGAATCTTGAATTGCGAGGCTTATAGGCGAGCAGGGGAAATACTCTCTCGTGGATTATCAGGCTTCTCGCACACCGAGACACTCTGCACAACACTGCCTTTAAGTCTATGTTTATATACATGTATATAAAGTACAGCTATGTACTGTATGGTATAGCCGAGTAATAACGTGTATAGAGAGTACCGAGACTCACATACTAACATGAGAACTTCTTTGTAAATTCGACCCGGTAGGTTTACATCGAAATGAATTAACACAAATTTTTCGCTTAATCTCACAAAATATAATGGAATTGACGGTTTTTTATTTCGCGTATGCTCAAGCATGACTCTGACCTTTTTATTTGCAAAAAATCAACACAAGCAAAAGTTGACAAGTTCGTTTTTCAGAATTTTGTCAAAGTACGACAAGTGAATCGGAAGTTTTTTCAAATTGTTTGAATTTTTCTTTATATTCGTCAACATTTTTGCGTCACGACGACAGTGGCAATTACGAGGCTCGAGAAATACAAATCAGAGGAGTTTCAAAGTTTTGAGGAGAAAATTGAAAAGCTTGCAGATCAGTGACTTTCTAGGCTGAAATTTCATTCTTAAAACTTTACTTCGACGTCTTTCTGATTTGTTTTTTTCCCATCGTTTAATCACTTCAGCTCGTTCGTCGTTGAATGAAAATTAAGAAGTAGCCGAGTGAACGATCGTGAAGAAAAATTGAATGATTAATAATTTCCAAGATTCGGACAGCTTCAGGAATTTTTTGAATTTTTAAGAAACGTTACACAGAAAATAAATACAGAAAAAAAATCGTTGAATGTCTCGTGAGATATAGTTCCTTGTCGACGTGAAGGATTTTATTTTCAAAAAAGTTCACGCCGCTCTATGAGACGAACTTGCCAGGAAAAAAAAATAAAAATTACGAAAAAAACAAAAAAAAAACACAAGATGTGGCAGCTCGAGAAAATGAAACGTGGGTCAAGTTCGCGTAGAATAGCCTGTGTATGTTTATATATATATACATATATATAAATATAAAGTAAGTGGAGTGGAGCTCGAGTGCGCGAGAGCGAGCTCTCTGAGCGAGTAAGTGAAGTAAAGCCAGGTTGGTGCCCCCGGTAGGGTGAACGAACGGGTACACACGGCTCAGGCAAAAGAGAACCCGCGTGCTCGAAGCAATGTTTTTTTATCTAACTCTCTCTCTCTCTCTCTCTCTCTCTCTTTCTCTCGTGTACGAAACGAACGAGATCCACACTAAACTACGAGAGAGGGAGGAGAGACAAGTTGTTTCTCTTTCTTGGTGACGTCATCGGAAAATTCTACGTCTATGAGAGAGAATCGAGATGGAAACCGAGGAAAGCGTATACAAAGGAGAGAAAGCGGTGAGAGCTAGCGCAGCAGAAAAAAACATTTCGCGAATAGTGTCCCCATGACCCCGGACTGGTTTCAATCTCTTGTTTTTTTCAACGTCGATTTACGCCCGCCTGTTATTTTTCACCTTTTTTTCCGACTTGTGGAATTTTTGGCATCTTTTTTTATATTTTTTTTTTATTTCCTACAAGATAACTGCGATAGAGATTCGAATTGTTTAATCAGCGAGCATGATTAATTCGACTCGACGTTCCTGACAGATATACGTATAAATTATCATTTTCCCCGGCAATTCTTGATCGCTAAATTTTAATAACTCCCTGCAACCTCGCCAGGGAAAGGTACCAGATGAAATATTATCCATGTGATTATTCATCGAACACGCGATTTCCCTGTTATTCATCGTTGTCGGTTTACAGTGACAAATATAGATTTTCTCATTTTTTTTACACACATGTACTTGCCCGTTTATAATATTTATCTCTATTTTCATTGAATTTGAGGCAAACTCCGTAAAACGCTAAATATTGCATGGAGCTACGTTTGTCCATAACATTTTTTTTTTCGGCTCGAATCAAATATTTTTTCAAAATTTTATTAAATTCGTTCATCTCATTTTTTCGTGTTGAAGTGATAATTGGGATAAATTTGATCAATTGACAAGAAATCGATTTTTACGACAATTTAATTAAAAATTTTCAGTTAAATATTGTTTTTTATTTTCTGAATCGCTGCAGAAGTTTTTCAAAAAGTTTTTCAGTGTTCTGTTGGCTAATTAAATGATCATTGGAGAAATAATTAATGGGATGAGTTTCATTGATGAAACTCGAGATTGTTCGGTTGTTTTTAGTCGAAATATGAACGAACGTGGAGCAATAAGACGTCGAGAAATAAGGAGCTCGCATCAAGACCGATCGCCCCCGGTTTAGCGCGCTTCTTTCTTTCTCTTTCTCTTCCTCCTACTCCTCCTTCTCCTCCCGCCACGGATTTATTATCTCCTACGCCGTAACTTCTTTTGCGGAAGGTTAGGGCTACTCTTGACTCGGCATTAACCTTCCGTTGCCCAAATATGAATCTTAATCATCTCTATTTTTCGAGCCAAACGAGTTCCTAACCCAACAATCGTCATAAACTTTTTTTCACGTGGAAAATTATGTTCGTCGTTTATTTTGAATCACGCTCGCATTTTCCCTCTTTTTTAAATTTTATTAAATCTTTATTTAATGGAAAATTGGACTCTTGAACTTGTTTTGCTCGATTATTCAGAGATTATGGATTTTTTTTGCTGCTAAACATTTTAGACATTGGAGAAAAGTGAAATGCGAAATACCGCTCGCTCAATAAATTATTTTCACGAATTCAATTCCACAGAATTCATACTTTTTTTTTCGATCCACTCATTATTTTAGTTTTTTTTGTAGTTACTCAATTTTTTTTTCTTCTCGCGACAAGATTGAGCGCAGGTGGAAAACCGTAGAAAGAAATTTGTCGCGGAAGCAACAAAGTGGGGGAAAAATATCGAAAAAAGAAAAAAAATTCGTACATTTTTTGATATCGGAGATTTGACCGCAAGGAGCTTAGAACTTTCCAATGCAAACCTCACCGTAATATCTTGCACTGAGTTTCGTTCCGCAATAAGATCGAACCGCTGTATGCGCACCATAAATAATGAATAATTTACCATAACCGCGAAAGTATAGAAGTCCCTTAAATTTTTCTGCGTTTTCGATTCTTTAGACGACCGACAATCTCTTTAGATATGGAAAAAAATCGGCCACGAAATTAAAGAATTTCATGGGGAACGTGTTTGAAAAAAAATTTCATAAAGAATTTGATCGAATTTTGAAAATAAAAAGGAAAGTTCAGAAAATTGCAGAAAAGTTGATACACACGAGGGAATGAAAAAATAAAAATTGAATAATCGCATTTGCGAAGAATTGGAGAAATTCAATTATCGTTCGTCAGCCAAGATTTCGAGAAAAAAAAACGTTGCACTTTTTGTTAATTTCATGCCAACGTACGATCGAAAACTGAAAAACTTTCTGGAAGGAAATCGCGTGACAGATAGAGACGCGGATTGTCCGAGTAAATGGTCCAGGACGGGAGAGAAAGAGAGCGAGCTGCTAGAACGGCGAGGGAGGGAAAGAGAGTCGAAGAGAGAGAGAGAGAGAGAGAGAGTTGCGCGGCGCGCGATCAGGAAGAGTTGCGCGCGGAGTAGCAAGGGCGATCTGTGAGAGTCGCGAATCTTCGGGAGTGAGTTCAGTCGAACGCGAGTTTACAAGGAACGCACGACGCGCGCGTTCCGCGAGCTCCCCGAAACTGTTCGCAGCGACGACCACGTGTCGGCTTTCTGCTGATCAAACCGATAAATTTTCTACGTAAAAAAAATTCTTTCAGCCTGTAGACTCGATCCCACAAACGTTAAACGTCCCAAGAAAAAAACTCAAGTCCCCATCAAAATCAATTTTGACGAGGAAAAAAAAGGTTTTCAGTTTGTGCATCGTATTTTTTGTTTCGATCGACGAAAAGACTGTGAACGTGTGCGACGGTGAGGAAAGACTAACTTCGGACAACGACAGTTTATTGTGCTTCGTGCTTCACGTGATTTTTGTTTTCGATCACCGCGCAAGAAAAAGAAACTGTGTACGAGCTCGAGCAAAAAAATCACTCAGAGCATGAATGAATTATTCTTTACGAAAAGTAAAATCGCGCAATCAACGTGTTTTGTAAATAATAAATAGAAAAATCTGGAAGATTACGTGATTCGAAATAAAAGAAAACAAACATAGTGCTTGTGTCAGTGATCGTCGACGGCGGTGAGTGACTCGTGCGTACGTCGAATCAACATAGTGAACAAAAGGAAAACAAACGGGAAGAAAATACCTACAATATTTTTGGAACAGAGTGTTTTTCGCACTCTCTCTATCAACACTCGGAAGATTAATTCGTACCGCGACTGGTGGACTGTGATTTTTTTTCTCGTGAACATTTTCCACGTGGACGACTTTCGGTGAGTGCAATTTGATGCTTTTTTCGTTGTTGTATTTTTCAACGACTGTTTTTTTTTTTTTTTTTTCATGTTTACGAGCAGAATTGCCATCGACGATTAGTGGCCAGCTCTATTTTTTTGTTTCTCACAGTTTATTGAAAGCTTCGACGTGAAAGATCGTCTGATCACGACGTTCCCAAAAAAGATTGGAATGATATTTCCTTAAAATTCGATTTAAATCAATATTCAACGATTTCCTTAATCGCGAACCATCAACAAAAACAATTTACAATCTCGATTCGTTGCTTTGCCAGGAAGCAACAAATTTCTTGTATTTTTTACAACGAACCCAAAAATTTGCACATTTTTTCGAACGATGAATGAAAAAATGATTTCTCGTCAAATTGTCTCGATGAAAACTTTGATACCAAGAATTCTCAGGATTCCGTTCGGTCCGATTAATTTATTTATCGATGGTAATTAGTCGTAGAATTTTTTTTAAATGCAATTCTATGCATTTGTGGGTCCCATAAGAAAATCAATAATCGTCAAAGTAAATGTTCGTATACATTCGAATACCGACGATGTTGATAACGATGTGAGATAATATTTTGGTATCTCGTGATGGAATCGATGCCACTTTAGTCACGTGCATGCGGCCCATTGAAAAACCAAGGGAATGCTGTGAATTTTACTTCCTTATGACAAGCGAGGAACGTTTCATGCTAGAAAAAAGATTCGAACCAATTTTACGTCACCGCGTGGGGTTTACGTTCGAAAGAATTGATTGTCCAGTTTCAGGGTCACCATTAATGGATATCGAAACAAAAGCCAGTAGAAAATCATCGGAGAAAACGAATATTTACGCGCGTTATTTATATTTTGATGAATTTTCATTAATATTTGATTCTCTACCGTTGAAATGATATATCGAGATATTTCGTGGATCGTTCTTGTTGCAAGATTTGCCTCGACGTATATACTCAACGCGTGGGAAGTTGCAGCACAGTCTCCGTGAAACTGATAACAGTATAAGAAAACGAAGAGACGACAGAGAGAGAGAGAGAGAGAGAGAGAGAGAGAGAGAGAGAGAGAGAGAGAGAGAGAGAGAGAGAGAGAGAGAGAGAGAGAGAGAGAGAGAGAGAGAGAGAGAGGAGTATTTATATTTATAACCGAGCACGAGGAGAAGAAACAATTGTATCGAAGAGAGCGGAGGAGTAGGAGGAGAAATGTAAGGAGAGTGCACTACGCGACGCGTTCTCGCGAAGTGCATAGTCAAAGGGAAAGATAGGAAAAGAGAAATTACGACTCTGGCGAACGCTTGGCTTGTCTGCCGAGAGAGACTGAGAAAAACATCTTCTGACTTTTTATTTCTCTCTCTCTCTCTCTCTCTTGTTCTCACTGATCCGGAGTCTAGTATTTTTATTCGTATTTTTCTCTCTCACGCTTATTCCGCATCCGAGACGCCAACTATTCTAATTGCCTCTGTAATTAATTAAAATTTTCCAGACGTCCCTCAAAGCCACACCTTTTCCGTGTTTTCAACTGTTTCTTTTATCTGCGGTAGACAAATTGCCAAAAATTCATGCAGCAGTCAATATAATAAAAAAAAGATTTTTTTTTCCATAAAAATGTCGAAAAAGAAATGATAATTGATTTAATGAGAAGAACGTACACTGAAAAAATCAATGAAAATTTAAATAAAATATGGCTGAACGTCAGAAAATGATAAATTTTTTGTTTCCGAGTCAGAAATCGGCAAAACGAATTACAAAAATATGGGAAACAGCCTCGAATGTCAAGAAATAGCGAATAGCCTTAGAGTATAAAAAAATAAACACATATACCGGTGGCGACCGTAGCGCGAGCGGACACAAGAAGCATTATTGAGCATTGTTGCCGGTCCAGGTTAAGATAGCAAAGAGAGTTGAGGCAAGCTATAAGGGAGCGAGCGAGTGGGTAACGCTGTACTCTTGTTCTTTTCTTTCTCTCTCGCGCTCTCTCTCTCTCTCTCTCTCTCTCTCTCTCTCTCTCTCTCTCTCTCTCTGTTTGTGCCGGCCCTGTGGGGTCTCTGACCGACCGTCCGCACCTCTCAACTCGCGAGACTCGCTTGTCCACGTTTTCTCTTTCTCTCTCACTCTCTTTCCTCTCAGCAAGTTCGTTAACTTTTAGCATTTGCACATTATTAAGTTAACATACATCCATTTTTTTTCTTCTTCATTTTTAACCCCTTCCTCACGAAAAAGACACTAGAATCTTTGTACACGAAGACATTTATTTTTATTTATATTTAATACGTTAACGACGCGCGTGTACTCACGAATACACACGAGAATTGAAATATGAATTAACCATTTACGTGTGTGTATATGCTCCAGTATATTTATTTATATGGAACAGTAGCCGGCACTCAGTTTTCCCTCTTCGAGAGATTGAAATCGATATAATTTCGTGTCTCGCCGGCAGCTCGGCCCGCGTACGCCGCATTACGTAATATCCCCGTAGTACGGACGGACAAAACGAGGAATATTCAATTGAATTGCAATAACCAGTGTAAACAACTTTTACATATACGCCGTGAATAACAACGCTAACGAAGAAAAACATAATTCGATTAAACAATAAAATTGGACAGTAAAATATCGAGACATTGTTATTCCTGGCAAAAGTTCGTGATGCAGAATTTTTTTGAGATAAAACTGGCGATTCGTTCAGGGAGAAAAATTTTCTTAACGTCTTTATGGAAGATTTTATTTTTATGGGTATTTAGCGCTTCAAATTATTTTCGTCAACGTTTCGGGCAAAGGATGAGAATCCACTTGATTTTGTTTCCAATTAATTCTCGAAGAATTGGATCCTTTTTGTTTCTTTGCCATGTGAGAAATTTCGAGCAAGGAAAATTGAGTAAAATTCAATTTTTAGACATTTTTTCGCTCGTACAACGAGTTTCAATAATTTTTTTCTCCATGAGACAAATCGATGTGAGAAAGTTAAGGAAATTAATTGTAAAGCTTCGAGAAAGGTTTTCTCTCGTTATCATTAATCTAATGGCCACGCGACCCGCGTCTGACCACATCCCGACCGTTTCTACTTGCCCTCAATATCAAAACACTAAAGGAATATCTTTCTTCCTATCCCTCTCGATGAGTATGAACGAAAGTAGCGAAATTGCTGGTCAATCAAGTCGCCAGAACTCATCACGTAATTCCAGTTTCCATTGATAATTATGACGCAATCGTCAATGGATTGAGTTCGATAAATAATTTCTTTTCGTCAGCGTGACGTTGGGATTTTAAAGAAATGATGAAAAAATGCAAAACAAGTTCAAAGTCTCTAAGAATTTTTGTTGTCGTCAAACTATTCGTTTCATTGTGAAAGTGCGAGGGCGTAAAGCGTCCAAGCAACATAATAAATTGTTAGTACGTGCATATGTATGTAGGAAAAATGAAACTTCCCTGGAAGCCTCGCTCTTGGCGCACCTCAGTGACGAGGACTCTCGGGTCTCGGCGTGGGTGATTTTCACAGTTATTCGGATGCAACTTGGCCCTTAAGATCAGAAGAACGTTCTCGGTTTACTTCAAAATAATCGCATTAACGAAACACTGCGTAAAAAAAATCGCCTCGTGTTTCCTTTTCGCACTGTCACTTGTCGAGACCGGAAGTTGAAGTTTCATTGCGCTGCCGAGAATTTTCCAATCCCGGAAGTTTCGTAAAATTAGATAATTCTGCAATGCGTATTAATTTTCAAGGTCACGAAGTTTAGCGTTTCTCGCGAATCGTAAATATTTGTGTTTTATCAATATTTCGTTTTTTATCGCATCGTCAAGCAGGCTTTTGTGTGCAAAGAAATAACGAAATTGCGTTTTTCTTTTTAACGTCCGTTCCATGCTCTTCGCGTTATATTTCGAGCTCCATTTTCAACGATCGAAATTATTTCCGGTTTTTCAATTCTTCGATAAACCAAGAAGCCTCGAACAATCGATATTTATTTCCGAAAGTATTTGGGCAAAAAAATATATGCACGCGTCAAAATTTCCGTATAGGAAGAAACGGGAGTTTCGGAATTTTTGATCGTATTCTTGACTATATGTCTTGTCGCTCTTTTTTCTTTCTTTCTTCTCTTCGCCTTTCTCTTCTTCCTTTTCATCTTTTTATTACTTTCGTGGCTCGTTGTTACATCATCGAGATTTTGCTGGAGTCCCTTCCTCTCGTCGTTCGTTACACGCTTTCGTATCATTCTTCTCTCTCCCTCTCTCTCACTCGCCTTGCTCGTTATTTCTTTTACGCATATATATCGAAGAAAGAGAAACGTATATAAATGCGAATATAGATATACGCGTAAATATGTATGAGAAGAGACGAGAAGACTCTAGCCGAACTCTGGTGGGCTCGCGAAGTAAAATGTCCGAGAATAGAACGCACCGGTTACCCAGACTTCCTAAGCTCGTGAAGACGCTGAAGAGAGAACCGCGTGGTCGTTTTATATATTCACCACGTATCGTGGCAGCTTTTTCTCGGTGCACTCGACGCGTACCGCGAACCCCATGACTCTGATGGTTCAAATATATATATCTGTATGTATATGATTATTTATTTATTCGAATAAGTACGTATTAACCACGAGCCACATGTAAATAATCTCGCCTCGGAGGAGACCATAGCCCGAAGGGGTAAATCCTCCGGACGCTTCGATGCTCTAATCCCAGCAATTTCCTCCAAGATTAACGATCGAATATTCAAATTAAATCGACGATATACCCCGCCGATTAATAAATTCATAATTGCGATATTTACGACTGCGGTGTACAATTTTCAAAGCGCTACATTAACGAGAATGAAAATTTATCGTTTCGCCTATCGCACGACCCGGTTTCACATTTCCGTTTTTTTTTTTTTCCGAAGAATAATGCTCCTGGGATTCGAATTTTCGATTTTATTCCTTTTTTTTCACGTTTGAAAATGATCCAACGATGCTGAATCTTTGGAATTGCGGAATTTTTACTTTCGCATACGTTTTTGACGAACTCCCTGCTTATGCAATTTTCAACTTCCTCTCGTAAAAGTTCGGAAACGCGGCACTGCCTTGCCGGCAATAACCGACGCTTCCCGAAAACGGGTCGACTTATCGTAAATGTGAGCGATTTGCCCAATTTCATAATTTAATAAGAATTAATAATAATTTAATAATTTAAGTATTTTTTGGATATTTTCATATTTTTTTATCAACTGCCGGGACCCTCAATGTATAAGAATTTCCATAAATTGGTTGAATCTATTTTCTCGTGAATTTATTTGCGGGTAGCATCGGCAAATATTATAAGGACGAGAGGACCGTGCGAGAAGGTTGCGAGAGTGTATACCACAGATGATAGTATAGAACGTAAAGCGTTTGAATGTTGGGCCGTACGAGTAGTAGATGCCCTGGAAGAAACCCCGAGAGAGGTTCTCTCGGTCTCTCTCTTTCTCTCGCGGTGCATTGACCGCGGTTGACCACACGTCATCGAATGAGTGACGTCACGGTTCGGACGCCGGAGCTCGAACGTCACGGTTCGTCGAGTAGCTTGTCCTCCCTCTTCCCTCGTCTTTTTCAACCCGCGAGAGGACGTCTCGAAGTTCCTTCTTCTTTTTCCTCCTTCTTCTCCGATGTTTCGCCACTTTTTTCTTTTTTTTTTTTCATTCGCATCGCAATCCCGCAGTGCTCGACTGTTTTTTGTCAACTCAGCGTCACTCTTTCTCTTCCTTCTTCTCTATTATTTGTAATAATAATGTTTTTCTGAATTATTTGAATATTTTTATTGGATCGTATCAATACTACGATTCGTGCTGCTTTTTGTTGATTTTTTATTGTTGGATTTCTCCATTTTCGTGGCTTCCTTCTCGCCTCGTTCCTTTCATTTTTTGTAAAACTTTTTTTGCGTTCGTTTTGCGCGCATTCTCGGGCTCCCCTCGCGAAATATATGGCACGGATGTCGGATTATTTTATAATTATCTTCAATTAAAACGTCAGTTACACCGAGAACGAGAGAGAAAGAGAGAGAATGATAGAAAAAGGAAAGAGAAGGCGAAGCATTTGGCTGACGACAGAGAAACGCTCCGTTGCACACTTCGTGCATCACATGTTACGTAGAAATTCATTTTGTCCAAAAATATATGTGGATAAGCGTAATTCGCGAATATTGGCGAATCAGCAACAACGTGAATCCAGATTTTCTTTCTCTCTCCTTTTCTCTGACGCAGTTGTTTATCGCTATCCAGGCTCAGCCCTTTTCCTTCTATATAAACGCCTCCGAATATATACGACGCGCGTCCGTGTCTGTCCATACGAGTCCAAGTGTGTGTGCGTGTGTGTGTGTGCGTGTGTGTGTGTGTGTGCGTGGCTATCGTTTAAAATGGCCGAATGCACATTGAATCGCGGCGCGGTCTATAAAGAGCGGTGACGAGATCGCTTTACATGGAATTTATTAGGGACGAGATCGGTGTCCTCTACAGAGACGAGCTTTTTTTTTCTAAATCACGTCAAAGAACCATTTGTCTTTGCTGCGTCATTATGATTTTTCTTTATTCCAAAACTTTTTATCTTAATGGTTTGTGATATTTTCATATTATCATTATTATTGTTATTATTGTTATCGCTGGTCGTTACATGATTCGAAATAACCATTTGTTATTGCGGATGATAGAAAAACGATAAAAAACCATGACAGCAATAATAAATAGTGATGAGGAATAAAATTATTTTGCATGCGTGCAAAGGAGCATTACGGACTGGGCCAATTTGACCCGGAGAAGAAATTCATCGATTGAATTGAAAAAATTGAGAGTAATTGGCTGATTTTTCGAAATGGAAAAGTTGTAGATTTTTGTATGACGATAATGAGGCCGAAAAAAATTAATCCAGGTGAAAATGAACCGGTGTATCGACTCGGGATAACAATTGTTGAAGTAGTCCAAGACTCTGGCTACAATCGTTGAAAGATCTTAATGGAAAATCCAGGTAGAAGATTAGAGATGGAAGAATGTCGTGTTTGAAAATATATCGTCGGGACTACGAATTGGAGTTGGACCATTTGCAAAAATGTTATTCTCGTGGGTGCTCTAAGAGGAGAACAGAGAATGGAAGAGAGAGAGAGAGAGAGAGAGACAGAGATAATGTACCGTTAGGCGTTCGTAACTGCACTGGGAAGCCTCGCCAGGCGAGTGTGGCACTTCTCTTGATGCCGGAGGTCGTAATGGCCGTAGGTCCAGACCGAAGCGTACGGAAATGTTATAGTCGCAGCGATACTAAATGTTTGTGGGAAGTTATGGCTACACATATGTCTGTATACGTTACACATTTTTCTAAATTGCGACAACCTCCGGGGTTTTTGCAAAAAAAAAATTCACGACGTTTCCTCAACCCAAACTAATTCGTCCATTGAAAAAAAAAAAAAAAAATGAACATTTGGATGGTCCTTTCGATCTTTTTACAAAAATCGTAACGCGAGAGTTTAGACAGTGCTCGTCATTCTCTTCGTCCTTGAACGCCTTAAAAAAAAACTTTTGCCATAAATTAATTATTTTTTTTTGTAATTTGCAACATTATTGAGATTTTGGAATTGAAATATTTGCCAGGGACTTCCGGGGCAGCTTGACACCGAAGCTAATTTTTGGAGGTACCTTTTTTCTTGAAAATTCCGCGATC
The DNA here is from genome assembly GCA_963921915.1 of Hyposoter dolosus. Classification (NCBI taxonomy): domain Eukaryota; kingdom Metazoa; phylum Arthropoda; class Insecta; order Hymenoptera; family Ichneumonidae; genus Hyposoter; species Hyposoter dolosus. The sequence goes on along the minus strand of OY998135.1, from coordinate 9,522,529 downwards.
TATCTACGCGTCGAGAATCGTCGATGCGTCTTTAGAGACTCTCGGTATATAGAGACGTGTACTTTGCCGAGTTATCGTTTATGTGCGGCTGTACAAATGGCGAGTGCGAAAGAGAACTCGTGGAGATTCAACCGTGTGATCTCTAAACGAGTCTCCTCGGGGCTATCGGACGTCAGGTTCGTGGGTGTGGAATCGGCAACTATGTATAAACCAGTCGAATCAACTATACATAAGCTCAGCCAAGGAGGGAAACCTTTTTTTCTGTTTTTTGTTTAGCGCTGTACGAAATCAGCGATCTTTCTCTTTTAGTCATTCAGAATTTATCATTTTTTCTTGTTGTCTCATTATAAAAACAATGCTAACCTGTAAACTTGGAAAATTTTGACTCTTCGTGGCCACACTTGGGTCAATTTGACCCCGATTAATTTTTTAGCTCTCGTCAACTTTGGGTTGAGTTTCTTTTCATTTTCCGCTCAGCGAATGGCACAAAATTCGCAACGGCTGATCATTTTGAAACAGCGCAAAAGGAGAATATTTCTAAACATCGAAACATAAATGTCCATGCGAGTGTTTGTGGTCGTGTGTGTGTGTGTGTGAGACTCTTTGAGCGATTGCATCGTGGCAGTGCAATGAGTAAAGGAGAGTCAGGAGAGCAAGCATCGAGAAAGTCCCAGCAACTTTCTCCAACGCGATCGCGAGTTCTCAACGTTTTTTCTTTTCATCCTTTCTTTCTCTCTCTCTCTCTTTCTCTCTGCTGTGCTTAACTTGCACCACGGGTCACCAGGCACGAGCATTAAGAGCGAATGTTGGCGAGCACGCCCGGAGAGAGGGAAGCGCGGCGTTGTCTCGTAAAGTGAGACGAAACATCGTTTTTGCACGACCACACTGTACACATATATGGGCCGATCTATTCAACCGAGCAAACAAAAAATCCTGGTTTCCATAAAATCCACATTGTTGCGAAAATTAAAAAAAAAAAAAAAATCAAATTATAATGAAAAATAATTCTTTACGATTTATTCCATTTTTTCGAAACATTTTCGAAGTTCCAATTCTCCTTGATCCAGATCGGGACACACGTGGCTCTTATTTTTCTTATTTCCTGAGATCATTTTTCCAAAATCGTTATCAACGTTCACAAACATTTGCTCTTCTACGTACTGTTTTCTAATGTGCGAGTTTGAAATATCGCCGATCGAATTCTTATTTGATTGACATTTATCGCAAACCTGTCGATTTCACGTGAAATGCCTCATACACACGCGCCTGTACTTAATAAATGTATATTTACCCTGGAATAGATAGGAGAGTATGAAAGCGCACGCAGACGGACAGGCGGACAAGTTTTGTAGGGTATAACGGTGTGCGATTCGTGCGCGGGCTGGACTTTTAAGCGCGGATGATAGAGATCTTGAAGTTTCGTTCCGAAGCATGCAGAAAGAGAGCCGAAAAACTAAGAAAATAAAGCAGCGAATATAAACGACAGATTCATTAATATTCCGCTCTTTATCACAATTAGTTAATTAATTAAATAAATCTTCATCTAATTAGCATCGCGATTAATTAATAAAATAACTTTAATTGATAATAAAATGTTAATTCGTTCGTTAGCAACGAGCGGCGATCGTGGGCGACGATTTTTCATTATTATTTATTTTCGTTTTTAATTCGATGGTAAAAATGATAAGAATGTTCGTTATAATGTTTCACGGAAGATCGCGTTAAAAAATGTTCTCGTAACACGAATTATTTTCCGTTCGAGTATCAAAAACATTCAAGCCCGAAATGTACGTTTGTCAAAATCTTTTTCGATGCACAAGCGTCGTGTGGAGAATTGAAAACTCGAATATACGTCGAAGAATTGATGATTATTGTTTTTTTTTTGGAAATATCGGAATTCGGCAACGTTTTTATCTTTTTTTTTCAACCTGATTGAAAATGAATCGATTTTATTTTCGTGTTGTTTTTATTATCCAAGCGCTCGCGAATCAGTGAACTCACGAGTGTTTCGTCTAGCCTCTCTAGCACATAAATTGCCCACGTTGTATTAGAGTCGCGAGAAATGTGAAATAGAAAGCAAAGAGAGGCGAGTCCGAAGAACTAGGCAGCTGCGGGTGCCCCATTCGGATGACGAACGCGTTGCATGAATTATTGGCAGCTGTCTCGATCGAACATGAGATCGATCGACCGAGATCTCGAATTTATTAAATTGCGATTTACTTATCTCAAGCAAATGGGACTTTCGAAAAGTCTGCGGAAACCTGAAAACACTTTTTTTCAAATTCGACCTTTTGTCACTTTTCTCTACAACTTTTCGTCCATAAACCAATACGAAAGTTTCTTCCTTTTTTTACAAATAATACATAATAATTAGTAAAAAAAAAAAAAATTCTAAAAAAAAAAACTATTCAGAATATCGAAATACCAATTTTTTTAGAAAATTGCCACACTCCCAAGAATCCGGCAGAATTTTTTCAAAATTTTCCTACCGGTAGTTTGTATGTGAAAAAAAGTTTATATTGATTTGTTTAATTAATTCCTAATTGCTATAAAGAAGTTAAAATGGAAAAGAATTGAAAATTTTATTACGCGAAAAATATCGACATTTTAATATGTCGATATCGAGTTTGTATATATTTATATATAGTTGAGCAACACGTAACTGGTGACTTGCATAATAATACCAACGTCCAAAATTCATAGTGACGCCCTTACCGGAGAGTTGCTTGATGGAGTTGACATTAGGCAATCATGACCGCGGAGGATTTTCTCTCCCTCTCGCTCTTTCTCTTTCTCTTGAAAGCCGTCATTGTAACCTCGTAACATTGGCCCAAATATTGGCCAGTGGCCCCACGTTTCGACGCGTCCAACGATTCTCCTCTTCATACAAACAGGCGTTGCCAAAAAAAAAGTATTACACGAGCAAGATGTCAGACAAAGAGTTTTCAAGTTTCCGATACATTTTCCAAATTTTTTTTTCATGGTCAAACGTCCTAACTTTTCAGGATTTTATTGTTCCAGCATGAAAAAAAATGCCTAATTAGCGATTTCATTTTTAAGACGAACTGATCGAAAAAAAATTTCAGAATCGAATTTGATGAAAAATTTCATTCCGATTCTGCAATTATAATTTTTTTCCTCTCAATTGCACGATAAAAAGCCATAATTGAAAGTAAACCGATCTGAGTTTCAAAAACAGAAAAAAATATATAAATTCAGTATTTTTCAATGGTTTCCTTATTCTTTAGCAACTTTGTTGAAATTTTTTCAATTTTTAGTGCAAGTCACGGTACCAGTAAGTACTCATGTTCCTCGGTTTCGAATTTGCTTTGAAAAGATAAAACTTGGTTGCATGATTCAGCATTTTTTCCACCTGTTTTCAATCTTCAAGTCGCGCAGCCATCGATTTTTCCGACGATTTTTCTAAATGTATATATTCATTGAAGCAATCTGATCAAAAAATACCGAACCTCTCGCACCACGGTCGTCTCGTGGATGTGGCAGTGTCGTTGACTGACACTGGCCCACTATTCGTGCGTTAACACCTGCTCTCTGTAGGTCACCAGTCATTCGAGAGCGGCACCCAGAAGTCAACTGTAAATACACGCGACTATACATATTCAAGAAAAAAAAAAAATGAAAAGAAAATATTTGACGTGAAAAGTAAAAGTGCAAAATTCATCGCGAGCGAATTTTTTTTCCAAAACTAAACATTACGAATACATTTCCAATTTGCTTCTCTCCATTTCTCGAATTTTCAATTCATTTCCTTGATTGAACTTTGAATGACAAAAAGTTTGTGCAGGCTCCATCGACCTTGATCGGTATTGCTGACACATTTGGCCGTCATTATAGCTCAAGTTTGGGAAGATTCGCCATTGCAGTTAACGACCGATTGCTGCTTTCGTGAAATGTCGATTTTTTCGACTCGATCGTTTCCTTTAATGAATTTATAATGATTTTTGAAAAAAAAAATCGTAGAGATTAATTCACACACTTTCCAAAAATGATTGACGAGGAACGACGACCGTCCGGAAAGAAAAAAAATGAAAGTACAAAGCTGATTAATTATTTATTACGTAATTCGATAATTTTTTAATATCCAATAATTTGTTTAACGATCTAAAGATCAGGTTTCGACTGAGAAATCGTCCCCTCTCGAATTGGCATCGTTACAGGGTGATTAAGCTGCTCGTTAAGTGATTAAAAACTGAGCTCAGAATATTGAAGGAAAAAAGGCGAGTTTAAAAAATGGAGAGTGAGAGAAAAAGTAACGACGATGGTTTGTCGTCGAGATATGAATGAAAGTCTCGGCTTCAGTCACGTAGGAAATAGATGAAAAGCGAGAGTAGACACAGGTGAAGGCATTAGCCAAAGCCAGACAGACAAGTAGTCACTATTTACGTCTGTGCCTTCGTGTCTCTTCGTATGTGTGCGTGAGTCTTCGTGGACGTGAAGACTGGGGGGTAAAACCTGTGCCAGGAAGCGAGACTCTTCATTCCACGATATAAATCCAACTTCGTGTCTCAACCGTCAAACCCATTAGAGTAAAAAGTCATTAACTGTGAAAACGGAGCAAAATGAGATAACAATCCGATTAATATCGAAGTTCTAAAATTGAATCGAACGATTTGCACCGTTGCTTCATTTTCGTACTCAATTAAATTCACTAATAATTTTTTCCTTGGTATTTGTATCGAAATAAAAGAGAATAAAAAACATCGTTCGGGAATGTGGGTTCAAGGTCACTCTCGATGATTTTTGGTTGAGTCGTTCCGATCAGCTGATTGAAAAAAAAACGAACGCAATAATTTGTTGCAATAGAAAACCAAAAACAGGGGCAAAAAAAAAAAAAGAATTAATTGAATTCGCTCATTTGTGAAGCAAAGAGAAAAAACAAATTACTTGCAGCAGCAGAGATTTCATGTGCTGCTGGTCGAAGAATAATAAAAATCATAGCGAAGCTCGTTACGTCAGTGAATCCAGCACGAAGGTCGGAATATTTAATTATGTGAATTGTTGCCTAAAAAAAAAAAGAGGAAAAAAATTCGTTTGTGTTCGTCCATTGAAACTCGAGCCTGCGTAGAGAGTAGAGCATGGCCCCTTTCGAATATTGTACGTACGATTATGTGTGTCACGGTGAGTCGTTGGCCAGGACCTTGACTGTATGCCCGGAGGGAATTTCGTTCGCCCCCCTCCCCTCCCCTCCGCCCTCCTCCTCCTCCTCATCTGCCCTGCTTTACGAATCCATGCGTCCCCCTAAAATCGAATATTAGGCATTTTTTCCTTATTCCAACAAACTTCAAGTGCCGAAAAAAAAAAATGTAACTCTCCTCTCGCAAAGATATTCGTCGAAATCTGGAGCGAAGGTCGAGCGAGCTCTCCTTTCCCGTACGTTTTGAGACTTTCGAATCTCTTTTTCATTCTCCGCACGCGACCTTCCGTTTTCATCTGCCATTGAACACCTTCGTCTGAATTTACCTCTCCACATTGTTCGTTAAGAGAATTAAAAAATAAAGGAATCAATAAGTACGCGATGACGACATCGAAATACAAAGAACAGTAATCTTCTTATTTTATTTACAAAAAAAACTGTGCACTGCAACTTTTAATCAATATCTCAAAACAGAAATCTCCGCATAAAATAAAATTTAAAAGAAAATTGGAAAAAATTCCAAACTTTTTTCGCTCTATTCAAGTGAATGCAATTTTTTGCACCATTTACCGTTTTTTTTTACAACTGATTCCAAGAAAAATAGATTCTCGATGCACTCACTCCAATGTACGGAGAAAACGTAAGCATGGAGCACGGAGCACTCGTTAAATTAGCAGTAAAACGAAATACGTACTTTTCGATCTATCCAACGAGCTCGTCGCCATTGGCAATTTATTTATACACACATTTTTTTTATATATATATTCATTTATACGTATCCTCCAGCAAATAGTCTGCTTCAATGCAACGCGAAGCGTATATTGCTGCTGGCTAAACGGGCTAGACTCGACGAAGGACACTCGTCTGAGTTATTCTTACATAACTCAGTGTAGAGTACAATATTGCAGATGAATAGTCGAGAAGTAAATCGTGAAATTTTCAGCCTAGTGCAAACGATTTATTCCATTGGTTCGCATGTCCGGTGGATAATGATTTTTCTCTGTTTACAAACAATCAGCTGCGCACGTCCACGCAAATATTTCTTTTCGAAAATAAAGTGGAGCCGGAAAAATTTCCTTCAGGTAAACGGAAATTTGTTACAGTAGAGCTAGAAATACTTCGAAGAAAGTTTGTCGAAGAAATTTCAAAAGGAGGTATTCGACTATTGCCTGAGTATTGAAACGAAAATTGCAAATTTTATATCGAAATTATGCATCGCAAAAACTGCTTTGGTCTTTATTACAAAAAAAAAAAATAAAAAATAAATGAAGAGCTTGACCTAAAATTCTCCGTAAATAAATAACGAGAAAAAAAAGTCAATGAATTCCGAATAATTTTAATAATTAGAAATTTTCCAAAAGCACAACGATTGGGAGGTAAAAAATGGTTAGCAAAGCTTTTAATTACAAAGACAATGACCTAACAATCGAAAGTAAAACTTTCAACGAGTGATAACGATCGAAAAAGGAAGACGAAGGAATGGCAAAAAAAAAAATAAGGCAAACATGGTCAAGAGTGCAGTTTTTATTGAGGAGTTAGGAAAAAGAAAAAAAAAGTGATAGACAGGATAGGAGAGCGGTGTTACGCGAAGAGCTGGTTTGAAAAAAATCACTTGCACTTTCGTTAGAAAGTGGAGAATCGGCGGGTGCGTCGAGACTCTCCATCCGTGGCGTAGCAGTGCGGACTCGTTGTGTGTACCGGAGTGACTGACTGACAGATGGGAATGCCCTCTTCTCTCTCGGTCTCTGTCTCGCTCTTCCATTTCTTTCGATTCCCTCTCTCTATTTTTCTTTCTCACTAACGTCGAGGTACACTCTCGCTGCTGGCAGTCTGGTCTAACCAAACGCGGAGTCTTACTACTTACTCCGGTTACCGCAATTCTTAATCGGTCGATAGAAAAAAAAAAAAAAAAAAAAAAAAACAGAAAAAAAAGCAAGAAGGAAAGACCGCCTGAGTTTTCCTGCAGTTGTTATTCAACGAGAACAACAAATCATTATAAAAGTCTAATAGTTTCTTCATAAAAATAATTGACATTTATCGATTGTCAAGGAAGCAGAATATATTTTCCAAAAATGCATCTAGTTTGCAATCGAATAAACTAATTATGTGTCAATCAAAACGCGTGACTCAATTCAACATTCTTCCGTTCTCGGGAGATTGAAAATTATAATTTCATTCATACTTCGACATACGATAGAGAAATGTCTCGATATCTTTTTACATTGAAGAGTGATTGTTTTTATTGGTTAATCAATAGTTCATAGCTCGTAAATGCTCGATCTAATGGCAATGAAAATAAGAAATAAAAAAATGAAAAACCACAGCGAGAGAGAATAACGAGATGTTGGACGGTGAGCTTCGACGTTTCAAAGACTGTTCACGTATTAAATTCAATGCCGAAGTGCAACGCAATGACAACTATACGAATGATTTTACCGAGTCGATTATTTTCATTCCTTTTCGTCGCATATGTGTCATTACGTTTCATTCGATTTGCTTTGTTTTGTTGGCGATGAGGAGCAGCGGCCAATATAACAAACGCCACACGCACTATCGTCTATTTTATCGCATTTAATTCTCTGAGCGATAATTCGCCGATGCATCGACGTTGCTTTGCCACGATATTTCCATAGATTCTCCATTTTTTCGATTTTTCTCGAGCGCGCGATCTCTTCCGATTTTTATTGCTGTTTTTTATTTTTTTTTTCTTTATTTTCTCTTTCTGCGAATCGAATTTCTCGTTCTTTTTCTTTTTTATTTCGTCGGAGCCACAATTTTTTTAAACTTTTCCCTGGAATATGTGCAATTTCCATAATTCCCGTTAGTTTTTTAAGCGCCCATATGTCGTTACTGGCGCTCTAATCTTGTTCACGTATCGTGAAACAGAAAATAGACGGAGATAGAATAAATATTAGCGTACAGAGGATCGTTTGTATCTGTACGTTCGTGTGTGCTTCTGGTTCTCAGTTTTCACATGTGTTGGTGAATGCACAGTCAAAGAGAGCAAGAGAGAGAGAGAGAGAGAGAGAGACGCACGCGTGGATCGCACCAGCCACGACCTTCGATAATGCGCCCATAAAATTCTGTTGTATGCAGAACGAGCACTCGCACGAGCATGATCCCTCGCATTTCTACTCGTTGCTGCACTGCGTTGCATCGCTTATTATTTATTTTTCTTGTTTCTTCCAACAAATTTCCGTATTAAAAACTTTCCGATTTTATACAAAATGAACAATTTTCAAATTCGAGTACATCCCGAGTTTCCAGCTCGCGATACATCGAAATCTTAGCTTTTCATTGTTAGTCAAAAGCCTGCGACTTTTTCCTTATCGCAAAAATGCAAAAAATCCAGAGATATTTGACGATTTTGCAAAAAAAAAAAAACCTTGACCCTCTGTAGAATTTTTCTCGAGAGAAAAACTTGACGTTTCCAGAAATTCAATCGAACCCCCAAAGAGTTGGAAAATTGAGAAAATATAAAGTTTTCTTTCGCTAAATACTAACAATTTCCGTTCTCCTTGAATTATTGTTACGTCGAAGATACGAACGAAAAATCGAAAAAGAGCGAAAACATGAAAAGGAAAAGAAAATGGGAAACCGAATCTCTGGGAAACAGTGAAAAAAAAAAGATTTTACCTTCAAACATCGTTCGAACGAAAAAACCATAAGAATCACTAAAATACACGAGGCAAAAAACAATTGACACAAAAAGTATGAAAAAAAGTGCACGAAGTACGTATCTGTGTATCCAATGTCACTTAGACTAGAAAATTTGCCAGATATATACACGCATACACTTAATAACATAGTAAAATCCACGTGTGTGCGATTGTGTGTGAATTTATGTAGTGGGTGTGTGAGGTATATATATATATATGTATAGGAGAGCCTCGGGACTCGGTGGCCGTGGCTATGGCCTTACGGAATCCCCACTTCGTGGCCTTACCGAATCCACGCGGCGTGTGTATCGCCGCGTATCGTGCTAGCGACGTCCCTCTTTTTTTCTCTCTCTCCGTCTTTCTCCTTCCCTCCCCCTCTCGCCACTTTTGCTCCCACCCAGTGGAGATATCCTCAAAGAGTTGGCAAGAGAGCGCGAGCGTATGGGCGAGTAAACAGGAGAGAGTGAACAGCAACGAGCTCGTGCGAATGAGTGGGAGATCGAGCGAATATACGACGGAACTCGCACCACTCGCGTATTAGCCCGATATATATCTATATGTGTAACGAGAAAGAGAGAGAGAGAGAGAGAGAGAGAGAGAGAGAGAGAACGGAGAAGCGAGTGAGCAGAATATACGAAGAGTATTCTAACCTAGGTTATATAGTAAGTTGGTGTTTAGCGCGCGCTGTGTTCGCGCTACCGAAGAGAGAACTTCTAGCCTAGGCAAACTGCGAGTCCCGCGTCGAGAGCACGCTCAGTGCTAGTTCGTGCGCGCGGAGGACAACGAGACTCCGCTAAATTCAACTCTCCGCATGCTTTTTTTCTATCCGAGGAAACCAGCTTTTTCTGACAATTTCCAAAACAGTTTCAATTTCGTTTCTTTTCTTTTTTTTTCGTGTACGGAAAACTTTTTTCCACTTTATTCTCGAGGTGAAATAAGTTGCACGACGAGATTCGCGATCGGTCATTCGCGTTTTTGATCCGAGACTTCCGCCGGTGAATACGCGAGAAATTTTGGTTCAGTGTGGTTTTTTTTTGGTGTCTGTGATCATTGTGAAAAAAAACGTAACTGAGGGGGAAGAAATACTCTTGGGGGAGGCGAATTCGTGCTCGACGTCGCCGGGGGATGTTTCCCGAAGCTCGAGGAATTACCGCTCAACCAAAAGGTGCGATTTTGCGACGACTCGGCCGTACCGCGATTCGCGTACTGGAGAAGGTCGAGAGAAAAAAAAAATTGATGAATCGACAATAAAGTGCAAGCTCGGGGTCCGTACATACGTCTATGTATATTCGCTGTATGTTATGTATTTATGCGAACACATATACATACATATATATAAAGTGTTTGTGTGTGTACTCGTCCATAGTGTTTGGTGCATCGTTGTGTTGGAAGTTCGCGCACGTGTGACGTAAGCATTATAATCCCAACGCGAGGCAAAACGTTTGGGGCTTTCGCAACACTCGGAGAAGAACACGATCAACGTTTCTTGACCACAAAAATAAAAAAAAAACATTCACCTTGTTATTTCTTTTCTTATTTCTCTGTGAAATTATTTTCATTTTTCGACACAGCGCTGTTTAAAGATTTTTGTTCTTCTAAACATTGGATCCGACGTGACGGGGGACCTGACGTTGATTTCGAAAATCGTGTTTGCAAAATCTCCCGCCGTTACCTTTTTTCTTTTCGTAAATACGAGAGAGCGTTTGTTTATGTTTCGTTAACGAAAATCTCGTATACAATAATACAGCGTCACTCGATTAAACGCCGTTGCACAATAATTATCATCGTTACACGAAATAAGTTCTAGTGTCGTGTCGAACGCGAACCTGCACAGGTGGAGATACTTTTTTATTCTCTCTCGTATCCAGCCCCGACGAAAATTTCTTTCTCTTCGTTCGTATCGCCGATGATCGATCAACCAACGAGGAAACACTCATTTCGCACTATTTTCCCTCGTCGTTCTCAAAGTGATTTCGGTAAGCAGTTTTCTTGTTTTGATTGAGCGAAAAAAAAGTCTTATCTCTTATTTACTCCCTGGGGGTCTTGTGGGTTAGGACAAACACATCTCGCGATGTAGACTGCGGAGGCGTTTGAATTTAATCAATCGAGGCACTCAACAGGTGCTCCACTGTACGTTGCTTGTGCTTTTTTTTTTTTTAACGATTCTACGGCCTATGATAAATTCATTCTCGTGATAATAGACTGACAAGTATAGCGACAGTTTGTATGACAATGTTCGAGGTTTCACAAATAGTTTGATTTTCGTGTTTCAGGAAAAGATAAAAAAATCAATGAGCTCGTTTCGAAATAATTCAATAGAAACGAGTTTTTATCGAGCGATGTTTTTCTCCATCGAGATAAATTCGCTTCATTCTAATTCAATGGGCTACCAAACATGGGGAAAAATATTTTTCGAAATCTATTGACATTTTTACATATTTTTGAAAAGCTCGGACTCGAGAATTGGGTTATTTTGCTATTGTTGATCAAAACAGCCTCGAATGTAATCGGCCGAGTTTCCTCATCCCAATGAACGCTATTTCATTCGATCGACCAAACAAATTGCATTAATTTTTCGAGACTATCTCTGAAAAAATTTCTTCATAAATAATCCGTTCGTTTTCCTATGGCGTGACTCGAATAAATTGATGGGAAAAGAACAAATATAGATTTATGAATGGAATATTGTATAGTAAAGCATAGTCGATCGGTGCATCGGTGTGTTAGTGTTAAATAGAATCGAGTCTCTTATGGAGAGTGCGAGAGCGCGGAAAGGCTTTTGCGAGCGAGTTAGCCGCAGCAGCGGAGCTCAACGAACAAGCCATTTACAAAGGTCGAGGCAAGGTAAGATAGAAGCTGCACACGCAGCAAAAATATATATGCACGTGCCGAACACTCGTATATCGGCATTCGCGTTACTCACCTACACACAAACAACGCCAATACTTTGACAATACTATTTATATAGATATATTTTTTTATTCGTGCATAAATATATACGCGCGCGCGCGTATATATGGGTTACAGTTGCAAGGAAACCGAACGGAGCGAGAAGCCTCGTGAACTTCAGGAAATATCAACGTGTGACTATGGAAGCTTCTAATTTCCGTATTAATTTCAAAACACAAAAGAATCTAGTGGAATTCAAAATTTCGGCATTTTGAGGATCAAGGAGAATCGAAGGGGGAAGGAGATTTATAATTTTGTGTATTTTTCATTGTCGGAAAGAGTTGTTTGAGGTTTTTGTTTAAATTATTTCAAATATTCAAATAACGAAAATTTTAAGAGAATTCTTGAATTTCTTTTTTTATATTTTGGTTTGGAAATGGCGTTTTTGGTGGTTCGTTTCAACAATTTTCACACGAGTACGGCCGTCAATTTGATAAATCTGTTTGGAGCTAATCGCGTTTAAAGTTTTGTCACGCGAAAAGTCAATGACAACAATTACTTAGCCGGTAATTAGCGATTCCAGGGCCACGTGAGAAGCCTTCGGCTTTTTCGAAGAATCGATTTTTCTCGGTCATCTGGCTGACGTTTCATGGGGAAAAAAAAATCAAGTTCGCAAACGAGCAATCGCTGACGAGACTATTTACGACAGAAAAAAAAAACGAGCCCTTGAGGGCTTGGTGGGAAATCTTTAAGAAAATGTAACGCGACTGATCGATTCAGGGCTTTTTTTATGGGCGGTTAATAACGCTGATCTAGTAAGCTTGGAGTGCAGGGAAAAATAACTGTCGGGGTTTCCGTCGTTAAAACTCATTAATATCCTTTTTATACAAACTGGAAAAGTCAAAGGTTCTATCTATAAATTATAGTGCCCAAGGTCACGCATCAATCGAGAAAGACAGGATGACGAGAGATGCTGATCGTTGTTAATGAAAGATAGTAGTAGCCAAGTAATTCCGGTTGACATTTCATTTATTTTCTCGTTGTTATTGGGTCTTTGCAATAATGCACGTAAGTCGACGCGGAATGCTACAAAACTGCATATAGTGCTCGATGCAACAAATTTTTATTGAAACCCAAAAAATGCGCGGAATCGCGTTCGAGGTTAAAAATAAAAAAAAAATGGAGATGGAGAGATAATGGAAATTCTTCGAGGGGAGCTCCGGATCTTTATGAATGGAGATGAACGTCCTGCGTGTATACCTGTGCCTCCGATATCTCTTGCTTGGCTTTCGACGCGATTTTATCGTCACGGTTTTGTTCTCCCGATGTAAAGAGGCGAGAAGATCGTGTCTCGATAGCAACAAAAGAACCGTTTCGATATTATACTCGGCGAGCTCCTCGTGTTGTAATACGCTATCCATTGGAGATCGATCGAGATCGATACAGAATTCGTGCACGAGATGCCTCCGTCGGCTTCGCTTCATCGACCTTAAATCTCATCTTGTTTTTTTTCTTCCTTCATTTATTCGTGTACTGACTTAGCTTTTTTGCTTTTCATTTTATACATACAGTTGTCAAAAAGGATGAATCAAATCAAATTATAAAATAAAGATTGCCAATTCGATACATTTTCGATTTTTTTTACCGACGAATTGCATCCTCGCCGCCGATTGTCTCTCCCTCTCTTTTTCTTTCTTCGTATTGACAAATTCCTCACTTCAGTTTTGAGCTTGTTTTATTTATAATAATTTTTATTGACGAAGATTCGTGCAATTTCATTAACAAATCGAGAAAAGAAACAGGATTTGTTTTTTTTTTCTCCACGTTTCGCCATCACTTCCGTATTTTTCGAACACACACGATGCGTACAACGATGTTTGCTTCGTCTTATTGAGATTACAGTGTTTCATACGCGAACGAGAAGCTTTCGTATAGCGTTGTATAAAATTATTTTCAGCCTAGGTCAACCTTCGCTTCCCTCTCTCTCTCTTTCTCTCCCGTACACGGATGAACATAACGTACACACACATAAATATTCGTCAGCAAATTTCAATGTATAAATATTTCCTTATAGACGGAGAAACAATTTTTCTTTCCTCGCGCAGAGATACTTAGAGGGATTCCAACTGTTTTCGTGACAATACAGTTAACGGTTATGAGAGATACTTTCGTTTTATTGTTGAGATTATTTCACGCTACAGGTTTGCTTCACCACACTGTCTGACTCGAACTCTTACACTCGCTACTATTTCTTTGCCATCCCTCTTTCACTCTCTGTCTGTCTGTCTCTCCGTTTCTCTTTCTCGCACACTTTTAGATACTCCCAGTCGGTTACGTGGCGGCCTTCATGCTCGCCCCCAGGGCCGAGGGCCAAAACTGTCTTGTGTGTTTAGTATTGAGCCTGCACGTTCAATAAATATCGGGCTCGAGAAACGATAGCTAACAGCTAAATTACTAGGAAATATATATGTCTATGTTTTGTGCGTATCATTTTCTGCGTGGACTACGTCGTGGATATGTGGGAAGAGAGCTCTTGTGATATATCAGGTTTAAGGGCATTGTATGTCCTTCCTAATCCTCGTGTCCTCCTCGCTCACCCTCCTGCATGCCTTTCTAGTCACCCATTTGCTATCTGCTATGACTGTTCGCATCTGCCCATGAGACTTTCAAGTACGAATCGGTGGAATTCGAATCACAACTGTTCGGTACGTACCATGTTCATGGCACCATGGTACGACGGTGCGACTTGTCGTATTTTCGTCATATATTAGGGAGAAGATTGTTGCAACTCATTTCTAAAGGGCTCATTCGATTTTTGCGGATTTCTTTTTTTTTCTACTGATTTCTTAATTGGTGGCTGCAATTTCTTCGTGGCTGATACCAATGTGACGGAATTTTCGACGTTTGCACGTTTGAAAATTCAATTCTGTTCAGAATTTAATTTTAAAATCTGTTCACCGTTGTTTGCATTATTCGGGAAAACTTTGAGGCAGAAAAGTTTATTGTAATCGGAAAATAATTTTTTTAAAATATAAAGTAATGTCGGTTTTTTAATGCTTTCTGTGGAAAAGCTCGAGAGCATTATAGATACTGGGAAATAACATTTCTGCAATCGCACTTGTAATCTGTTGAGCATTCAGGTACACCTACACATCGCACTGTGTCGAGAGAGAGAGAGAGAGAGAGAGAGAGAGAGAGAAAAAGTGTTCCTTGCGGATTCCCATTTAGCCTGATTCCATTCGTCCTTCCACGTCATCTCGTCTTCTTTGCTTCTCGATGCTCGCCTTGTAATACTCCGATCTCGGATATTTGTCCCTGTCTCTTTCTCCATATCTCATTTATTTACACTACTAAATTTCCTCTTTCGCGACCCTCCCCACCTCGGCCCTAAAGGATGAGAGATGGCCTGAGGCTCGGCACTTGAATTTAGGAATAAAAATCGAAGTATTCCAGTGTTTTTTTTTTTCATGATTACTATATGAATAAATCGATGATTCATTTTATTTTGTTGCGACTTTGTCTCTGAAAAAAATTCGTTTCGAAAGTTTTCGGTTCACCGGTTAGCGAAATTTTCTTGAGCCTCCTGGAATTACGCGAGTCATTTTTTTACAGGATGTTGAATAAATTTTGTACTTTTTCACCAGGAAAAATATTAATTGAATGTTTTTTTTTGTGTTTGACAAAATTCATTGGCGTTTCGCAAGTTTTGAATTCTCGCGGTTGCAAGATCGAGGGCCTTGAATCCTCTCCTCGTTTCTCATGTGCATGTATATATGTATATCACTCGGTAAAAGTAAATGACCTTAAGATTCAACGAGAAACGAGAATCCTACTTTTATTTTTATTTTCCTGTCGTTTTTTCGTTGTTTTTGTTTGAATCGTATTTCGGAAGATCCCTCTTCCAAAGTTACGTGTACGACTTCATCCTCCGGTCCAGCGCAAGCTTCTGCTTGTGTGTGTCGGTCTTCGAACCCAAATTGGGACGGGACCTTGACTCGAACCCTCTCGTGAGCTCATTTCGCTCAACTCAACTCTCGGTACATTTTTTTCTCTCTTTCTCGAGCTCTTCATAAATCAGCCAAGAATCATGGCAAATTCGCTCGGTTTTCGCCTAATTAAGATTTATTAATTATTCCCCAACCTTTGGACACTAAAATATTGTCTTTATCTTACGAGATTCATTTTGTTGTTAAAAATCTTTCGTTCGTGTCTCATTTTATCGTTTTGTTTATTAACAAAAGAATTTTCTGAGTCTCGCCAAAATCCCTGAGCGCTCTGTTCACGCGGGAAAATGGCAAAAATGTGTTCAAACTCGTAAAATTCGATCGGACGATCTGTGTCGGCAAAAAATTTCACTTTCAAAATTTTGATTTCCCGAGCGACTGATCCACAGCGTTGATTATTTCACAAAAGTTTTATTTCTGCTGAGACATTTTCTATCGCCCTCGGAAAAATATTTCATCGATCTACCGAGCCCCCGAAAAATCGTGATTACGAAGTTATTTTGGGCTCTCCATGGAGAGTCTCCCAAAGTGTCGAAATTATTTCGTGTATTAAAAAAAAAAAACCCCCTTAATCTTGGCACGGAATTTAATCGGTTACGTCATCGTCTAATTAGTAATCCGTCCTTTGACAGATCGCGCGGTGACTCGTTCCGGGGACAAGTAAAACCTAATCTTCCATGATTCGACCTTGAAAAGTTTTACTGTCCAGCGAGGCCCCACCGCGATGTTTCGTTTTTTTTCCCGTTCGAACTGCTTCAGATTGCGTTTCCCTCGCGCGTATTTTACGAGACACCGGAAAAATAAAGAAATATCATGAAAACCTGCTGTAGATAAAAAGAAAACGACGAGAGCTCTTCGGATTACGAGAGAGGCGCGAGCCTTGAAAAAAACGTATAAAAAATCGACTCGACTGAAAATTCGGTCACGGCTCACTCGTAAATCAGGCTCCGTATACACGCCGAGATTATAATATACCCAAAGAGCTTTATAACGTTAAAAAGGGCTCCATCCGTTTCACACTCGCGGCTGTGTGCTCTGAACACACAAAATCCGTAAATGTACACCTTTGTTTTTATTTTTTATTTTTTTTCGTTCCCTTTCTCTCGCGTTATCTCTGACCGAGACTCGTGGGCCTCATTCACACGGGATGGAATCTCGTGGGAGGGCTTGGAGGGATAAAAACAACCGTGAAATCGTCGTGTAGCGAGACTCGCGAGTTTGAAAAAAAATTAAGCAGTTACCAGAAACAATTAGTTGCAATTACTTATATTCATTTCATTGTTGATAAAAGCAAAAGAAAACTTTTTTTTCAATTTACTTTATAACTTAACCCCCAGCACACATCCACGTGTGTGGATTTATTTATAAATAAACTTTCTCGTCAAGCGATCTGTCGAGCTCGAGACTTTTCCCTCCTAGATACAAATTGATTTATATTCAAGTGTATACATATATATATATATATCGAAGCAAGGGGCACGAATGGTGCGAAAAGCTAATTACGAATAACTGACGGCAGGTCAATTAATTTTCATTCTACTCCGTATTCCCAAATGAAATTGACCGTAAATACAGCCGTGCGCTGTTTCTAGGTTAATTCTCGTGATTCTTCGCAAAAAGTTCTTTCGTTTTACTTTCCCAAATGCGAAACGTGGACTGAACGATTAAAAAAAAAAAAACGGTAATTTAATAAGAACACTTAAAAAACTGCGTACTTTTCAATCAACTGGAAATAATTCCAGCCCCTCGGATCCGAATCATCGAGCCATTCCATCGAATCCATGATTTAAAAAAAAAAATTCACTGCAATATTTATTTATTTATTTTTTTTAAATTTTTATCGTGATGATTTTTGACCTATTTCTGTTAATAATGTTCAGCTTATAAAAATGTGTGCATAGAAGAAAAAATATATGAATAAGAACAAACACGTGTCTGCTCGGATGCAATACAGTGTAAAGTCTAGTCGTTGTGTTCTGGAGTGGAGGAGAGAAATTATGGCAGTCAGTCAAGGTGCAACTCGAGCGCGCTCGAAGGTTGAAGCTCTTGTTTGAGGTCGTGATCGCGATCTCTCTCTCTCTCTCTCTCTCTCTCTCTCTCTCTCTCTCTCTCTCTCTCTCTCTCTCTCTCTCTCTCTCTCTCTCTCTCTCTCTCTCTCTCTCTCTCTTTCTCTTTCTCTCTTTCTCACGTGGTCGGGTGCGCGAGAACGAAACGGGAGAGCGCGAGTATACGGCAAACGGCAGTAGTAACGATGACGATCCATGCGGACAGACAGACGGACAGAACAGAGCTCAACACGGATGGATCGCTGGTTAAAAGATGCTTGCACACATTTTATTCTCGTGTTAGACGACACGTGTTGCATGCGAGTTTTCTTCTCCTTTCCTCACTTTTTCCACTCGGCAGTCAAACATTTCTTGCTTCTCGGTCGATTGACAGATTTTTAAAAATCTCGAATTTACCTCCGAATGGAGTAAAAAAAATTCAATCATCATTGGCTGAATTTGCAAATGGTTCAGAATTTTTCTTAATTCTTATTGTTATTGCGTTAATTATTCATTTTTGATAATCACGGCGTTCTGGTTGGAGGAATATTATTCAAAGTACAAGCGTTCATATGTACGAATTATTTTCTATTTATTTTCGATCGATCTCTCGGCCAAGCGAGGCCTGCGACTCTCTCTCTGCTCTCTGAACAGATACGAATAGTCCTGCTGCTGTATCGGTTTGCCTCCAACCACCTACGCATCGTGCTCCACTTCCGGATCGCTCCTATCATTCGCGCGGTACTTAATGATTTCTATTCGATTCATAAAAATGATAAATGCACGTTTCACTTTATTCATTAGTTGAAATATTTTTGTGCAAACATTCGATGATCGATTTGAATTGAAAATGTTGCGCAGACACGTTGAACGGAATGTAAAGTTGGATAAAAAAATGAAATCGCGCGTGCAGAATCAGGAAAATTATTAAAAAGCGCCTCGGGCGAGGTCGGTACTTGGTTGGGTGACCCAAAATAAATGGCGACCGTTTGACTAGGAAAGTGCAACGGAAATCGTGATGCCTCGGTCACCACCGAAGAGCGCACGACTTTTTTTTATTGTTTTTTAAATCATCGTCGAGTGCATGAAATAGGAAAATAGAAAAAGAGAGTTGAATAAGCAAATTTGAAACAACGAAGAGACTAGAGATGTTAATCTTTTGCCTTGCCCGGGGCAAGCTCACCAAGGCCCTTCTTTGCTGCTCTCAAAGCCTCCCGCCCCTCATCTCGCCTTCGCCAGTTCCTCCCTCCTCTATTCTTTGTGGCACACGCATGACTCAACTTTATTATTATTGTGTTCTTTTTATGTGTACACAACGTATTCACGAATGAGTGACGAACCTCGAGCATATATTCTAGGAGACTCGACTGCTGGAAAATCGTTGTTCAACGTTTTCTGACCCTACAACGTGGTCGAGAACAACCTTAATTTGATTTTACAAAAAAAACCTCATTTTACGAAACCCTTTATGGTTTTTCAGGGTTTTAACCATTAAATTCCCACGGAGAATGACTTTATCGTACACCGTTCTGTTGGTCATAAAAAAACGAAGAGACGAGATGTACGATCGAACTTTGTTATCGCACTTGACAAACATTTTATGCGGATGAGAACTTTAGGCTCGTGTTGAGTCTGGTCGTAGGCATTGCGTTCGGAAGAATAAATTATTGGGTTCGGGCAGGGTTGATGTAAACAAAAAATTGGCACGTATATGGCAGCGTGATTTGAACGCATGAATATCGCACAACAGATGTCCCGTTCTCTCTTCCTGGTGGTTCCGTTATTCCATGACAAATAATCCAGGATTTTAATATTGCAGTGTTTTTTTTACGTCTCATATTTAAATACGTAAATTTACCCAATGACGTCGCGTGATTTTCAGAACTCCGAAATCCGTTGGGTGTGCATTTTTGTTTTTCAGCTTCGCCAAACACAGCGACTACGAAAAGAGTACGCTGGCATGTTCAATTTACTACAGCGGAGTAACTGTCAATCGCACATTATTTCACTTTTTATTTCTCTCTCTTGCTCTTTTATTTATTTATATAAAAGTGAAATATGAATAAAATAAAATATAATATATAAAACGTATTTATAATTATATTTACAAAAGAATCAATTATTTATAATAATTTATAAATTTTTTATGATAATTGATAAATGTTCAAACATTTTATATTCGAAAATTCATATATTTGGATTTTCATCGAACTGCAAGTATTTTTCTTCTATCACAAACTGATCGAGCACCAATTAAAATCGACTCGGTGGAGCAAAGATAATTTGAATCGGAATAAAAAGATTTTTGGATTAAAAAGTTTGTTGAAATTTTTCGTGCATTTCATTCTCGACGGTGGAGAAACGAAACGAATTTATTGTTCATCGTATGATGATGAAGAAGAATATTTCTCAAGAAAGCGTGATTCGATCGATTTCTTATTGAATTGCCCATGGATAAATGGAAATTATATCGAATAAGTGCGTGTGTAATGTACTGCTACTTGTATGTTTTCTCGTGTACGACTAGGAAGTGCAAATCACGAGCTCGAACATACTATTCCCGGCAAATTCAACATTCTCACCTCGTCAGGGACGTTTACAAGTTTATTTTCAACATCGCTGCTTTTGCTGCTCTCACTCATACGCACATACACACACGGACGTATACTTGAATATATATAAACAGCATCAAGTCGTAGAATTTGTCAGAACAACAAGAAGTTTCGCTCCCTCTCTCTCTCTCTCTCTCTCTCTCTCTCTCTCTCTCTCTCTCTCTCTCTCTCTCTCTCTCTCTATCCTTCTTGCTTCGTGTCTGTCATGTGTGGTTTTTCAATTTCTCCTTCTATTTCTATTCGTTTTTCATACTATTAAATCATTTTTGACTATTTGAGAATCAACAAGCGATGTACGTTCCTAACAGATTTTTCGGACGTTGATTTTGGCCCGTTTCTCTGTAGCATCCATTTTTTTCACTTGCATACCTTCACTATGAATTTACGTTATTCGTTTTCTTTTCGTAGCAGTTTCTATTGCACAGGCATTTTGTGCATTGCATTTTTTTTCTTGGGAACTTTTTTTGGCAAATGCAAAAATGATTTTTTTTTTCTATTGATGAGAGATTATTGCGAACGTACAATAATGACTATCATCGTTTTAAAAAATGATTTTTCGCCGAGATATGTTGCTGCGTAGCTGGAGAATAATCTGGCGAGAGAAAATCTTGAGATTCGAATGTTCGCGCAGTCATTCGCACCGGTTATCGAACGAAGATGCACTTAAGATTAACATACACGAGTGTTCTGACTGCGGGAAGTAAGAGTTATAATTTTATAGTAATAAATGGAAAAAAAAAGAGAGGGAAATGAGAAAAGATGGGAAAAGTCAGTGTACTTGGTTGCGCAATCCTCGTAGTGAGAATTTTCATCCGCTATGCACAAATGCAACGAGCGTCGCGGTGTCTGTACGTCGTACTTGCACTTTTCTCCTCGCGCGATCTCTCAGGCTAATCCGTTTCACTTTCACCTCCTGCTCGACGGTTCGTCGATCGTAGATCGGTAATCAAAGTTCGACGTGTAGGGAAATTCGCTGATGATAATCAATTTTCATAAACATATCTGCGTATTAATGAGCATTCGGCAATTCCTTTTTTTCAATAATTTTTACATTTTATTTCGATTTTCCAAAATTGTTCAATTAAAAGAAAGTTTAGCAATTGAAATTTTCTTAAAACCAAACAACGAATATTACGACAACCAAAAAACAAACAACTTTTCTTAAATTTTCAAATCATTTTCACTGTTTTTTGCGATCTTTTCGAAATTTCGGCGACATTAATTTTGATTTAACGTGAATTTAAATAACGAGGATAGATGAGCGAATTAATGAGAAAATTGAGGACTTCTTTTTATTTATTCATTCGACGAAATGAATAATTTTGAAAAAAAATTAAGTGATCCAAGTTATTAAAAATCAAGGCTTCGTACTCGGTCTTCTCGTTGGGCAATGATTTAACGACCCTGCAAACACGATGTTCGATTATAGTTTATCGATAAAATCATTTAGATATATGTATAAAAATATATGTGGCCCTCGTTCGGTTTTTTGAGCACGTCGCAATGTTGACGAGATCTCGAGCGTGGCCGAGAGGGCTCCGGCCTCGGGACACACACGTTTTCTATAAGATCGTTCATTATTATACGCCTCCAAGGCACTCTCGGTGTACTGTGCTCGTCGGCCCTGAATTGTGCTCCAAGCCAGTTCGAAAGAGCGAGAGAGAAAAGATTGAGACTCAATGTATCGAGAATATACGTTCCAAACGTAAAGATTTTTTTATTATCATAATTGCTCGTTATAATCGCGATTAGAACTTTGCCAATCATCGTTTTCGACTTGATGAAGCTAATCATTCTTATTATTGCTACAATAATCCATTTTTTCAATAATTGATAAAAATAAAACTTTTAGAAACTTCCAAATTCATTTCTTTCATAAATTCGTAACCCGGTCGAATCGAAGAGTCAGTGTCTCGTTGAAAAGCACAAAAAATACATTCCAAAGAGAATATTTGTTACAGGAAATGCATTAAAAAGTTTCATTTCCTGGTTAACCGTTACTTTGGATTTTTTTGTTCGTCCATCATTTATTGACGATAAGTGTCATCCCTCTGAAAAGCTTCGAGAGCGACCAACATATTTCGCATATACACGTAGTTGTTACGAAAAGACGCCACGTAGAATGTGAAAAATGGTTGCGGGGATAGAAAAAAAAAAGGAGAAAAAAGTGTGGTAGGTGCATCGACCTAAGTTGCGTTGCGAGCCGTTTCTGCGGTGGTTTGCCGCGTCTCGAGAGAGTGAGACCGCCTCAGACCGAGAAAAAAGGGAGAGAGCGAAGCAACAAAACGAACTCTGGTCGCGTCTAAGCGCCTGGGTTAGCTAAGTCAGAAGTTACCACTGCCCGAACCTCTTTCTCTCACCAAACTTTGTATCGACGTTTATAGGCCACCTCAAAAATAATCACGTGGAAAATTGAACAATTATTCTGAACAAATTCAACTTTTTTTTTCACTCACTCGATAAATTCCGGCTGAGACGAATCTTTGTAAAAATATTTGCAGTTTTAGTGGAAAAATGTCACGTCAGGGTAAGAACCTCGTGGATAAAATTAAAATCGAAAATTTACCATTACGAAATGGAAATTCAAGCTCGACTCCTGAATCTATTCTGCAATTATGATTTTTCAATAAATATGTCGAACCGAATGATAAAATTATTTGACATTATATTTTATTCATTTTTTCGAGTCAAAAATAAAAACAATTCAAAATGAAGTGAAATTTCGATAAGAATTTTGTACGAAACAGTGTGTTCCAAAAGATTTGACCACTTTTGTGAATCAGCCTCTAGAAAAGTGTGTATAAAAAATGGAAGAGAAAAAAATGTTCCAGCTTTACAAGTTTCTCTCCCTCTCTCTCTCTCTCTCGTTCTCTTTCGAGATGTCTTTCTCTCTCTGTCTCTCTTACTCGGTTTAGTTGGAGGCTTTGAACACCTAAGGTTATGGTTCTAAGAGTGCATTAACCCCCCGCTGATGATATTCTCTCGCTCTAACGTTTGGTTGTTATAGAAGACTCGAGACCAAGAGAGAAAGAGAGAGGGAGAGAGAGTGGGAAGAGCGAGTGAGCCCTCCGGGGTAAATAAATAGAAAAAAAAAAAAACATCCTAAGTATAGAGTCATGGGGACGCAACGAATGTTGGCCTTTTCTCTTGGCTTCGACGTTTTCGCATTTTGCTCTCTTTCTGGGTAGAGCGTGTAATCGCATCAGCTCGTATAAGCGCGAAAGGACGCGAGGTTAGAACGAGTGAGAAAGACACTTATGAACGCATTACATAAAAAAAACTATAGATTGACGAAGACGGAACGAGCGAGTGAAAAAGACCAAAGGATTATGAAAAAAAGGAATGAAAATAAAAAATTGCAATAGAGGAATGTGAAAAAAGTTCAAAGAGTACGAGGGACGGAGACCGGAAGAAAAATGTACGAGAATCGGAGGCAAAAACATGAGGAAGACGACAAGACCCGGAAAAAGAAAGAAACTAAGGAAAATAGAGCAAGCGATCATAGCTTTATCGAGAATATTGTCAAAGGGTTCAGGAATGTAGAAAGAAATTGAAATAAAATTAAAAAAAACAGTGAGCAACGATACCGGAAAAAATCGAAATGAAGGAAAAAATGATTTCAAATTTTTTCTACATTTTGAACAAAGGAATAAATTCGAGCATGGAAAGTGGGGAACAGGAATGAATAAAATTAGCAAAAGGAGGAGGGAGAGCCTCAAGGAGAGAGAGAGAGGATGATAAAATTACCGCAAAGCTCGATTTCTGTGCACAAAAATAAGAGAAAAAAAAAATAAAAAATAAGAGGTTGATCGAGCCTCGGCTCAACGCGGTGGCTAGACTTTCTCCGGAGAGCGAAAGTGAGAGGGACCCCCTTGAGACTTCGCGCATACACTCACTATTCTCGCCCTGTTTTTCCCCTCTTTCTCCTCCTCCGAGCGTAACACCTTGCCATTTTGTACTCCTCTCTTCTCTTCTCCACCCCCTCGCCCCGCTTTGATCTTGCCCTCCCTCGCTGACAATTCTCATTGCATTCGCCTTGCTTTCACCGTGTGCCTTCTCTTACCCTTCCCTCGCCTCTCCATTTCTTGCTCCGTATGCGCGGGCGAATGCGCGCTCAGAAAACACACGACGATGCACTTTCGGTGCATCGAACCTAGTGTCGGGTCTAAAAAAGAAGAATTTTCCTAGTCGTCTTAGAGAATTCCTAGAACTCTCTTGACCGCAAAAAAAAGTCGCAATTAAATTAGAAAAACTCGAATAAAATCCTCATTTACTCCGTCGATCTAATCACGAAGTTAATTGATCAAAAATCGACCAAAAAAACTCGCTGGAATTAATAAAAATCACGAAAATAATCTCGAACTTAAATGCAGCAAAACAAAAGCATCCGAGTCCATATTATCCATATGCGAAGCTTCACTTTCGAGTGTTCGGGCTCGCATGTACGAAGCCAGACTCGGACGATGTACATGGACGATATAGAATGCTCGAGCAGTAGATAAAGTCGTTGTTGGGCCGGGCAAGCCTTAACTTCACTAATAAACTCACGCGTGCTTGTAAAACCAGCGGGACGTTTGCTTTTTTTTTCTTAACACTTTAGGTACACGTGTCTTAACAAACATATATGTAGATAAGTTTTGTACTTTGTGATTAAGCTGCCCTGGCTGTTCGTACGTATGCTCAGACACGCGTCACAAACATTTTTTCAACTTGTCATTGTTACCTCAAAAAATTGTGATTTTTATTGCGTCAAAGGTCAACATTTTCATTAATTTTCAATCGTCAAAACATGGAAATGAGCTTTCAATAAACTGGAATGTGCACCTAATGACATTCATTGCTTTGGAGGCCGAATATACGGAACGGTGTTCGAATTCCTAATTTTCCAACGCAACGCAGGCCGCAATATTTACAACGGTTCTCCATTATTTTCTCTGAAATGCTCGTCGTTTCTGTTCGAATATTTGTTCAAGCGTTGACCTTGGGAATCTCGTAAGGATATTTCGAATGGTATCGCAGATTAGAGAAACAGACAATTTTCTCTGATGGCAAGATGGAAAGGTGACCTTGTGGCCGCGTGGTTAGAGTCCAAGAGTCGAGCGTGCGTCCATTTTTTTTTTTTATTCGATATTTTGTCTTTTTTTTTTTCATTTTCTTCAAGGTGTTCGTTCCCAAGTATTTCTCAATTTTTCTTTCGTAATTATTGGTCTCGCACCCACTGACTCGTGGAAATATCGAGCATCGCGGAAACTCCACATTCCGTAGCATCTCACGGGCAGCAATTGATAAATCACACGTTACACAAAATCGTACACGTATTTGTGGCTAAATATTGCAACGGTTGTAAAATATATTGGATAATTTGTGTTTTGCTACTCTCGAGTGTACGCACACACGTGCACACGTCTCCTCGCATACTCTTGCAAATGGCTCACAAGTTAAATCGTTGAAAACAACTGCTTCGTACGAAATGATTTGACGCGAAGTGTACAATTATAAACGGCTCATCGTAGGAACTCGCACTGTCCAAGGTCAGACGAGATCAGTCTGTGTACAAAACACTAATCATATGATGTTTCTTTACATATACACATCGTGCGAAGAAACGTTCGAAACTTCATTACAGTTTTTTACAATTTTAGAAAATATCGACGTTAATGCAACACGTAATTAAAGATTTTTTTTCTCAATTTGAATCTCTCTCCAAAAAAGTGAATTAATTGAATTTTAAACTTTAAATTTCTATATATGGGAAATTGGGACCTCGGCCACTAGGCGTTCGTTTTCTTTTCGAATTATCTTCAAGCTGCGGGTTTTTAATTCTTAATTATCAATGAATTTGTCGAATTTCAATTTTAATTTTTTCACATTTTTTTTGTGAATTGAATTTTGTGCCTCAACGTTTTAGGGAGCTTTCTCCTTTGTTTTTGTTTGGTAGTTTTTAATTTTTTCTGAGAACGTTCGGTTCTGAATACGTGATAAAATATTTGGAACGAAATGGAATGAAGAGAAAGAATTTTCGTGAATATTTATTGATTTGGTGTCGTGAGGAATTTTGAGGAAAAATAAAATACGAAAGGAATGTTGAGCGACATAATGCGAATTATTGTTTTTCATCGTGTGACGATTTCGTTAAATAAATTTTTATTGTCAAACAATATTAAAAAGACACAAAGAAGTTTTTTTTGGGGTTGCGCAAATATTTAGACGATTGAAACATCGCTGGACGTGGCCAGTGGAAAAACAGGCAAAATAAATGTTGGGATTGAGGTCGGATTTCGACGCGCGTGGGGTCGAACGAGACTGTGATTTCGGTTGAAATTTTATTTCCTTTCAATCGATTTTTACAATTATCGCAACTTGCTCTCCTCGGAGTAGCATCTGCGGCACGTGCCTTTCCAGGGTTTCTTCCTTTGCGTTGGAATGCTTAACGATGACCTTTGGAACGTCCTCATCCCTCACCTCGAATTTCACCATCTCCGGAAGACCTGCGTGACACAAATGGCATATTTTTTCGATTTTTTTCCACTCAGCCTCGATCGCTTCTTAATGGGGGGGTGTAGCTTTTTCCCTTCTTTCAGATCAATGATCTAATAAATAAATCTCTAATAAGAAATTTCATGCTCGAGGTTAATTGCCCTCGAGGAAGATGAATGTGTGTTTTAATTTCTTCGGAGAGCTTATTCAACTTTTCATTAAAAACGAAATCGATTGAATATTTATGTGATTTATTTGAATCTCAACTAAAGTTCCGTTACTCTGAAAAAATGGGAAAGTGTTTCATTCAAATATTCGAATTCATGATTTCCTCGTGAAACAAATGAAACAAAATGCCCAGCAAGAAATAAATGGGAAATCTGTAAAGAAGGAAAAAAGTTTGTTGTTTCTCATTTTTGGTGAAGGTGGTTCCGAGAAGAAACTTTCCTATCGCAGGAATTAGTAATGCGATTAAACGCGGTGTAATTAAATAAGAAAAAATTGGGAAAAAATGATTTAGAGGGTGGGAATGTTTAGCGAGGGTTGATGTTCTTGTTTATGGTCTCATTGTGGCACGTGTCGAAGATTCTTGAGAGGACATTGGCTCCTACAAGGGCTCCAGAGAAGGGACAAGGAGAAACAAAACTGAGGCGAAGGAAACGGTGGGGGAGGGGCCGGAGAAGGGTGGAAGGAGAATAAGGCGGCAAAGGCAACGGATGGGACACGTGTACCCGCTACAATCGATACGTTCAAGCTCTCTGGCGCCCTTCCTTCATCCGTGGCTTCAAGGTCGCGTTTCACCCACTACCCTTCCCCCTTTCCTTCGACCCCGCGCGTCCTCGCTCTACGTATCAATGACCCCTCAACCCCGGGATCCTCGAAGTACGCCAGTAGGGCAAAAGCCTCCCCCTTCCATGACTTTTCCTTCCTATTTTCTCACGACGAACAGGCGTCGCTTTTTCTCAACCTCTACCCACCAACCCCATTCTCTCAATATTTCCATTGCCTTCTCCTATTTTCTTCTTCCGTTTCGGCCTCTCTCTCTCTCTCTCTCTCTCTCTTTCTCTCTGTCACTCACTCTCTTTCCATTTGATCGCCATTTCCTCTATTTTCTTTGCTCATTTGTTTCTTTTTTTCTTGGTATCCTTATCGATCGAACTGCTCTTCATATTCGACCACTTTGAAGGGTCTCTTGACCCATTTTTTCTCATGTATTCCGAATCTGCACTTTCCAAAATCGCAGTAAGCACGACACGTGGCCCCAAAAACTGAAAATCTAAAAAATTCTTGATAAAATCAAATGGAAGGCTTCGTTGCTCTTTCTTACTAGAAATTTCTACTTCCTTTCTGCTTCTCAATGATTTGCTTGTAAAATTTGATTGAAGGAAAAAAAAAAGTTGATGGTTATTCGAAATCCTTTGAAAATGACTGTTGGCCAAATTCTATCGACGTGTACGTCATTCACCTGATGGTCGAAAATGACAGCCATCACACATTGACTGATAAATCATTTGATCAGAGATAGATTTTTGGGCAAAAGAATCTGTCATATTGGCCGTACCTCCGGAGAGAGGAATTTCTGTGGCGATGAGAAAAGGTGCGAAGAGATGAGGACGTTTCTCGTCCGATGGGAATAAACATGACAGGAGGAAAGTGAGATACGAGGACAGATCGAAAAGCTCTGACACGTCGAAGATATAAGGGCTCAAACACATTTTCCTTCCTCCTCCTCCTGCTCTTCTCTGCTTCGGCTCTTTCTCACCTCTGGTGAATCTTACCAAATGGAAACGTGACCGTGGATAGAGGTCGTTCATAGTTTTCCATTCCGTTTCTCACGAACTTTCTCTTCCGCAGCGAGAAATAAAAAAATCTATATAACGCTAAATATAACTCCGACAATGGAGTAACTCGAGCAAAGTGGCAATTAATTCTCCTCGTGATTAATAACGTCCACCGTGTAATGAGAAAAAAATGAATCTTTTTAACTCCGTCATTTTTTATTTCTTCAAAACTGGGTCGAAACGTTGAGATAAAAAAATTCCACCGGAACATATACCCTTCGATGTGAATTCCCAAAAAAGTAAAGTCGTATTTCGATCATTTCTTCACCCTCGACGTCGAGCCGTCGAATTAAAAAAAAAAAAAAAAAATGTTTTGCACCATTTTTGTTGATTTTTATTCACCTGAGATTCTTGGGTCAACGTTTTCTTGGTTTATTTTTATCTCATCGGCGATAGCTGCCTAAAAAACAGGTGCGAGCATCGAGAGTGAGAGAGAGAGAGAGAGAGAGAGAGTTGTCGTCGTGATGTTTGCTGTTGGGATCCTGATGCCTGAGAGGGGGAGAAAGACGAACGTTGAGAAGGAAAAACGGAAACAGAGCGAGAGAGAGAGGAGGGGGGAGAAGAAGGAGGGCGAGAGCAGGGGGTGTGATATTACGCGAGACACCTTAAGGGCCCCCGCAACGGCCAAGGGGCAAGGACCGACCTTGACTATACGTAGTTGTGCCACGTTCGATCCGAGAAGTCCACGTGCCTTCCCATACTCTCGCGTATACATTTTTACACATACATAGTTATAGACATTTGTATGTAATTTTCTTCTGCGCTCTCTTTTCTTTCAGCCTCTTTTTTTTTCGCTCGCATGCGTGCCACTCTTTCACACGCATCCTTGCCCACGACGTCGATGACGTCGACGCCTTATTTATTACCTCAATTCGGAAACACCATCAAGTCTTATCAACAACATTTTTACTCGTTAAAAATACTAATTAATTGTATAAAATCAAGATCGTACGAAAAGGGCTCGTAATTTTATGGGGGGCTTAAAAATAGTTCGAATTTGTGAACCGTCAGTGAAAATTAGCGACGACTCCGTGGTTTCGGCTCCTTTTCCAATTTTTTTAATTATTTTTCCTATCGAATGAATTCTCGATCATGAAATCGTCGAATTGAACGTGTCATCAGAGGGGAAAAGTAAAGAGAATAAAATTACGAGCGTTAAAATAACTCCATGATCGAAAAATAACAGCGACGATCTTGAAAATGGAATTGATTGCCCAGACATTACATGGACAGTCATTAACGTCGTCAATTTTTGTCCCGGTGACGAAGGTCGACAATCACCAGTAAAAACTATCGGTCGTTGCGTGGCAATCACCGTTTCATTTGCATTTTCGATTCTCTTTATTACTGTCTTTTTCCTTTATTTTTATTCGAGGAAATTGCTCAATGAAGAGAATATTTTGCAAGCAAAATACTCCACAAACAATCGTAAAAATAAAAAGAGGCTTCCCCTTAGGGGAGAGAAAATAAAATGAGAGCCAGTCCGATGAACATCCAATTTGCGAAAATTTTGCCGGACAAAGTTTCAATCGCTCGTGAATCACGAGACAAACTTTTTTTACGGCTTTACTTCTTCTTTCTCCTTGTGCACATGCGATATTTTTTTATTTATGGAATATTTCAGTTTTGTCATTCAATTGTTTCGTACTCGAAATTTTTTTCATAAAGAAACTGATTTTTTCGTAGTTTTGAATTCTTTTCAATCACGATCCTCAAAACCAGAGATTTTCGGGAAATTAACTTAATCGAAGAAAATACTGATCAAAGAGTTTCGCAACTATTTTTTTTTCTCGCAACGTGATAAGAAAAAAAATGTTTGTCTTTTTGTCGTTGTGAATTTTTCACGAAGAGATCAAGGATTATGAACGATCCGGGGGATAATTATTGAACAGCATTCATTTAAACGTAGATTTGTAAATATACTCAACCCAGAGCCGGTGCTTTCCTCTTGACCTTACGAGTCCAAACCTCGAGGCAATCCTGAAGCGCGAGGTTCCAATGCTTGTCAAAAGCAGCAACGTACGCCTCGACGTATCCTCTTATCCCTCGTGCATTTCTTGTGTAAACCTAAGAAAGAAAAAGAAGGAAATGTAATGATTTATATTTATCGATTAAGCACAAGAAAAATGGCCACAATTATTGTCGATTATTCTGTACGATTGGGACTCGGATTCGATCGAATCCAATGGTTTTAATTCGCTGATTGAAAATCAGTGAAAATACTCAATTAAAACAGATTTTAGTTTATGAGAAACAAGACCTTCCATTGGGAAATAGCGAAACAAATGGAAACTCTGGCCTTGAGTGATTTTCAGTTTCGTCAATATTCGATTTCCGTTTATTTATTTTTTATACATTACTCACGCCCTCGTTCCCAAACTCAAGAAATTCAACAACCAAACAAAAAGTGTTATCGTTATTTCGATTTATTAGGAAATTCTCGTTGAGGAAGTCTCCCAACGAGATCGTCATATTCAACGAAAGATTTTGTTCTTGTTAACCAAACACACAGTCATTACCAAACATCATTTTTATTTATCAATTCATTTATTTTTGCAACATCCTAATATCACGGTAGGGATGTGCACGTCTGCTGATTCATTGAATAAAATTTTATTGCATTTATTGCGCAAAACCTTGAGCAGCATACCGAGGCAAACATGCACTGCGAATTGCTAATATTTTTCCATCAAATTTTGAGCAAACCCGTAATTTCGAGTGTCGTTCTTTCGAACGGCGTACGAAAAAGTGCCTCGCGGTCAAAATTTAGTTCTAAAATCTTTGAAAAACTCGAACAAGTATTGAAAAAAATAAATTACGCCACGTCATCGGAGTTTCAGCGTTAATTACAAAAGTCAATTAAGAAAATATCTATTCCGGCGCCTAACAAGCCTCTCCCCCCCCCCCCCCTCTCATCGGTTCATAACTCGTAATTTACGTCAATGACTTTATGTTCACTGAAAATCATTGTGTTTAGCTTTCTCAGCGGTTTGAGATCTTTTATAGAGTTCGAATACGACCAGGGACAAGATAACAGAAGCGTGATACACGCGGAAGTGTAAAACGACGGGCTGTTTGAGGCAAGGCTCTTGTCAATGCCTCGGCACTGATATTATAAACACACACAGACGCACACGTTGACAGACAAAAATACACATATATTTATTCGTAAATGTAGTGGATAATATGGATATACGTTGTTACTAAAACTTTATATAGTAGTTGTTGCCTCGACAAATAGTGCTTGGCCGCGAAGTAACGTGGAGGGGATGCGGCAGAAGAAAAAACGTGAAGGCCTTCATTCTGCACTCGCAATCACTCTTGCAAAGAAATGAAAAAGAAGTAAAAGATCGAGGAGTAAGGGAAAAAACAGGCAGATAAAAAAAATGCTCAAACGCGAGGTTCTCTCCTTCCAATGTAATCTGTCGCACACGAGGCTGTTCACATAAAAGAGAGGAATTCCACATCTCGCACTAACGGTCAATGACGACTACGATGACGCGAGAATGACGAGCACCAATTGTCTCGACATTCTCTTCCAGATACTGCAACTTCGAATCAGTGATTGCCTTACAGGGAATAGTCACGAATTGCTCATTTTTATGCGATTCCGTTGACGACTATTCAGGGGGTTGAATTTTTTGCTTTACACCGATGACATTATTTTTCTTGTGTCGTGAGTTTTGTTTTTCTTGTCGTTTTTAGTTGCTGATTACTTTTGCGAAACGTGTGGCATGGATAACGAGCATCAATTATTTTGGTATCTACAAAAATCTTATTGTCTTTGTTTTTTTAAAATGATTTTTCAAAATTTATTCAGAAACTTTGAGTCCGAAAAAAAAACGAATTGCAATCGAGATGGATTTTTTAAAATCTATTAATTATCGATTTTTCTTCAGGGATAACGTAATCGCTCGGGCGATAAAAGTTGGACAATTTTTTCTTTTAATTACCGTATTAATTTAATGGGACACGACCTCCATCCATCGCGATCTCTTACAATTCGAGGTTTTTTACGATCAGGTGAACACTTGGTTACCGAAGGTTCTGCTACGAGGTCTCGATAATTGGGTCTGCAAAAAAGCGTCAATGAACGTTTGCTTGATTTTGAATTTTTATTGGTCTATAATTAGGTCAAATAAAATTAGTCAGGAATTTTTAACTTTTAGACTTTTTTTAAATTTGAATCTCGTTAATTATGAACGAACGAAATTTTTTTTGTTCATTTCCAAAAATCTTCTTCGTTTGATCTCTGAGAGGAAAAAAATTATGAGCAGATCGGATGGCTGAGCGGGTCACCCAACCCACTGTCCGACACTGTCGATGCTCGAACCAATTTTCTTGCAACGTGCTTTTGATTTTTCAATACGAAAAATGCACTGCCTTGTAAAACGTTTCGATCTTTTTATGGGAATCGAGAAATAATGAATAAAATGGGAAACAAAAAACGTTAATTCGTAACAAAGTTGAAATTTCTAGAAAAAACGATTGTTTTGCCAATTCTTCCGGTATTGCAGCTTCGAATATAAAATGTATGCGCATATCCTCGAGTGTTTGATAGCGGCCTTGGAACGAGGATGAAACGGTACGATCAAGGCCGTACGATGAATCAGTTTTCTCGTATCCCCGCGCTGTTTGCTATACTTACGCGTGTTCGATCCACTCGTGAGTATTTCACGACGTACAGATCAGACGCGGAAACGGTGGGAAACGTTTTTACACATAAATTCACATTGACGTATAAACAAATGAAATTTTGAGCGAATTTAAAATTTCGAGACAGAATTCAATGGAAAATAGAAATTTTGAGATGAACGAACGACTTTGATCGTTAAATCTTGAGAGACTTTGAGATCGAACACTCCGTGGAAACGCTTTTCGCAGCCTGGCAACTTCTCCTATCGGAGAATTGACCAGGCGAGAATATTACGAGTCTCGATGCTCGTTAATTGGCACCCGGGGGTTGTTACGATTTAATGGGTTCTCGTAACGGACCCCCGAATGACCATGGAACTGGAAAGACACTTTGAGCAAAGAAAAGAGTGATAAATCCCTGGTCTATTGTTATTATTATTTACGCGACTAAGTAAAATACTCTGGCGAAGGTTGGTCGAAAGGAAAAAAAAACAACAACAATTGTAATTATCATACAAACGTGTTATGTAAATTGATCGATTAAAGTCGCTAGTTTTTCGTCGATCAAAACTGCCATTTATAACGGTGTACGAGACTAAAGGTGCAAGCACAAAAAACAAGCGATCCGGAAGTCGAAGTTACGGCTTCGGCCTTCTGGTAATTTTTCCTTTACTCGCGAATGAAAAAAAACGAGGCCTAGTATTTTTATTTTATCTTCGAAAAACAAAATGTGTCCCCAAGTTAATTTCGTCGCATCATTTATTAACAGTAACAATGGGCAAAAGGATCGATCCCCTTCGTACAGACGTGTGTTCGTAGACGTAGCAGTGATAATGGCGCGAGTAGAAATAAGCCATAAAAATAGAACCGACGCCTGGGAAAAGCAACTCCAGAAAAGTACATGCGAGTGTTTCGTATTTTTGTTATCAAGCCTGTCGATTACTTCGATCGTTATTCTCGATCGTCAATCTTATTTTTATTATTGTCTTCGTATCCGCTCCTAATGGAAATTGACGAAAAAGTAAACAGTTTGGAAAATCATTCAATCAAATCTTCGAATTATTTGATACGAAAAATTTTCCATAATCATGATATAAATTCTGTCTGATTTTTTTTTTGCCTGACATTGACTTTTGATCTTTGAACTTTCCAAAAATAAGAAGAGAGTGCAGTACGTTCTCGCGGGAGAACTGAAAAAAGTTGCAAGAGAGAGAGAGAGAGAGAGAGAGAGCGAGGGACAGAAAGGAAAGAGGAGGAACAGAGGGAGAGAAAGAAAAGGAAAGGTGTAAGAGGAGGGAAAGAGCAAGCAAGACCTTTCTCTCTGCAGAATCTCGCTGGTCTCTGAAATCATTGAGAAAGGATCGCGGACGAGCGAGGAAGAAGAAAGTAGGTTATTTGAAGGATCTTCCAAGAGCACCAACAACATTGAGATGTGTGGAATTCAACACAGAGTTTTCATTTCGTTCTGCATATTGTTGGACGTTCGGTCTATCACATTCGCTCAAAGTTATTTAAATTTTTAAAGACACACACGTGTCAACGTTCATTCTCCACGAAATTGTCATTTTCTGCTTGTAGTTTTTCATTGTTAATGAAAATTTAATTTTCAAGTAGTTCTGCTGAACGAAGGTTGTTGCAGTGAAAGTTAATTTTGACACGAGGAAGTAACTTTTTCATCTTTAGACCTAGTTCGACCTCGTGGTGGGGAAACCCGCTCAATTCACGCGCAGGTCTATTCACACGATTCTCTTCATCGGATTCGGTAAACGTTTCGTAACGAAAACCCTCGGAAAGGAGAAAAAGTTGGAAAAAGAGGTAGAAAATGAATGAAATTGGAAACTCTCACGAGACATCGAAATTGGCTGGAAAAAATGGATTTCTTTGTGCTCATGGAGTAAATTATTGATATATACAAATTTATATATATAAAAAAAATATATGTATATATTTATGAGGAAACGACTTAAAGGACGCACATTTTAGGGCGAGGCGTCGTTGTCATGACGACGTGTGTTGACCCTAAACTTGGTCGTCGCCTGGCGCAAAAGGGCTTCTCTCTCTCTCTCTCTCTCTCTCTCTCTCTCTCTCTCTCTCTCTCTCTCTCTCCTTTTAGTTTTCTCTCAGTCTCTCCATCTCTCTTTATCTTGGAATTGTGGCACGTTTTGCGAAAAGTGTGTCAGGCGCGTGTGCGTTCCTCTTTCCCTCCTTGCCGCTCGTCCACGAGGGCGAAGTTAAGGAAAGAGCTGCTCGCATGGGTGTTGCGCATTCCCTTGCCCTCTGTAGGTTAGCCCACAAAAGGCCATAAGAATTGGGGGAAGAAGTGAGTGAGCGAGCCACGAAAAAGCCTGCACTAACAACGCACGAGCTTATCCCGGGACGTGGACGACCCCACCGTCAAGGTTACGCGATACCAACATCGCAATATACTTTCTTTTCCCCTTTTTTTCTTTCTAATTTCTCTGAATCTATTTTCAGTATATTTTTTCTTTCATCTCTCTTCGAGTCTCCGGGGTTAGTTTACTGATCGAAAACGGAATAAACGTTCGAAACTTGGGGTTAAAAAGTTCTGCGTAATAAGTTTCTGCGTAGTTTTCGCTTTGGGCAAAATGAATTTCGTGAGAACCATCGAGGCTGATCGGCTTGGATAGATTTCTTTCAAATTTTTCCCTGCCTAGAGTTTTTTTTTTTTTTTTTTTTTAATCCAAATAGTACACGTAATTGTGAATTTAGGAAAAACTAACCTTCACTCGTGTCTTGTTCTCCATACACTCGAACATCATGCTCAATGGTCCCAGGGTCGTTTTCATCTTCGTAAGAATATTTCTCGCTCCAGGTCTCGACCAGTTTTCTCGACTCTTTCCCTGCACGGGTTCTGTACAAAATAGAAATAAAAAAATACACATTTTTCATCCAAGAAAGGCCAAAAGAATTCTCCATTCTCCCACTTTGTCGATAGCCGATAAAAACACAGAAAAAATGTATCAAAATTATAATTAATAATATTATTACGTTAATTTCCAAATCTGAGAAATTTCGATCAATCAAAATTATTTGAAATAATTATTTCTTCGTTCACATTCACACATAGAAATCTGAGCCAAGTCTCGAAAGTACTTTCTTACTGAAATGCGTGATCACGCGTAATCATGTGCATGCCCAATGTCGACTTAACGAGCACTTGCGTTTGCCTCAAATGACGCCAACTCTCGATACTATTTATCATAATTCCTTGCTGCTTCGATGAAAAATTCATTCGATCGAAAGTTTCCACGTGTTGTGTTAATGCGCGTGAGAACAAAAACGAAGAATCGAAGCATTAGAGCCTCGCAACAGAGCGTGGAAAAGCATATATAATGGAAAAGACGAATCACAGACATGCGATTAAAAAAAAAAAAAACGGAATGCAAAACATTACAATACTCAATCGCAGAGTTAATTAAGCCTCTGCTGACACACTTTAATTTGGCCCTGCACTTGCACACTGGGTCAATTTGACCCAGACCATATTGATTTTAAAAAAGTCACAATTTCCTCAATTTTCAATATTCACGAGTTCAACGATCGAACCAAAAACTGAATTTTTCCAACAAAATCAAAGTGAAATAATAATTCGAGTTACAAAATGGCATTAATACTGAAAATTCCAACGGGAGACTCGAGCTTCCGATGACTGCACAAAAACGGCATCGAGAAATAACGAATTGCAAATATGATATAAAATTGTCAATATGTACGTGTGCGAGGATAGACATTTGGCTAGATATGTGTCTATATAATAAATCGAGTCGTGCAGACTGTCGAGATCGAGCGTGCCAATTGGCTTTCTCCAATAACTTTCATCCTGCAGCACCTCAAGGCTTCGTTTAGTTGCACGTTGCATTTTTGTCTCTCTCTCTCTCTCTCTCTCGAGCTCTTTCCATGCATTTTTCGTTCGTGCAAGCTTCATCGGCCAACAGTCATCCAGACCAGTTCTTTTACACTTATTTTTTAACTTTTCTTTGTTCACGTACACTGACACATACACAGAGATAAATATACATGTGGATAATTGACTCGAAGGCACTTTCACTATCGCTCGATCCAATTGAGAGCGCGAGAGTAAAAGTACGTCTACATAAACTTGGCTATGAGTATTAATATTATGTGCTCGTCTATGCGCATAAAAAATTATTTATTCATGGTGGTTGTACGCATCTGTACACTCATGGATTTATACACGTGTGCATATTATTTCCACGCTGTATATATAAAAGCGGTAATTGCAAACGTACAGAGATGTGTGCCAGTGCATCGCACTACCTCGACGGCCTACCGCGCGCGTTACCGCGATACCGATGCATATCCGTTGCACTAGGCACGTTCAACCCGTGAGAATTCACAGAGTCCCTCATCAACTTATAGCTCACTCACTTTTTCTCTGGCTTTTGTCCTCAAACCTTCTAAACGCGATCTTCAGCAACAAATACTATTTCGTTGATTTCACGCTTGCTGGAGATCGAAATTTTGGGGTGGACGATGGTGGTGAGCAACGGGTTGACATGATTTTGCACATCAGACATCGATCATTTCTCATTACAACCGAAAATTTATAAATTCACGATTTCACGAATTCCAAAAGAAAATTAATAACACCGTGGACGCGCGATTGATTATTTTTTATATACTTTTTTATTTGTAATTATTGATCGTCATCAGCTGGTGGGAGTGATAAGCAAGCGGAATGTTGAGAAACGTCGAATTTGTGGTGTTGTCCGCTGACCGGGTGCTGGACCGGGTCGACGAAATCTCTGCCAGTGATGCGTTGCATATTAAAGAACGGCGCATAAGTTTGCGAAGAGTGCATCGGGCAAAAGCATCGGACACGGAGAGAGAAAGAGCAGCAGAGGAAGAGATAGAAAATCAGAGTGGCTTGGCCCTGCTCTCGGTTGAATCGTGCGACGTGTGTTGGGCGATTGTATGTATTCCGGGGTCTCTATACCAGTGGATGATCCCCAGGTTGAGTCGCGCTGGGTTCAATGTCCTGGCGGGCAGCGCACCCGAGAGAGTGCCGAGAGAGGCAACACACCACCACCATCACAAACTCACAGAGTATAAGCCTGGCCAGCCAAGCAACGAGCCAGGCCGAACGAGCGTGCAGTATACACCGCAAAACTCTCATCCATGCACATACGTGCATATACTTTATACAGGGTGTTCCAAAAGTCACAATCCCCCCCCCCCCCCTCTGTCGAAATTAATGTGGCGCGCTCGGATCATCAAGTTCCGAAGAGAAACGTTCTGAGTCAGTTTTTGCTTCGAGCTCTTCAGATACTGAGGAATTGAAATTTCACTATTTTCGGTGGACTGGTCAGAGAAGAGTGCACTGAGTCTGTGGTTTCTGATTAATGAAATATTTTTTTCCATCGATGTGTCGCAAAGAAAAATAACCGAGAATCGTCTCCTTCATAGAATTTCGAGATCTACGAGTGTCCTGAACGTCCAGCCTTTAGCTTAGGAGACACCCTGTATCTTGCCCATATACCTGAGCTCGCGTGTGTGTCCAGTGTCGTGTAGACGCGGTCGGGAAGAACCAAAAGGGCGCAATTTGGCGCGTCGAAGTCCCCGGGCTCTCGAGTCATTGGTGTTAGAGAAATTGGCACGTTGAAAAAATCTTCCTGCACTTCCAAACGACCACGATTTTTTTTTCATAAACGTCATAAATAATTGACAGTCTCAGGGAAGAAAAGGAAAATGGATGCTCCGTAGCTTACGGTCAGAATGGAGCGATCTACGCCCTTCTAGCTCTCAGGCGATCGGAGGAGCTTGAGAAGACGTAGATGGTTATGGTACCTTTGGTATGTGTGTTACATGGCTCGTGAAGAGCTTACAAGCGTTTGCTTTACGCGAACTAGCCGTAGGTACTGTTACTTTTGCGCGACGAGAAGGCCCTTCGTGGTCCTCTTCCTCTTCTAACCCTTCTCCCGCTCTTTGCATATTCTTTCGCTTTTTCCTCTGTCTCTCTCGCTCGCGCTCGATCCTCCAGCTCGGGATTATTGCATTTGAGGCACATTCGCGTCGCAGTTCGAGCCGCTGCTTTTATCTCATATGCAGGTTTGTGTGAGTCTCTGCACATGTCCGCACACACGTGCACACTGACTAACCTTAGGGAATGCACG
This sequence comes from Hyposoter dolosus, assembly GCA_963921915.1. Classification (NCBI taxonomy): domain Eukaryota; kingdom Metazoa; phylum Arthropoda; class Insecta; order Hymenoptera; family Ichneumonidae; genus Hyposoter; species Hyposoter dolosus. The sequence continues at coordinate 9,483,057 of OY998135.1, read as the reverse complement.
TACACACGCACACTACGGATCTCTGCGGGAGGGCCTGAGAGACGAGAGAAAACCTACGGAGGCTTCAATCGAGCGAAATTCCTTTGGGATTTTTCTCCGCAATCCCCCATTTCTTTTTCCTTACAATCCGACACAGCTGAATACCGTTTGATTGAGAATTCGATTTTATCGCCACGACACGTAATTATGTAGCTCGATGGAGACTAATAGCAAGAGAATTCAAAGTAAAAAATCGATGAATAAATGAAAGTTCGCAAAAAGTGGGAAAGATATTAATTTTACATCGAAATTGATGGAAAATGATCGTTGATCAAAAAATCATCCACGGAAAAGACGCGAATTATTGTCAACGTTGAAGAAAAATGAGACAAAAAAGAATCTCGAACCTTACCGATCCGGTCGAGTCCAAGACTCGATAGTCTGTGCATCGTTGGGATAGGTCCGGATATACAACGCGCCTGTGTGTGTGTGTGTGTGTATATATATCTTACGAGTTGAAAAGAGCGAGAGAGTTGAGAAATCGAATCGTGCTGCTCCTACTCGATGTTTTTTCCAGCCTAGAGCCACGTGAAACTCACCAAGACTTTTCCGACTGGAGTGTCGAACCGGATGACAAGTTCCTACCCAACTTCCTGTCTCAACTTCCTGCGTCACGCAGTTTCGTTCTTTCGCCTTTTTCAACCTACGAAATCGCCAAGTTTTTCTTCTTTGCTCCAATCTCTCTACTTTGGCACCTTCGACTTATCCTTTCTCTATTTTATTCTCTTTTCCAAGCCCCGAGGTGTATTGTGATCGACAATTCTGAAGAAACACGGTCCAACAATTCCAAACCCATGATTGATGATCGTGAATGCACTTTCGCTTGATAATGGCTCGAAAAAATATGAAAAGATCGATGAATGTGAAAAAAAATTGACTACTCAGATTTCTTTTCAATCGTTTTTTTTTTTACGAAATTCATATGAAAATGGGATTGGCAATTTTTTCTGGAACTCCGTACACTTTAAAGAATTTTATAAAATTTTATTTGAAATTTTTTGTATCCCAATTATCGTGCGAAAAATTGACAAAAAAATAAACAATTGTTTCTGATTTTCGAAATTTCGAGTTGACATTTTTTTTTCGTTCAACAGATCGAAAAAGTGTCATTTTCTGAGCATTCTTGCTGGAGGCTATTCGTATAGATTCGTTCGTACGCATATATCGAAGTATTACAAAACCGGGAAGGAAGTGAGAGGAAAACAAAACGGAAGAGAACAAGACCCTTCGTCTCCCCATCCCTCCCTTTACAACTTTTATTCTTGTTCCTCTCTTTTTCCATTTGTTCCTTTTTTCTTCTTTTCCTTCTTGTTCTCCTTCGCTGGCGAGAGCTCGCGCCCGAGACTTCGCACAAGTTATATATATTACGCAACTCGTTCTCTCTCTCTCTCTCTCTCTCTCTCTCTCTCTCTCTCTGGCGAGCGTCTGCTTCTCGCGCCCCGGCGAATCTACCCGGGAAAACATCGTCATCCGTGTAGCGTATGATGCAGTAGCAAAACATGCGCGAATTCCGTTACCGGAATTCCAGAACTCGAGCAACTTTATCCAATAAAAAACAAAACAAGAAAGAAACGACAGCAAAACGAATTCTCGCGAGCTTCATTGACCGGTGAATAATTAACGAAAACAATCATCTTTGCCCAAATATTTTTCGCATAACGGATCAATTATTTATTCACATCTCGTTCCTAAAAAGCCACGAGATTCTTCAATTTTATCACCTGCCGAGCAAATTCAAAATTTGCAACTGTTTTCCATTGATTCTTCTGAATTTTGTGAATTAAAAATTTTCACCGTCGCTGGTCCTTTTAATTCGATGTTTTGAAAGTTCGTGCCAGATGATATTTTTTTTTTCTATCCATTCTTATTTCTCTGTAGAAATTTTTTAGAATTCATTGTTATCGTTTTTTTTTTAAATTACATTCGTGAGCCCCTTACGAGGGCATAATAAATTTATTGCTCTCTCTCTCTCTCTCTATCTCGCCTTTTGAATTTCCTCCGTGAGTAACGCGCCGACAATCGGCAAATTCGTAAAAGAGTATGCACATTCTAGTGCGATGATGGTGGTAGTGTAGTGCACGAAGAGTAACACAGCGAGAAGAGAAAGAGAGAGAGAGAGAGAGAGAGAGAGAGAGAGAGAGAGAGAGAGAGAGAGAGAGAGAGAGAGAGAGAGAGAGAGAGAGAAAAGTGGGAGAGAGAAATCTGCGAGGTCGACGCCCGGGCGCAACAAGTGCTGGGAGAGCACTTCGAGGCGGCACGCTCGCCGTCGTCGTCGTCGTCGTCGACGCCGACGACGACGACGACGACGACGTGCGTGCCTTCTGTTCTGCTGGAGTTGCCTCGGCGTCTCTGCCTCAACGTTCCCAGTTCGGCAAACGCAGCATCTCATCTGTGACGTGATGATAATCATACATTCATGTTTTTTTTTGCCTTATTCCCTGCAACTCGTGTTTTTTTTTTCGGCTAATAATCGACGCACGGAGAAAGCGAAACGATATTACGAAGTCAAAATGAAAATGAAACGTGTCGAACTAATAATAACTCGGCGTCTCGCGTGACCGAGAAACGAGAAATGAATAGTTTGACAGAATTTTAATGTCGAACCCCTCGAGGAATTTCGTCTCTCGGTCTCTTTCAACTTCAACCGCGATTCTCCGATCGAACGTGCTTCTTTTTGCAAAATATTTTCAACGTTTTTTTTACAAAAAAGTTGAGAATCGTCTCAAAAATTATTTCCCCTCGAATAAATTTATTTTCCCGCCAAAATAATGGACGAGGGCTCGCAAGAATTAACTGAGAAAGGCTCCCCTTGATAATCCATTGCAACAACAAAAAATAATGCTCCGATTTCAATACTCAGAAAAAAAATGGATGATAATTTTTTTTTTGTGTAATTCTGATGAACGCGAGAAACGTCGAAAACTGCAGCATCCTTTATCGTCGGGAGAATAAAATAAAGAGCCTTGCGGGAAAGGATCCTGATTCTTCTTCACTCGCCGTTGTAGCGTGACGAGTATTTTTTTTTGTTTTGTTTTCAAGTACACAAAATTTCGAGGCTTTTCGTTGGCGTTATGGCCGGGCGTTATTCTCGAAGCGTGCTCGTATCTGTAACGCTGGAGTGTATGATCTCTTCTTGATGGAGAGCAAAGGAGAAAGAGGAGAGAAGTACGTACCCGGTTTTATTTCTCGGAGGGATGAGAGAGCGTGAAAATTTTCGGGCCAAGTACGAGAACGTGCTTGAGGAGTTGAGGTAAAACGTCGTTGCACGTTTGTTGGAGCAAAGAGAGAGAGGGAGAGAGAGAGAGAGAGAGAGAGAGAGAGAGAGAGAGAGAGAGACGACACGACGAGCAGCAACGACCAGTTCTTGGGAGCCTCGGGTTGAGTCTCGAGGTCGACGCCCGGGCGCAACAAGTGCTGCACTCTCAACACCGAGAGAGCCGTACATACGCGCCCCGCTTCGCTAACACACCCTCCCTTCCTCTTTCTTGTCCCGCACCGACCCTCTGCAAGAGTAACTTGGACGGATACACGCTGTGGCCCAGCATGCACACGTACTACGGTAGTAACAGCATCAGAACTATCCTCTCCTCCTCCTCCTCCCCCTCTCTCTCTCTCTCTCTCTCTCTCTCTCTCTCTCTCTCTCTCTCTCTCTCTCTCTTCTATGTACCACGCTCAGCCATTTTCCCTCACCCTTTTTACTCAGCGAACTAGCTAGTTGGCTTAGCTAGATGTGCCAGTCTCTCTCACTCTCTCTTTCTCTCTTTAACTCCCTATTATCGTTTCTCCTCCTTTCTTTCTCGCCATAGCTCACGACGCGCAAACTCAAGCTAATTCCAGCACATTTTGCAGCGCACCTCAACACACCGAGAGGCTCTCCCTCTCCCCTGTGACATCTGCTGGCTTCTTTCCTCCATATTTACCCCCCGAGCAAACTCGCAATCTTTTCGATGACAGAGGTCCTCATGGTCATACGAAAATCTGTAGCCAAATCTATACGCGCCAAAAAAACGATGCAAACTGGACCGCGTAATCGACTAGTTCGCTCCTCCACCGCCACGCGATCTCGACCCAACTCCTCTCTCACATGTGATCAACTACGCCCCCAAATATTTATGAAGCTTTGCAGTGGGTCACGCGTTCCTAGAGCTAACGAGTGCAGCACGCCGTTGGCTTTTTGCCAACCAATTTTATACCATCCTCCGGGACTTGCGCGTTACCCAGAGACTTTGGAACTTTCAAGGGAACAAAGTTTCTCCCGGTTCTCAACGTTTCCCAATTTTTTTATACGAGCAAGCTTCGCGACTAACGATCTTTTGATACTTTTCTTTCGATCGAGTTCGAAAACTTTATTAAAAATTGTTGATAACAATTATTTTATTAATAATTTTGGAACCTTAATAATCTTCACAATAAACTCCCTCGGAAAAATTGATTTTTCATTCAAATTCATTTTAAACTTTAATTTACTTTGCGATGCGGAAATTTGTTGAAATTCAAAAATGTGGATGAAAAGTAAGAAATAAATTGTTGCTAATCTGATCCAACGGTTTTATTTATATTTTCGCAAAAATCAATTGAAAAGTTTTAGCAGAAAGTTGAATCACCGAATAGAAAAATTATCATTTGAATTGAAAGGGATCGCGAATCAGTTCGCAGAAAAGAAAATTGGCATGGCAGCGCCATCTAGCGTCGAAAAGCCTTAATTTTTGGTAAAACTCGTTCCTAACCTCCAAGACCTTCGTGTTCGAAACTCGATACATTTTGACAAAGATCGGAACCGACCAAAATAATAGAATCAAGAAAAACTTACCCTGATGAGGCAAAAACTTGCGTTTCGGAACATCCTCGCTGTCTGCGAGCTCCGATTTGTCTTTCGACTGAAATTTAATGAAAAAAAGTGTTTTATCTACGCTCCACGATGCGAATAGCAACTTTGCCACGTGATACGTACTTTTGACGACGATGCTGCCTTTCCTTTGATGACTGATTCGTATTTACTCAGATTATCGTAAATCGCTGCCGATGGTACAGGTATTTGAAGCTTTGGAGAGTACAGAGCCCTCCTAGGATCGAACTTGTTGCTGCTCAAGTCCAAACTCTCGTCCGACGAGCTACTTCCTCCGTCCGCCATTTTGGAATTGCAGAAAATGCTCGCTTTACGTCGAAACGAACGCGTTCTTCTCAAGCCAGTTTGTATTTTACAAAATCGCATTTGCCGATACACCACACGAGTCTCTGCAATTGTCCCATTCCAAGCAAACGAAATTTCGTTTTTTCTCACCTTCCGACAAAAATAGCTTCAACTCTGCAACTTGAATGTATTTTATCGTAAAAACTTATGGAGCCTTTAGAATTAACCTTAAAAAGTAAAGGACCAGTGATCAAAAACGAAATTGATTAAAAAAGAAAATTGTCGAGTCCATAATGATCGTTTTCTATGTTTCCACCATCGTCCAAGTCCATAACCTCATTTCCGGAAGTTTTTTAGACCTCTCTGCTCTTCATTCCAATTACAAAACACTAAGAGCCCATTGACGTTTGATTAATCTCGTGATTGCAAGAAAATCGTGTGCCCCAACGTTAGAAAGTAGACTCTGAACTCCTGCAAGGACTCGGAACGATTTTGATCGAGAGAGAAAATGCGAAAAGAAAGAAAAGTGAATTGGCTGGTTCGTTGACTCGTCAGTGGTTTTAGATTTGGGTGGAATGTCGATTAGACTGGTTTGCAATGTTCTCTCCGCTAATAAGCGTTGTTTTAATGCTGCGATTTGATAGACACGCGTGTGGAAGGCAGCGAGAGAGAGAATCGCGGAGAGAGGGACGTTGATGCAGAGGATGTTAACCCTCGATTCGATAGAAACTTTCTTTCTTGGTTGGATTACGTAAAGCTAGTACAAATACCAGTATTAGACGAAGCTGTTGTGGTTTATACGTGCACGAGGTATATTGCTGAATAGAAATGTACTCGGGAGCACGATGGAATAGACAGTGAGACGGCGATATAGTAGCGAAACAGGCGAGGTTACGCTCACAGGAAGTGAAACAACCTACAGAAAGAAAGTTTTCGCTCAGGCTCGCGCTTCAGTTTTCACTTTCATGGAAATGCCACGTTCCCTCCCGTCTCCCGCTTTCCTCAGCTCGGCTTTTCCCTCTTTTTTCTTTCTATCGACCCTCCGATCGCGCATCTCGTACTATTATATGCATTAACTCTCCTGTATCTAGCCATTGGCATCGTCTGCCACTCTCGATGCCAGCCAAGAAAATCATCAACGACTGTCCATTCCCTTCTGACTGCCCCTTCCCCTCCCTCTCTCTCGCTCTCTCTGTTTCTCTCTTTCTCTCTCTTTCTCTCTCATACGGTCCATAATTAAGTTGGACATCGAGCGTAAACGCGTATCACACACTCAACGATCGTCGTGGCCTTTCGATAAACAATATGGCTGCGAAATATTGCGATTATGAGTCCAGCTGCTTTGGCTCTTCCCTGGCACCGTTCCTGGTCCAGATTTTCCCCCGAATTGATTTTTAATCAGTATCAAATGGAGGGAAGAACATTTTTTTGTCTTTGCTTTTCGATTCATATCCGAAAATCGTTCTATACTTGGCGAACCTTAGGCAATCGATTTTTTTTCTGTTTCTCGTGGCTTTTGGCACGTGCGATTAATCAGTTTTTGTTGTTTTTGGGTTTTCAGAATAATCGTATTGAATTTACTGAAGAAAAAGGAAGTTGCGCCAACGAGGGAATCACTTCCGTGGCGCCCCGAGGCGAAAGGGGCGCGAGGGAGGGGTCCAAGACAAGACGTAGGTGATTTTGGATGTTAGCAGGCGCGGGGGTGGCTAAAAAGGCCCCACCGCAGGGTACGGGTCCCAATGCCGGTCCCCGTATCGCAAACGCTCACGCTCACCTCCACCCTAGTACCCAAGGAGGAGTCAACAATGCCCTTTATAGACGACGAGCTACTTTGGTGCCCTGACAATGACGGCAGAATGGTAGATCTGACTCAGTGCCTTCAGGTATTTACACTTTTCATTATTTTCTCAATCAAAAATTCATCACAAGACTGTCAGTAACAAAGTCATTTTTTTCACCGAAAAAAAAAACAAATTTTTTTGATTTCATTGACAACGAAACTATTTTTTCCAACTTTTTTGTTCGTTGAATTGAAAAAAAAAAAAACGGAAAAATTAATAAAAATAGCCCAAAAATAAGAATGTCGTGAAATTACAGTGAAAATGATTTTTTTAAATCCTGCGCTCCCTTAAGGAAAGCACCACAGGTCAATCCGTGGAGTTTTCCGCAATGGAGCTGAGCGCACTAGTTGGTGCTCCAGCTGCCTCGAACGTGCCTTCGGAGGACGGTGAGGGTGAAATGTCCGGTGTGAACGAGGAACCGTTTGACACGCTTGACACATTTTTACGGGAATTACAAGCCGATTTGGCTGAGCCGAGTCAGCCGACATCGACGACGACCCCAACGTCGATTACGTACAGGCGGCAGAGGTACAACATCGCCGCGGCGAATCCATTACTCGCGGGTACGTATGCCAAGACAGAGAATTTACGAAAATTTCAAGTTCAACCGAACTGGATGAACGAAATCATTTTTTCCCGCTCGAACGTTGTCCCGACCGAGTCTTCTCGTTACAGAGAAGCTGGCAGCACCTGCGGCTCAAATGTCACATGCTTCCATTCCATATTCGACGAGAACGGAGATAAAGACGGAACGATTTGTTCATCCGGAGAACAGCAAAGGTAGGGATCGTCAATTGAATGAAACAAAAATTTTCGTCATCCGTTTACCGACCGAAAACTCATTACCAACTGTCAAAACTCCCCCGCAGTCGACCTGAAAATATTCGTGTCACCGGCCCACGGTATTCATTACCGACGGTCGGTAATTTTAGCGCCTGATCGACCGGGGCGAAGCGTTACCATCGGTCGGTAACGCGATCGATTTAAATATTTTAACTCGTCCTCTGGTTTTTCTCGCCGTCGATACACCAGACAATTGCAATTTTTCGTGTTTTCACTCACGCAGTCGAGTGGCGATTCCCCCCACTCCGATTGCTTCGTATTTACCGAGTCGGGCTCAAACCGCCGGGTCTCGAGCTCGTTGAAAGGGAAACCGGCCAAGGCCCCCGCGAATTGCGAACAGACATCCGCGTTAGCAATAATCGCGCACGCGTTCGGCGTACTTGAAACAACAAAAAAAAAGAAAAAGAAAAAGAAGCATGAAAAAAAAAAAAACAACGTCGGACGAAATAACGATCGCGTGAGGGCGAAGAGGGCTAAGGGGGCTGAATTTGTTTCGACTAACAGACACGCGGTAGGCAGATCTCGTTACTTAAACGCACCAACACCGGGGACCACGGGGAGCGCCGACGTGGTAACATTACGTACGTGCGTGGCCCAATTCTTACAATTTACAGCCGCACACCAGAGAGAGAGAGAGAGAGAGAGAGAGCGAAAGAAACGTAGTTTCGTAACTCTTGCAATGTGTGTACACGATTTTTACTCTCTTATCCCCACTCGAAAAAAAACCCCCTTGAAAACTAAACTCGTGCGTCGTTCTCGATCGAAACACGTTTTAAGCCTTTTTTCGTAATTACGACATCGATTGACTATTCCCTTTTTTTTTAGACCGGGTTCTTTAGCTTCCAAAATAAGGCGACACTCGGCCAGACTCCGGAATGAAGGGACCATTTTTTTCGACAGATTTTTCATCATTTTGCGAATTTTTTTCGGGGGAGAAATGAAAATGATCGAAAATCCTAACCAACTTCGATTTTTCCAAATTTTGAAAAAAAATTCCAAGTTTATATTGAGAACGAATTCGAAATCGATAAGAATATTTTAGACCGTGAAGAAATCAAGAAATTTTTGCGGTTGCGAACATTTTTGGTTCTTAGTCGAAAAATCGAATTCGTCACGACCCAAAAACTTTTTCATTTTGAACTTCAACATGAGATGAGAAAATGGATCTTTACTCGGTTATAGAAAAAAAATGGCAAATTCGCGAGAGTTGCTTCTGAAAACTTTCAATCGCAAGATTAGAGAAACGCGTTTTGACGCATTACGAAGTGATAGAGCGAAACACGAGAAAAAATTAAGCACATTGCGCTCACGCAATGGCTGTTAGTCATACAATGAGCGAGAGCGAGAGAGAGAGAGAGGGAATTCGTAAATAACATCGTGTAATTAATGATTAATTACTCTTTTCTTCGTTCGTTATAGATGAACTCTCCTTATCACTTTCGCCGTGTTCGTGACGCGTGACAAAAATTTTCCTTTCCTCGCCCTCACCTCGATTTCTTTCAATTTTCTTGGCTCCTAGAAAACTGCACAAATTTTCTTCACTCTCATTAACAATTAGACCGAGTAATGAATCGTTGATTAAGTTTTTTTTGCAACACGAACAAAACTCAACGAAGCCACAATATTTTTCTATTATTTTCCTTCGTCTCGTTAATTTGACATTTCCGATGTCGTTGTCACGACATTTTTTATAAAAAGCCAGAAATATTTGTCACCGAAAGGAAAAATACAAGTTAAAAGAACGACTAACGAGAAATAAAAATAATAATAAACTAAGAAAATTGCAGAAACAAAAAACAGAAGCAGCAAGCAACAGAATGACGGAAAGGACAATCGTTGTTCTCGAATTGCATCCAGCTGTCCTCCTTCGTTTCTCTCTCGTATATTCCAGATGCTCCTTTTGCCCGAACGCTGCACTTGTCACTTTCTCGCGCACGCACTCTATATAGCCCTCGACGACTTCCCTTGACCCTCCCCAAACACATAAATCCTCTCGCGCACACGTCCCGGAGGCGTCTCACACTCGGAAATAGATCAGAGTATTTAATAGCGTCTTAGAGAAGATCGACCAGTCCGAGAGGACTTGGCGAATTTTCGAACAAGATTAAAACGATTAAGGATGGAGGAATGATGGCCTGAACAAAAGTTATATAACGAATAAAATAATTATTCGCCATGATAAAAATGTACAATTTTGATCAAATCATGGAGACAATTCCTCTGGGATTTTATTAAAATTCATTGATGAACAAAATTTACTGATTGGATGAACGAACTTGTCATCAAAATGAAAAATGGCATTCAATTTGTGATGGCGTCAGATTTCTATGATGGAAGTGAGAAAATTAACTTGATCACAATTTTGTAAATTGGAAAAATATTTTTCTTTTTTGTAATAATGTAGGTCATGGAAATTTTGAATGCAATTTCCTCGTTTAATCAAGGTTTTAGTACTGTTGGCAAAATGACGAATATCGTCAGCTGAATTGCTGAAATTTAATTGCAATCTATCGGTCATTTAGTTCATTCAATAATTGTTGGATTTTTTCTTTCATTTTTTTTTTTCATTTAATTTCTCCCTCTCTTAATGTTTCTTCCTCGCAGTCTTTTGCTTCATAAAACCACTGACCCAATAATTATATAACCGGCACAATGCTTAGTGAGGTATGAAGTCGCTTTGCTGTGATCGGGACACCGAGAGAGGGAGAGAGAGAGAGAGAGAGAGAGAGAGCTGATTCGAACACATTGAGCAATTATGTCAATAGAGTGTTATAGCGAGTGCAACGGTACACTTTGAGTCTCACGTTGCTTATTATTATACCTGCTTCATCATAAATATACGTGTATATGCATAAATAAATATATGCAATACATCGAGACAAATACTGTGGATAAATGGACGATATGAGAGATCTGAGCGTTACGAGATTCGTGTATTTTTCTCGGCTCGTTGAACGCGAGAATTCATCTGTATCAATATGTTGGTATTTCTATTATCAACATGCTCCTTCCTGATTTACAACAAAGTGTGATTAATAATTGTATTGTTAATTAATTGTATCACGATACGTGTGTTACGATATTTTTCTTCTCGTATTTGGTGTCGGAAAACCTGCTTTTATATTTACTTGAGTATTACGTGAGGGCGCATTATGAATCCGGAATTTGGGGCTCGAGGCAGAGAGGGAGATATCTTGGGATTGGGTAATCGGTTTCCTCGTATTTCTATACGATACTCATGGGGGTTCCCTTCGAGAATTTCTCTCGTCCCTCTCTCACTTTCTCTCTCTTTCTTTCTCTCTCTTACTCGTGCGATCCTTCGTTCCTTCGTTTACCTTTACCGCACGCAGCAATCTTCGTACAAGGCTCGAAAGTAAATTCACGATGGCCACATTTGAGCACTGATGCAACCGGCACTCGTATTTTGCCAGCAATTTCGAATCTATCAGCCGTTTAGATCAAAAAACTATTCGGCGATACTCAAGATCGATGCAACCACGAAAATTCAATGATTCTTGTGATAAAAAAAATTTTGCACCAAATTTTGCAATTTTAAACAATTTCCAAAGTTCCGCGATAATTCAGAAGCACGGATTGTCTCGAAATTTTTAAAAAATATTAAATTTCTAACAGTTTCCATTATTATTCAAAAAGCTTTTGTTTCAAGACGCAAACATTTTTTTGTAAATTAAAAAAAAAAACAAGAAAAAACATAAATTCTATTAGATGCAAATTTCGCCATAAAAGTTTGTATAAGAATTGATATGGCGACACGTGTGCGTGTGTGTGTGTGTTTGTGTATTGAGTCTCGCAAGATCGAGTCTTTTAGCTCAGCGATCGTACATCCATTATCCTCGTTCGCGATGTATTTTACACACGTACACAATCAGGTGAGTGCGCATACAAGCACGATCCGCAAAGATCATTCCAACTGCCGGCACGTCGGGTGTACCAGAAGAGCGTGTGTTGACATTTTCTGTAATCGGGGTCAGGGCCCCCTGCTGCCAATGGTCGTAATTTTACTTTTAACCAGCCCTAGGGCGAATTCACCATTTCTTCATTCTTCAGCCATAACTACAAACCGCAAATTTCACCTTTTTTTTTGCAATCAGCATCTAATTCGATTTACGTAATTATTTTACTCAATCCTTGACTACAATTCCATTGATATTCAATATTTCATTCAATCGCCACGAAAACATAATTCGCTTTCTTCTTTTCCATCGAGAGAAAAAAAAACTCAATACTGAAAAAATATTTTTATTTAATAAAAATAAAATAAACGAAAATTCCTGGGATTAATTTCCAGAAAAATCAATTCATTGCGAAATAACGATCGAAGGCTTCAATTATGTGATTGAGTTTACACGTGGGTGCCATCAAAGGCACTTGTTTGTCTCACATGCAGTGCACAATTTGTCACATTCGTCCCTGAAGAGGTCTTGGACTTTGCCAATCACTTAGGAAAAATGTATACAGCCATATTTTCGTATCAAAAATTTCTTAGTTTTATTTATATTTATTAATAAACATGAATGCCTGAGAAACTGACCAAGTCAAGGAGGACGTTGCAGTATTCTCTTCTGGTTTAAAATATATATACATGCATATAGTTATACACTTTTGAAATATATATTTTTACGTCAGAAGAGGACACTGCAACATCCTCCTTGACTTGGTCAGTTTTTGGCAGTAAGCCTGACGATCCACATTGAGAATAACATGAGCCAATAGTTCACCTGTTTACTGATTATTTAATATTTATAAAGCGATAAGTATACTGTACAAATTTATAATTGTTTCTTATTACAAAATATGGTATTTTTCGAGTTATTTTATCTTCGAGATCAATAATTTAATAATTGTTAACAAAAATCATTAAAAATTGATCGTTGGTGAAAAAGTAAATAGAGAATTTGACAAGATGGTTAAAAGTAAAACGAACGAAAAAATGGAAGCTGAATAAAAATAATTTCGAAGCACGATGACTCTCATTTGAAGATTTCCGACTGGAAGGGCGAAAAAATATGAGATTTTCAAGATAATCAATGTTTTGGAATCCGAGGCCCTTATCCCTTGCTCTTACTTTCCACATTGCCCCTAAATTGGTCTGCCACTGATCGAACACATGTCACCCATTTACGAGCACAATTCGTGGCTTTAATTTCTTTTTCCTGGATCGGAACGCCTCTGAGATGCAACGACAGGTGGAGCCTGCTAAGGAATTCTCGCCAAAGGGGTTTAGGGGGAGAGCAAAAAATGTAGAAAAAAAACTATGCACCGAAAAAAAAAAAACACCGTTGCGAGGAATAACATAACCCATATACAGCATTTTGTATTTTTTTTTATTTTTTCGACGCAGAACATGAAACAAAAAATGTCTGTGCGATGCACGCACACTCATTTATTCGGATGCACGATCCGGGACGAACACGTGCACTCTCCCTCGGGACGAGATCGTCACGATTTTTTATCTCTCTTTCTCCACTCCTTCCGAGCAAGAAACAAAAATTGTTTCAAAAAATGCAGAGCCTCGTTCATTTGTTTATTCATTTCAATTCCGTCCTCAAAATGTATTAACATTCCTACGATCTCCCCAATTCACAGACGATAACCCAAACAATATGAAATCACGTTCTCGATTTTTGTTTTGCACAAAGCAACGATCCGAAAAATTCAACTTTTTTTTTTTGCACCAAGCAATTCTGTAGCTGGCCCGGTAGTTTCGACAGGATTTCTCTCCCTAGTCTCTCCTTCCCGATCGTGGTGCCAATGACCAAGTGAAAAATACACAAAAACCAATTCGAAGGTCGTCCACACTCAGCCTCCTTGTTGCACTGTCAAAAAAGTCTCAATCGAATCGTTTTTTTTTTTTTTTTTATTATTAATCCTTGGCATTGTTCATTTTTGGGATCAACAATAATGTTTATGAGATTTTCGAAATTTCAAATCAATTCCTACGAAATTAAGCATTTTATTGAAGAGAAAAATTCACTGTGTTTTAAATTATGCCTAGAGGGAAAAAAATCCAATCCGAAGCCACTTTTTATTGTGCAAAAATTATTATTTTTCAATCTGCTCTTAAGGGCGTGACGTAATAATCATTTTATCATACGAGCTGGAATATTTTCTCGTGGAATTACGGACTAGAGGCTGATATTCTTACAACTATAAATATATTCGTCTATGCGATATTAAAGAGACAGGGAGAGAGAGAGAGAGAGAGAGAGAGACAGAGAGAGAGAGAGAGAGAGAAGTGAATGAAAAAAAGAAACAGAGTGAGCAGAAGGGAAAGAGACATAAAGACAAAAGGAGGGAAGGGGGAGGTAAAAAAATGAGTCGCACCTGTTATAAGCCCCCGCACATACACAAACACACGCCTCTCGAACTCTCGACATTCATAAAAATTCTCTGAGAAGTCTCGACAGCGCTCGAGCGAGCAATTCTAATGCGCGCACAATTTCCGTGAGAACCATTTTTCCCAGAGTATGGACTCGTGGTTCTCGTGGTCGTGTAGCCCTTCTCCACATTTCTGGCTTCATAAAATCGCGGATTCTCAAAAGAGTTGCTAAACATTCACGATCCAAAGACACAACCGACCATCGGGTGAGAGGAATATGTGCCACACGGCAATGGATGAAATACGAAAGAACAAGGGCGGGGGGGGGGGGGAACTTAGTGAAAATATAACGAATCCTAAAAATGACTTGTGAATTTTGATCAAATTTTTTGAAATTATTATTTGCTTAGGATCGTGAAAAAATTGATAATCACGTATGGGGGAAAATTGAGGCTCGAACTCCGTGGAAAGAAAAATAATTTTCCATCAACTCGAATGTGTATCGAAATGAATTTTCGATTTTTGAAATGATTGAATATTTTTGCTAGGAAAATTGTGGATAGTCAATAATTCGTAATCAATTAGCGATGCTTCAGAATTTATATTGATATACACGGGAAAAAGTTTCCAAGCAACGTCTTATTTATGGGAGATACGCCTTCCTGATAGTCAAGTGCAATGGATTAAAATATCGTTGAGAAAATCGCTCGCGCGACACGCATTGCTAGCTTATGTATCGCGGACTCGTGCTCGTTCGCCGTGCAGACCATGTAATCCTTTATCCTTGGACCTATCCTATATGCCAGCCGGTAAACAATTTCGCAATGAGAATCGCGCCTCGATCGGGAATTTCCTTATACACACTGCCATAAGTAACAACTTCGTATATTATCTCGATACCAAGCGAGGAACTTGTCCAGCTAAACTACGGTCGAATCTAATCGAAGTACATGCTGGAACGAAAAAAGAAAAAAAAATTAGGGCAGCTTGAATAATTCACGTTAACTAGAAAAACTCTTTTCCTAATTAAACAATTTTATAGAATTTTTTTCTTCACGTACTTTTCTTCAAAACAGCCAACAACTTTTTACGTACGCTCTCGTCATTTTCTACGATCGTTCTTAACACCGAGTATCGATACGAACGTTTGACAAGATCGTCAATAAAAATTATACAAAAATTTAATCAATTAATTATTATTCATTGGCCATCATGAGTAATTGATTATAAAATAATAACAATAACCAATAAAATTATCATTTATTAATATATTTATCATATCAATTAATGAATGATAATTGATGAAATGTCAACGTTTTGAATATATTTAGAAAAGGATTTGTGTTCCCTTCTCCGTTCTATCGGCCCGAGTTGTCAATACGACTGTCCAATATTTCTCAAGCATAATTCACATTCGAAATACCGGAAAAGCTCCAATCAGAATCGAATCAGGTATTCAATTAAAAATAAATATCCGTTGGAGCGCGGAGAGTCCGGAAATTCTCGAAAGATCATTCACGTTTGGTGAACTCTCAAGTATTACGAAGGAATTGGTACACGTGTACGAGTTACCTCGTGGTGGAAAGATCATTACCTCGAAATTCAGAACTGCGAGCCTATAATGCGAAGTCGATTGGAGTAAGACGAGGAAAAAACGAAGGCAAAAAAATGAATAAACGAAGAGATAAAGAGAGAGAGAAATAGCTGAACCGATATTGAGGTAAATAACGCGAAAAGGTGGTCGAGGTGGAGGGGGGAAGGAAAATATAAGGAGACGGCAACGCAACAGTTTAGAGTGAAGCTCGTTACGTCAGTGAAAGTGTTATGCCAATGTGGGCCGAGGCTAACCTGCTGCCTGCTGTGTTGCTTACGATGGTGCTCGCTGCCTTGTTCCCCTGGAACTCTTTACACACGTTTATTCACACACTTGTTTACTGCTACTACACGATTCCTTCTTTTCCTCCCTCCCCCCTTTCCCTCCTCGGTCACTCTCCATTTTTTATTATTTTTCATTCCATGAGTCTTCCCTCTTTCTCGATCTCTCGTTCCACTCGTGCCTCCTTTTGTCTCTGGTCCTCTTTGTCCCTCTGTTTTCCCAACTGTCTCCGATTCGTATTCCTCGGCAATCCTCTTTGTGTCGTTCTTTCTTTCTGTTCGTTGCCTCGTCATCCTCCTCCTTTTTCCTCGCACTATTTCTTTGTCTCCCCAACTGTCACGAATTTATCCGCAACTCCACAATCATAAAATGAAACGCTTGAAAAATGACGAAACTTAATTTATCAATTATCGAGTCTGGTCTACGAAATTTTCAAAACATTCAACGACTTTGGACAGAAATACTTGCAGGAAGTGTCGGGAGAGCCTTTACCACGGAAATCGAGATTAAAAATAACGCGGCCAGTCTCATAAACACGAGCATTTCTGAGCTGCTACCTGCTTTTCAATTCGATCCAATATAAAATCATTCGCGAAGCAATCGAAGCGTGAAAATATGCAACTTTAATATGACGATATTTCTCCTCTTATCTCTGAGATCCTGATCGCGTTACATGTTATTTGGTCTTCATGTGTGTAGATCTCGAGATTGAGAATGCAAACACGACGAGAACAGCGCGATTCGAAGGAAACAGAGAATTATTGCAATTTCTTTCGTAATTCATTTCGATCGATGTAAAGCGACGAGCGATTTGTATTTTCCTACGAAACGATTCCTTTCAAGATTCGATACAATAGTATTCAAGAAAAAAAAACAATGCAGCAGACACACTGGGTCAATCAGACCCAGTATTAACAAAAACTACGCCGAACAAAAATGAGCTTGATTTTAGAGAAAAAAATATAATCGGGATATACGATGAATAAGTATCGAGTGCGCAGGAACTGCACGAGTCTCTCGCGGAGCAATGATGATACATGCAAGCGTGTCATGCACCTTTTGTCCTTTGACGACAACGACCATCTATACATTTATGGATGCACCGAGCATGCATCTATGTATGAGTATGATAACCAACGGTGCAAATATAATACTCCATCGGCTATATATATTACCGAGGAGTGAAGAGCTTTATGGGAAGACATTGCTATCTGCACACGTGACTTGCACGTGTGTACATATATAATGTAACTGTATATCCATTTTCTTATTTTTACTTGGTAAGGATATTTGCAACACTGCTTCAACTGTGGATCTTATTTCTTGTCCAAAGAAATTTGAACAAAAAATATAGAAAAATTGTCACATTTTGATGATTACTCACATTTTACTTTCACTGTAAATTACGAGCATATTTCTACGACTATTGAACAGACTCCATTTTAGAGTGCGATATTTTATTTAAAAAAAAACTCGCGTCAATCAATTATTTGAGTAAACAATTAACTTTGTTTGGGTTTGTAGTTATCGATAGTTCTATGCATTTAGTCATTTGAATAATGATGTCTTGAGCTTCTTGGATGACATTTTGATCGTTTCGTTGCTGTCATTTGAGTGATGAACCGGACGTGTGGAAAAACACTCGTCCTCGTATTTTCATGGGCTGCTCTCGAATTTTCTTCGAGTGGCCACTTTGTATCGGAGCGATGTGTGTCTCGCACCCTCTCAGGGCCATCTGGACCATATTTTCTTCAGCTCAAAACCGACCTGTTTCTTATATATTTCTATACATACGAGTATTCATATTTGAGTTGATTTTGAGTGCCGTGGAAAAAATGGTCGAGCGATAATCTGCTCCTTCTCATGCTTTTCCATGAGAAGATCATTATGGCTCTGATGAGAAGATCCTGCTCTCGAGATCTCTCCTTGCGAGAGAAAGCGTAGGAGATATTTATTTAGGAAGTGAGAAACCGGAAGTCTCTCCTTGAGATCCCAGCTCGCGTATAGAAGTGTCGATATATAAAGAGATATCCATGAAACGAGGATGCACGAAAGTATTCAGTCATTTATAGGTCGAACGTCCAATGCACCATTATCGTAATTATCTGGATTTTCATTATTTTAATAAATGATATTTCAAACACTTAAGGAGACGATGGGTTCAAAAGAAAAATGTTTTTTCATACTATTTTTTTCCTGATTTGATCCGATTATTTTTAATTCCACGGTAGGAATGAATTTTTATAAAATTCTATAAAATACTCAATTGAAAGAAAAAAAAATTGCTATAAATTTTACAAATCATTTTTCGTTGATTAGAAAAATAATCAAACTTCGTAAAGTCCTTCTGGATATAAAAACGGAGAGTCTGGTTTCCCATTTCAAATTAACCGAGAGTGAATTTACTGGAAATCAGAAAGAACATTTGAAACTCTCTTTACGTAATAATTCTAGGATATCAGAAACGAGATATTATCAAAATCCATTCCTTCATTATCTCTCGTCCAATTTATCCTCTAAAGATTTAATCCGAAGATCACATTTTTGAGCTAATTGAAAAAATAGATTGACAAGGATATTTGTTGTTTCCGGGTATTTATATCGCTCTACAAAAATCAAATAAGACAGAGATAGAGAACGACAGAGAGAGGGTCAAATCTAGATCGTTCATGGCATCATCGATGACAATCGAGCCGAGGAAAGAATAAAAATAAAAATCATTGCTCTCATGACTGATTAAGACGAACTGGGTCGTTCCGATCATTATTTACCGCGGAGAATCGAACTCGCCAGATCGATCCAATTGTTTTTCTCTACAGACTAGACAACGGTGCATCCCGACAATCAATGCTGTCCAGTTCTTGAATGAATCGACGAATAAATAACAATTCAAAGTCAATATCGATCGCAACGTGGCATCGATTAAAAAATATTGATAATTTAATAAATATACGAAGATTATGAATAATCCGTGAGTCGAATCCTTCCGGGTTTCCTCTCCCCGAGTGCTCTTCGTCATCCGACCCCCACTTAATTGAGAAAAAAAAAAGGTTCACACACACCTGCACCACACGTGTCACGCCGAAGACTTCAGGGAATGGAATCGCAAAAATAAAATAAAAATCACAACAGCACGCAGCAGCATTGACAGAGTATAAACGACGAATTGGGTCGTCGCCAGTATCGAGAGACACGAGATTACGAAGTTTCCTTATACGATTATCTCCCTCTCTCGAGCTTGTAATTCTGTTTCCTTTTTTCCTTTTATTGCTCGCTCACACTAAATTAGTCGTCTCGCTATTTCTTCAGTATGCTGAGATATCGTCTTTTCGATTTGCAACCCGACTCAACTTCGCGATACTCAGGCACGTTTCGTGTCGTGTTTATATAAAGGAAATTACGTGCAGTTGAATCTTTTGTAAACATTGCTAATAATCCATGAGCTCATTAGTCGCCAATTCTTACGTTATTGCGCGAACAGAAATGAAACTGAAAAATTTCCTTTACAGAATAGAAACACGTCATTTTCACGTTGGATTTAAAAGAAAAAATTAATGTTGTCCATGTGTTTATAGTGTTTTTATAAACAAAAAGTTAATCGAGTAGAATGGCAGATTAATTTGTTTCTACCTTCCCTTTCGGTATGCCGTTTTTGTACTCATATCGCGTCTCGCACGTTAAAGTACCAGTGGCAAATAGTATTTCTATCTATCCATCATCGCGTCACGAGTATAGAGTCTATTAGCATCGAGCGTGGTTGCGAGCCGGAGGGCCTTGACACAGTGCGTGTCAAGCATTGCATGCTCGATAGCGGAAAGCGCAATCTATTTATCGCGATTTATCGACAATTTTACGCTAACCGTTGATACTCACGACAGATATTGCATATATATATATTTTCAGAGGTACAGAAACAATTTTGAATATACAAACACCAATCGATAACTGCGTCAACGATCGTTTAGTCGCTGGAGTATTTTTATTTTGCCTTAATATTTCTCATTACAACCAACCATTCTTCAATTCTTTTTTCGTCTTCGATCCTCGCTCATTTTCGTCACCTCAAGGTGATTGCGGAGGTGTGGGATCGGCTGCATGGCCAGAGAAAAAATAGTCTAGACGAATCGTAACGTAGGATTGTCTAAAGCCTGAGAACTGAGACAAGCGAACGCGATGCTTTGAGTTTAGGGGAAGAAATCCATCGAAAGTAAAGGATTTGGGGAACGTCAATTTATCAAATTCATTTCATTGATCGACATCGATGAAAAACGAGGATTAAGACATTGACTCTGACGTTTGTTAGTCCTGGAAAGAATCTAAAGAATCATTCATAACACAGCTTCGTAACTCGAATTTTCACGAAATTTTTATCCAAAACTTAATTAATTATTCGCCAATTGTCGGAAGTTTAAAAATACGAAAAATAAAAGGAAAAAATTGCGACGGATGAAGAATTTGCGACTTTTATTTCTATACTGACGACCCCAATCCTCTGCTGGATCGTAACTCCGCGACGGAGAGGACGTTTCGTTGGCTGTTGGTAGAAAAAATAAACGAGTCATCGTTCGATAAGAATATTAAGGATTAAGGTGACTGTTGCTGCCTCTTTGCCTCTCTTTCCCCTGGTCCTCATCCCTGCTAAGGCACATGGTCGTAGACTCGGTTAGGAAGTGTCGGAGTATGACAAAACAGAATGAAGGGGAAAGAGAGAGAAAGAGGGAGTTGGGAAAAAACGCGAATAACGCGGGCGTTATGACCCACATAACGCGCCAATTACTCGATTGCTTTTCCATACTCAAAACCATATAATAAACAACCTCGCAAAGACGAGAAAGAAATTAAAATTACGAGACATTTTTTCGTCCATGTTTTTTGTTATCCTTATCGTCTTTTCACGATAAAGAAACCTTCGAGCCCGTTGTGCTTCGCTTCGATATTATTTAAACAAAAAAAATTGAACAATTGCTGCCTCCTTTGACATTAGGAGAAACAAAAAACGGCTTGCACGAAACAACGAGCGTTGTTCGTTCGATGAAAAAACTCGAAGCTCGTTCTCTCATCCTTCGCCAACGTGCTGGCTAAAATGTGAAAAAATTTATTAGCATCGAGGGAGCAAATAAAACAAAAAAACTATCCACTCGTTTGATATAATCATTGAAAAACAACGGGGCTGTTATAAAACCCCCTCTCTCCCTCTCTCTTTCTCTCTCTGTTTTTCTCTAATGATTACCCTCTTGTATTTTCAGTCTCGAGGCAAAACTTTTAAGGGTCGTTCGCACGCTCGCTTTGAAAAAGTGTATTACACTTTTTTTTGTTCCAAGCTTTTTCTTTCCTCGTCTCACCCCTTCCCTCTCTCTCTCTCTCTCTTCCTCTTTCTCCCACGTCTCGTCTCTCGTCGCAACGATCGGTTTTTCGCAAAACATTTCGCGCTCCCGCGAGCTTACATCGTGATCCGTTCCACGTATGACCAAGCTCGTTCGTCCATTTTCTAGTCCACTTTTATCCCTCCGATGTATCGCAACTTGTAGATAAAATTGTCTGTTCACCACGTTCCTCGCAGCTTCATAACTTGCCGCATTTCGAATCAGAAACAATTTTCAGAAATTGAAACATGAAAGAAATGGAAAAATTACGTTCGAAATTATCTTTGAAAAGGAAATTTTGTGTTCTGCATCGAATGGGTCATTTCATGTCAAATCGAAACCAAAATTTGATTAATTTTTAGATTTCGACTACGAAATTTTGTAGGTCATTTTTTTTTTTGTGTACGGAGAAAATTTTTGCACGTGCCGAACGAGCTGTCTAGCGAAAATGATATCTGCTAGTATTCATTAAGCATATATCCATCAAAGCCCGGAGAATCGGGTCGTTCAGACATGCTAATTCGGTTCCAGAAGAGAAAACGGCACCCCTCGTCCGTTCGTCCTCTCGTCACATCGGCGAGACACTGCCGCCGACGTCAACGTCGACGATCACAATAAGTTTCGATCGCGCAAGGACGTGGTAAAAAAGTCGGACTCGCTCCTCGGAACGAGTGTAAAAAGCAAAAGAGCGTAACTATCGTTACTTTACGTAGGAAAGGCTGGTCGATTGACGTCCTTTCGTTTCTCGGTGGTGAATACTCTACTAAGTTGGCGTAATTTTCGTGTAGTGAACTTGTCGTCGCGTTCCTCATTCCACTTACTCGTTTCTTTCTCTCTTCACTCCGGTTTTTCGCTCATTCCGGCTTCGCTTCGTCAGCCTCATGTAATTTTCATGGCGAAAAAAAAAGTTGCGAAATTATCGTGAACGAGCTCGATAAAGTATCGCGTCGTCCTCCGTGTGCGATTGGAACATATATCTGTATATACATTATATAAATATAAATTTATATGTTCACCCTCTATGGACAAAAGGTTCTGTAGACTGTCACGCGTTACCGCGCGCCCTCTGTCCCTCGGACCAAGGAAAGCATCGTCGCAACAATATATCGACATCGTCTGCCAAACAAACCATGAGCGAATTAAAAAAACCGCACAGACACAAGTAAAAACAGGCTTTTATAGAGAAGGTATAAAATAATAATGAAAAGATGGGGAAAAGGGTTTAGAAAGAAGTTTTCGAACGATGGATTCTGCTTTTTCCGTTCGTTCCTTCATTTTTATATCTTATTTTACTGAGCGTTGCGCGCAAAGGGTCGTGGCCTGTAAAAGGTCGATATGTTCCCGCGAGCTTTTTCGATGTTCGTTACACTTTTTTGTGTGCCATTTTTTATTTGAGAATGCATCCTCCTTTTTTCTTGTTGTTGCATAATAAACAGTAAAGCTCTGTGCACACGCTAACGTATTTTACACACTTTGTATATTAAATGGCGAAGTATTGGCGTGCCAAGAGTTTTGCTACTGGTGCACACGTACATTAGAGCACGGTGGACACATGCATGTGGTTATGGGGCTTGTCGACGAGAATTTGTTGGACCCGCGTAATGAAAGGGCTATTGCAAGAGTTCCCGCGTGCAATATACATCCTCTTGTCGGTATAACTATATTTAAGGCACACCGGGCTGATGTAGGAAATAAAACGATACCGACCTATCGGTGGAAACAGCTCGCACATGCATTTATATAAAGGGAGTCCCCAAAGCCACATCCTGCTGATGGATATTGGGTCCCCAGGACCCTGAATTCTACAGAGGAAAACATACGATCTTTTTTGTTTTGATTGATGGTAAATTAAGCAGTTGCTACTATAGTTAGTTAACGGCGCTGTTAAAGCGCACAGAGGCGCGGCTAGGACAGCTCGTGTGGTCAAAGGGCGCACCCTCGACTCCTCTGATTAGCCTGGATCGTTTAATCAACAACCCATGAGCTTCGAATCAAGGAAAACCGTTGAATTGTGTTTCCGCAATCCCACGATTTTTGCATGTGTCTCGCGAATTTTGCACCGATTCTTATAAGGACACCCTGCACAAAAGTTTGCGCGGAGGGATAGAGGAAGAGAGTTCCATGAGGACTACGTCATGGGGAAATGCACGTGAGTCACTCGTTTCCGGCGTTTATTCCCTATAATTTTCCGCAACCGTGTATACGAGGACGTACACGTATAAATGGAGTTTGGACTTTTACCGAGAGCGCAGGCACGAAAAGGAGAGAAGAAGGGAAGGAAGCGAAAAAAAAAATCAGCGAGACTTCACGCGATATCCTCTGCTTCGCGGCTAAAAATAACTGAAAAAAATGAAAAGTGGACGTGGAAACGAGCAGGAGGAATGAAGGAGAAACGATCGAGCGCCGTATCGACGAAGTATTAGCCAGATGCGTCCGAACGATTGAAGGACGAGGAGAAACGAATGCGACGAAAAAAAAAAGGAAATTATAAAAATCAAGCAATGAAACATTGCGCAGCCTTCACTTTTCCTTACCGTGTACGTTTTTTTTTTTTTTTTTTTTTTTTACCTAAAACGCCCTTCGTTGCTATTATAATAGCTCTGCTGAGATCTTAAGGCGTTTCTCTGTATACACTTGAGAGTACTCTCTATATTTCATCGTCCCGAACACATCCAGAACCCTCGGAATACGAGTCAGCTTCTCCTTTATATATATGCACATATATACGATAAATTGCCTCAAAATGCAACTCTCACGCGCCTTCTTGGCTCTGCAGAAACATCAGACAGCGTATAGCGAACGTTGGTAAGAATTACTAGTACACATATACATTCATTTTTCTGTATACTCATATTCAACGTGGCTACAGATGTATACATATGCGTTTACGGCGCGAAGGGGCATGCTTGCAGAAAGCGGATGTGAAGCGTTTTTTGCCGGCTCGACTCCCTCTGCACTGGCAACTTCGAGCGAGAGAGAAACAGACGGAAAAAGTGTTGGAGCGAGAGTGAGAAATGAGGAGTGAGCCTTCAACCCGGCTATGAACCAGAGAGACGCGCGAACCTGTTCGTAACGAGCCGTTTTATTCCATCTTTCGTAGACTCTTCTCTCTCGCTCGCTCACTTTTGCTCGTTTTCATGTATCTACGAGTTGGACAAGCCGGAGGGAGAAGCGAGAGAGGGTAAAATAATTATTAAAGTATGAAAAGCCGACGTCTGGGATGGTCAGTTTAGTTTTTATGGGAAAAGTTGGAGCAACTTGGCCGAGAACTTCGCATCGCGCTGTTTGTTGAGCGAAAAGCTCAATTTTTTGAGCATCGACGTATAATTAATCGATTTACAAAGAATCCGAGAGTGCAGCCAAGAGAATTTGCACTTTTTGAATACGACAGGCAGCTCGTTTGAGGGATGTTCATTCGGAGGAGATAAAAGGGAGACGAGGGTTGCAACGGAGTGAGGTAGGCCCAGGATTCACGACAGGGAAGCGTCCTGAGAAAGCTCCCTTTTTTTCATCCCCTATATATCTCGCTCGCCCTCGGTTGCGTGCTCGTTTTTTGTGACTCTTTTTATTCGAGAAATATATATGAAAGTCGAGCTTTATCATGGCCCGGGAGTTTCGGGGTTTTTGGCTGGGTGGTGGGGCTAAAAGCCGCGGGGGTTCTTGTACCCGTCGTCCCAAGGTCGTCTGGTAGGTGGTCTTATCGATTCGGCCCTCGAGGCACCATGTTTTTACCCTCCCAAACCCGAGAGTGTACCAACACAAATACCGCGACTAGCACGAATACATTTGAGGGATGAATAACACACGGATAGGAAGAATTCTCGTGCGCGATACCAGACGCGTATCCTTATTTCGATACTCTGAAATTTGTGTGTATAGGTGAATGAAAAAAAGCCTGTCAGAGTCGATCCGAAGAAGCGATTTATATGTTTTTTTATATTTTTTGTTCCGGAGCCCGCCAGACTCGCACTTTCATCGTCGCACAGACGCGATATCATTGTGCCAGTGTGCCCTTTGTTGGCCCATAAGCGTCCTAAGCGTATGAGTGGGTTTGTCTGTGCGTGTATAGCTGTAAAGATTCAAGGACGTCCTACCTTTTTCCTTCAGGGTTAACACCTAAAAAATAGCGTCTTTCTTTTCGTCTTTTGGAGAAAAAGAAAAAGCCGAGGATCTCACTTTTTCAAGCCTCGAGGCTTTATCCCAAAGGATTTTCTCGAGACTGGCCTTAAGGGATGGTAGCAGTTTTGTCTTCAATTTAAATCGATAACTGCGTCAAGATTCGTTATTTGTTGTTTTTCATTAGAGGCAATTTAGAGCTTGCCCTAATTTTCACTCATCTCCTCGCGGAAAATCCTCGCGATGACGAAGTTCGTGGCCCGGATTTAAGGGTTAAAGAGCGGTGCTTTTAATAGGTTTTCCACACACTGCTAGCTCGTTAATCGACTTGTTCAGCGAACTAGAAAAATTTAGGCCCTCGTGTCTCGAGAGCAAATACGAGCGGGAGTGATTTATTCAAGTGTTAATAATTCACAGGGTTCAGCGGTCGTTTTCTTTGTATTTGTATGGGGTTGCTTACTCTTTCTCTCTCGTTTTCTAGGTTCCTGTGTCATCGAGAAATGCTTAGTTTTACTAGTTCGTACTTTGTCCATTGAATGACCTCGCTTATTAGGTCGCAATCACCTTCTTTTGCAAGTTATCCTTCCACTGACCGTTATGCCCTTGAGAAAGAGAGACGAACGCTAAACTTTCCAGAAACCAAATGATTGGAGCTGCGAAACGTTTGATTAATGAGAGCTCCGAGAATGTCTGCTTTCTCCCTCTATCTCTCGCTCCCGGTACATTAATTTGCGATCGACTAATCCCCCTCGTGAAAAAGGGATGAAAAAGCCCGGCCTGTTCCCCAGGTCCGGATTCTCTCCAGATATTAACGAACCAACTGCGGAGATGAAGAAAAAAACTTAACGTCCGCTGCTCCTTTTCTTTATCAACGTTTCGCAGGAGATGGCACGAAAACGATGACTAGTCGGGAATCAAGTTTGAGGGGCTGCGTTCCAAGCAGTAGTTGGTCTAGTCGGTGGCCAGACACTCGCAATTACATTCCCTCGGCTCATCTACTAAGAACTAGCATGACACGCGCGTTTCCCTTCGTTCTTTCCTCTCGTTTGTATGTAATAGGAGAGACTTCTTGCGAAATGAAATCAACTATTCAACAGGAAATTTATCTCGATGCGTATCCGTCCAAGACCGAGAAGAAGCGAATGAAAAAATACAATTTGTCGTTCTCGATTCAATGTATAGGAATGGGATTTTTCAATTCAAAGGAATTGTGCAAGCACGTGGACAATTGCTCGCTCCCGAGGACCTTGTCTTGAAAGTTCAAACCTCTTTATCATCCTCGAGGTGAGCGAACTCATTGAGACTTCTGACTGGTCACGTTGCCTCGAGGCGTATGTTAAGTCGCAGCGCGCGCTAATTGCTCGAAAGGGGATAAAAAAACATTAAAGCGTACGCGGTTCTCTGCTGCTGAGACAGCGAGAAAAAAGGATTCGAGACTGATAGTGAAAACGCGATGAATGACGAAACACGAGGGTGCGCGTAAAGAAATCCGGATACTTCGTCCTTGCCACAACAGGATTCGTGTGTACAAGAGCCCAGACGGCGAACGAAATTTTTTGTTTCCTCACCCCCTCGCGCCTCCTGCTTTTCTTCTAACCGAGCTCACGGCTTCTGCTCCAGGGGCAGCTCGACAATGAGCAGAAAGCAAAAAAACGAACGAACGGAAATGGAGAGTGACACCGAAATATACGAATTTAAGTTGAGGACGACGAAGTTGAGGGAATGTTGAAAGAAAAAGAAGGCAAAAGGAACGGCTCGCAGGAAGAAAGAGGAGGGAGCGGGTGAGGGGTAAAATATACGAAGAAAAATAGAGAAATGACGCGACAGATATAAGTTCGATATACATAGATATATATATTTTTTAAACACATATATGCTGCGTCATTTCTCGCGTATAGACGGAAAAAAATAGGGGTTGTTGACGTGTTCGCGTGTACGTGAATCTAAGAGTGGGTGGTGCGAATCCGTCTAGACGGTTTTCTCGCTCGATTCTGACTCGACTAGGGAAAGCGAGAAAGAGAATGAGAAAAGAAAAGGAAAGAGAAAGTTTATACAGCGGGCTTTGGAATCCTCGGGGGTTGTTGGGGGTGGCTCGTAAGAGAGGGATGAAACATGGCATAACGGAGAAAGTTGTGAGGGCGTCGTCGTCGTCGTCGTCGTCGTCCTTGTCGATGATGGTGGCGTTTCAGGACGCCGCCATCTATAGAGAAAACCTCTTACACACCCCTATATATATATGCGAAAATAGAGGTTGCGGGAGGGGCTTGATGGGTGCGGGAGGCCAGGAGAACAGTGAAAGTCCTGGCGCTCGATAACCCCCAGCGTCAAGGTCACGGTCATGGCCTCCAATGCTCCTACAGACTCCTATCCTGCTCTTCCTCCTTTCCTCCACCTCATCTTTCGCCTCTTTCCTTCTTCGTTCTTCTTGTCCTTTCCTTCTCAGTCGCGCTCATTCTTTCCTTGCCAAACTTACCACCCTGTGTTTTTTCTTCACCTCGTTTCTCAGCCAGGGGCGCTTTTCCTCGCCTGGATTCGACGTCGCAACGTCAAACGGTATAAACTAACCCCCTTCTCTCTTTTTTTGTTTTTTTCTTTTGTTTTTTATTCCTCCCAGTATAGGAGCTCGAAAGAGAAACCACCCACGCGAGAGTATCAACGCTACTCGCGCAACGCTGTCCTCTTACTTTCTTCCTCTCTCTCCCTTCCTCTTTTTTTCTTCGTCTATGCCAACCCTCGCGCAGACGATTATCGAAACGATACGGAATTGGCGTCGTCCAACTGGCTCCGTTCTTTCTTTTCTTAAATACACCTATACATACGTATGGACATTCGATAGAAACTTGCCAACGAAAAGAGTGTTCCGTCCTTTCGTTGGTTCTTTTTCGCTATATGTACGCAGTCGTCTCGTTTTTGCCCTTTCGTCCTCCCTTTTTTTTATACTTTCCTTTCATTTTTTTTCTCTCCTTCCTCCCTCGTTCTTCAACAGCTCGTGCGAAATTCCACGTCTACAAACTTTCCAGGGTTAATGGGGGAAAGCGACTCGCACACTCACTCATCGCCAAAATAATAAATCATTATTTCATTCATTTGACATAGACATAGAGTTGCTGGTTTGCAAAATGTCAGCAAACGGAGAATCTCTCTTTTTTTGACATTTAAAAAACTCAGGCTCGATCGCTCGCGATTAATAATTGTCTAAAAAAAAAAAAAATTGGGACGATTACAGAAATAGCAGAAAAAATGAATCATCAAATTTATTTTTCTTGCATTCTGAAGACGAAAACTTGAACTCCAAGAATTTAATTGGAAAATTGGAAACTGGTAGAAAACGTGTGAAGAAACCACGAGAAAAAGTGTCGGTCAGTGGGCAAGAGTGTGGAAAAGCTATTGACGTCTTTCTCTTTCTCGCTCCAGTAGAATTCTCGTTGGATAAATAAATGCCGACCTACATGCTCGTTGGAAAATGAGACGAGAAATAAAAGTGCAGAAAGACAGAAAAGAGAGTGCACACATCGATGGATATAATGAATCGACCTGGCACTATACAAAACATGCACGAACCACTGTGATACAAGCCCATTACGCATATTGGACAAGATTGCCTGAGGTTTTCACGTTCCTTAGTGTGCGAGAATTCACGATTGTGCAACGAGCCAACGAGAGACATATTAGAGTTACATGTTCAGAGAGACAGAAGGATATATCAATCGCGGTCACTACCTCTTCCCTTCACATTCACCCGTAGCGACATGCCCACAAACACACACACACACACACACGATATGAACAAACATTCATCCGATGTTTAGCAAATGAATGGATCGCCAACATTTATACGTTTTTCTTTATAAGTAACTTCGAATCTCCATCGCCATTAATACATCTTGTCAAACGTCTGGAATTTCCTTATCGTTGTATATGATGTATACGCCAAAGTTACTCACG
Organism: Hyposoter dolosus; assembly: GCA_963921915.1. Classification (NCBI taxonomy): domain Eukaryota; kingdom Metazoa; phylum Arthropoda; class Insecta; order Hymenoptera; family Ichneumonidae; genus Hyposoter; species Hyposoter dolosus. The sequence goes on along the minus strand of OY998135.1, from coordinate 9,453,563 downwards.
TCGCTTCTGCAAGTCTAGCGAACGGCTGAACGAAGAAAATTACATTTTTTTTTTCCGGGTGCGTTCGTAGAAATCGATTTTAACCGTTTCTTTTTTTCTAAAAAGAAAACTGAATGTGCGTGGGTTTGTGTTTTGATTCTCTTGGGATTTTTTTTTTAATATCAATAAAAGCTTTTTCGTCTGGTTGTTTGTCGGAATTCTGCTGGATGCAAAAGCTTTTCTAAATGAATTTTCTTCAGCAATAGGGTTTTATGTTTCGTTGCTGAAAATTAGCGACGTTTGCTTTTTCGTAAGGTCACACATATTATCGTTTTTGATGATCGTTGCTCGTTAAGGTTAGCACGATCGTAAATTCTTGATTGGATGGACAAAGACTGAACGGTTTGGTCATTAAAAAATAGCGTGGAAAGGGTAAGAAGTGCTGAGAAAAAGAAATGACAAAAGGGTAAGAAGTTCGACGTAAGAGTTAAAAGGATAAGCTCAAAGATTTGGGTGTACAGCCTTGACCCCGGCCGATCGATCGGTGTACCCGGCAGTCGCCATGGCTACGAAAGAGAGGTCCTGCGAGAATCCCTTCACACACTCACTCACGCACTCTTACACCGATGAAATCTTGCTAAGAAAGTGAGAGTTGGAGAAAGACGGAGACAGGAGAAATATTGGGGGTTGATAGTAAAAAGGGCGCGAGTTTGAGGATTCGACTCGGGGACTTAAGGGCTTTGAGTTATTATGGTTGCGAGGCTTTCGTGTATACGGATACGAAACCTCTTTTCCCTCTCCACTCTTTATCCTTTTTTCATCGTTCACTCCTTACGTTTTTTTCTTTCTTCCATTTTCTCCACTTTTTCCTTTTTCTGCTCTATGGTCTGGCTCTTCGGTCCTTTCTTGTCGTGCGGATGCTGAATTTTCTATTCCTCCGGGAGGTTCCTCTCGAATGTTCGAGAGGATATCCTTTTTTTCGTCTTCCACCGCCCGCCACTTTTCTCGGATAAAAAGTTGTGTCTTTCACGAGATATCGTAAGCTCGGCCATACTCAGAACAGTCTCAAGGACAGGAAGACGAACAATGTCCAAGAAAAAAGCTTTTCCTGAGAAAAGTAAGAGTAAAAAATTGCTGTCGCATCAAAATTTGCTCCTGTTCACTTGGCGAGAGACAATAAGGGCCTTAATTCGATTTCGCAATGAAACGTCGATTTTTATTACATCGCAATCCCGATCAATAGCATCCCTTGCAAAAAGCTTTCGAAAGTATTGGTTCCAGAGAGCACTCTTTGCGCAAATTCGACTCAAACAATTCACCCTTTTTAAGCCTCAAATTGTCAAAAAAAAATTGTCCAACACTCGCAGCCATAAGACGCGTCGCTGAAAGCGAGTTTTGGCTAAATTACAATAATTATTCAGGCTCGCACGATAAGGTACAACTGGCGTGCGATAACTTTTTTTAATCAAGGGACCTTATTAAAGTGGCCTGGGATAAAGGCGTCGAGACTGCGGAAACGTGGTTGGAGGAGAAGAAAAGAAAGAGCGAGAGGGATGGGGTGGCTTTGGCTGGCAAGTTATAGGGTGTAGGAGAAAAAAATGGAGGAGAAGAAAGAGAAAGAATACATAGAGAGCGGAGTAGACATAAATTACGGGGTCTCACAGGTGCTCTCGAAGAACAAAGTTTTTTTTTTATTCAACCCTCATCCCTTCCATGTCTCTTTCCGCTCTTTCCCTCTGCTCGTCTCTCTTTTTAGACTCGAGGCTGAAGGTAAAACTCGTAGACCATCAGACATTGTCTATACGTGTTTTTCTCCGAAGCGCTCTTTTTTCCACATCGATGTGTTCGTTGATATAACGACAAAAAAATGACGCGATGCTTAGCGCGGAGACGGAGAAAAAACGAGGGAGAATGGACGTTGGAGAACATTTAGCTCGACTCTTAACCTACCTTAACACAAGGGTGTGTACGAATTGGAGCCAAAGACAACGACTTATTCTTCTCATCGACCCTCGCACGTGAGCATAATTGCCCAAGGACGAAAAGAAATTAGACGCATGGGAATAAAAGACAAAAAAAATAGATAGATAGATATATGGATGATTCAAGAGTTTGTGTTGAATAACCTTACACCGAGGCCGAGATCCCCCAAAAAAAAAGCGGCTGATTTCATCCGGTTTCAAGGTCCTGGAAGCACGACTGAAAACTGTTGCAAAAAAAAAAAATTATTTAACGAAACAAAGCCAAAAATCAATTAGAACGTGATGAGCCACGCACGTCGCCATGGACCAAGAGTCGAGGAAAATAAATCCAGTAATTTCAATCAAAGTTTAATTTTCTTGGTCTCCTTTATTTTCTATAATAACAATTACAATATTTTGTATTCTTAATCGTTGACCTCGCAGCCAGCTGCCGCTGTCGTTTGCTAATTAACAGAACTGAAGGGATGAAAAGAAATTATTGCAAATTAATTATTGCAGTTGAAACGAAAGAGTGAATATGTTTTTGTTTTTCCAGGACATTTTTTTGCTTTCAGCAAATACTTGACATTCCGTGTGTTTATGATCTCACGTCGGGGTTGGGTTTGAGAGGTCTGAGTAGGGTAGGTCGGCGAGAGAATGAGGATTGGAGGGTTACGCGTCTGATAAAGTAACGGGATGCTAAAAAAAAATAAACGAAAATAGAGGGTGGTTTATGTTTCGTGCTTCGAGATGATCCTGTCGTTACACTTCGCGACTACTCTCATGTTTACTCTTCGTCCGTATACACATAGACAATATCAATAATATAAAATACACTCTAAACACTGGACGTCCTCGGTGTTGGGGCTCGGCTCAATCTAGGGCGGGGTTTTTCGTGTCTTAAACTTTTCCATTTGCCTAACCTATTTGCACACTTGTCCTCATCTCTTATTCACGACTCTGACCATTGAATATCATTCGATTTCTTAATGTTCTAAACATTCAATTAATTCTGAAAATTCATCACATAAGGACGTACGAGAATGTTCAATTCTTGATGAATTTTCCAATGATTCCATTCAATGATTCAAGCAGGGACTTCGAGAAGTTTGACGAGTGCAAAAAAATCCAGAACAGCATCGACAACTTCAATATTTTTCATGATTTTTCATTTTTTTGTGCTCCTCAGTCAATGACTGAGAAAAAAATGTAACGTAGTGGGAAACATCGAGAGAATTGTTGGTCACAGTTGTCATGACATAAAAAATGTATCATTCGTGTGATTCATTTTATTTTAACACGATAATCAGGTCAGTGTCAATCGCCAGTGTCATGCTGGCAAACTAGAGTAGAAAATACGTCAAAATGGAATTTGAACAGCGACTGGAGAGTACGGTCGGGGTAGAAGGATATAGGGTAAGCCGAGGGTAGTGTAGAGAGTGAGATCGAGAGTGAAACCGTTTTCGGAAGGCAGGAGAGGGGGAGAGGCGAAGGAAAGGTCCACTTTTGCGTTCATAGGCACGACAGCTTCAAGGGCGACCACGCCCTGTCTGCTCTACCACCACCACCACCACGACCACCATTGCCGTACCAAAAACCAACCCCTGGAGGTTGCCTACCCACAAATATCCCCACAGGATAAAACGAGGCTACGAAGCTTCTGAAATACGTGGATAATTTTTTTCCCTTTAACGAGCAGTAAACTCATTAAAACATCAAATTCGTGTATAGCAACTTTCTATCGATAAAAAAACCGCAAATTTTTGCCGCAAGCTCCTTCGACTCCTGATTCTGCAGCTACGAGAATCGTCATACCTCATTTTCAAACTGTCACGTTTAACTTTCGATTTTTTAATGAATTATTATCGAGAAATGAAAATTTCGTCAGGAACGGAATCGACAACGGGGTTTTATCAGGAAAAAAATGGTGCATCTTTGCATCGCTAATCAACATGCTGGACGAGAGAGTTTTATGAAAATGTTAAAATCTCTCGAAATGCAGACCAGTGAGAGTCAGCCATTTATTAATGTTAACCGGGGCTTATGCACGCGCGAAATTATTAGGACAGCACGTTTGGCTCTCGGTGGTGTTCATCACAATTGTTTCACGCGATATATTCTACGATCCACTTTCGAGTAGTTGCATGTATGCACAACGGACTATATATAGAAAAACTTGCAATTGCATGGCACTAAATTTATAAATAAGCGAGTATAGATATATCGCTCTCGGTTTTCTCACCAATATATCTGTACACGCTTGTTTTTAACGAGAGTACGTTTACCATCCATGGCATGTGTACGTACGTATGATCTCACGACTTCAAGGCCTTGGATGGTCGTTCGCTCGGAACGAGTATAAGTGAATAGTGCGGAACTTGCCTCCCCCATTTATTTTCCCTTTTTCCAGCCGCCATTAAAATTCTCTCTGCACAATTTTCGTATTTTTTCGTACATTAAAAAAATTTCTTCAAGTTTTCGACTTTGAAAATTTTGTCGAATCCTCGTCATTTTTAATTCAATTATTAGAAAAATGTTGAATAAATTTTATTCAATATCGAGGAGGCGGATTCGCGGTACTCTTCACTTTTTCGACACGAATTGAGTTTTCACTTAATTGTACGCACCCTTAAAGCATTGAAATAGGAACGAGGTCAAGAGGAAAAAAATTAGGTCTACTCGTCTCTGGAGGAGTAGTTCGAGGTGAAAAAAAAAAACAGAAGAAATAATATCCCGCTGGGAAAATCTAGAGCTTTCGAGAGACGTGGCCACCATGACCTCGACAACACACCCTTCAATGTCACGAGTATATCTCGATTATATGGGGATGGTATTTACGGCTAAGTAGAGAAAGCGAAGAAAAACTTGTCTCCGGTCATACGAATAACGTGTTTGTTTGTCCCCGAATCTCAATTCCCAGAAACTTGTCGTGATCGATCATGTTCAGGCCGTTCGGAAAATCGTTACATCCGTTCGCCAAGGAGGAGTGAAAAAAAGCGCAAACAGACGTAGTTGAAACTTTGATTGAGTAATGGAATGTTACGTCAATTGCGAGGCTCCCTTTTGGTGAAAAGGGTGGATGGAAAAGAGCGTAAAGAATCGCTGGAAGAAGGAGTTGAGCTTGTGGGTGGAAAATCCAGGCTTGATAAACCGTGACTCGACGAATTGTGCGGATGGTTAGAAAAGAGTTGGCTGATACGTGCGTGTTAGCCCAGAAGTTTGGGGGGCACCTTGGTCGTATTTTTTTTCTTTTTTTTTTTATCCCCACTCGCCGTCGAGGGGTTTCTCGGGATCCCTTGGCTCAGAGGGTGGATTCTCGATGGCACAGTTCTGACGAGGGTTTTCCTCTCGATCCCTCTCGTTCTATCGGCTCTTGGCTTAGTGTTTGTGGAGCTTTTCTTGGAAGGGAGAAATGACGAGGAAGGTTAGACCGAGGCTGGTCGGCCGATTGGGGCTGCGAAAACATATACAGGCTTGCTAATGGTTGCTCCTCGAATATGCTGCTCTTGTGGATGTATATGCGTGTTGGAGAAATTCGTCGAGAGAGGGTGGTGTTTGTCGACGGAAAGGAAGTCTGATGGTTGGGGTAGGACGAGAGCTCAGAAGGTCGTCGAAAGGACGCGACGTTTCGCCCCCCCCCCCCTCCTTTCTCGCTTTCTGCCTCTCTTCCCCTATAAATCGTATCTCCGAGCCCCTGCCGGAGTAAGCTTTTCATGATGTGGTAGGCGTAGGTCAGCAACCACCTACGCATCGCCGCAATCAATAACAGCCTCTCATGACCCCCTTCACCCCTTTCCGGGCCCCTTTAGATCACTTTTTTCCATCCGCCGCCGTTTACCCTCATTTTGACTATGCTCTCGTCTAACGTCCACGTACACATACACATATTTATTCATTGACGTACATCCGTAAATATCCAACATCCATATATGGACTGGAACACCCTAAAAGCCTCAAGGTCTCTCTCGACTTATTGCGCGAATCCCTAAACCGTAATCCCTTTTTATTCACCATTAGCATTTTTTATTCAACCAAGCGAGCATGGACTGCGAAAACAACTTGTATCAACTATCCGTCATTGATTACAAAGTACGACATTATTTTCATCATCCCGGAGATGAACTTTCGACCAGAAAATATAATTCATTAATTTCTTTCGATTTATTCTACGTCCGTGCTTTTTGATCTCATTTTCGTAACGACGAAAAAGTCAAGGTCATCAGGTCGATACTCAAAAAAAAAACATCCTGAATCGGTTTTTCAAAATTTCCCTCGACTGCCAACACAGAAATGGGAACAGCAGGAAGTTGGTGAAGTGCAGATAAAGTCCGAGGTAAAGGAGCAACAAAAACGCGAAGGAAATCTCAACTTCGGTTGAGACTCGACATTTTTTTCTCTACCTGTTCTAATTTTCGTACTTTTTCGAGCCAACTCGTGCAATTAGGAATTATAAAAAACGAGAGCTGCGAATAGACACGAATGTGTGAATATATGTCTATGGGTGAAGATAACTTGGCCGGAAACGGGATGCATTAGCAACGGAATCGCTTTCGACAAGCTCTCCAAGATTTTTCTACTCATGTACATATAATCCTCAAGCTCTCTATATAGCTAAGCATACATTTGTAATCTCCGTAAGGTATGAGTGAACGTCGGTCTTCTTAACCGCGATCGTTTTCTCGCGTGAGACTCGCGTGTGCGCATATATATGCATTCGCGAGACTTCCAACTGCACGCCGGTAGAAAACGAGTGAGAGGAGTGCATCGAGGATGTACAATCAAACTCAAAACTAATTTTTTTTCTTCCAATCAGGCTGCAATGATTATTTTGCAAGTTTAATTAATCGGAAGAATTCCCATAGGCAAAAAATTTGCATTTGTTAATAAAAAAAATTAAATAAAAAAATATCGTGTAAAAGTTTCCAAAATTTCGACCTATCGAACTCGCAACGTTCCACGAAGTATTACGAATGCAGAAATGTAACGAAGGAGGAGAAAAACTGTCGAGAGGAATAAATTGGCAAAATGTGATTGAAAAACTTGAAAAAAAATGGTGCATCCCCCTGCGAGATCGAAGACCCCATGGAAATGTTACATAGAGCGATGAGCCGCGTTACCGTGGTGGTGCGAGATGAAAAATGGACTTTTGTTCGGGATCCACGTTCGCATGTTGCACCAGGGCTGCAACAGTTGAGCTGCTGCGGTCCGGCAACAAGCAAGAGTGCAATCGAGAGTGTGGCAAGAGAATAAGACGAGGGAGGAGGGGGGAGAAGGAGAGAGGAGTGAGAGAACCGCGGGACGTCGTCGACGTCGTCGTCGACGACGAGGAGGCATCGAGAGTAGTAGGAAAATTCAGGTCGCGCCTTGACACACTTGCAATCCACCACGTGCATCGCGAACGAAACGCGCATGCGCTTCGTCACGAGAGAGGAGAGTATTTGCACTATAGTAAATGCACTCTCGACTGTACAAGCATTTTCGTGTGAACGCCGTATACCGGTTGCATTTTCGCTCAGCCTACACTTTTTTTCTTTATTCTTTTCTTTACAGTCTTTTGTGTACTGTATTCACCAAATAACGTTTCCAGGTGGAATCGCCAAACAATTAACTTTATGCAAGTTTTCACTTCCTTATTTCGTTAAGTACTTTTGTTTCTCCAAATAAATACATACAAATTCGTTTGTCTACACAATTCACTCATAATATCGGACTTTTGCGAAATTTTTTTTCCTCTCGATTTTTTTTTTACACCAATAATTGTCAATTACTTTGAACAATGAATCGATTGATGTTCGTTTCATATTTTAATGAATTCATCGATTCCTTCTCGTTCGCACGAATCGTGCAATGTTTCTTGACAAAAGTCGATAGTTGGGTGAAAAAAATTTCTTCAATTACTCAATTATCCGGTGAATTAAATGATCGAATGATTAAGGATCGCATTGGAATAATTTTAGTTCCCGCGTGCGTGAGCAGCGATTAGAAAAAGTAAAAAATTACATTTTACCGTGGAGCTCTAATCACTCGAAGTTCATTCATTCGAAGGCGATTCATACTCGCGATGTGGCAAGAGGAAAAGAAATGCAAACGGATAAATTATCAGTCGAGCCTTACAAATGAGAGTCGGAGAGAGTGAGGGAGGAATTCGACGATAACCTGAATAAAATGTAACGCGTGAGTGTCCAAGAGTCATCGGAGCAAAAATTGTCTCATTGTCGTGAATCCTTTTTTTTTTATCGTCACAGTGAAAAAAAAGGACTTCCTCGTGTGGACCGAGAGAAAAGAAAGACGGGGATGGGAAAAATGTGTGAATGATTCGATATAAAAAGAAATTGTGACGCGAGAATTAATTTCTTTTTGTTTGTTTGTCTCGTCACTTCCGGCTTCGATTTGTTGTCTCATCGACGAGTCACGGAAATCTTATTGTTTCTTTAAGCTTATTCATATCTTCTACGCACTCGATTTTTTCTTAACAAAGTTATTCAGAACATTATCTTCTTCATTGCTCGTTTTAACGAATAAAAAAATTCGTAGTTTGTCGGTTTTATTCTCTCATTTGCATTTTCGTCCCTTCCATTCTTCTCGGTCTCGCTAGCACAGACATTTTTTTCCACTGTTATTCACGAACTGAATATAAGCGCAGCATCTCGCAATCTCCCTCATTGAATCTCTTCTCTTCATTCGCCAACGTGACGCAAGGTTATCTTCGTCGTTGCGCTGCGAGACCGACCAGAATATGTCGGTAAATGAAAAAGAGTGAGAGAGCGAGAAAGAGAGAGAGAGAGAGAGGGAGGGAGATAAGATTAAGAGAGACGGAAGACGAATAAAAGCGAGTGAGACAGAGAGGGAACGAGAATAATCTTCGTTGATAATTTGCGCAATCGATCTTACTCGGTGCAACGAACGAATTTTCTCTTTTGCACGCGTCATCGCGAGAAATATATATTTTTCGAGATATTTCAACCATTCGATCGTTCATTCCAAAAGTAACATTCAAGCTGTGTCCCATAAATCGACTTGCCATTTAACGAAAAAAATATTTTTTCACACAGTTAAAATTTCACGAATACAATCTTGTCAATATTTAAAAAAAAAAAAAATAAACAGAAAATCGTTCATTTTCAAATTGGCTAATGGCATCGTTGGGATAAACAATCGAGCCAGATTATCCGAACGATATTTCGTTGCATTAAAACATGATTATCTGCAGTTCAGTTGGTTCGGTGCAAACAGCGGCACTAGCAGCACATTTAGCCTCATAATCAACCGAAAAATAATTAGTAGCAGATGATATCAAAATTAATGATTTCTGCCACCATTACAAAAAAAAGTAGCCAGTCATTGAACGAAGAATCCAACGAATAAACTTTCTTCAGGCTTCGCGAAGAAAAAAATCATTAAAATTAAGCAAATTCGTTTTTCCTTGAAGTCTGTATGGAAAATGCTCGCACTTGTTGCAACGAACTTGAGATGTATGTGGTGCAGTTACAGTTGCCTATGTAGCCGTGACAGCGAGTCAGTAATAGGATAAAAAAGAGAGTGCCTGCTGCCTAGATAAAAATTCACTGACGATGACTGAGGGAAAGGTGGAATCTCCTGGGTGTTTCCACGGCGCATCGAGGCGAAGGAAAGGAGTCGAGAGTTTAAAAAAAAAAAAAGCAACAACGCGCTGCGATACACATAGCAGAGTGGCAATGGAGTTTAGTTTCACTGGCATTACTCTTACCTCAAGAACGTTCGTTACATTCACATGCTACGTTGCTATATAAACAGAAATATATATTTATAAGCGTGTACAACGCAATACATGCAGAAAAATTAAAAAATATATATGGCGATTTATACAGCGAAGTTTATAAAGTAAATATACGTGCCAGTTACATGAAGTTGCGCGAGTTTCTTGGCTCGGATTGAGCGATCGTGAATTCGCACGCGACCTCGTCGAAGCAAAGTCTCATCGCGCCCGGAATCTTGTGTCGATACGATTTCCTATTCTCTCTTTTCCTCAGAGAACGAGCTCTCGATCCTTCTAATGACATTACGCTATTATAAAAGATTCCCGAACCCCAATAATTCAAAAGAATCGTTTATGCACCGTTTAGAATTATTTTTTTATCGTTTCTTCACTTTTTGTGTTTAGAGGAATTTCGGCTTTTCCTGTCTTTACGATCGAATACTTTCCTGAACGTGCTCTTGCCTTCGGGCATTAGCGAGAGGAAATTTTTGAAGGAAATATACGTGATTTCAAAAACCGAGGATTTCGAAAAATTGAAGATTACTGATCGCTGTCACTTTGAAAAATACCAGAGAGCTGGGAAATGTTGGATCAATTGACTCGATTGACGATACAAATCTTCGGAGTTACGGATAAAGGCGAATTTGCAAAGTTCTGGAAAAAATGGAATCTGTATGAACAAAGTTTGAAAAAGTGAGAACAACGATTCGCAAGATGTAGGAAAATGTGTGTACGTATATATATTTCTAAACGCATAAGCACGCGCGATGTAAGCGAACTCGAGTAGCCGCTCAGCATCGTCGTCGTTGACGACAACGAACGACGCGGTCTTATCTAGGCCATGGCTAGCCTGCACACGAGCGCGAACCGTTCCCGCGAGTTGTCTCTCTTTCTCGATGGAAGTGCATTCGCTCGCGCCAAGCGACTTGCACTCGGCGTGTTAAATCCGCGATGCAACGACGAGAGAACGAGAATCCGTGCGCCACGAGAGCTCAATCTCGACCACGCACTTGATGCTGCGTGTCTCCGAGACTCGTACCTTTTTTTCTGTTCCCTCGTTCCTTTTTTTCTCTTACGCAGCAAGACCAAACTGTTTCGAGGCATATCCAACTCCCTGGATAGTAAAATCCTTACCTACTTTGCGATCTATCTCCTTTTTCGTGAAGAATGTATCTCCGTTTCACGGAGTACCAAAGCGCCTTTTAATGTCCCTCCCTAGATAATTAAACACCTGTTGCATGTGAACGAGAGAATTTTCGTTTCGTCACACTCGTCCGTTTGAATTAACGGCGAATTTGTCCGGCTTAATGAAAGCCATTCCGATTGAGCACTCTTTTCACTTTTCTTCGATTTTTATTTCGTTTGTTTATTCGAATCGATTGATTTTTGTTGATTTTCTATTGTATGAAATTTTCTCGCTCGAATGGCGTTGATTGTTGATGCCAGCTGTCACGAATTTCAACAAATGATTAATCCCCGAGCTGGACCAACTTTGGCTACGAATTTCTTGTAGGAAATCGTTGTTGGAATGAGTGAGTGAAAGTTTTGAAAATTCGACACGAATTTAGCAGCATTATTATCAAAATATCACGGTAGCTCACGAAGGTGTTTCCCTCTTTGTGTATTTTCCTTCTGCTACTGTTCGTGTCGATGGGGTTCAGTCGGAGTCCCTCTTGTTTCTTGGCTTCTTTTTTTTTCGTATCTTGGCAAAAGAGCTCTCCCTTGAGAAGCGAGTCTCCTGAGCGTGACGGGAAGTGCCTGTAGGCAAGGTTTCCGTGTAAGTTCGTAGTTTCAAGGATGAGAAAAAGGATGTACAGAGCTGACAGCGTGCAGAAAATAAAATTAGTAGCCAAAACGCGAGTGAAAAAAAAAAGCCTCCGGAAAATTGTGCGCAACATTGTTTCTCCATAATTTCCATGCAAATAGCGGGTATTTATAAACAGAGACAGGAATTCGAACGAGGGAATTAGTTGACGAGAAAGTAAAGAAATTTTAATGAACAAAGAAAAAATCGACGCATTGTATATTTTCATACGAGCTAAAAATGTAAATTAATTAATGAAAACAATTTTCGAAACAAATTCCAAAATGAAAAAAGACCCCCGTGAAAAAATGGGTCAAAGTTTAGCTATAAAACACGAAGATGTAAAAATTCATTAATACGATAATGAAAGATGGTTGTTAACGATAGAGGAAAATATTTTTCTCATAAAATCAAGGCCAGTCGATGGTAGAAACGTAAGGAAATCGCTGGAACGTAAAACGAGAGTCGGTAACTTTCATCGTTTAAATCGAATTGTAATTCAACCAGTATTAATTAAGTAGGTTTGGTTAATGACTTAATCGACTTGGAGAGATGAACTGTTCGAGCTCTGGCACAAAAATTGTGATCAATTGATTCTCATCGGATTTAGGAAAGGGGAATTCGTATTTTTTGCGAAATGAGGAGCTCGCTGTGACACTAATCTATTCAAATGAGACAAAAAATCTACGACCTCGAATAAAATCCTACATCAATGTAGTCATCCAGTTACAATCGACCCAGAACTCGCTCGGATAATAAAGTTCATGTACATGAAGCGATCTTGCGTATCCTCTATCTCGCCAACATTGACGTCCGGCGATTAAAAAAAGAAATCTCGACTGGAAGACTCCGCGAAAAAACGACGAAAAAGTGGGAGCAGAATATCGCACACACAAGAACGTTTGCCCATCACTGAAAGTGAGAGTATCTCTCGTATTTACGTTACATTGCGCGCACGAGAGTTACGTCGATTGATCGAACGACCTAAATAAATCGAAAAATGAAGAAAAAAACAATTTAAAATTAAGTTTAAAGCAGAAATTATGTGTGAAGCGATTTGCTGGAGAATCATAAAATTTTGGTTGATTAGAAATATTTTTGGAAGTTTGGAATCGGCTCAATGGGTGTCCCGATCGTTAACATGAAAAAATATGCGAGTTTAGTGAAATTCTAAAAGGGTTCGACTTCAAAAATTTCAGTTTTTTTTTTTTTCAAGCTTTTTTTTGGAATTTTTTGCTCCTTCGTCTTTTCATTTTTTTTTTCTTATTCGTGGCCGCATTCTTTCGACGTCTTTTCTCTTCCTATGCCACAATCGAGCGACGTTGTCTTGCCACACACTGTTTGTAACGACTTTTATCTTATTTCTCTAACCGCGAGGGGCTCACACACGCGAAGACAAGAGCTTCGAGTTAGCACAGGGAGAAAAAGAGGGAGCGAGAGGAGAGCAAAAGAGTGGAGGGAAAAAAATTTCGCTGCACCGCTTGCGAGTGGATGAGAAAAGAAAAATACAAAGAGAGGAGAAACAAAAAGGAAGTGAAAAGGAATTGAACGATTAAATAGAGAAAACACATTTTTCGTTCCTTTTTCTTTCGCAGTCGAGAGTTTCGCCGTCCTGTTCGACTTAAAAATAGATCCAGTGGCCTGCAGTCGTTCCTATCAACGAAATGTGTGAACGGAAAGCTCTTTTATTCAATTTCCTGATTCCAATCCATTCGTGATTCGCATGCACAACATTGAGAGGCCAGCCAGATATTTCCTTGAATAAATACATTAGATCGTGATTCGTAAATTTTTCATCTTTTGCTTCGTGAACGAGAAATTTTTCCATTCGTGGATTAAAAATCATAGACTCTCGGCCTTTCATTCGCCCATAACGAAATAAACTGAAAATATTGAGTCGAAGGAAACGAAACTGTGACGCAATCGGCAAAAACGTTAACAATCAGGCGACAAATATTTTGACAAGAAAAAAACTATGGAAAAGATACGAAAAAAGAAAAAATGATGGCATCGTTAATCATGGAGCATAAAGCACGAAAATTTTCTCGGACGAAACAACGTTTGGAAATAAGCGAAAAAGTTGGTTAGTCCAATCGAAAAACTCGGAGTATCGTCTCCTCGCGCGGTTGCATAGTTCGACGAGACTTTTGCGATCTCTGTTGCGGTGCAGTTATAGCGACTGCAAGCAAGAGTGAGAAGAAGAAGGAGGGTGCAAGGCAGAGAAAGAGAGAGAGATAGAAACGGAGAGAGGAGAGAACCGCGAACATCGCAGTGGGGATTAGGCCTTGGGAGAGTTCGCTGCACCTCCCGTCCATTCCTGCCTCTGTCCCCTCCGCCTCTTGTCCTCTCACTCTCGCTCCTTCCCTCTTTTCTCCTCGCTACCTCCGTCGTTGCACCGACGACGACGACGACGACGACGACGACGACGACGACGACGACGACAACGACAACGACGTCGAGTCGCAACTTCCCCTTTCCAAGACGATCTCAGTGCAACGACGATGCACATGCAACATAATTGACGATATGCGCATCAACACAATTACATTTTCCTCACCAATACACGTTCAACGAATGAATAATGCGAGTAGAGCTCATGCAACACATGTACGTTGACACGTTTCCCCAACCTCGGAAATGTTGTATTGAATTTCGAACACACAAAAAAAAAACGATCAACTTTTTCATATTTCTACGATTACAGATTCAATTCTCTTGAACTCGTAGACAGACATTTCGTACGAGTACATTTTTTTTTAAAGGTTTCCTATTAAACAAATGAATCATGATCAACCATAATTAATTAGTTTCAAAGACAAATGCCTCCGAATTATTCAGCCGAATCCAGATTTCATGATTTCATTGAAATTTCATCGAGAAATTAAACAAAAATCCATATACGATCGCGGACTGCATAAGATTTTTATTCGCAATTCAATTGGAACGTCAGTTTCAATCAATAAGTTTTTCCTCTTCGTAAAATCAAACGTACTCGACGTATCTGCAAAAATACAAATGTGTGTACAATATATAAGAAAAAGAGTGACTGATAATACTCTAACGCGATTATTAACATATGTGTACCGAGCGACATACGTGCACAAGTGCGTGGCACATATACATTTGTATGTAAGCATGTTCGTGCATATTGGTACTGACCGCGTGTGACCGCAAGAGAACTCGATCACTCTTGAGAGCTCGCGCGATCGCACACATTGTAGACACAATAAAAGAGGAGAAGGCTAATCGCTTTTTTTAAACAATAAACGTCCGCAAGTGGAGTTGCTCATTTAGCCGGACGTGCGTTCGTTTATATACACATAACGATTGTACATAGTATTGTTCCTTTTCCTCTATCAGCTCTCTTTAATGACACACAAACATAAATATGCATCTATAGTTGCAGTGACACCTTGACGTATATAAAAATATTTATACGTACGAGCAAAAATTTGCTAAAAATTATTATCGTGCATTTGCTAATAATAATCTTGAATAAATTTGTTTATTTATGTGGTTTTTAGTTTGAATAACGTTTAAAGTTCGAACATGATGAGAAAGTTAACAAACCCCGGCGTTGTCATTTCGCAACGGTGATGAACTTGTACGCAGCGTTACAAAGCGCACATTTGTACGAGAAAACCCATAGGGAGGGAGCGGGGGGGGGGGGCTGTGTTTTATAGATCGTAGCGCACAACCGGGAACGGACCTTGGAAGCCCGTTCTTAGCGGATCGAGGGAATCTTTCCGGTTCTCGAACGCGTCGGCGGTGGGGCAACAGGGAGAACTTCTCATTCGCGTCTTTCTTCCTCTCTTCCTCACTTCCTCCCCCCGCTACGCCCCTCGACTCTTTCCACTCTGCCATAGGAGCTATTTTTCTTGGTCTTTTTCATCGGCTCTTCGTTCCTCTTTGCTCCTTGTCCTTGAAGAGCTGTAGTACTACCTTTTTTTCTATCCTGAACGCGCATACGTATAAATATATAGTTTTTTTTTGTTCAACGAACTATCCAAGTATCGACAAAGCATTTGGCAAATGTGCGTGCGATTGAGAGAGTCAATTGAGGGAAAAATACTTGCCACCAAGTTCACGTATACGTTTCAAGGCCGTCAGCAGTTGGTTAGTTTGACTTTTGTTGTCCTGGGAATAATTAAAACAGCCACCGAGGCAGAGGCGACGAGAGGAAGCTCTTCCTTCTTTTCGAGACGTCACTCCCCCGCTGCACATAAATGCAGTTCCGTTTGTCTATATACCGATTATACAGCTGATGTGTATGCATTCCTTGTAACTCGAATCCGCTCATTGCTAGACCGAGGTGAAAAATAATTGACTGAGTGCCCGGGATTCTCTGCCATTTGCCTCTTCAAGGGACGCCCCTCCCCCGCGCCTCTCCATCCAATGAGAACGCCATCTTTTTTTCTATCGACACGCAGCAGAGAAACGTTCTGCTGAGGAAAAGTGCGCGTTAGTCTCGGCCTGAATCCTCGACTAATGTCTCTTCCTCCGCCCCGAGCCTCCTCTTCCTTTCCCACTTTGTCTGTGATTTTCTATTCCTCCTCCAAGTCACCGGAGTCTTCGATTTCGATTCTTTTTTCTTGTTAATTGAGTCTCGATCGCTAAAATAAAACTATATGTACCTTGAATTTCGTCGGGCGAGAACGAGAGTACAGAATTTTTATTTTGCTCCATATACGCATATACTTTTCCATTTAATAACTTTTGCCATTTTAATCATTTATTATTATAGACTCTTAATAAGCGCCGACAACACGCATCTATCAATCATATCGGACCTTCCAACAACTCTCTTTCACTTTGATAATTTAATTCGCGCGCGATATACCTGTTTGAAAAATATAGTAAATACTCATTTACAAGAACCTCTGGAAACGTGCGTTTCCGGTATAACAGATTAATCGAAAGTCACTCGATATATGGGTTGAATTATTATCTCCATGGGCTTGTCGTGGATTGTTTCTTGCCAACCATTGCATACATACAACTGAGCTACGAACGACTATTATTTATCGAGACACGAATAAAGACAAGAAAACAATTTCTTTATTCCTTAAGCTGGTCCCCAGGCTGAAATTCTACTCAATCACTCGTTTCAATCATTCCATTCTATATAATTGATCCGATGTCGTTCCAATGCTGTCGGAACATTTTTAATAGTTCAAAAGAGAACCTGAAATTTAATTTGCATTAAAATCTAGAAAAAGACAAAACTATGCGCAGTGGAAGGGTTAAAATAATAATTTCCAGGAATTTATTTATAATTTCTTTCTATAATTTCTTTTCTTTCTCCTTCTGTTACAGGTGAGTTCCAAACGAATGTGAACCTTTATCCAAAAAGTCTCAGCCAGTAAAAGTGAGTAGAAAACTGTGAACGAGAATTATTTGAAAAATCGTACATTTGGCACGAAACAGTTTGACAAATTAAATGAAAAACTAACGAAACAAGTCAAATGTCAGATAAACGGTTCAACACATTTTTTACCGAGCTGAACTGTGCTTCGATATCGAAAACTTGATAAAAACGTGAGCAAAAAAAAATAGAAACGTCATTCTAGTGAGAAATGCTTGATGTACGTCTAAACTATGAGAGTGGTGCTCCAATTTTTTTTTCTTTCCCTTTTCTTTGCTTCAGTCCTCTTCATTCAGAGAAGATCGCGTGCCAATTTCCCCATTGTATCTTTACATATCTATATATGTATAGATATATATATTTTGTTTTTTTTTCACCGTTTAGTATTTCGTACGGAATTTAGCCTCGTAACGTTTCGTCGATATAGCTTGAGAAAGAAATAGGAGCAACTCTTGTTCGCTTTTCCTCTCGAAACAAGAAAACTCTCGGACATAGTTCTTCATCGTTTCGTTTCTCGTTCCTGAGGAAGTTCTAGATTGGTTGTTCCGGTCATTCGAGTTTAGAGCAGCTCTGTTTTTTCTCTTCACGTGCATTTCGTATTTTACATTATTTTATGTACGTCAGTTATCGCAAAGTTATGAGCGATAATCATTGTCTCTGGAGATCGTGCAGCCCCAGATACATCTCGAATGTGAATAAATCTTGAAACAACAAAATTGGTTCGAATATGGACCATCTATTAAAATTTGCTTCCACTCAACTTTAGCGACGAAATATTTATAATTTTGCGTGATCTGATGGAAATCTTTTCAACGTTTAACAAAGTGCGGCAATTTTTTTGAGAATTTACAGAATTTTGACTTCAAAATGCTCGAAAGAAAAGAATCTCGGACTGATTTTCGATTTCGACGAAATAAATTTCGGCGTCGTATAAATTATTGATTAAAAGTTTCATAATAATTGAGTCATTTTTGGTACTGGTCCATATTAACGCCAATAGGGCTCGAGAATCGTTACACTGCGATGGTGGCCGCGATGCAACGGTTTACCGGTGATGGATTAGAAATCGCAGCAGTTTTCCTGGATTGGGCGTCGTCCACGCGGACGATTCTCTCGCAGATCGGCGAGAGTTTCTCTCTCTCTCTCTCTCTCTCTCTCTCTCTCTCTCTCTCTCTCTCTCTCTCTCTTTCTCCCTCTCTCCGTCTCTTTCTCTCGCTCTGACGGTTTTCTCTCCGCACTTGTGCACGAGCTGGTCAACGCTGCGTTGCGTTTTTGCGTGAAACTATAACTCTCGACTATCCTCGTGCTGGTTGAATTTCTTCTCGATCTCTTCTTCGCTTTTCCTCACTCCCCTCTCGCATAAATCGAAACTCTCGCTGAAGCACGAGTTTCCTGTCATCCCAAGTACCGATCTCTGAACGATTGATGATGTTTCGTTCGTCTCAATGCTGCTCACCTGGAGATCCATTGGATTTGGCACCTCCAATGACAAATCAGACAAAAACAATGGAGCGCTTTCAAGATCAAAGGCAAGGCGACAGCGATTTGCGAAGCTGCACAGAAAAACTTGAGACTCTCTAACGAGAAGAACGACTGTTTGAAAAGAAAAATTCAATTGTGTTCACGTGATTTTTCGATGAATCAACAAAAACGCAGTGAAAATAAAATCGGAACAAAAATTAGATAAGAATATTTCTCCGGCCAGAAAAAATCAACGAAATAATCGATTAACGATCCATTTTTCCGCTGTTACGCAACAACTTTTTACGCGCTCGTGTATTCGTGAACGCGTGCGTCTTCCGTGTCGCTTATTATCTCGATTATTAAATATATCTCGATAATACACGATCGATATATTTACTTCGTAGCGAACAGATTCCCCAACTAATTAAAACCCGATGAAATGTTTTTTTTTTCCCCGCACTTGAACAACGATGCACAATGCGGAGATTGTGTCTTCTTGGAGGACGAAAAAAGTGCGGTCATAGAGGATGGGTATCGCCCGAGCGAGATATCCGACCGATAAGCCGGTAGAGGCCACTGATAACCCGCTCTCGTGTGTGCATTACGATTTTTAAAAAGATTCGGCAAGCATCGCAAGAAAAAATATCACAATTGAGCCATCGAGCAAATTTTTTCTTCTCTCTCTATTCCGCTAACGCAATCATGAAAACCATTTAATTATACTTTCTCATAATTACACCGAGGCATCGTGTTTCTACCGTTGGTCGTTAAAAAAACATTTTGTCTCGTTTTTACCTTTGACTCGAGGCGAATTCGTACGACAATAAAAATAAACTTATTTCGTAACTAACGTAATTTCCGGTACGTTAAAAAAAAATCACAAATTCTTCTAATGCCTGTGTCGCAAACAATCTTCGCATTGTTTAATGAAATTTACAGGATGACTAGTCGTTTCCGTGGCATCGCCAGCGGTAAGAAACTTCGCTGTTAACAACGCCATCGATCTAAAGCCCTCAAAAAATAAAATTGCTTCACGAAAAAATGAAAATAACAAAATTTTCGAAAGTTTTATCAATTCACTCGAATAATTATTACTTTTTTTTTCGATCTACGATTCAAAAGCGAACGCATCCCCCTTTTCGAGTTTCGTTCAGACTGCAAACGTATCATCGAGCTCCATTGACCCTCAATTAGTTTTTGCCAATTGTCTGAAGATTAAAATGAGCGAAAAAAACGCGATGTTTTCACACAAAGCTTTCGACTGTCCTCGAAAGGAATAAGAAGAAACCTCTGCGGGGCTTTCTCGCTCCGGTGATCGACTCGGCCTTCGTGCGCGAAAAACACCGATCTCGTCCCGATAAAATCGCGATACGAGAGAGCCCATAGTGATGTGTACGTAAGATGGCGTTGTGCATTCAAGTCCCGGAGGACGTGTTTGTACATAAAGAGCGTGTGTGAGAGGGAAACGAAACGTCGGAAGCTCCTCCAAGCGACAAAGATCTTGCGCGTGTATGTACGAGAGTCAGTGGGAATCTTCGTTGTCTTTCCACTCTTTATTTCTATAGCTATATGAATATAAATATAAATCTTTTTTTAGTACAATTTATCCAGCGGTATTCTACACCAGACAAAAAAACACGTAATCTCTCGAAACACACTTTGTATCTTCAACCTGCTATAATTCCTTCTTTTCATTATTTACGATCCATTCGAATTAAGATGAGGAATCAGTCGCTATCTCGCCACTGTGAGTGCGAGAGAGATAGCTGCAATTTTCGAAATTGAATATTTCCGACTCGGTTTCACCAATAAAAAAAAAAGCCCCTGTCAGCGGATTTTTGCCATCGTCCTGCGTACGCTGACAGAGCCTTTTTTTGATTAGTCAAACGATATCGAAGAATTTTAATTTTCGAAAATTCGATGTGAGGTTCAGTGACTGATACATCATCTTAAGGTAGGATTTGGTGGAAAAGTGAATATTTCTCAGACACAGGAGGAAGAAACGTTTTTTTTTTTATTAATTTACGTAAAATTTTCCTGTATTTTTTCCGCTGGAGAAAAATGTATAATTTTTTTTTCATCTATTAATTCAAGCGAAATTTGCTGGAATTTTTTCCATGATGTTTATCCGACGCTGAGGACATTTTCTTTATTTTTGACAAACAATTCAAATTTAAACAATTATTTTAGCTGATGAAATCAAGTAACATTTGCCTCTTGGATTTTCTCCTGCAAGACAAATATAGAAAAACGTTTCTTTTTTCCAATTTGATATTCGAGTAATGAGAAAAGTGGAAAAATAGAATAGAAATCAAGAGGAAGAAGAATAGTAATTAGCCATCGAAATAATGCGGTGGCTCCGGTCAGTAATTTTCCTCAATGATTTTCTGCTGGTTCTTTCTCATCGCTCATTTCTACATTGCACGATAATTCTATACGTAACGAGGATCATTGCCATTGCCGAGATGATATGACGACGAAAAAAATAGATTAAGTGTACGTAAGAACGATCGATGTTTATTTTTTGAAGGAATACGAAGGAGTTGAAATGTCTGCTCGAACTCAGTGACTTGTAGACACCGCGATAGCGATAGATTCTTTATTTACATACGAGCAATTCCACAACAAATCGATCGACCGATTATTTCCACATATTTTCGTTTCGATAACTTTCGATATTCGTAATAAATATTGAGCAGCATGGGCATAAATTAAAAACGAACCCAATCCCTTATTTTTATCATTTTCGTACAAAAAAATGGTTTACGTCACGAAGTAAATAAATAGTTAACCAAAGATCGTTAATCTTTGTTCACCCGAAAAACATTATTCTCCGATCAATGACTGCGATAAGAAATATTGAATAAACATATAAATTCCGCAACTAATTCGACAAGAAAAAAAAAAGAAGCAGCCAATAAAAATTGATAAATGAAGTTTTATATTTGTTCGATCTATAATAAATAATTTTGGAAAGAATCGAAAAACGTAACTCGCTTCAGGCAAGTGTGAAGAGCACATTTTTCATTCCGTCTCGAATTTCCCATATGCCTATAGATATATCTAGTTCAGGAGTATATAAATAGACACGATGCTCGAAAGTGGGGAGCGACGTTATACGATAGCACGAGAATCCACTATAATTGACTGTAACATATTTCTCTCTCGCTCTCTCTTTCTTTCCCTCGACTACCTAGTCCTATCCCAACATTATCGCTTACGCATAGATAGTAGAAGTATTTACAAGCTTCGCAATCTCGTGTACGATGATTCGAAAAATGTAGTGTTTTTATATACGTCTATTCTTTTGGCTACAAGGAGAAAAGTCTCGGAAGACAAAAGGTGGCGTTGCCTCTGCTGCCAGAGACTGTCTCTCGAGTAGGGAGACTTTGAGCGAACGAGAGAGAACGAGCGTGTACGATTCTCTGTTGTAAATCGTGGCACGCGGATATAGCGGCTCGTCGACGTTGCGGTAGGCTCTCTCGGAGGCCCTCTCCGTCTCGTTTCTTTCGCAAAACGAAACTCCCTGAAGCGAGAAAGATGTTTTTACTTTTTTCACTAAATCTCGACTCCTCGATATAATTTTACTTTTTGCCGAATATTCATCCTGGCCACTGGGAAACAGGGAATAATAAGAAGGCCACATTGTCAATAAAATTGTCTTCCATATGAAAAATCACTTGAAATATTACAAACGAAACGTTTTGGAATGATATTTAAAAAAAAACGAAACATCGGTTGATAGAATTTCAATGAATCGATGAAAAATAATCGATAATCGAACGATCATTTTTATGAACAAAAATACTCGCATTAAAAATAATCTATCGAGCATCTGACTTTGAAACGGATTTAAAAAAACGTAATACGTATTTAATTTGAGGCTGGAATCGCGTTACGTATATAAAAGCTTAAGCTATCATACTTTTTTATCAATAATCAATCGATTAAGGAAAACACATTGATACTCAAATTCGTGCCAAGGTCACGGAATAATCATGCTGGTGAAAAAAATCGCGCGCCTCTTGATCGAAAATTCGTTTTGACAAATGATTTCAAGTTCGAACTAAGTGCACGCGATGATGATTTAACTCAAAATTAGTCAAGCAGCGTAAAATTGATTTGTCATTATTTTCATTTTGGAATGAATTCAAATCGTGAATTAATGACATTTCGCTTCGTTGATCAATTTAAAAAATATTGAACGAAGTAGAATTGAGCAAGAAACCGCGTTTCTCTTTCCTGCCCATATCACTGCAGGTTTTTACGAGCCGATCCCATCGCTTCAAGCCGGAAGGTTGAGCAGCACGCGGTCACCGAACCAAGTACTGGCCTCTTGTACAAGTACTGTCCAGTCCGATTGAGCACAAACGCACCCAATTTTTCTCAGCTCGAAAAACAACATTCATCACGAAGAGAATACACAAAAAATATTTGAAAAATTGCAATTTTTGTTGTTATAACAAAAAATAAGAGAGAAATCAATAATCTGCAAAACAGGCAAATAACCCAGACATGGTTGAAATGGAAAGCAACGAAGGGTGAGAAGGGAAGGAGAAGCTGCATAAAAGGGAAGAGAAGAGAGAGGATTAGGGCGAAGGGGGTTGAAGGGTGCAGGAGGGGGGGGGGGGGGGGGGGGGGGGGGGTGGCAGGGCGGGGAAGGATTGAGGAACGAGAGTTAGCGGATCACGAACGAGAGAGAGAAGAGCCAAGGAGTCAGTCAGTGTGCCACCGGCGCCTCCACCTCCTCCGGCGGCCATATTGCGTCTCTGTCAGTCTCTCTCTCTCAACGGGGTGATTTCCCCTCGTCGCGTGTCGAGGAGGGGGTTCTCGGGAGCCGGCTACCTCACGCACCGTGCTCGTTTTTTCCTTCTTCTCCGTTCGGTGCCCCCTCGCGCCGCGCTTCTCCGCGCCCCTCTCTCGTGCGCGGTTTCATCGCCGCCGTCGCCGCAGCGCCGCGCCACTGCCACGGTCCACGCTCTCCCGACGTAAACACACAGTCGAGGGTGAGCCATCGACGAGGCAACACACGCGGTCGCCTTTTCATTCGTTTCCCCCACCCTTTTAAATTTCATTCCCGAAGAAAAAAAGCGCGAAATACGGTTTTTACTTTTGTTACCGTTTTATTTTTCGTCCACGAAATACAATCGTTTTTTTCAACGAAAAACAAAATAGAAGTATCGAAATATTTCAGCCATCGCGTTGCTACAAACTCGGGAAATTTCATATATATTTGTTACAAATATTGCATAGAGAGGAGAAAATAAACATCAACTACAGCAGAAAAAAAAACGCGAAGAAAAGTGATTTATCGAAATTACGATTTACAGTGTCTTCGTACGCGACTATTATCGTTGTTTTGTGATCTCAGTGTGTGCGTGTGTCTACGTGTGCGTGTGTGCGTGTATGTGCGGGTGCGTGCATGCTTTCGTGTGGAAAACACCGAGAGACATAGACCGAAAGTGCAAATTTGTTATCCGTAAAATAAACGAGAAATAAAATAATAAAAATGTACAGTTCGTATATGTGTTTTTAAGAAATACGGAATCTCTGGCTATTTTATCGTGCCCCGACGCTATTTCCTTCGAGATAATTGCCCGGTCTATAATACACGAAAGTTTATTTACTCACACACACAGAGATACTCGTGAAACGATACGATTAAATTACTCCATCGTTCTGAGCGATAATCCACATTTCATTTTTAGGCCTTCGTGTTATTTGTGTGAATTTAAAAATTACGTGTCGATTAAAAACTCATTTTTTTCTTCAAAGTTTACTTTCAACTTTGTCACATAATTCACGTGTCGAAATAAATTGAACAAAAATCGCGAATGCAAACACGAAATAGTGCGCATCGATCTTCGGAAGTGGAGAACGGATTTGTTCCAGGAACTCGGTAACGGAGGCCGCACAATCGGCAAACGATCCATCGAAATGGCGATAAATCATTGTCACATATAAAACGATGGATGATCGACAATTATGTCCACGTAATTTTGTCACTCCGAAGATTTTCATCGGCTAGTTCGAGATCGGGTGTTTCGTTCTGCTCATCGATATCGACGATCATCGCTGGCGATGCTGAGGGTGCTCTGGTAAAGGTCACGGTCCGCGACCGGCAACGACCAATTTCTTTGATGACTTGAGAAAAGATAAAAATTTCTTGACGTTCCGAGGAACCGATTTTCTCAATAAACTTGCATTCATGTGGCTCTCGCGCCCGGAGACCCGCTCGGTACCGCAAGTTTGCCAATAAAACTTGAAAATCTTGCGATTGCGAGATTTTTTCTGTTTCTCGAAAGAAAGACAAATATCACGCTCCAACGATGCTGGAAGATCAGCCTCTCGATCTCAGCGTTCGCGTTGGCGATTATGCCGAATTCGCGCGTAACGACGATACCAACAATCACGATGAACGCATCGATTATGAGAACCGCGAACACGACGAGGACCAAGAGACAATACGCCGCAAAAATTTAATCCAAGATTTTACCTCCAGCACCGAAGTCGCTGCCGCCAGGTTACGCGGCTTAATTACCGCCTCATCAACTACCGGCGAATATTTACAATGCGAAGACCGCAACACATGCTCCGAAGATTCGGACGATTCGTGCTCCGACAACAATCAAAAAGACGGCGGCGCTCGATCGAGATCACGACCACCCGGTACCAAACCGTATAAGAAAAATCTCATGAGGAGATATCGTGAGTCTTCATTACCTTTACATTTGTTTTTTCCCCCGAGAAACCATCAATATTCACTTTTTCAATGCCATTTAAATTTCCGTCGTTAGAACGCAACCAAAAACTGTTTTCTCAAGTTTTTTCAAAATTTCTGAAATTCTCTCAAATTTTTTAGCCGATTGAATTTTTAGGTCACAAAAGACGATCATCCGATTATCGTAGCGAAATGTTCTGATCAAGGAAGAAAAATAATTTTGTTGATTTCATCGAAATCAATTTTTTTCCATAATTCCGAAAATTTCTTTTCAAATTAATGATTTTTCGGAGTTGGACCGAAATTCGGTAATTTAGACATGGCAAATCGACGGAGTTTGAAATTCCTTTGAATGCGAACGACATTGAAAGACCGAAAAAAAAAATACTTCCTACATTCTTGGGCCGTTTTGTCGATATTTTTAACGTACCAAAGAAAAAAAATTCGCTCGCTTGTAAAAAAGTTAAAAAAAGCATTCGCAAGAAAAAGAGAGATGTTCAGTAATAGTTCGTTAGTGCGCGGATGATTCTCGCTCGGGAGCATTAACGTACGAAATCGTTTATCGCGTGTACGATTTTATTTATCTCGCATCGAAGCTCGACGCTTTTTTCTTTCACACTTTCGGTTCGCTGCGAATTTTGAATTACGAGAGAGGAAGCGAAGAAGAGCGAGAGGCAGAAAGGAAAGAGGAAAAAATGTGCAAACCAAGCGCGCGAGGGCGAAACAGAGAGAGAGAGAGAGACATATTTTTTCTTCTCTTTTTATTGCAAAGTCAACTCGACGATGGAAGACGCTAAAGAACGCGGTGCGTAAATATTCGTGTGCGAAAATTTGGCAAAGAGGAAAGACTTGAAGCGTGAAACTATGTGAATGTATGTGTGCGATATATATACACATGTATACGCCTGAGTATATGCCGGAGATAAAAAAAAGAAATTACGCAATCGTACCTCGCGAAGGTCGCGAAAGCTGCCATCAACTCCGCGAACTCTTTGCGAACTGATTATAAAATACTCGATTACTTTTTCGGCACAAAATCGTCTGGAATAATCCGAACTAATTTTTCATTTCTCTCTTTATTTTAAACACTTTGCGATTATAAAATGTCACCATGTAGCTGGCTGTAACCTGCCCCAACCCTGTGGCGAAATTTATGCTCAATATTTGTTGCTCTCTTTTCCTACATTTTTGATAAACCATCGGACAGACTTTTCATTTGCTGCTGGATTTTTCTTATAATTTTTCGACGTTTCGAGACAAACTGCTAGGAGCACTGACACGAAAGAATCGATCAATAAATTGATTCGATTGTCTTTATCGCGACAATTAATAACACGAGTGATTGGACACGACTTTGTTTTCTTTTTTCGTTATTTCGGAAGCTGAAAAGACTTTGTTGAATCTTTATTAAGAAACTGAGTCAACAATCGTGAGACCTTCGATTCCGGATTTCGCAACAAATAAAATAATACCAGGACGTACAGAAAAGTTCAGAATATCGATCGACGAACCGGAAGTCCGCTTTAGATTATGATTCCTCTTACACTTTCTCCAAGTTCGGTATTAATCATCCGGCGAATTAGTTTTCTCGATTGGATCATGACAAAAATCACGTGGCTCATTAATGTCACTGGGGGATTTTCTTTATTGCAACTACGAAGCTTGCATCGTTGGAGTTTATCGAAATTCCTTAAATTATCTGGACAACGTTTTTTTTTCTACCATTTTGAAATCATGATCATCAGAAAATTTGAGTTAATGACAAAAATAAACAAAACAGTGCCTCTGGATTTTTCGTTGCATGGAAAAATCTTTCCTGTTATTTCTGTGATCGCCCGAATTCTTTTAATTCATTTTTAATGCTGAAAAACCGTCCAATCATCGTAGAAAAGCATTCGAATCAAAATTCGATGCCAACTCGAACATAATTAAGAAGAAAATGTCGATCGGAACGAAATGAGTGCATATTTACAGTTCATCATACACGAATGATAAATTCTTATCGAAATTATATTCAAAACACTTTCGAGCTCAAATAACTTTTGCTGAAAGATAAAGTGTTTTTTTTTTTTTTCATGCCACTCAATAAAATTCAAATGGAAAAAACAATGGGGCAATTTTGTTTTTGTTGCATTTGTGACAGCATAGTTTTGTTCCGAGTGACTTTTCGTACGGTGTGAAAGAGTTAACCCTTTGGTCACATCCAAGGTTGAAAAGTGGACCCTAAATAAGAAAGGACTCGCTGTTGACCAGCATTCGAGTGGAATTGAGAAAAAAAGATGTTTGACCATGGTCGTTGCCGTCGAATTTGAAACGAGGGTAGGGGGTTCATTTCCGAGTGAGAATTCCGTTGGAACTGCGCGACTTTCTGGTCACTGGTACTCGTAGCTCGGAGAAAGTTTCTCCAGGGTGTATATGTTTGGGGAAAAATTTCTCTCATTTTTCATTTTAGTCACAGTTCCGAAGTTTTCTTATAAAAGAAAAATCTCTCTCTTTGGATATCTCATGGCGAACACATCCCCATGAGAAACAGAGAGAAAAAAAAGAAAAAGGAAAGAATTGGAATGGCAGTTCCTCCGTGAATTGTGCTTCCTTGTCTCTCGCTACGAAAAGCCCTACGGGCTTTCCCGACTTGTGCTCGAGACTCTTCCAAACTTTCACCTCTGCCAAACGTGTGCTCCGTAATGTCCACGATTATGCATGCTATATTTATGCCTTCCAGCATTTGCCCCACAGGTCCTCACGTATATCCAAGGGCACCATCACACACCCCAGAAATAATTGAGCAATAATTTTCTAATTGCTCGTTATTGGAACATCGATAATTACCAAGTTTTTTCTCTATAGTAATCAACAATTTTCTTTTCGTTTTCGAAATGCTTTTTATCCTCTAAGAACAAGAGATTCTAATTCTGGTTAAAAAAAAAAAACGCCAATTATTTCATCTAAAAATATATTTAACGATCGAGTGTAAAAAAAGAAAAAATTAAAATTAAAATGGCAGACGGCTGGCTAGAAATTAAGTCCTCGCTAAGTCCCTCGTCGACGAGGCAATCTTTTTAAAGGAAAAGGGTTAATTTTTCAACAGAAAAAAAAATTGAATAGACGGTGTTTTGACCTGGGAAACCCCTTGTTCACAATTTCGAGACGTTCCGGGTCTTCTCTTGGGGTATCCGTAATAAAATAGTCTCGTAAATATACAGATATACATTTATACACTTCGGAAGTATGAGTCGTGGGCGGTCGAAGGGCTAAAGCTTGGATGTAGCTACCGTTTTTGACTCATTGCCTTCTGCGGTGTGGCATTCACTTCCTCCCTCATTTCCTTTCTCTTTCTCCCTCTTTGTACCGGTGAGGATTCCGGAAAAAGTTTCCATTAAGTTTCACAGCAAGTAGGCAAGAGAATCTTATTGACGCGGAGATTTTTCCACCCAAACTGTTATACCTGCCACAGTCTCCCGTCAAAACCTTCTCAGAATATAAATTCATAAGTTTACGACACGTGAGATCGTTCCGGGCTCACGTATCCGTAAACATTGCCCAAGACATCGATAGTCACTCTCTTTTTTTTCCGTCCGTCCTTTTCTTTTCCTGGTTTCCCATTAATCGTCTGCAATAATAATTCAAACATCAAAAATTTGTTTCCGTCTGTTTTTTGTGAATCGGTCGATAACATATTTTTAAATGAGCCGTATTCGCAATTACGTTGACAACGCTGCCATTCGTTACGTAAAGCAATTTCACTGGATGCTTTTATTGAACCAATCCGCATAACTTTTCTCTGTATAAATAATGATTTATATAAACGAAAGTCGTCGAAATACATACCAAATAGAGAAAAGCCAAGTTGACATAACCCGCGCGATGTATTATGACCCTGCCGACTCTGATCTCGAATTATTAATACACCGAGCAAGAGAATTCTCATTCAACGCTCCAAAGGGAGTTACGCTGGAACCAAATCTCATCGTAACTGACTTCTATTGACGCTATACAAATGCTTCTCAACAAAAATAGATTATCCGCTAAACGCAAATAAAAATAATAATAA
Source organism: Hyposoter dolosus (assembly GCA_963921915.1). NCBI lineage: Eukaryota > Metazoa > Arthropoda > Insecta > Hymenoptera > Ichneumonidae > Hyposoter > Hyposoter dolosus. The sequence continues at coordinate 9,424,483 of OY998135.1, read as the reverse complement.
TAGTAATAACGAGAAGCTATTACGAGGATAACAACATCGAATTTGGCAGTTGTTTGTTTTTCCCGTTGTGCAAGGTTATGCTTACCGTTGTAAGAAATTATAATTGAACGCTTTTATCAATGCCCTGCGAAACTGGCGCCTCTCGGATCGAACGCTGGGTCTACGTGATTTTTTAAATAACTAATGATTCGGGGAAATCGTCACCCCTCCCCCCTCTCCCTCTCCCACCCTGTATCTTTCCTTCTTGCCTCTCACATTACCTCTCGTACTCTTGCTTCATATCAGACAACTCATTGTGATTCAGGATATTGGCCCGCCGAGAAAGGAAGGACGAACTTCCTGTCTGTGTCTCAATGCTGCACAGCACTTTGCGTTTTACTATGTCCCATTAGCATTTATACATTTTTCTGAATTACCATTCGATCCAGCTTGCATCATTTTGACCAATACCCAAAAAACAAAAACAAACTGGGAAATTTACAATTTTTTCCCTCGACTCTTCGAAATATACGAAATATTTAAATTTTTTTATTTTTGTAAATAAGTGAAATTTATTTGTAACAATTATTGATAACGATAGAAGTGACTGTTTATTAGGATCGTCGGAAAGACACAGTGGAATTTGTTTCTTTATCGAGATTCAAAACAAAAATATGTGAAGAAAAAAACGTAAATCGTATTCCGCTATTTCGCAACCCCCTTTTTCTCGTATCTTTCACGCTTCGGCAAATTCTCTCTTCCCGTCGAGTTGGCTCCCGAAGAGAGATCGATTTTCCTCGGATAATACGCGCTCAGGGTATTTTCCACGCCGATCGGCCCGGAAGGATCGACCTGGTAAAAAGGGGAGGGTGTGCGAACGACGCGCGAAGGTGGAGGATCGCGAGATACCTCGTACTAACGTTTCATATATACATATATACATATATATATATATGTACGCGCGCACACACACACATGAAAGATGGAATCGAGACAACGCTCTAGCGATGTATAGAAGCCAGAGAGGGCGCAATAGGAAACTGGGGTAGCCTGTCCTTGTGCTCTTGGATGGTTATTGGAACGTTGGCACGGAGACGTTACCTCGGCATCGTCTCTTTCTCTCTCTCTTTTCTCGAATCTAACGGGTGTTCGAAGTATTGAAATGATGAAAAAAACGATTTCGTTGTTGATCATTTTCGTTAAGTTGATGGAAACGTATAGGATTTTAAAAATTCGCTAAACTTCGTCGATTAATAAAAATCGTTCGTGGATCGATGAAAAAATGCAACATTGAACATTTTCATTGGAATTTATTGAAGTTCCTTCTTGACCTATAAAAAAAAAAATTGGAAAATAATCACGACGATTGATAAAATAAAATACACAGTTCGTTTTAACGAGGATTTCTCGTGATTTCGAGAGTTGAATTCCGTAATTTATTTGGAGCACACCAGGTTTTTTCTGGGTCTTTGATTCACTCAGTATTTTAGGAAAATTACAGCGATTGCAGCGAAATTAATGATTACGAAAAAAAGAAGAGAAAATCAATGAAATGAATAACGCTCGGTTGGTTAGTTCGTACTCTTCGCAATCGTGATCGAGTTTAACGAGCGCGATACCGTTAAACAGAGCGTGCAAAAAAGGGCGTCGTTTAAATTAATACATCGTTGGCAAACTGCTACAAAGAGCAGGACGAAGGAGCTCCGAGCGCTGCACCCACGCATCTTTAAGGAGCTCGATCTCGTAACGTCCGAATGCATTTAGCACATCGATGTATGTTAAGGCACTCGGACCAGCAGGCACCAACAATCTTTGAGGATATAATTTCTTTTTAAAAACAAAAATCTGGACGAATCAACAAATGAAGAAAAAATGAAGAAAGTGAAATTCATAACCAAGATTTTAATTGGAACGAAATTTTGACCGCATTAACGAAAAATAAACAAAAAAGTGAAAATAAAAAGAGCGATTTAAATCTTCATTGAACGCGTTGCCGATGAGTACGAACCTACGTGCGAGTGTGTATCGGAATGTAAAACCGCGTCAGCGAATTACAGCAACGTGGAAGAATCAGGGCATCGGCTTTGCGGGGCCGTGGAGGCAATTCTCGCGATTGCACCAGCCCATAACCAGAGGCAGGGGAAGTTTAACACATTCATATAGCAGGAGATCGATTCTATGTGCCTCGTCGAGTCACCCGACGAGCTTGAATACATAACCTATCATACGTAAACGTATGGCTCGATAATCGTATAGCGTCGTGTTAAAAAATCGAGGAAAGGAGAACGTGACATATATATATATCGATACACATGCACCTCCGTTATGCTTATAAAGCACTTGACATGCATATATATTTGTCCACCTGGATATACAAACGATATTGCACCCAAGAATTAGATTGAAAAGAATCTGCGCTCATCCATCTCTTCGAACTGTCAAAACTGCGTAAACAGAGTCTTGCCGAAGCGTTTTTCTGTCAGATTTTCAAGAATTTCCATGAGAAATTCGGGGCATCATGGTGAAACGTGAAAACTTTCGAAAGGATTAAACTTCATTGATGCGTTACGAACTTCGTACACTTCGTACGCTCGGACTCGATATCGCGTTGATATATCATATTTATAAACATAGCGATTATTAAAGTATTAAACGTGAAGAACAACGCGGAAAAGGTCAAACTTCACGGACACTTGAAAAAGTCAATAAAATTGCTTGTTTATCTCGCATCGCTCTTTGCGATCTACGATCGCTTCGGGACACCCGGTACATCGATTTTCCAGCCTGGAAGCTTTTGCCGGGCTTTTAACTCATTTTAACCTGCGCCTCCGTCTCTTTTTATTATTTCACACTGAAAGGGTTTTCGATATGGAGAATGGTGATCGCTGCTCCTGACCTTTTATGTCAACATTCAATCAAATTCGACGATTTTTACAATTATTTCAAAATATTATTAACTGGATAAGAATTATCAGGAAAATGTATAAATTCGTCGTGGGTATGTGCGCAGAAAATCACACTCGATATATTAAACAGGGAAAAACGCAAGATCGTCATGAAGCAAAAAAGTGAAGTCAATTTTTTTTTACCGTACTCTCATTATTTTTTTGTTGCTAACCATGATTTTTCACTCGACGCGTTTTTATGTCTAAAGCGTAAGAATTGCTACAGGTAGCACGTATGGAGAGGTATAATGGTATTAGGTGTGTATATAGTAAAATATATACGTAGCTTGCAAAACGTGGACGAGACCGGTGCAGGTAGAGGAAGAGCATCTCTAGCAATGTCTCTCGCTCTCTTTTGTTGACTAGCGCGATCTAACGCTCTCTATTGCACTGCAACACGTTCTATTGCTCTTTCTCACTCTCGAACGTTGCAGCTCCTTCTCTGGCTCGCTGCAGCGCTCTTGCTCGCTCTCTAGCACTCTCTAATGCTACCTTTCTCGCACTGGCGTGTAAAGCGAGCGAGAGAGAACCAGTAAGCGTACGCCCGTCGCGCGAGAGCTCGTTGAATGCACCAGCCCTGACCTACATAGTAAAGCGCGTTGTGGGCTAGGCGCGCGCGAGCAAACGAGTGCCTACGCTGCTCTAGCCTTTTCCTCCCCTCGTCTCTATATGTTTCTTCCCTCTCTCTCTTTATTCCTATCTCGTCGTCGCTATTGCACTTTTGTGCATCATCGTTCCCACTCGCAGTTCCTCTCTATTACCTTTTCTCTCTCCCTCCCTCTCTTCCTCTCTCTTTTCCACTCTCTAATTGTCTGTCTCTGTCCTTTCATGCCCCTTGTCTCTCTCTCTCTCTCTCTCTTCTCTCTTCTGACGCTACTCGCGATCTATTATAGCAGCGAGGTGAGTGCACATGTGCAACAAGCAAAACTATAGACTTTGTGTTTTGCACACATAATTCCATTTTTTTTCTACGCACTGCTCCTCCTCCTCTTTTTCTCATTAGCGAGCCTCTATTTTCCCTTTCGAACGATATGTTCGACAAGAAAATTGGACCTTTCGCTTCATGCACTTGGGATGCACGTTTTCAAAACTTTTTCCTTAGCAATCGCAATTTTTTTCTATCTTTCTCGTCAATGTTGGACGAATGCATGCGGGAAAAACTTGACATTTTTCGTACGTCACTGACTCAATCACTCGCTCAGTTATCGTCGATACAAGTGCGTTCGGATTTTGTAATGAAACTCCAAATCAGAGGAAATTGGATTTCACTGCAAATATACGTGCGTCGATGCTTTCTGCGAGTAATGCTTCGGTTCGCACGCTCTTGGAACTCGAAGAAAACGCTGGAGAGAGCTACTTTTTTTTCTGCTCATCCTTCTTCGACTCTCTCGACGAAAGCGCGAGCAGCTAGCTGTTTCCAGTTGGCACGCATTTTCAGTCTGTCTCTGTAAATAAACAATACGGAGTTTGCTGTTTTTGCGCATATTTGCTTTTGTATAATTTGTAGTCGAATGACAAGTGTCTTTTCTTCGTTACTTTTCCTCAAGTTCCAAAGTAGGACAGCCTCTCAAACTTCATTCCTCAAAGACTCCGGTCCTTAAGGAGGTTGGCTACACACAACAATGTTGCCATGTTAAAAGCATAGGGAAATTCAAAATTATTAGAATTTAATGAAAATTGGTGAGCATATTCTTTAGTATTAAAAATTAATATACAAATTTTTTTAGATTTTTCTTCTACATAGTTTTCGAGTAATTAAACACTAGAGTTTCCATGCATCAGCACAGGATTCAGAATATCTTTTGCATATTGTAAACTCCAATTATTCGACAACTATTTAGACGAAAAATTTGAAAAAATTTGTGTCATCGTATTTGATGCTGAAGAATGTTATCACCAAATTTTATTAACTTCTTATCATATTGTCGTATGTAGCCAACCTCCTTAAAGATTCTAAAGACCGATTAACTTTTTTTTCGACAAAAATGACAAACGATGATGGAGTATTTTTTAACGAATTGTGCGTTTCAATCAAAATTCGGAGAAATTATTCCATTAATGAGTTTTTATTTATGAATCGAAACTCGTCGATGATTTATTGCTCACTTATTAAAATATTTGTTACATGCGAATATATTATTCGTCAATTGACGATCGTCCTTGACACGTTTCGTCGCTGGATTCTTTCCTCTTTCCCTGAAATGATCTCGCGCGCTTCGAAAGGCACATCGAGCTCGCGGTTACAATCCGATGGGAATAATAATCCAAACATGCTTTATAAAGATGCCAAGATTTCAGGCGAAAACCTCTTCGTCACGAATCGACCTTTCTCGATGATTATCCAACCCCAGACTCCACTGAAAGAGTCACGAGAGGGAGAAGGAGCAATATTTGGAAAGAACTCGTTCCGGTGAATCTTTCTCAAGAGTCGTTTATATAAAATTTCTACTTTCCTGTTCAAACGGCAAAAAAAAAAAATAGAAATATGGACAAAATACGAAGCGAACCGATCGAATGTGAAATTGGGAGAATATTTGTTTTTATTGATAAACGCGAGAAATTTGTCGATCGGAAGAAAAAATTTTGTGTTAACGGTGCTCCGAGTTTTTGTCGAAATTTTAATCCCCTCACTGACGGAAATATGACTCGACAAAAACTTTCTTCCCGGGCTACCAAAACAGCAGGTATATCGAGGACAAAAAACCTCAACTCGTGTATACTTTTTATCGGCGGAAATTCTTTGGAAATCCACTTTTTCTGTTATGACGAGGTCACTCATTTTTTTCCTGCCATCTGCCACAACAGACATGAAAATCCTTGTATAGCCCCGTTACGCGAGGGTTCGAATGAGTCGGGAAATATTTTCTCGTTGGGATAACCCAATTTTTAACGGGACATTCAACGTGCTATTAAAACAGAAAGGAAAGAAAAAAAAATAGATGGGACACCTCGCCAGATTGAGGGAACGCGATGAGAGCCGAAGCGGATGGGATGAATTTTCCGGGTTAACGAGCGAAGGGATTGTCGATCATCCCCTTCCTTTTTTTCCTAACAATTATAATTATGACGGTAGAAAAATGCCATGATTTTGTATGCGTGAGAAAAGTGCCTTTTCGTCGTTGCAATTACGAGCCAGTTTATTATTATTTCTCCACAAATTTTCAAGCGACGAGTAAAAATCTTTTTGTTTGTTCCAATTATTCCGTTCCTTTCGATTTCAAATCTCGTCTCCCAGCTGTTTCTTCCCGGTCACTCGACACTCTGTCCCAACCAATGAATACTCACTTTTATTTTCTATCAGAGCTCGTCTGGTTATGTAAAGAAAAAATTAAATATTTTCCATCCTCAAAATCGTAAGTAAAAAAAAAATCATTTCTCTTCAATTACGAGTAAATTAAATTTCTCTCGAGCATGCTTCGTCCTCTCGATCATTCCTTCTAAAATACAACTAGCGTAGCACCTGGAATTAACTCACAGACACACACAGTCGTATGAATACCCTTTGAATTTTTTTTTCTCACTTACGTTTATTCCTCATTGTCTCGAGTTTCTTCTCGTCTTCCTTTCGCGAGACTCGGGAGTCTCGAAGGAAGTGGGCGTCGTGTTTGAAGTATAAATATGTATATATATATATATATATATATATAGAAAGAGGGAAAGAGATGAAGAAGCGACTACAATGAAAGGGGCCCAAATTGCACAGGGGGAGAGAGGCATGACGAAAAGGACGAGAGGCATGTATTTGGATGTCTGGGCCCTGGCGAACATTCATCAGGAAATAGGTCAGGGCCGGTTCTCTCTGTCTCCCAGCGTCGTGGTCGTTTCCTCTTTCTCATTCGAGAGGGAAAACGCCACTGTGCGGGGGGTTAGGCTACCGAGACGTCCTCTGGAATACCGCCCCTTCCTCGCTCTCACTCTCTCTCTCTCTCTCTCTCTCTCTCTCTCTCTTTTTCTCTTTATTCCTCAGGTTCTCGAATTTTATACACGTAAATATATAGAACGAACCATTGAAAGAAGTTCCAAACGGTAGGTCGCGGCTTCCATCCGAGCTGACATCTTTCAATTTCTCCTTTTTTTTCTCCATTTTGTGTATGTGTGTGTGTGTAGTTGTATGTTCTTCTATCGAAGAACGAAAGAAAGAGAAAAGAGAGAGGACGGCGGGGATCGGGTCGAGCTCATTGAAAGTGATTGACCCGGATTCGTCACGGGCTTCTCCTTGCCTCCCGCCTCCTCTCCCTCTCTTTCTCTCTCTCTCTCTCTCTCTCTCTTTCTCTCTCTCTTTCTTTGCCTTTCTTTTCTCTTTCCTTTCGTCGGATTCCATGCTCACTTACTCACTGGTCATTATGAAATATCGCCAAGAATGATAATCATAACAAAGTGGAATTAATGGCTAAGCGCGAACGTGGTTTTTGCGATAATTTAATACGACGATTTGCAAGTAAAAATGATCTATTTATTCTTAGTATAAATCTTATCGAAGATTCCGTGTGATAATTTCGTGATTAATTCCACGTTGAAATTCATGGGAAAATACATTATCGATCTTGATGAATCATCGTCGTTTCTAACGATTCCAATTCTAATAGAATCGTTTTCTTTATCATTTTCTCCACGAAATCATTATAATTACAATGGCGTACAATTACTGTCGCACAAATGCCGGAAGCTATTCGTAACCGCGACGAAATATCTTCGTCGCTGCAGCCACGGCACGGAGTAAATTTCCTGAGAATTAAAGAGCGAACGAGCGTGGAGGAAAGGGAAGAGCTTGTTGAGGTGAGGAAACCAGTCGAGACTTACAAATACAACAAGACGCAGAAACGTGGAATGGCGACCAGAGCGATCCTCTTTCCTTTTTTTTTACTCATTTTTTAATGGGCGGAACGATCTCGAAACAATGAGCGTCGGCGTGGTGCGCATACGTAATAAAAATTACAAGAAAAAACTGCGTTTTTCTCATACCGAAAAACTGAGAGTCAGAGAGAGCGAAAAGAAACATTTTTTCAAAATGTAACAAGATTCGAAAAAAATGGTTGAAAATAGAAAAACTACTTTATTCATAAAATTCCAACAACGCAAATTTTAACAAAGATTAACGTTTTACTTCAAATTCAAAAAATTCTCCAGTACGCGATGTTTTTCAAGACTATTGTAAATAAAGTTTAGTGCATAGTAAAGCCAACACGGAACAGACGATAAAAAAGAAGGCGAGAGCCAACAGTTCACTCTCGATTTCGTTCGTAGCTATGAGTAAGTGGGTCGCTAGCTTTTAACCGGCACAGTTGTCTGTATTCCCTCTCATCTCTTCGCCTCTTTCCCCACGCTATAAAACAGCGAAAGATCGCGAGAAACCTGACAGACGCACGGGAATGTACACGAAAGAGAGAAAAAAAAAGAGAGAGTGAGACACGGCCTGGCGCGTCGCTTCCGGTATCGAAATTTCCGGCTGTGGAAATCGAGAGTATACGCCGCATCAAATAATCGTGCAATATCGTTATAACAATAAAACTCACGATGAATTTATTCCAATTTTATCCTCGTCTCAGATCGTAATATCACATTTTTCATTTTTCTCACGATTGTGTTTAGCATGAAAATTCAATTTTCATAAAACTTTGGATGAGAGCTGGAAACTTAAAATAGAAAAAATTCGGGAATTACATTTCATCGAATCTCGTGGCCACGTCATGAAGAATTTTACGAAAAATGTCGAGAATATTTATCAACAAAAATTACACAAGCTACAGAAAAAAATCGATGAATTGCACGTCGATCGAGTTCGTGAATAGACTGTTCAACGTTTTCCGATCATTAAGCCGTCATTAAAAAAACGATTCCCCAAAATTTGGTTCCGCATTGTCCCTGGGGCACTGATAAATGTAGAGAATACACGAACAGTCATTATCGTCAATTGCTCAAATAGTCGACACGACTGAATTCTCCAATTTCGTACATTTTCCGGAAAAAAACTCATTATCTCCCAAATCTCTTCAATCGGATTCGTAATTTTGCACCAAACTCGACGAATTCCAAATAATTTGAAAGAATTTTTTCGTTACAACAACAAAAAAACAATTACCAAATATTTTTGAATTTACGGAATACTTCGGAAGAAAGTTTTTTGAACGGTGATCGTATCGATTCGATCGAAATTATCGGTCGTCAAAGAAACGCCAAATATAAATACACAGAGAGAAAAAACTATGAGTTATTTCGGTAAAAATTAATTGCACTTAGCGTATTTTTGAGTGGAGCGCCCTCGTGGGCATGAAAAACAAATAATATACACGCGTATTATTAGAGACGCACTTTGTTGTCGGCCTGGAAATAACGCTGCGCCTGACGTCACGATGAAGCCTTCGTAACCCTATTGAACGAGCATTCCCGTAATACTTATTTATGTACGAAATATATATCAACGAATATCCGACGTTTTGACTATAAATAACTAAACAATACATACATTACTTATATAACAATGATACAAATATTCGTAACTGTAAACGAACGCGTAACGCGTTAGCAGTGTCTCCCCCCCCCCCCCCCCTTGCGAAGTAACGTACGCGTTTACAGGTGGCCACGCACCTGAAGAGACCAAAGTGAAATCATCGAGTTCCTCGAGGCAGCGATCACCAAAACACAACGACTTACCCATTCATTACGATATTTCAAAACGACAAGATAAAAAAAAAAACAAAACTTTCGAAAAACCGATAAATTTTGAAAATCGAAATATTTACCGTAACGGCACTAATTTTTCTATGAATTACAAGTTCGCAGCTTGTGGCTCGCGCCTCGTGTGATGTCACATAGAAAGAGAGAGCAGTTATCGTTACGCAATACGACAAAAAAAAACAGGGAACACACGAACGCACGAGTCTCTCGGTGGAGTCACGCGCCGCGCTTCTCTGTCTTCGTTCACAGGTGTCTTTATGAATGTATGGATATACGTGTACGTGATATTGTGTGGGAGAAAATGTGTAACCCTTTCTTGAGAAAGTTGCTTGCTCCGAAGCGCTGACCTTACTTACTGGCCAGTGTTACAATCGATTATTCAATTTTCTCGCAGTCTCGTTCGCTCTTTTCGACCTTTCTTTTTTTCTTACGTTTATAATTGAAGCGATATGTTAATTCTCGATCTCTCGGATCTACTCGACAACGTGTTAGATTGATGGACACTTTCACCCGCTTTCAAAATAGAAAAGAACGACTCTACATGTTTGATGATGAATTTTCTGGACCCAGGAGCGATTCAGACGAATTTATGTAACGCGTGATGATAATGTTTCGTCGCTTGATTGCCATTTGAAAAAATAATGATCGTGTCGACACTTTTTTGTGAAGAAAAGTTGAAATATTTGAGAGAATTTTGGTTGCACGTTTGCGTATTTTTTTAAGTGTCATAACTGTGCCGTTAATCGAAGTACGGAGGCTTCGAAGGAGGGGTTGAAAAAGGATTTTGGTAGACTAAGAAATGAAGCTTGGATTTGCTAGATTTTCTTGAACTCTTCGCTCTCGAAAGCACTTTGAAACGTGATTAAAAAAAAGTCGAAACGGCGACGGTAGTTTGGTGCTTAATGAATAAATAATGAATGTGAAAAATGTAAAAAAATCATACGCTGGGAAGTAAAAGGACAGGTACCTGTAAAAACATTGCTCACCGGGCTAGGCAGAAGTTTGGAGAGAATGGAAGGGCCAGGGAGTGAAAGTGAGGGGTTAATGTAGGGAGGCGCGCGCCTCCGTGAGACTTTCCCGACCGGGTCGATCCGGCTAGACGTCAACCCCTCTCCCACCTCCCTCCACCCTCGCTTTCCTCCCTTCGCTCGAGATTGCCTCTTTTCCTCGGAGCACCCTCGCCCTCTTTTTATCCTCGTTGATGCTATGGAATATCAAGGTCGTACAAGGTCAAACGTCGCCCGGGCTAACTCTCACTTACGATCCACATCTTCCTCTCCTCTCGGCTCGCACCCTTAATCACTCTGATCGTCCGACCTTCTCGTACTACTGTGAACGACCGAGACGACTGTCCTGAATTTCGAAACTTTTGTTTTCGACGTTCATCGCTCTTTTCGTCCCTCTTTCGATTCTTCGGTTATCGGGCACAAGGCTGATTTCGAAAGTCTCTCAAATGGAAGATCGATGGATCGAATTACCTTTATTATTATTTCTTATTTTTTGCCTTTTTTCTTGTGTGACGATACACTCCGAAAATTTGGGAGTCGGTGCGAATTCGAAACAAGTTTCGCAACACACGTTTCCTCATTTTTTCAACTTCCGTTTAATGGCTAAGTGAGGAAATTGGAATAGACGAAAAAAACTCGAAAAAATTTCGCTCTCAGCCAAATTCTTTCTGAGCATGGAACAAGTTGGAGAAACGTACATTCGTTACGAGAAATTTTTATATAAAAAAATCGAATCCAAGGGTCGGAAGGTTCCTTCCCCTCCGAAGGTGTGTCTCGATTTCGTTTTTTCTTTTTTCGTTTCTTGCCATATCGTACCGCAAGTACACCAGGTGTGGTACGCCCCACAAGTACAGACTTGCCGAACTCGTAACTTATCATTACGCCCTCGCAATGGTGGAGTATTGTGCTCGCTGTGTCGTACCGTCGATTTTTTTTCCGTCAATTTACTCCCCATACGAACGTTGCAGTTTTGTCATTCTCGGTGAGACGTCGATGTCTGGCGTTTTTTTTTTTTTTCATCCACCAAAACGAATAAAAGTTTTTAAATCGAGGAAAAACGTTATAAATATAGAGGGTGTCCGAATAGTAAAATAAAAATGGAATTCACCATGAAAGTTATGGTGTTTCGAGCAGAAACACTTTTTCGTTTCTCTCGGAGCTCAAAATCGTCGAAAAAAATTATTTTCAGCCTGAATTTTTCGAAATTTGAGTGAATTTTTTTTTTTTTTATTAGAAAAAACGAAGTCGATTTACAATTCGGACACCCGGTTTATAAATCGTAGAAATTTCGACGGAACTCGATATAAAATGCACCCTTTAATAGAGACTCGTCTACGGAGACGAAAGTTTCGTACTAACGGGTTGTCGACGTTATCATAGATGCAAACTGAAATTAAACAACCTCGCAATTTGCCGACATGAGAATCACAAACGCATGAGATTCTTGAAAAGGATACAATTCAGAAAACTCGATCAATCGTCCTTTTTTTTCAACTTTTCATTTCTTGTCTTTCCAGTACCGAAGTCTTGCGTTCGCTTCTGTTCTTTTTGTTTTCGTTGAGAAGAGAGAAATAATGGGAAAGTAAGCAAAAAGAGGATTATTTTTGCGAACCCGCTGTTGCCAGGCGACATTTTTTTCCTCCTTTTGTCCTCGTTCATCCCTTTTAGCGCGAACTCGGCGAATTTGCCGCAGCAGACTTTGCCTGAACGACGAAAACCTCTCGGAGAGTTTTTTCTACTCATCCAACCATTCCCGAAAATATCACCCAAATTTGTTTCTAGCTTCTTCCATTTCTCTACAAAATACGTCAATGAATTAGTTCCAAGTTTTTTTTTGTATGCAGCAAACATGTATCGACAGTCTTTTAAAGAAATTATTCGACTTGATCCTCAACGATGGATTCTTAAAAGAAAATTTAAAGAATTTTGTGCTGACACTGTAATTTTTGAATTCCTCGAAATAATTTGTCATCGATGAATGAAAAAAAAAAACAAGAAATTTTCTTGAAGAAATTATTTCACCCTCTGACAATTAGTCAGCTCGACTGAGTTATCACAAATAATTACATATTTTCTCCAGTCCACTTTGAACTTTTTCGCAATGGGATAAGCTCGTGTCTCGATAATTTTGCTGTTCGCATTAAAGTTATGAAAGTTCTGTAGGCAATTTTAGTTCGACCCTTTTTTTCACACAGTGTGGCTGGTCTGACATCATACTGGCTCTTTCTACTTACGTACAACTTTACCCTTTCGGAGAATGTTTATTATCCACCGTCTGGGGCTAACACATATCGCAGGATAATTCTTCTTTGTGCCAAAGCTGAACGTATATATGGCCTCAGCGTTATATACGTGCCTTCTTTCTTCTCCTTTTCCTTTCTCTCTCGTTCGTCGTCTCGCCACGTGATGCATTATTAATTTATATATCGTAACGTTTCTAATAACAGATTTCGTGGCTCGAGGATCCATCTATCCTGTTATCTCGTTCTCAGCAACGATGTTATATTAATATCAGCACGGGGTGATTATTCGATCGTTTATTTATATACTCGTCCTTGCTTTTGCGAGAAAATATTCTTTTCTTTCTATGTATTCTTTCTAACAACAAGAATAAAACAATTCATAAACCTTTCAATCTATTTTCACTGTCTCTCTGTCTCTTGTCTATTCTTATTCAAAATTCGCAATAATAACGTCAATGATAACAATACCGACTGAAACGCCAATAACAACAACAAAAAGCAGTAAGAAAAATAATGGCGTATGCGACCAGCCAGACATAAGCGACAGTGAATTTTGATACTGAAAATATTTGAGGGTAGTAAATTCGTAGGATTGAAGACTGCATCGTTGAAAAACAACGAGAATTATTTTTTCATTTATTGGTTGCGAAAGCACGATTTTGTAAATTCTTTAAAATTTTTGATTTGTTAATTCCAGTGATTTATTTTTCACTTTAATTATGTGGCAAATCTAATGGGGAAAAAATATTTGAATTCGATATTTTTGGAATGATGTTCGACTGTTAATATCGAGATAAGATTTTTCGTAGAATCTGGGAATGGTAATATTTGATCGAATCCTGATTAGTTTATTGGCATTCCGTTGGGGGAAGAGGAGAAAAAAAATTCTCGCGGGAAATTATGCGAGTGAGCGCGACGAGAAATTGCTTAATGAACCTGACGCGAGACTCGGGCCTCTCGCTCATACTTTTCTCGCGAGTCGCTCTCTCATGTGCGCATTACCTGAAAGGAAGGTAGAAACGTTGCAGTGGGTCAAGGAGAGAGACTATACCATTACAGTACGTGGCGTACTCGCGGCTTTCACTTCCTCTCGCGTTCGCTCGCGCGCCTCTTATTTATTACCACAATGTACATAAATAAGCATACATGTAGATTTTTTTCTCTTAAGAATCATCAACGCACCTTAACAATGACAGTTGTCATTACGTGATTCAATATATTCATGAATTTTAAAAAACTCCTCGATCTTTAACTTTTATTTTTCAATCCAAACTTCTATTCGTTCGTTTTATTTACAAAACGAAACGCTTTTTGTTATTCGGCCCACTGACTCGCACAGTGGTCACTAGTGACAAATGTCGATTAATCATTTTTTTTAACCTCATTTTGTTTTTTCATTCGCACTGTCAAATCATATAATTTAAACTTTTTTGCGATAACGATTCGTGTCTTAATTTTCGTTCGTTTTCTTTTCTGCCGACACAGTTGACACGAGGGAAGTTCAACCATCTCACAATGGTGACAATGGCGATAAGGAAGCCCTCGCTGGTTTGGCAACGGTCAAATCCGAGCCAGGCTCGACGTCTGGAACGCGACTACTGCATGGAATTCTCTCGCAGCATTCCCAGCAGCATGCTCTTGGTGTTGCACAAAATGGCTATGGCAGACAACACCTTAACAGTCATCAACAGCTTGGCCAACCTCCCTACACGACTTCCGTCATCGCGACCACGAGTACGCCAGGTAAAAAATTTCTTCCGAACGATTCGAGTCAAGAAAAATAAATAAGTCGAGTTAAGAATAATGTTAATTGAGAAAAATCGATTTAACTCAAGCCAATATTTAATCGTACGTGACCCAGTTTATTACGAACTTGAAATCTTATCGATTGAAGAAAAATTCAATTTTTACCATGTTTTTTTAATCCGGAATATGTTTTTGTTCATTCTTTCGGATTAAAATAACGATTGTGTCAATTTGATAAGTCTATTTTTCTCATTAATTAACTCACTATCGCACTGACATGGCCCAGTTTTCATGCAATTACATCCAACTGATTAATGAATAATTAGGTCTTCCAATTAATTCAATGCTCCCAGTAATCCCTCTTATCAGAAGATATTTTCGGTTTCAATTTTGAATATTCATTCGTCACCAGGCACCAGGAAAAAAAAATTTGCAGTGAAATTAATTTCCATGCAGATTTCGGAATCATTCGAATTTTATCATTTCTCTAAATAAATATTAATTGCCTGCAAGGTGCGAGACGATCGCACTAATTTTATTTCGCGAAGAGTATCGTATTCCTTGAATTAAAAATGAATTACTCTTGATGTAAAATCTTATTGACTTTGAAAACTTTGGCTGGCTGGATCATGGAGACTCTGTTTTTTTTTCTGATATTTCCACACACTCGACACATTGGGAGAATCAAACGTTCAGGCGATTGTATTTCTTATTATTTATTCGATCAATCATTAATCGATTCGCTCCTATGGAACGTCATCGTCGTTTCTCTCGAAAGTTTGACCACTTTTTGTCCTGTTTGAGAATTGCGAATTGTTTTTGGTGGATTAACAATCACGTGTGCACGCATAAGAATGACATTTTGTTTGTTTACTCTTTTTAAAATCGAGGTTATCAATTGGGAAGTGAAAAAAATGGGTCAAGATTCTTTTCGCTGCTGAGAAATAATGTCATCGTTGATTGTTCAAAACTTTCGTGATAAACTCGAATCAATTGCTCGTTTTTTTAACGGTTTTTTAGAATTTTACGAAAAAAATTATGATTTTTTTATTTTTCGAGCATTCTCGTGATCTGGACCGATGGAAAAACATCGTGAATTTATTGAATCGTGCAAAATTCATTTTTTCTTGTATCCGAATGAATCGAGGAGAAGGGCTCGAACGCATGCGTGAATTAATATGTAACTATAGGAGCTAAATCTTTTGGTGACTGGTTCGAGGCGGTTGGTGCCTCTTGAATACCGTGAGAAAAGCATCCGCGAGCTCAAATCGTTCTCCTTCCCCCGACACATGCATACCCAATGACCGGATGACCTTCGACCGTTGCATAAAGATATGCTTAATTGACCGAGCACGAGAAAACACGTTTCGTTTTATTCGGGCATCTCGTTTAATGATGAACAAGAGGATGTAAATGCATGCAGACCTGAAGCAAAAGCCAAGCAGAAACTCCACTTGTCTATATTTATATATTTCGATTTAAATATGCGTGTCAACTTTTGCTAACCCCTATTACCCCTTCCATTATATTTCGACAAAAAGGGTTCCATAGGTTCAGACATTTAAATGCCATCGTCGAGAAAATGCCTCCATCATTTCTCAAGGTCGTTGGGGAGCTCATAATTGTTGCTAAATTATTACGAAGCTTTTTGTTATCAAAATTAAGACATAAGAATTTGGCACCAAATTTCTCTTTCGTTTAAACACGCTGACATTTTTTTTTTCAATCTCCCATTAACGATTCAATTTTCTTGTCTGTTCGCGCCCAAATATCTGTTCACGGTACAAACGGAGGAACTCTTCCATACCCTTTCTGTTACATTATCCGTTTACCATCAACCGAACGATATTTCCTAAACCGGAACCATAATCAGGAAGCGGATCATTGCCCGCAAGCCCGGCGGATAGTGGCGTCAGTGACGTCGAGTCCAGTACGTCTTCGGGAGGTAACGAGGACGCGAATCTCCTGCTCAAAGCGAGGCTAAATCCAAATTCCTCCATACAACCGAATTTGGCGTCTCATCACTCACACCTCAGCTCGGGTAAGTTGTCATTCACGACACTAAACTCTGCAACGTTGAATCGTAACGAATAAGAAATGAAATTCACGATTTTTTACATTTTTCGACTCGTTCACATCGATTTACGATTTTTTTTCATAATTCTGATGTTAATGCACGCTTTTTCCAATTAAAAAAAAAAAAAAAAACAACAGCTATCGGTAGCAGATCAGCGTGTCACAGTCCAGGAGTTTATCCCTCACCAGGTGGCTTCTTGCCACCGTCTTATCATCCCCATCAGCACCATCCATCGCAGTATCATCCTCACAGAGGAGGCTCTCCTCATCATTCGGGTCATGGTGGCCATAATATGCCACCAACAATGGGACCACCGCACCATCATCACCATCACCAAGCTCAGAGCCTCCAACATTTGCACTATCGTCAACCACCCACGTGTAAGTACACAATTAACACTAATTACCAAAAATTCGATAAATTCAATCGAACGAACAAGACAATCGAAAAATTCACCGCGATCATCGTTCGTTATTTTTTTTTCAATGGCAAACGCAAAAATTCAAAAAAAAAAAGAAATACTGGAAAAAAACGTTTTTTTGGATTTTTCACTCCTAAAAAAAAGCTCGATTTCTTAATTATTCTTCGGATTCAAAATTTTACTGAATTCTGTCGATCATTGAGCCACGAAACGGAACATTTTATTTTGTGCAGTAAATTAACCGAGGAAGGAATGAAAATTTAATGAAAAGTTTGCAAGGGAGTGAAAGAGCGAAACTCATCGAAAATTTCAGTAGATCGTAGCAATTCGATTTCGAGATTTGTTTACTGGGCTCTATCGTGCGCACAGGTTAATCCTGCACAGAACGTAATATCCCGGAGCAAAAGCTAAATTGACAAGGGGAAAACACTTTAGCACAAGACTCGAAGAGGTTTCGTGGTTGCGCCAACAAACACGCAGGAATTGCATATATTATGCCTCTCCTTCCCTCCTTCCCTTTCGCTGGCTCTTCCACAAACATAAATAAATAAACGGAGACTATGAGATTTTGATCCGTTCGAACGGTGAACGTTGCATTTCTCGCTCGCGCTAACTTTCCATTCGGAAAATCGAGGCCCTAGAAATATATCTCCCATTTACTCCTACGAGACCAAATGGGATTTATTTATTTCACCAACGAGATCGAAGCATTTACAATCTCGAGGGAATGGAACAAAAATTTATGTGCAAACTTCGAGTGCATTAGTTTTTATTGCGTAATAATAAATTCCTTTCTTCATTGTCAGTGTTTTTTCCTACTTTTTGTCTCGATTTCTTAATTTCGTAATATTTTAGATTTTTTTTTCTACTTCTTTTCGCACGGAACATTGATTTTTCGAAAATCCATGCCTGCGCAATCAAAAGCCGAAAACCCTTCTTCCGTCTTCATGCTCCCTCGACTCGAAACTAAGCCTCCGAGTGTCGAGCTGCGATTATTAAACCGAGCCCTCCTTTGCTCGTGACCTACTTTCCACTTTCCTCTTGTTTGGGAGCAGTTTTTCGCTCAAATATCCGTAACGAACGTCAAGGAGGAAAAAAAGCCAAACCGGAAGTGATATTTATTTCGGAAATGGAAAATTGATCGGAGAGTGGAAAAAATATGAAATGAAAAAATGAAGGACGGAGAATTGGTTGAGGAATTAACAATTTTCACAATCTTGCAATAACGCAGTCTCGATATCCACAATGTTTTTCTCGCCCGCGCGCCCGATGACGCGAACTCTCGTATCCGAACGAACGAGGCCGCGCGACGGAGAAACGATCGAAATAACTCGCATCCGGGGCCACAGACAGTACGAGAGACACGAACAGGGGAGAGGGAGGGAACCAAAAAATTTCATCTTACGTGTGCATTTTGGGAAAAATCATTTAAATCATTTCTTCCTCGAGTTTCTTTCTCAGCCGAGAAATAGTTTCTCGAGATCCACGGAAATCGTGAAAGATTTATTTTTCGTGATTCGAAGATAAATTTTTATTTTTCCTCGCTATCAATATGCCAGCACGAAATTTCATTATTACGAATTAATAAACAAGCCATTAAAAAAAAATTACTTCTCAAGCTCAAAACTGCCAGAAGTTTTGTAGAATTTTTTCAAAATGTTTCGAACGGTGATTTCTGTTGCAAAAAAATTCAGTAGCAAGAAGCAAAATCTGTGGCTCCAACTTCTCGTTACGTTCATGAAAAAATGGCTGAATAATATTGAACGAGAAACCTCCTGATCCGATTTTCAAGCATAACGCTTCAGCTCGGACCTTAAGGACAAGTTTCTTGTCGAGTCGAAAAATAAAACGCGAAATAATCACAGGCGAGAGTGTAATTTTTTCACATTTTTTTTTCTTCTTTTAATGCGTGTACGAAATGGCAATTTGAGCGACACAACGAGCAGGGATAGCTCGACGAAGCCGGTACTTCAGTGGGCTTTATAACAGAACGTTATAGCCGTGAGCTCTCCGCGGTAGCGGGAGCCGGAGTAAAAGTGTGCCGGATTGTATAATCGAACGTGAATAAGCAAAATGTTGCGCCACGACGATTTGGTAACTCTGAGAGAGAAAGAGAGAGAGAGCAAAAGAGAGAGAGCAAAAGAGAGAGAGAGAGAGAGAGAGAGAAAGAGAGAGAGAGATGAAGAGAGAAAAGGCCCCCTTAGCCGCCGTGTTCCCATTGCGGGTAAACGCACACGGAACCTGAGAGAAAGAAAGAAAGAGAAAGAAAAAGAGAGCAAGAGGTTGAGAAAACAGTAAGGGAAAAATGGCAGAATTGAGCGGACATGTGTCCAGAGAGTTCGAGACTTGCAACCGGTCACTTTTCATTGTTGGATCGGGTTTTTTTTTATTATCCATCAAGTTTTTATTTCGAGCTCAATTTACAGTCGTTTGTGCATTTTTTCAGGAATTACTTGCAGCGATTATTTTATTTTTTAGCGCATTTTTGATGCAGTGACGATAATTCGTCGTTAAAAATTTGCAACGTTTGTGTTTAATTCTGGGAATCGTGTGATTATTGGTTGATATTTTTGGAAATATGAATTTTGATTAATTAATTGCAACAATTAATTAATTTTCTGTCATAATTATAAATTTCATCGTCACGATTATTTTTTATTGTTTGGAAATCCATTAATATTTTTTTAACGTCAGTTTTTTCGATTGAACTCGAGACTCTCGATATTTTTTTGACGATTAATATTCCGAGCCAACGATTCAACGAGACTCTCACTTTTTTTCTTCACGCTCGTGGCCCCAAACTCGATATCGCGAGCGCGCACACGTCGAAGCCTCTTACGAGATATATCGAACGTAACGAAAGTGAAATCCACGTTGGATTTCGCAACGTTGACACTGAGCAGCCCGAGAGACGAGGCTCTCGGATGGCTCTCGAGACTCTCGAGCACACGGGGGCGCGCCCCCGGCACAATTTTTTTTTTTCTTTATTCAGTCATTTTCCTGCTTCTTTTCTCTCTTTCTGTCTTCGATCTTTTCGCTTTCGTGCCGTCGCACTTTTAAGTGATTTAATCGTCGAACTGGAAAGTTTTCGAACGACCGCCGACAGCGATCTATCGAAATGCTTAATGGAACAATGCTGGTGATGATAAATACGAGAGATTAGAATCGGAATGTGGAATCCGGAAGTCAAAACATTGGGATAGAAATTCAAAAATATTCGTTCCATTTTTTTTCTTTAATTTTTCATAAAAAAAATTGTTATAAATTTATTAAACTCGAGTTATTATTTGGAAGGTAATTTATTCGACGATTAATTCCCCGAATCCGTTGGTCAAGGAATTAAAATCCGAAGTAGTTGTCGATAGAAGAAAAAAGTATAGTTTCAATCCCCCCCACGTCGATGATTCTAAACAGAGACATGTGCGCGAAGGAATGAAAATATTTTAGAAACGTCCCGACGCGCGGTAAGCCTCGCGTTCCGTACCAGGGAAAATACGAGATCTGAATAATCAAGGATTCGCACAAGCTTCTACCGGACACGTTCCACAAAGTGAGAGAATGTAGAGAAGAGAGAGAGAGAGAGAGAGAGAGAGGGAGAGGAATAGACGAGAAGATGTGGAAGCGTTTGCTTGTTGACAAAATCTCTCGTTCCTTCTCTTGTTCTTTTTTCTCTGCTGTTTTCTTCGTCGCCTTCGATCTTTCGTTACCCTTTCCTGTTATTGACGTTGGAATCGTTGGACAAAAAAAAATGATTCTTTCGATTAATTTCTCGTTCAATTTCTGAAAAAAAAATTGTCCAAAGATTCTGGGCTTCGTCACTTCGCTGTAATAGAAAGTGGAATTTCGTTACTCAGTATCGGTGCAAACTTCAAAATTCTACTATTTGACGATTTTTATCTTTTCGTCCTTTATTCATAAAATTTGTTTCTTCCTCTCGTTAGCTCAACTTTTTTCTTCGTATTTCTGGATTTTACTCTTTTACTGTAATCTCCTTATTTGCTCCTATTTTTTTTTAATCTTTCCGTGTCTCTTTCCCTCGCTGTTCAAAAGCAAATATGCTGGACATTTATCTCCAGCACGTTCGGTTGTTTATCCCGGTTGACTAGCAAAAAAAATTGTCTTTATCTGCCCAAGAATATTGTCTCGAACATTCGAACATTTCCATTTTCCATTATTTTTTCAAAAATACAAAAAAAAAGAGAGAGTAAATACTATCAATGAAGATATCGTGGTTGCCCTAGATCAAGCTCTGAATATCGAGAATGACGAACATTTTAAAAATAATCATCCGAGTAGAAATAATTTGAAGCTACAGATCTCAAAGCTCTTTTGCTCGGCACAGACGTACACACGTTTCCGCGTATTTCAACTCACTTTGATCCAGAGAGAAAAAAAATCACTGCTCTTAGAATATTCGAAGAAAAAGTGTTTGATGAATTTTCGTTCATTTGTTTTGAGTATCTAACATTTCGTGGAAAAAAAATTGCATATTTAGCAATACGTCGTAGTGTGTCGTTCCGTCAATTAACTGGAAGAAATAAAAACTTTTTCTCTGATTAATTATTTTCACTCGATCGAAATATTTGCACAAAATATAGTTTTTTCATTCATTAAATGGAAGAAAATTTTGTTACGAGTTTAACGAAAAAAATTGCGCTCTCGTGACACATATTTGGGTACAGACGTTGCTAAAATGTATTGAATTTCGTCAAAGTTCCCATTTATCGGTTAAATGGGTTAAACGCGTGGTATAGAATGCCTAGACCGGGTCTAGGTCTAGGTCGACGGGAGCGGAGGCGTGGTCAACTCGTCTCTCGTTTCCTCTTACCATGACCAACTACTCAGGAGCGTTGGTCCGTTCTAGACTTTACAGACTCTACTTACTGACCGAGTTCAGTATCTTCTGCACAAAATCGCAACGACAGTCTCCTTCGTTACAAAAATAACGATTGAAATTATTTCGAACGAAACCCTTCGAGCGACAATGACACGCTCGCATTTTCTGTCAATTCGTCCGTCCGGGTTTTATATTATTTTCTCTCACAAACTATTGCGAACATCGGGATGCCAATTTTTTTACAGACTCCCTACACTTCGAAGAATTTTAGAGAATTTTTTCGAAATTTTCGCTCCAGTAGTTTTTGGTCGAAAAAATCATGAATGACATATTTTTTATCAAAAGTGAAATAAAATTGGTAATGAAAGAAAAATCAATTGTTACATCAAAGTTTCATTCAAATGACCTCGAATGAACTCGATATCAGCAACAATCTTCGAGTCCAATGACACTCAGCTTTGTCGACGATCCAAAACGAGTGAAAAAGGTTTTTCTTTCTTAATATTTATTTTCGTAATTCTATTCTTGACTCGATTTTGTTTCGCAGCTCGAAACACACTCGCGGAGCTTTGTTGCATTTTCCTATTTTAGTCCGATGATTTTTATTCCGTTTTGGCTACTGCATCGAATGGTAAAGGGCAAAAGTCCAAAAATGCAAAGGTTTCGACTTCCCAAGCTCGGGTGATTTTGTTTTTGAGAAAGTTTCGAATTTATGAGAATTCGACGAGTGCCAAATTTGTTTGTCAAATAAAAAAAACTCTTTCCGTTTCTCGCTTCCGTTCCCGTCGTGTAAATTTTCCTTTTTGCATAAATTTACTTTCGCGTCTGTTGTTTTTGCTGCACACTGCTGAATCGAGGAAAATTAAAAAAAAAAACGCTCGTTTTTCGAAAAAGAAAGAAACATAAACGTTGCTAAACTGAAATGATCCGCGAAGTAGTCGATTTTGGTGTTTTTATTTTTCCACATCGTTCGCACGCGTCAAGGCGACGCGGATGCTCGTTTCTCCTATACCGGAAGTGGACTCGTCGAAACTGCCTCTGTCGGCGGAATTTACGTTGAGCGGGCATTCGCACTCGTAACGACGATAAATTTGATACGAAGAAAAAGTCAGAAGGAAAATTAACAAAAATCATTCCGTCGGCGTAAAAAAAAAAAAAAAACCAGGAAGTAAAAACGTTTTTTGTCGCATTCATATTGACTGTTCGCCGACAAAGGAAACGCTCGAGACTGAATAAACGGCAGCGGGCCGAACGGGGAGCGCGGCATCAAACGATAGCGAAAGTGTTTTCACTGACGTAACGAAAGACTCGATGTTCCACACCCAAGAACATTAAAAACAAAAACACGTAATATTTCGTGAGGGCGTAAACGTCGAAAATAATATTTTTCACATTTATTCAAAAACTGGGAGAACCTTCGCGCTCAAACATAAACAAGCCATTTTTTTCTCAATGTAAGACAAATATTGCGTACACATGAGCTTGTAATATACTTTCGCGCTGCCAGACGGCCTCTTTCTTTCCTTCCACGTTCTTTTCTTCCTCCCCCGATCCCTCACATTCGATGTATTCTCTTTTTTTTCTCGCTCGTAAAGAGGATGAGCAGTCTTTATTCTTTTTTGCTCCCTTTATCTCTCAACCTCTCTGTTGGCACTCACACGCGTATGGGACGTTCCAGAACAAATTTACGAAGCTACCATTTCCAGTTTAGTCATCAAAGTGTACATTGGTTATCTACAAATATCTGCAGGGAGCGAAAAGTTTTTTTAAATGGAACTGTGCTGTTTCGTTTTTACACTCTGGGTCAATTTGACCCGGTGTGTTAAAAATGCCCGTTCAGTGACCAATTTTCTCGTTGCCTCCGCACCCTCTTCCACTTACGATCTCATGAATCGATAAAACTTCAATCGGAACTCTCGCTATCATTCCCAATAATAAAAAAAAAAAAAACATTTATTTGCAAAAAACACGGAAATAAATTAATAAATAATTTTATTTCGGTTAAAAAAATCGGGAACGAAAATATTTTACAGCTTTGAAATTTTGTTAAAAAAACAAACAAAGAAATGCTGCTATGCATTTGGGATCATATAGTTGTTCGCATACAATTGTAACAGCTTGAAGTTTCGATCTCCTCTCTTGGCTGCTATATCGCGATGCACTGCACGAAATGTGTCCGTTGTGCAGTATAGAAAACGCGCGTATATAGAAGCGGCTGCGCTGCTTTGGTGCGGCGACAGTGGCGCGTCCTTCCTGGGTCTCTGCCCCTACGAAGAGTCGAGAACCGCGAAAGAACGAGAGAAAGAGAACGAGCTATCCTGGTTTTATACTCTCGAATACGTATATAGATATGTCCGAATGAACATTTTTTTATAAGGGCGTAACTCGAAGCTAAAGGAACATAAATCTCGTGCCCTTTTGACCTCTGGACTTGCAAACAAATGTATATGTCTATAGGAGCATTGTATATATTTGCAGTGTACATATTATCGGCCGACTCGCGACTCCTTTTTTCCTTTCTTTCTCTCGCTTCGATACACACCAACGTACGCATACACTTTTTCGTTTATATTTTGTACGCTCGTGTGTTTATAGTTGTATCAAAATATTCAAGCTCGTGTGGCTTCTCGCCGACTTTCCAGTCGCCGGCAAAAATGCATAGGCACTCTCTCTCTCTCTCTCTCTCTCCCTGGCATGAGAAAAGATGGTTCTCAACCGAGGCTCTATAGCTCAAAACACCAGATGGACATCCGGGAGCTTGGCCGTGTTTTTTTTTGTCCGGCCGATATTGACGTGGTTGCGAAAAATATTCCCATGAAGAAATTCAAAGGCGATCGAGTCGGAAAATATTTTCATTTCCTTCTCGAGAGAATCGATCGGAATTTATTTCTATCGGAGTTTCGTTTTCCAGCGAATATCAGAAATGCATTTATTCCACGTTGTTCTACACTCAATTAGTCCGAGAGCAAAATTCCCCAGAGCGAGGTCGTAAAATTTTGTGGTTCGAGATTTTAGAAACAGAAAACAAAACTATGCACCGTTTTTTTTCTTCGAGAAATCGGGTTCGCGAAGAATTTGTATGTCGTTTTATTTTTTTGTTTGTTTCTCCGTTCGCATTCACCCACGTCAGATTCAATATTCTTTTCTTTTTCTAATATAATGGTCAGTGGGAATTCCGGTGGTTTCTCACTTTCCTTATTCTCATTTATTTGCAACATCGAGAATCTTCTTCGTTCCACTATGCTTGCGAGTGTGTGTAGTTTTTTGCATCATATACGCGAGGAGGCTCTAGCCAAATGCGTTTTCTCGTCGGACACACGTGTTTACGTGTATGTGTGGTGGACGAGAAAGTGTATAATGCCAATATGCACACTGCGAGAAGAAGATGAAGAAGAAGAAGGAAAGAAAAGGAATCGCGAACGAGAAAGGCGGTTTTAGCGAGCTATATAGACGGTGACCTTGTCGTCGGCAATTCACCCCGTCTGCCTCCCTCCCCCTCTCAGCCCGACGTGCAACTGAACGCTTCCCACCCCCCCTCGCTTCTCTGCCTCTTCCTCCTGCTCTCTCCGCCCCACAACCTTTGCCGCTTCCTCTCGCGTACTGCATGCTAGTGTACTTTTCTCTCCTCTAATTCTCAGCTTCGCCACCGACTACAGCGCCACCTTTTCAGCTCGAGCTTTCTGCCTTCCTACCCCCACTCCTTGCCTCCTTTTGCACCACTAAAACTGTTTGTATGTACGTATTCGCGCGCCGGTGTGTGTTGTGTATGCGTGTGTGTGTTTGTAAACGTCTCTTTCTATTTCTTTGCTTCCTTGTTGAACGTTTCCTCCTCCTATGTTCGTGATCTCTGGCCAAGCTCATTCCCGTCTTTCTTTGTCCCTCGAAGAAAACATTGAAATCCCTTCCGCGAGCGAGCCTCTCGATACGAACTTGCGTCTCATCTCTCACGAACCACGTATTATTCGAGCTCTTTCTAAATTGTTCTTTCGTCGTTTTTATTCTTTCGATTTTCGTTTCTTTTGTCTGTGTTTGTGTTTGTGTTTTTTTTTTTTTTTTTTTTTTTTTTTTTTTTTTTTTCATTTATTTGCTCTGCGTACTGGGCGTGTTTTTTGCGTTTTGAAACCTTGCGAAAGATCGCCATTACGACAACGCAGCTGACAAACATGGCGGACCGAAGAATCAACGCGATACATTTTCATTTTCCATTTTTTTTCTCTCGGATTCATGACAAACCTGAAATTTCATTGCCTGACTTCCGCTTTTGAAATCACACCCACACACTAGACACCGAAATTTCCTGTCGCCGTTACGAACATGGGAATCGCTAGCGATGACGCCAAATCGCTAAATTCTTGCTTTTCCGCATCTCCCTCTCTCTTGCTCTCTCCCTCTCGGTTCATAATTGCATATTACACCGCAGTATGATATTTAAAAATAGGAGCTCGACTCGTTCGGTGCATGCTTCGTTTTCTCGCAGCCGGGTGAATCACTTCCGGTTTTGAGGTTAAAAAGCAAACTGCGATCTCACTCGTTAATTGACGATTATTCATTCGTCCTTATCGCTTCGTGGTGCTGCACGAATTGTACGACATGTATGGGCCTCGAACTACATCCACACGCAAAATGTAGTTCGAAAGCCTCGATCGTTGCCAGCAAATCGAGAGCTTACGATAATAAAGTCGAGCAATGTCAAGAGCGTCCATGTTGAATAAAAAATAAAAAAAGAGCGTAAACAAGGAGCTTGAAAAAGTTACGACTAATAATTCTACAATTACGATTCGGAGTATTTAGATCGTGAAGTCGTGTCTATTACGAGCTCAACTGAGTCAGGGGTCGATCAACTATTTTCGTATTCTTTCGTGTGCGCATGCACACGCTGAGAGCGCACTTTTCGCACATATAGGCGAGCAAACACACGAGCGTCCTTTAACCTAGACACCCTTTCTTTGGCTACTTGCACGCTCGAGTGACCCTCGGGCGAGCTCGCCAACTCGTCATACAGCGCTCATCATCCGTGCGGTTAGTCCGGCGTGATGAAAAAAAAGAGAGAGAAAAAATAGTAGGAAAAAACGGTCCTCTTGGCCTCTACGCGACCCCTGCTTGGCCCCGGGGTCGACACGACCACGATAATCGTACGCGACACTAATCCCCGCCCCTCCCTTCTCTCCCTGCTCCTCTTTTTTCCTCTCTCTCGCTCTCGTTGGCCAGAAAATTGACAATTCTTCAAATGATTCATTTCCGGTTGTGCTCCATTCTCGCTTTCTATACTTTCGTTCATGTGTGCGTAAATGCGTTGATATATATATTTGTACGTGTACGTGCAATCGCGGACTTTGCAGAGAAGACCGGCCCTGCGTACGTAGGAGATCGAGTGTATTTTCTCAACTTCGCGTCTCTCCGTACTCGCATGCTTTCTCTTTCTTGCTCACACTTTCCCCCTGTCTCCCTCTCACGACGCTTCCCGCAATCTGGTTTCGCCGGCCGCCCTAACCTCAACCAGTGGACAATGTGGGGCAGAAGGGTTCGCCAAGCAAATTTACACGGACGTCCAAACGCGCGCACACCTTCTACAAGGCTCGTGTGTTCACGTACGCGTTCGAATGTACCCAAGCACTGTTTTTTTTTTCACTCCATGCTGCAGATACTAGAGTGTCGAGAGTACGAGGGAACGAAGCGTGGAGAAGAAGAGAAAAAGATCGAGAGAGAAAGACTCGGCTAAATATAATGCAGGGAGCAGGCCACTCGGTACTCGAGAACTCCCCTTCTCCCTTCTCCACCCTTGCTCTATGCCTCTATATTCGCAAACATATACACAGACACATATATATTTATGCACATGTCGGTACTCTCCTTATGGCGTAGAGGGAGCCCGTATCCGCGTTTTTGCCTCGATGCGTCACGTGACACTCCGGCAATAGACTTTACGATGTTACTTTGTACGCCTCTCTACAGGAGATTCCAGAACTTAACGAAAATCATTTGCAACTCTTATCCCATGAATTCCTAAAGTTTGTTATTATTTTCTATAAACTCCGAAAGTGTCCGAATCACCATTTATCGCAATTTCCCTCATTTTTCTCCGTCACAGCGAAAAAGTCAACGATTCCGGAAATACGAACGATTTCGCGATTAGTACGAGGCGTTGTCATCAGATGTCTCGCCTTCGTAAACCAGAAAAGTTCCCTCATGTTTACTGCATAGAATCCGTGTCCTCGTAATTATAAAAAATACATCGAGAGATAAACGAGGTTTCTGAACTGTTCTGTAAACGCTTCTACGTATTTATACAGATATAATTTGTATGGCTTAGTAAATGTATGTGTACGCGTGTGTCAGTGCTTAAATGGAAATGATTACGTACGTTTCGAAAGTGCAAGTGAATATACTTGGTCGGAAAGATATCAGCGATGCTATAATACATACGATGTTGGTCGTACGGTTGAGCATACATGGACGAAAGCCTGTGTAACGTTGTATCACCTCGTAGAAGGGAATGGTGGATGGACGGGCGGGGCAGCGTAGAAGCGAGTGAGGAGAAATAGATAAAGCAAAGAGCGAGAGAAAGAGAGAGAGAGAAAGTGACCAAAAGAGAGAAAGAGTCCAACAGACACAACAAGCCTCGTGCTCTCCTGCACCAGTATGCAGGCCTAGACCTAGACCCACTCAGCTAGCCTAGACCTAGAGCAGCACTCTTGTTCAGTATATAACACGCGGAGAGCAACGGAGCCGAAGCTCGTCGCGCGCGGGAGTTCGACTCTCGTCCTAGTGGAGTGGAGGGGATAACACGCTCATACGAGAGCTCGAATAGGGGAGGCAAGAAAATATACTGCATTACTCTCCCAGACTCTTTCTCTTCCTCTTTTCTTCTCTTTCCTTTTCTCCCTCTTTCTCTTTCACTCGCCGACCAAGAAGCTCGCGAAGTCATTCTTTTTTCGCCATATTTAGAACTTTTCTAATTTTCACGATTTGCTTTTTCTTTCGGTTCGCAAATTTCTTTCTATAGATCGTCGATTTTTTTATCTTGAAAAATAAAAAAATTATCACAACGACGAGGCAGTGAATTTTTAATTACGAAAGTAATTCTTCATAAATTTCGAATATTTGGCAAAGAAACAAAAATCGTTCATTTTTTTGCTATCGAAACAACGAAATATCGATTCAAGATTAATTGTTTAGTGCTCGAAATGATCCGGGCGATGTACACACGTTGCACAGAGTGCAATTTAATACAGGCAGCGAAGGAATGCAACAAGAAAAGTGAAGGAGAGCCTTGATCACTGACCTCGCTCACGTCTTTACTCTTTTATCTCTCTCTCTCTCTCTCGCTGGATTTCCCTTTCTCTCTTTTTGTGTATATTTCTACGGTGAACCACGAGAAAGAGCTCACACGAACGGAAAAGACGTCACGCCCACTCCCCTTTGGTGTCTCTCGTCGAGCTTCGCGGACATTTTCGTTCTTTTCCTTCATTCCGTTCGTACGTACACATTCAAGTACACATGTACTTATAATACCGCTATACATATATCCATAAATTTCAAAGTGCTCTGATCGTTTTCTCGAACGTCAACGAGGCGAGTCTAAAAACTAAATGACGCGTGTATATCCTCTCCTCTCGAGCCTTATACAAACACGAATATTTCGAAATCCGTATGTGCATCAATACAGACGATCCTTTGTGAATACGTGCTCGCATTTTTGTGCAGACGGTGCAGCACCAGGCTGCGTACGAGAGCCGCTTAAGTCGCTCGTCACTTCCGGATTTCGCATATACACACTCGATACAAATCGTGATTTGACTGATTCATAAATTCGTCCAAGTTTTCTTGCCACTAGAAAGAGTAGTCGTGTGGCCAGACGTGAATAATTTTCTATCGCCTTCAAAATATTTCGTGCTGCCGTCAGAAATGAAATTTGAAATTTCCTTCTTTTCGAATGTTACAAAATTTATTGTTCAGATTTAGTTCATTGTTCGAAATGAAAAATCGCCAATTATAGTAGCCAAAGTAAAAGAATTTCTTGTCCTAGAAAAAAAGAAAAATATTGGTCCCTTCGAACGAGGCAAACTTTAGCATCGCGTCGATTCGTCCAATAGTTCGTCGGCATTGAACTGCGAATGATATGCATTTCGCCGGTTTGTGCAGAGCAAGGAAGGAACCTCGACGTCGAATAAAAAGGGAATTTTTTTCCCCGAGATTTCCGAGTGTCGGTTTCGGGGTTAAAGATAGCGAGAGCTCCAGGCAGTAGGGTAACATAAGAGGAAGATTCTTAATGCAATGATGATACGAAGAGGATTATACAGACGAGTGTAGGTTCGTGTGTGCGTTGGGAGAGAAGGGAACTCGAGGAACGAAAGTGAGAACGTTGGACGAGAATGAAAAGACTCGTTCGTTTCTAGAGCCGGAATAAACGAGAGAATGAGAGATATAATGCAAGATAGAGAATAACGAGGAAGGAGAGACGACGCTCGTGTGTAGAGGGCGCTATGGGGGAAAAGGAGAAGAGCAGGGGTCGGGGGACCGCGACTGAGGAAGAGAAGAAGGAGGAAAGAGGATTGACGAGGTGCACGACTCTGTCGGAGGACGAAGGGTCGAAGAGTCCAGGCTGCGAAAGCGGGATAGCGAGAAAATAAGCCAGTCCGCGTGAAACAGAAAACGAGAGAGAAACCGAGAAGGAGACAGAAACGATTATCGCCGAGCGGCAAGAGCGAGAAAGATAAACACTCTGAGAACCCCCGACGTTCCGAGTTAGTCGCCTTCTCCCTCCCGTATGGGCCATTTCACGAAAAATATCAATCGACGATTCGCATTTGTATCTACCAATTCAAAGCTCTTTCAATTTCGTCTTTCTTTTTCTTCCAATCCCCTCAATTTCAACTTTTATTCAACGTGAACGATTTTCCCACAAATTTAAACACCGATCACAAAAAATCCAAAGTACAAACGATGAGAAGTAAAAATTCAAAAAAAGTAACACCGAGTTTTGCGTTTCATCAATTTTGACCCAACATTTTCGAAAATTACAGGAATAACAAAAATATTGCAAACTTTTAATTCCGCGATAAAAAACGACCAAATTTATTTTCTCACCATGACGAAAATGTACCGCAGTTTCAAAAAGTCTTCCAAAATATCGATCCCGAACAGATTTGCTCGAAACACCATTTTTTCAAGTTGAATTTTCGAGTTGAATTTACGTAAAGATATTTTTGAAAAAAATGATCGCAATCAAACAAACGCGAATGAAATTTGAATCGACCTGTAACAATCGATGAAAAGAAAATTTTTTCGAATATTTGAAAACTGAGTAAATTGCGAATTTCGAAAAATATTTAATTTTCGAAAAGGCGATAAATTTTCAGACGAAACAGCCCATACGAGTGGCTATAATTCGTG
The DNA here is from genome assembly GCA_963921915.1 of Hyposoter dolosus. NCBI lineage: Eukaryota > Metazoa > Arthropoda > Insecta > Hymenoptera > Ichneumonidae > Hyposoter > Hyposoter dolosus. The sequence goes on along the minus strand of OY998135.1, from coordinate 9,393,160 downwards.
TGTATATATTTATTAATGTGTATGTGTGAGAATGGGAGTTAGTATGAGTTTGTCTGTGGGACGGTGCATCGGACTAGCCAGTTGCGAATGGCGCGGCTGTGGCGCGCATCGGTTTGGACGAGAAACGCAGTGGGGAGAGGGAGGAGAAGGATAGAGCAGTTAAGTTAGTCTGTCGGTCAGTGACTGCCTGACTTTCCCGGCGCAGCTGAAGGTCAACTCTCCCCTTCTACCGCGAGCCCCTTCATCTTCTCCTTCTTCTCTTCGTCTTCATCTTCAGTTTCTTTTCGTCTTCTTCCTCGTCGTTTTCGTCGGCTATTTCCCTCTCGCTCTTTCCTCGTTCTACCCTACTCTCTATGCAGTGCAATTCGAGATGGTTCGCAGACTCCTTATCTCTATCTCTCACTTTCGATCTCACTGCTGAATCCTCTGCGCGCACATTTCGCGGGCTTCGGAAGCATCGAACTGTGTATGCGATCGAGTATGGATCATTTTTCAAACAGTAATTGCAAACATAAATATAGCCGCTTGAAAAAATGCTGAGCAGCATCGACGAATTCCTGTTCGGTGTCAACAAATACGCGCGAAACAAAGATGGCTGTTGAGACATCGAAAACTTGAAGAGAAAACAAGTCTATTTTGACTAGAGACACGGATGAACCGCATTAGCACACGAAAACGCGTTATAACCTGAAAAAAAGACAACAAAACAGAGACTTCCACGAGGAATAGAGATAAATAAGATAATTGAGGGGATTCGAAGCTCGAGAGAATTTAAATCGAGCGTCGGAGGGAGCTTACGACTTCCCGAGCAATTATCTCTGGCGCATATCTGCAAATATATATTTATGTGTAAATATACGCAGCCATGATTGCACGTATACATGTGTGTGTGTGTGTGTGTGTGTGTGTGTGTGTGTGTGTGTGTGTGTGGCGATGCATATATCGAAGAATGTATACTCTTTTTATCTCTATCCTCTTGCGATTTCCGTTTCGCTCCATCTGTGCGCTGTGGATGTATAACAGGGCCTCGTCTATGCCTTACATTCGAAGCGTAATGTGCTGCTCTCTGTATTTCTTTGTGTTGTTATTATTTTTTCAATTCCAAGCTCGTTTACTTGTTTGGTCCATTGGCACGCCACCAGGGGCGCAACAGGAACAGAACGAGGCACATAACCTCCCCTTTCTTCTCGTATACAGTGGCGCGCGAACGTCAACGATCACCGCATGTCCCTGGGATCCCTACTCTTCCGCTCTCCCTCTCGTTTACTTCACTTGTCTCTTCCCTCTCTCCGATTTTCGTCAATTTCCCCTTCCCTTTGCGCTATACTTGTACTTCCGGCCGCGAGTAGCTAGAGCTAAATTCTCACAAAATAAACGAGAGAGCGGGAGGAAAGTTTCTTGCCTCCTCGGAACTTTGCTTCGTCGTACCCAGCGCCCCTTGGCCACCCCGTGAAGCCGTTCCTCTCTATTTTTATCGCGAGTCCTCGTCGCGGCGACGCGGATTCAGCAACAGCTACCGCTAAGTGTACGAATAAGATTCTCCCCCCCCCCCCCTCGCTCCTCTCCTTTTCGCCATCGTCGTTATGCGAATTCTCGCCTAAACTTCCTGTCTCCCGAACGAATATACTGCACGCGCATATAATCACGCACTTCACATCAATTTCAATCTAGATATGCCTCAGTGTCCTAAACGCCATGTCCAATTACGACCGAAACTTTGTACAATTTCACGCACTCGAGTTTTATTATGACATTCGAAACACCTTTTTAAACCTTTGCCGCGAGGAGGCAACTTTTTGTTTGATGATGAGTTCAAAAACTCTGACAAGTGCTAGTTGGCTCACTATCGAGCACCTGACACCGCGGAGCACTGTGAGGCTCCCCCATCGTTCGAAAAACATTCGATTCCAAAATCGTTTCAAATTTTGTTTCGAATTTTTAAATTTATTCGTAAGCGATACAATTTTTACAGGTTAGAAATCACGGAGACGCATTTTTTTTGAATATTTACAACCTCATCGCGGTATTATCGATCTTTGTAAATAAAAATTATCTTAAAAATAATTCCACCGGTACGTTTTCTTAAATGAATAAATGAAAATACATGTTTGGGGATTAATTTATTTTTATTTACATAATGTACGATATGAGTATATGCCGGGATCCTGAAAATACAAACGAGTAAATCGTTCAATGGCAGCTGTCTCGCTCCCTCGGTGTCTCACGCCACTCTACCACACGTTCCGTGGTATAGGTCAGTGAAGCTCTCGCAAAGTTTTTTTCCTCGCTTCTCCCCCCTCTCTCCGCGTTGCCGAATGACGCGAAGAAGTGTATAGCGGCGAGAGGGTTATATGGCGCGCATCACGCTTACTAGAGAGACGGGGGCATATCAGAAACGGCATTACGAACTAGCCACTAGGCGCTCCTAGACAAACTGTGACGCGTGGGGTTAATGGGAGGGGGAAAGCTCTACGATTGACTCATCTAGCTCGTAAGCCGGCAGTCGAGTACGGCTTGTTCGCTCGTCCGCGGGCTAACGTCCTCCTCGGTCTCTCAATATGTATATACGAATCTAAACATACGGTTTTTTGTCCCTCATGGCGAAACTCTTGACGCGATTACGTTACTTCCGTTTATAACCATTTTTTTCCCATTTTATTGCCTTTTTCGTCGAAAAACTACGCGGGAGCCTTTTGCTAACTTCGCGTAGGCCTCTTTGGGAGATACTCTGACCGGGAGACACTGGGAACGAAGGAGCAAGACGCAATAGTAGTTTTTATAGCAAATGTGCGAAGAGAACGTTTATTATTAGCCACAACGCTGTGCCGAAGCGCAGCGCCTTGCAAATTCGACGGAAATTCCTCCCAAGCGTCCCCCTGCGAGAACGAGCTCACTACATATTCTCGCATCTTTCTTTTTCTCTCTCTGCTTCCACACTGTGTATATTTCTAGATGCTACAATTTTCGTCGATAACTCTTCTCGGTTTTGCCAACACCCGATCATCGCGCTCATCGAGTTATACTGATACGTGAATTCTCACGGGCTCGGACGCCAATGATGAGCCAATCACGTTACTCGTGAGAGAATACAGGTTAAAAAACGACCCTTTGTACAGCCATCTTGAAAAATACTCGCGGAAGCAGCAAATACTTTAAAGATAAGAGTTTTTTTTTTCAAAGCATCGAAAAAATTGTATTCTCGGTTATTTATTGGCTCTCTGAAACCTATACATGAGCGAAACAACTCGGAAATAGGGTTATAAAAATAGACCGAGTGATCTTGCAGCTATTCTTCCCGAGAATGACTCGCTCGCTCAAAAGTGAGACTGTTTTACGTTACACTCACAGATATACATCGATGAGCTCGCTGCTCTCGCGCTATTATGCACTAGAAGCTGCTGATGGCGTCACCGTGCAACCTTGGCTCGGGTCAGTCCTCTATCATACTGCAGGCAGCTCACCACCGCCTTTCCCGCCACCTCTCCCTCCCTCCTCGCCTTTTCATTCCTTTTCTTCTCGTCTTTCCCCCTCCCCAACCCCTTTTCCTCGTCTCTCGCTTCTATCTCTCTCTTCACCTCTTTTTATTCCCTCTTAGCTTCTTCCTTCTCGATGTCGTCCGCGAGTATACGCTTCGCTTATCCTCCTCGTCTTACGACGTGTTTTCTAACCCCACCACACGTACGTACGGAGACTACTGAACCCTCGAGATCACCCCGCAATCCCCCTTCGCCATCTTCCATATCTTCTCTTCCAGCTTACCATATACATGTATTTTTACACATTTACGACACTCCACACGAACGGACGTAACTCTGTACACTTTCAATGTCACTGCGTCCTTTACGTGGGTTTAGTTCGCAAAACGAATTCTCCGCGATTCCTACAATCCCCCCCCCCCCCCCTCTCGTTCGGCTCGTCCTAGAGTTTCCGTCGTTTGTAGATTTTGCAAATCCGATTCTACACTACGATTTATACGATATTTGTGTGTGTATTTCTGTCCGTTTTCTCGACGCTATTTGCACGCGACATTTTCTCGATAGCTTCGGGATCATTCTTCGCTTCTTTCGATGCCAAGGAATGCCTTACCTTTTTCACAAATTCAAGAATTTTATACAAATCTGCGCTCGAGTTCCACGAAAAGAAATCGCGAAACGTTTTCCGGCTCTGCAGTCAACGTATTTTTACAAAAGGAATAATGACAAGAGATTTTCACGGGCATCGATAGATTTTATTATTTTTTTTCATAGGTACACGTGTCGCATTCTGATTCCACTTTAAAACCATTTATTGCATGCAAAAATATCCTCTCGCTCGCACTCGCAAATTGTGCTCGCTCGTATTATGATTCGTGCTCCCAGAAGCGCAACGCAATATGTTAATCCCCCGGCGTTGTACAAATACGAAAACATAACCTCGTCGTCGCTGATGCACCTGTTGAGAGAATCCATTCCCGCAACCGAGATAAAGTCTTTATGCTCATATTACGCGTAGGAAGTTTACGGAGAGATCGAACGAAAAAAAAAAACAGCATTCTTTTGTAGAAAGAACATTATTCTTTACTTTTGAGCAACGGAAAAGAAAACGCAACGCTTCTCCCAAATTCTTTGAGACATCGAGAGGATTGGAAGAAAATGACCGCTTTCCACGTCGAACACGTGGTAAAATCGAGTATCGCGCATAAATATGATCGCCAGTTTCTTATCTCAATGTTACAGATTAAAATACGCTTTTTCACGTCCCTCGAGTTTGTCCTTCTCATTATGCCCCACTGTCGTAATACACTCGTACCCATCACTGCTCAACACGAGAGATTCTCGCAGCCTATGTTGAAACAAGACTTTCACACTTGTTTCGTATCGCCTACTTCACAGTCAAACGTTCCGACATTCAAACACGTTATATATAAACATATCGATTGATAAAATGTAGTGACGTGTATCTATGGCTTATAGCCGTATGGTTGACCAGTATCGGATGAGTAAGCTGATTGCTTACGTCCTAGATTCGTCTGGCAAAATGCACTACGAAATCTGACGTTTCTCACACGTCACATTCGTATCCCGCGATTTTCCTACTTCAGTGACGCTGCACCGCCATCTGTTGAGTCAAGTTTTTGTTCCGTGGCTCAACCTCAGTCGGTAAAATTATCGCAATATGGTCGGGAAGGAATCTTTCAGAAATTGTTACCGAGGCTGATCAACAAAAATTATAACACACAATTGATATTTTCAGAATTTCCGATTCTTGACGAATTGTCAATTGATCAATGAAGCGTTTTTTATTAATTTGTCGAATGAAGAAATAGATTTTGCTGTACCGCGTGAAAAAAAAGTGGAAAAAAAAAAATTTATCAAAAAGTTCTCAAAATTGTGAACAAATAGATTCCGTGAAGACCCGCGGAAAAAATTGAATTTTGAAAAATACTGAAAATGTTTGATAAACGATAAAAAATGGTAGAAAAACGGTTGAATGAAATATTTCTTTTGTTTTTGTCATTGCAGTATCTGAAAGTTACAACAGTTACGTGAATTCGATGTACGGAGGTGGAGGAGGTCAGTTCGCGACAGCGTGTACGCCAAGTCCGCCGCGAGGGGGTCCCGGTGGAGTGCCGACGAGTGTGATACAAGCAGCAACGAGTTCGGTGTCAGACGATCTGTATCTTTTGGAACTGGGTTTTCCACCGAGACCGAAGAAGAACAAATTGAAGAAACCTCGGCAAGGAGAAGGGGCTGCGGTGAAAAGAAAATCGCGGGAAGGCTCGACGACCTATCTGTGGGAATTTTTGCTCAAACTGTTGCAGGATCGTGAATATTGTCCGCGATATATCAAGTGGACGAATCGTGAGAGGGGTGTGTTTAAACTGGTCGACAGCAAGGCTGTATCGAGACTTTGGGGCTTGCACAAAAACAAGCCTGACATGAATTACGAGACGATGGGACGAGCTCTGAGATATTATTATCAGCGTGGTATATTGGCCAAAGTAGATGGACAAAGATTGGTTTATCAATTTGTTGACGTGCCGAAGGACATTGTGGAGATCGATTGTACGGGGGCGTGAGATAAGGCCTGCCCTTCGTCCAGGGAGCTCGGAATACACGCTACAAAGTCAACGAGTTTTAATAACGATAGTAGTTACGAATACGATAACGATTACGATAATTACTCAAAGGGGAACAAAAACAAAACTCTCTTATATTCAATGTCGTCCTCGTCCCCGACTTTGCCCTTAAAACGAGAGAGGTCATTGTCATCGAACTCTTCCTACAATCAACAACAACAACAACAGCAACAGCATTACGAAGAGCAACGATTGCCAACGTGGCACATCCCTCAAACGATTCATCGCCCTCTCTGACTCCGTTGTTCCTTGTAAAATACACGAAAAAAAATCGAAAAAACACACACACACACACACACACAATAAAAAACGTATGACTGGAAGAATATTTTTGTTTTTTCGACCAAACGCAGAGAAAGAGAGCTCTCGATGCACTTATACGTATAAATTATTCGTCCTCGTTGTCTATGATAATGTGTACGCGAGAATCGTTCTCGTCCTTTCGACCTACAAATTGTACATTGTCCTTGTTGTTTTCTCTAATTGTTTATTTTTTAACTAATGATAACTTTCTCATAGCGTTCGAACAACACTGACGAAAATTGTTATTTCGAGAAACGAACGAAAATCAAGAAATAAAAGTCAATCTCGGAGAATCTACGGACAAATTACTTAAAATTAGCGAACGAGAAAAACAAAAAAGTTTTCATTCTCTCTCACACACTCTGTCTCTCTCGCTCTCTTTCTCGAAGATGAAGTATGGAGGCGATAAGAATTGTAAATTCGGAAATCTAAATAAATTATTTATTGTACATTTGACGATTAATGTGAGATTCAAAGGAAGGGAATAAAACGTTAAAAGAAATACAGGAAAAAGACGCGAGGGAGTGGGTGCGAAAAAAAAATTGTTGAAAGTTCTGGAAACGTGAGAGTTTAGCGAAAGAAAAAAAGTAGAAGAAGGAGGAGAAGCAAAACAAGAAACAAACGAATCGAAATGTGGGCTGTGAAAATAAGTTTGGAGGAAAAAAGCGCTTAAGAAATAAAACAAAAACACACACAAAATTACGGAAATGGACAGCGGAAAGTGATCTCAAAGTTGGCTCTTCGACTGGGCAAGGAGACAAAAAGCTACGCGAGAATCGGGGCTCAGAGAGGGCTCGAAATATTTTTTTAAAATACAAACGAGTGTCAAAAAACTATTTTTCATTTCGTTTGTCTTTCGTGTCTTTGAATTCAGCTAAAAATGGGGTTTTCAACGATTTTGTAAAGGTGCTGGCTATCACACACGAGGTCCAAGAATGTTATTTAGCGAAGAGACGAAAAGATTATTCATTTAACAAACAAAATGGAAGAAAATATTAAAAATGCGAAAAAAAAACATGAAAAAAATTATAAATAAGATTAAAACTTAGCGTTACGATGGTTCATAGATATTATTCAGACAGACATTATCTATATATCTCTGTATATATTATATAAAATATAACTTTAGCATATAAATATATTATTATTATTATTATTATTATTAATATTATTGAATATTATATATATATTATATAAATATATATTGTATGTTATGTAGTAAATGGCGCGTGTTAATGTGTCTCTGTGAGATTTTGCGTCACGTCGGTGCTACTTGAGCACGAAAAAAGGATGGAAAATATTTGTCACATTCTCTGCGACTTCTTCGATGTGAAAATAAAGAAAAAAAAATGAATAAACGAATAAATAATAGACATTTTTTTATACGATCGGTAGCAAAGTGAATAATCGATTCGTTAGGATCATATTTCTATTTGTACAATCTCGTTAAACGCGATCTAACTGCTCACAAGGATTGTGTTTGATATAATCGTCCGAAAACTTTGATCGTCGTTCATAAAAAGAAAAAAAAATGATCAACAAAAGCAACGCGAAGAATTAAAACAGATATTTGTATGGATTTGTATATTTATATATATTTAATCACAAACGCACACTTTGATAAGCTTCCCGATACGAAATAACACGCAAGTCGAAGATGTCGCGAGGGTGGAAAAAAATGAGACCATCTTCGATCGTCGAACGAGAGCCCGGGGTCGTGTAATAATTATCGATACCTTAGAATAATATTTTATTTATTTACGCCCTGGGAGGCCGACGTGAGAGTGAAAAATAAAAAAATAAAACAAAGTAAATAAAATAATGAAAAATTAATGATTACAATGAGACGGCGGTCGTTGGCCGAGAAAAAATGTGTCCCATAGGTTATCATTTTGTATATAGATATTCGCTTAATTAAACAGAATTACTTATGTCAGAAAAACCATTGGTTGGATGGAAATAACGAGAAATGAAGAAATATACGCAAACGAGATACAACTAAACACACCACGGAAACATACATGATACCTTTTTTCGTACGTAAGCGAGTGAGAACGTTGGAAAACCATAAATACACACACACACACATACACACACATCCACACTGCATATAAATTAGTTACTTTTTAGGAATTAAGGCTCTCTGACACACACGGCTCTTCGAAGATGACAGCCTTTCAATCGTTTTTTTTTTTCGTTCCTTTTTTCGGAGTTTAATCGAAATACAGTAAGCCAAGAACAACAAGTTTCGACGAAATATAGAGGAAATAATGAAAATAAAGAAATATTATAACTGATACAGTGATCCAGTGCTGCCAATGAATGCCTGAAACTGTCTTTTGCATTTGCCACACAAACAGACACATACGATTACAAATGAAGACAAAATATACGAAAATATTTACCGAAAAAAAACAAAGCTGTTGATATTGATACGAGAAATTTAAATAAATATTAAATAGTAAACGAATGATGACGAAAAAATAATAATGAAACATTCATAATAATGTTGTGGGACGCCAAACATACCGATGATACAAAACAAATTGCCTTTACGTATTCAACAAACGTTGCCTTTTTAACGAGAGAAAAAATACAAATAATAAAGAGAAACCAAGAAACAAAGATTAATACAAACAAAAAACTGAATTTTCACGATTTTTATCGTAAAGTACTGTCTCACACAAACACACATTATCTGTCCCAGTACTTAAAGAAAAATCATTACAAATATATAAAGAAAATGGAGCAAAAATGGAATAAACACTTTCCAAAATTCCATCGTTTCGAAGATAGATTTTTTTAAGTCGTGTTTTTTGGTACATTTAGCAAAATACAAATACAAACGAAAATCGTATTTCTATGTCGCATCTGTGAGGAAAAATATTTATAAAATATAAACGATACAAAATATTGAGGAGGAGAGAAAAATAATGAAACATTGAATACAAAAATATAACTTGGAAACAGTACAATCGAGGAAAAAAACGAGTACCTATATAAAAAGAAAATATAACACTTCTATACACACCAACAGACGAAATATAGTTACGAAAATACACACATCATTGGAAATAAATGGAAAATATGAAAGAAATGATTATAAACAAATGATGAATGGATACTATCAACAACAACAAACATACCTATTTTTAGGTCATTTAAATTTACATATACATAACATTTGATTACACGCTACGAAATATTTTAAAGCGTAAGACTTAACTGTAATAGAGTTAAAGAATAATAAAAACATTAAATGAAAAATACAATTCGTATGATGATTTTACTTGTAAAAAAAATATATGAGATACGATGGATTGACGTAAGGAACTCTAATGTAACGTTCTGTGATTCGTTGTTTGTAGGTGAAATTTAATAAAAAGAATACTGTATCATAACCACTTGACTCCTTCATTTCCAACACCCATCAGAAACAAATGAAAATGAGCGAAAATCATCGAATTTTTCGTTGAACTCGAAGCTGTCCTAGAATCTACGAAATCAGAGAATAATTTGATTTTATAGATGGAGAAATTTCCATTTTAGTGGTCGGACTAATTTCCGGGATTAAAAATGAGCAAATCCAAATAAGAACGTGCATATCGTGCAGTCTGCGTCATCGATTTTGAAATTTTTTACGAAATTTATAAGCGGTCATTGTACTTTTTAATTACATTTTTATTGCTGTCGAAGGAAAAATTTAATGGGATTCTGAGTTTGAAGAATCTATTGTGGAACGTTCGATACGCGGCTGCGACGTGTTGTTTTTGTTTTTTTTTTTTCGGTCAAGACACTGCACTACGAGTAAGTAGTATTAGGGACAAAGTGAATTCCGCTGTAAGAAACCTTTGCCCATCGTCAATTCCATAACATTTGGTCGCGATGATAAAAGTTTGGTGGGTTTGACGTAACGACTAAATATAGAACGGATGAGAGAAGGCATTTAAAGAGTGCGGTACTCTCCCTAATTGAGAACAGCGCCATCGTAATGCCGGAAAAGGGCGCGGGGAGCGGTGTGTAAGAGGATTTTACGACGCTCTCGCGTTGCGCAGAGATGCGCGGATAACAGTAGTGTACTGTACAGCGCCGGTGTCGAACGACATTTGTCAAATCGAACGAATACAAACGTGAGTAAAACTCTCATTTTCCAGCGTCAAAAGGTAGTAAAAAAAGCTAGCGATCATTGTTACGAAGTGAAGAAAATCTCAGGAATTTATTGGATTACAGGAAAAAGTGGTGCACAGTACGCCGAACCAAAAACGATTTATTGATCGACTCGAGTCCATTCCCGTTTGCCACACCCGTCGGCCATTTTGACCCACTCGAACGCGAGTTGACAACTCGGCGTTCGCAGTAATAATCAGTTCTATCAAATCCGTTTCAAATCATGGATCAAATAACACCCAAAGAAGTTAAGATCCTCGAGAACCCTGAAGATATTCAGGAACGTCGTGAACAAGTGCTCACTCGCTATGCCAACTTTAAAGCGGAGGCTCATCACAAACGAGAGAAACTCGAGGACTCTCGTCGCTTTCAGGTACGTCGATGATATCATTCTTTTTTTTCGACAGCTCACTATAATCGTGATGACGACAGTGTTATCAATGCTAACAACTACAAGGTCGTGTATCATTAATTATACTTGAGCAAACACATGAAATAATCGAAAAAATTATTCTCGAAGATTCACGATCCTCTCGTAATGTCATTCGGTTTTGTTTTCCTATAAACAAAAAGCATTTTTTTCACTTTTTATTCCCCTGTTTCAAACCGTTTCCCCATAAATTCGGACTTTCCTTTTAACGCAATTCTGACACGATTGTGATTGTGATAAATGCCCAATATTTTTTATAAACTTCATCCCTTATCATGGATCGAATTTTCGAATTTGAAATTGGAAAAAATCTCAAATCAAATTCGTTATTTTGTCGATTATCGAAATTGGAAAAAGTCGTTGGACCATTTTTTTATCGCTAGTGTTAACTTTTTCTGACTATCATTGTCATTTGCATAGTATTTCAAACGCGATGCGAACGAGCTCGAAGGATGGATTTACGAGAAGCTCCAAGCAGCTTCGGACGAGAACTACAAAGATCCGACGAATCTTCAAGCGAAGATACAGAAGCATCAGGCTTTCGAGGCGGAGGTGGCGGCTCATTCCAACGCAATAGTCTTACTGGACAATACGGGCCAAGAGATGATCGCGCAGTATCATTTTTCGAGCGACATGATTCGCAAGCGTCTGGAGGAGCTTCACCGGCTCTGGGAATTGTTGTTGTCGCGTTTAGCGGATAAAGGTTTGAAGTTGCAACAAGCGTTGGTGTTGGTGCAGTTTTTGCGCCACTGCGACGAGGTGATGTTCTGGATAAACGACAAAGAGGCTTTTGTGACGACGGACGAGTTCGGCCACGATCTCGAGCACGTAGAAGTGCTGCAACGGAAATTCGACGAGTTCCAAAAAGACATGGCCAGCCAGGAGTATCGTGTGACGGAGGTGAACGAACTCGCGGACAAGCTCCTCCTCGACGGGCATCCTGAGCGCGACCAGATTCTCGGACGCAAAGAAGAGTTGAACGAATCTTGGCAGCGATTGAAACAATTGGCAATTTTGCGCCAAGAGAAATTGTTCGGAGCTCATGAGATTCAGAGATTCAATCGTGACGCGGACGAGACTATGGCGTGGATCGCGGAAAAGGACGTTGTCCTGTCGTCGGACGACTTTGGGCGGGACCTCGCGAGCGTACAAACGTTGCAACGGAAACACGAGGGCATCGAGCGCGATCTCGCTGCTCTGGAGGACAAAGTTGCGACTCTTGGGGCGGAGGCTGATCGTCTCGCGGCAATCCATCAAGCCGATCATTCCCAACAGATTCAAGCGAAAAGAGCCGAGATTCTACAGTCCTGGGAGAGTCTGACTGCCAAGGCGAAAGAACGTCGCTTCAAGCTCGATGAATCTTATTACCTTCATCGTTTTCTCGCCGATTATCGCGATCTCGTCTCCTGGATGAATGACATGCGAGCTATTATCTCCGCTGACGAGTTGGCCAAGGACGTTGCCGGTGCGGAAGCTCTGGACGAACGGCATCGCGAACATCGGGGCGAAATCGACGCTCGAGCCGATAGTTTCGATTCCACTACCCTCGCCGGCAACAAACTCCTCGAGAGGAAACATTACGCTGCTGAGGAAGTTGCAAGGAAGCTGGACTCACTCGCCGAGGATAAATCTTCGCTCCTCGAGCTCTGGGAGACCCGACGCATTCTCTACGAGCAATGCATGGACCTTCAATTGTTTTATCGCGACACCGAGCAAGCGGACGCGTCGATGGCGAAGCAAGAAGCTTTCCTGGCCAACGAGGACCTCGGTGACTCTCTGGACAGCGTCGAGGCTCTGATCAAGAAGCACGAGGACTTTGACAAATCTCTTGCAGCTCAAGAAGAAAAAATCAAGGCTCTGGACGAATTTGCTGGGAAACTGTGCGAAGGTGGACATTACGCCGGTGACGACGTCGCCGATTGTCGTCGCATGCTTCTCAAGCGTCGAGCGATTCTTCTCGAAAAGTCAGCCCAACGTCGTCGTCGTCTCGAGGACGCTTACAAACTCCAACAGTTTGAGCGCGACTGCGATGAGACGAAGGGATGGGTAAACGAGAAATTGAAGTTCGCGACCGACGACAGTTACCTCGATCCGACCAATCTCAACGGGAAAGTACAGAAACATCAGAATTTCGAGCAAGAATTAAACGCGAACAAGACTCGAATGGAGGAGATGGTATCGACGGGCCAGGAGTTGATCGAGGCTGAACATTACGCGAGCGATCGTATCCGCGCCGGCATCGACGAGATCGTAACTCTGTGGGAGAGTTTGACTCGAGCCACGGAGAAGAAAGGCGCTAAATTGCAGGAAGCCTCGCAGCAGCAACAATTCAATCGCACCGTCGAAGACATCGAGCTCTGGCTTTCCGAAGTCGAGGGTCAATTGATGTCCGAAGATTATGGTAAAGATCTTACCAGCGTTCAGAATCTCCAGAAAAAACACGCACTCTTGGAAGCTGATGTTGGCTCGCACGCCGATCGTATCGAAAGCATAACTCAGGCTGCCGAACAATTCGTTAACAACGGTCATTTCGATGCCGACAACATTAGAGCCAAACAGGAACAAATGCAATCTCGTTACTCGGCCCTTCAGCGGCCGATGAGCATCCGCAAACAGCGACTTCTCGATTCTCTTCAAGTTCAACAACTCTTCCGGGACATCGAGGACGAGGAAGCTTGGATCAGGGAGAAGGAGCCCGTCGCCGCGAGTACCAATCGTGGTCGAGACCTCATCGGCGTACAAAATCTCCAGAAGAAACATCAGGCTGTTTTGGCAGAAATAAACAATCACGAGCCGAGAGTCGCTGCCGTTTGTCAAGCCGGTTCGAGGATGTTGCAGGACGAGCATTTCGCTGCGGAGGAGATAAGCCAGCGGCTCGCCGCACTCGATGAACACTGGGGACAGCTGAAAGAAAAAGCTCGTCAGAGGAAAACCGACCTGGACGATTCGCTGCAGGCTCATCAATATTTCGCGGATGCTAACGAGGCCGAGTCGTGGATGAAGGAAAAGCGTCCGATCGTGATGAACGCCGATTACGGCAAGGACGAGGACAGCTCCGAGGCACTCTTGAAAAAGCACGAAGCGTTGGTCAGCGATCTCGAAGCTTTTGCCAGCACAATCGCTGCGCTCGGAGAACAAGCCGCAGCTTGTCGTCAACAAGAAACCCCGACCATTGACATCGCCGGCAAGGAATGCGTCGTTGCTCTTTACGACTACGCGGAAAAGTCACCGCGCGAAGTTTCTATGAAGAAGGGCGACACTTTGACGCTTTTGAACTCTAACAACAAGGACTGGTGGAAGGTCGAGGTTAACGATCGCCAAGGCTTCGTGCCAGCTGCTTATGTAAAGCGGGTCGAACCCGAGGCCGGATTGAGCGCTTCGCAACAGAACTTGGCTCGAGAACAAAGCTCCATCGCTGCGAGGCAAGCACAGATCCAAGCCCAATACGACGATCTCATTCATTTGGCACGCGAACGCCAGAACAAACTCAACGAAACCGCGAAAGCTTACGTCCTCGTACGCGAAGCAGCTGAGTTGGCCACCTGGATCAAGGACAAAGAAAATCACGCGCAGGTTCAAGACGTCGGTGAAGATCTCGAACAGGTCGAGGTCATGCAAAAGAAATTCGACGATTTCCAAGCTGATCTCAAAGCCAACGAAGTCCGTCTTGCTGAGATGAATGAAATCGCTGTACAGCTGATGAGCCTCGGACAAACCGAAGCTGCTCTTAAGATACAAACGCAAATACAAGATTTGAACGAGAAGTGGAGCAGCTTGCAAACTCTTACCGCTGAGAGAGCCAGCCAATTGGGATCTGCCCACGAAGTCCAACGTTTCCATCGTGACGTCGACGAGACGAAAGATTGGATCCGTGAGAAAGATGCTGCTCTCAACAACGATGACCTTGGCAAAGATTTGCGAAGCGTACAAGCTTTGCAGAGAAAACACGAAGGACTCGAGCGCGATCTCGCTGCTCTCGGCGACAAAATCAAACAACTCGACGAAACCGCCAATCGCCTCATGCAATCACATCCCGACACCGCTGAACAGACTTACGCTAAACAAAAAGAAATTAACGAGGAATGGACTCAACTCACCGCCAAAGCCAACTCGAGGAAAGAAAAACTTTTGGATTCCTATGACCTTCAACGCTTCCTCAGCGATTATCGCGATCTCATGGCCTGGATCAACTCCATGATGGGCCTCGTTGCCTCTGAAGAACTTGCATCCGACGTCACCGGAGCGGAAGCTCTCCTCGAACGCCATCAGGTACCTTTCTCCTTTTTCAACCACCATTTTTATTTTACATTCCAAAAATATTCTTCTCATACATTCCCAGTCAAAAAGCTCTCTTCTATCGATTTCCCGATGCTTGGTAATTTTATGAGACCCTGAACGTCGTTCAGCAATCGATATTGAAGCCGCGTCGATAAATTATCAAAAGATTGCCCAACGAACAAACATTTCTGACAACTAATGCACTAAGGACCTAATCAGTTCGATCGTTTTAATTTTTGTTGCTCGAAATGCCCCCTTAAATAAAGAGAAATGTGTAAGATAGAGTAACGCCAGTAAGCGATTTCGATTGTAGAATCACAGAGCAGAGATAGATGCGCGATATGGAATACGTCCCGAGGTATCGTCCGAGCATGCCACGGTTTCATAAATTTTCTCTCTTTATTTTCTACATATTAAAAAAAAAGCATCTCAGACACTCTTTTGAAGAATTCTATGCGTTGAGCAGTGTCTGATTTTTCGGAGTGTTGACCCATTAACAGCATCAGACTTTCCAGGAAGTTAATGTAATTGTAAATTTTCTGATATTGTTGAAGTAGAAAGAAGGAAAGATTTGTTATTTTTGAAAGTTTTGTTTGCTGGTTGAATATTTCGTTTGACGTAGGAATTAGCAATTTCTAACAACACTGTTTGCAGTGAAAATGAATTTGATTGCGATGATTCGCATCTTGCGTTATCGTTTTTGGCGAAATTTAACCATGAACCGTGAGCATTTTTTGGTTGTTTTTTTCTTGATTTTATTCGTTTAATGAAAATGTTTGAATGGCAGGAGCATCGCATGGAAATAGACGCGAGGGCAGGAACCTTCCAAGCTTTCGAACTGTTCGGTCAGCAGCTGTTGCAATCCAGTCACTACGCGAGCGTAGAGATACAGGAAAAATTAGAGTCAATGGCAGAGGCGCGTCAAGAGTTGGAAAAGGCGTGGATCCAGCGAAGAATGCAGTTGGATCAGAATTTGGAGTTGCAGTTGTTCTGTCGAGATTGCGAGCAAGCGGAGAATTGGATGAGTGCGCGAGAGGCGTTCCTAAGCAGCGCGGACGCGGTTGACAGTAGCGACAACGTCGAGGCGTTGATAAAGAAGCACGAGGACTTTGACAAGGCGATAAACGCGCATGAGGAAAAAATCGCAGCGTTGCAAACGTTGGCTGATCAATTGATAGCGGCGGAACATTACGCAGCAAAACCGATCGACGAGCGACGCTGTCAAGTCCTGGATCGTTGGCGCCACCTCAAAGACGCTCTCATCGAGAAACGATCTCGTTTGGGCGAGTCACAAACGCTCCAGCAGTTCTCTCGCGATGCCGACGAGATGGAAAATTGGATCGCTGAAAAATTACAACTCGCCACTGAAGAGAATTACAAAGATCCAGCGAATATTCAATCTAAACATCAGAAACATCAAGCTTTCGAGGCCGAATTAGCCGCGAATGCCGATAGGATCCAATCGGTTCTGGCTATGGGGGGAAATCTGATAGAAAAACATCAGTGCGCCGGCTCCGAGGACGCTGTTCAAAAGCGTTTAGCTTCGATCGCCGATCAGTGGGAATACTTGACGCAAAAAACGACCGAAAAATCAATGAAGCTGAAAGAAGCAAACAAGCAGCGGACTTACATCGCGGCTGTGAAAGATCTTGATTTTTGGTTGGGCGAAGTCGAGAGTCTCCTCACCTCCGAGGACGCTGGTAAGGATCTCGCTTCTGTACAAAACCTCATGAAAAAGCATCAACTCGTTGAGGCTGATATACAGGCTCACGAGGAGCGAATAAAGGACATGAACGCGCAAGCTGATTCCTTGATCGGTAGCGGACAGTTCGATGCCGCTGGAATACAAGAAAAACGTCAAAGTATCAACGTGCGTTATGAGAGAATCCGGAATCTTGCCGCTCACCGACAAGCTCGCCTCAACGAGGCGAACACTCTCCATCAATTTTTCCGCGACATCGCGGACGAGGAGTCCTGGATAAAGGAGAAAAAACTGCTCGTCGGCTCGGACGATTACGGTCGTGACTTGACGGGCGTTCAGAATCTGAAGAAAAAGCACAAGCGTCTCGAAGCCGAACTCGGGAGTCACGAGCCCGCGATTCAAGCGGTTCAAGAAGCTGGTGAAAAATTGATGGACGTCTCGAACTTGGGCGTACCGGAGATCGAGCAACGTTTGAAACTTCTCAATCAAGCCTGGGCCGAGTTGAAACAATTGGCTGCTAATCGTGGACAGAAGCTCGACGAGTCGCTGACTTATCAACAATTTTTGGCCAAGGTCGAAGAGGAGGAAGCCTGGATCACGGAGAAACAACAACTTCTCTCCGTTGAGGATTACGGCGACACGATGGCCGCGGTGCAGGGATTACTGAAGAAACACGACGCTTTCGAGACAGATTTCGCAGCGCACGGTGAACGTTGCGTTGATATTTGTGACGCTGGCGAGAATCTCATAAAAGCGGGTAATCATCGTGCCGATGCGATAGGCCAACGTTGCACTCAGTTACGCAACAAGCTCGAGCAGCTCGGGGCTTTAGCCGCGAGAAGGAAAACTCGTCTCAACGACAACTCGGCTTATCTTCAATTCATGTGGAAAGCCGATGTCGTTGAGTCATGGATCGCTGACAAAGAGACTCACGTTCGTTCCGAAGAGTTCGGTCGAGATTTGTCCACCGTCCAGACTCTCTTGACGAAGCAGGAAACCTTCGACGCTGGTCTCCATGCGTTTGAGCACGAGGGAATTCAAAACATTACCTCCCTCAAGGAAATGCTCGTTGATTCCGGACACGACCAAACTGCCAGCATCCAGAAACGACACGCTGACGTCATAACCCGCTGGCAAAAGTTGCTCGCCGATTCGGACTCGAGGAAACAACGATTGTTGCGCATGCAAGATCAATTCCGCCAGATCGAAGAATTGTATTTGACCTTCGCGAAAAAAGCTTCCGCCTTCAACTCCTGGTTCGAGAACGCCGAAGAAGATCTTACCGATCCCGTCCGTTGCAACAGCATCGAAGAAATTCGAGCATTGCGCGAAGCCCACGCACAATTCCAAGCTAGCTTGTCCTCCGCCGAAGCCGATTTCCAAGCACTCGCTGCACTCGATCGTCAAATAAAAAGCTTCAACGTTGGACCCAATCCTTACACTTGGTTTACCATGGAAGCTCTCGAAGACACTTGGCGCAACTTGCAGAAAATCATCAAAGAACGTGATGTCGAACTCGCCAAGGAGGCTCAACGACAGGAAGAAAACGATAAACTCAGAAAAGAATTCGCCAAACACGCCAATGCTTTCCACCAATGGCTCGCAGAAACAAGGTTCGTTGTCAAAAGATTGCTCTCAATATTTCACAACTCAAAACTAAAGTTCACAACAGCCTGAATTAAAAAAAAAAAGAAATACACTCGGTCCTTCTGACCCAGGCACTTTGCATGCTCATAACTCTTGGGGAAAAAAATCTGTTCAATGTAGATTTCTTTTCAGTAAAAGCTGACGCGAGTTCGGGTCAAAATGACCCATCGTTGTAACCGTTAAAAAAAAATCCTACTTTTTGCTCGTAGAACGTCCATGATGGAAGGTTCCGGTTCCCTGGAACAACAATTGGAAGCAACGAAACGTAAGACCCAAGAAGTTCGAGCACGACGTCAGGATTTGAAAAAGATCGAAGATCTCGGAGCCATCCTCGAGGAACACTTGATCCTGGACAATCGTTATACCGAACACAGTACGGTCGGTCTCGCGCAGCAGTGGGATCAATTGGATCAACTCGGTATGCGGATGCAGCACAATTTGGAGCAACAGATACAAGCGAGAAATCAATCTGGTGTTTCCGAGGACGCTCTCAAGGAATTCTCCATGATGTTCAAGCACTTTGACAAGGACAAGAGCGGCCGTTTGAATCACCAAGAATTCAAATCTTGCCTTCGAGCTCTTGGCTACGACTTGCCAATGGTCGAGGAAGGACAACCTGACCCAGAATTCGAAAACATTCTCGGTGAGTTGACATTATCAAAAGGATTCTAATTAAATTTTCTAGCATCGAATTTCTTCATTTACAAAATCCTTAAAAAAAAAAAATATTTTTTGAATTTTGAAATATCGAAAAATTGCTCATTTTCCAGATATCGTCGATCGAAATCGCGATGGTTATGTTTCGCTGCAAGAGTACATGGCTTTCATGATAAGCAAGGAGACCGAAAACGTGCAAAGCTCCGAGGAAATCGAAAACGCTTTCCGAGCGATTACAGCTGCCGATCGACCTTACGTAACGAAAGAGGAACTTTACGCGGTAACTACAATATTCATTCCTCTGCATTGGAGCGAAAATCAACGAAACTTTGACGAAATTTGAACAGATTTTCAAATCCTTTGTCGTTTTTTGAATTTTCAGAACCTTACAAAGGAGATGGCCGATTATTGCACCGCTCGAATGAAACCGTACGTGGATCCAAAGACCGAGAGACCGATAACTGCCGCCTTGGATTACATAGACTTCACTCGCACTCTTTTCCAAAACTAACAGGTTACTTGTCGAGCATAAACAAATATATATATTACTTTTAATTATTTCTATGGTTCGTCGAAAAAAAATAATGATCAAAAAACACGAAAAACGATACTCGAATTGCAAAATTGTTGTTGAGCCAAAAACCGTAATTCCATTCATTCGAATCTCCAATTAATCAACGCCTTGCATGATTCGCATGTTTTTTTCTTCAAACTTTCTGTATTACAATTTTTACGACGGTCGAGTACGAAATACACGATAGATCGAGAGTGCTCGTTTATGAATATCAGAATTATCAAAATTTCGAACGATTTTAGAGCTTCTATGGAATCGCTTAAACGTTGCATATATTTGTAGCTTGTTATTTGAATATAAATATATAAAGGAACACTGGAAAAAAATGCGAATTTATTGTGTTTTCACGAAAAAAAAACTCTACTCCCTTCCTCCGTTTTTTTTTTTTATTTTCACTTTTATTCAAAACTCAAGCTACAGGTCATTCGGCTCTATGAAGTTTCATGTCTTTGCGCAACAGTTTACGAAGTCCATGGCTCATGTAGAAAGGCTTGGTCAAGCCGTCGTGACGCTCGCAATCTTCAAGGAAACACAGGAACAACGTATCGACGGCGACCTCGTAAACACCGAAAAATACGTTCGCCACCAAATACGCTGCGATAGTGACCAAGACTACGGGAACCCACCAGAGCTCGACTTCGTATTTCGTGCCTGTATAAATCCACCATGTCGTGCCACCCATTGCCGCGGCAATGGCGACTTTTCCAAGGAAGAGTAACCACGAAACGATCTATAAAAAAAATTCCTCAATTTTTTCGCTTCGTCAATCGATCGGAATACGCGATATAAATTTGGCAAATCAGTGGGAAACTCACGTTATTCAAAACAATGACGCGGACCACGTTCCTCAGCAAAAGGCCCAAAGCATCGCCAGCCGAGCTGCACAAACCTTTGCCGTAAACAGCGCAAACGATGTATGCGTTACGATTCATAAATTTCAAAAACTTTTCCAACATCGCCATCAACGCCTGGGCACAGCAAATCCATAGTCGACTGCATAAGTAATAGACACAGCCTCCCTCTGTGCTCGCTGAATATTTTATCGCTTCCAGAACATATCGTATGCAACGACATATTGTTATAAGCAGAGAACCAAATGCAACAGTTCCCAAATGGTACCTTCAATAATTATGAAAATAATTAATTAATTCGATCAAATTGAAAATATCGAAATTCAAAAAACTACTCGCGATTGGTTCTCGGAACTAGAAAAAAGATTAACCTTATCGTTCTCCAGGCTCCAGTGGCAAGTGCGAAAAATGGAACATCACGTTTCTTGAACGTCCAATACCAAGTTGCAAATGTCGATGCCAGTATCATTTCACCGAGCGCCGTAATAAAACAATAGAACCAGATAAAGCCAATTATATGGATCGCGATGAACGTCCTTTCTTTCCAGGTTTCATCAAATTTGATCGACCACAAAAACAAACCGATTACTATGACATAAACGAGCGATCCCAAATGGCACATTGCAGGGAATATTGGAAACAGAAGAGTCGATAATATTGATGAAACTGCCCTAAAAAAAATTCAATGATTCAGTGATGAGCAATTTATTCTTCGTCAACAACTAAGCAAAAAATTAATAAATCGAACTTCCGTTCAATTCTCCCAATGCAAGTCGATCACGGAGCCAAATAAAATTATTCACGACAGTTTTGAAAAACTTCGACAACTCACTTGCTGGCTTCTTTTATGAGCTGGCATGCCAAACGAATTCTGCTCACTACACAGAGTACGATGAGCAAAATTAAGCCTGCGATGATAGCGGATATAATTGTCAATGTCAAATACAAAATTCCACCGTCGGTCTCGTAGAGATGATAAAAAAAGTAAGCTATCCCCAGGGAAGCAGCACAAAGCACGGCGATGGAAATAAAAACGAAGGGGAATGCCAGCCATCTCAATAGAAATATGTAAATCATACAGACTGCTGCACCACCAACGACAAGTCCCAAGACTAAACCTCTAAAAAGAGACACCGAAGATTAGCAGAATCAATCAATAAATAGATTAGTTTATAATCGAACGACAAGATTCAAAATTTATTAATTTCACTTCATTGTATTTTATTCGAACTGGATAGAAAGATGAATTCGTGGATGCAGACCTTGTTTGTATTATCGTATCGACGATTTTTTCACCGTAAGCCAGAGCTTTAACGATATTCTGAACTTCCTCTCCCCCGGAAGTAGTCAAATTGAGTAACCCAATGGGTATATTATTGGGAAGACATCGTTTAACGAAAGATGTGCTGTTTAAATACCATTCGGCACACTTTTTGTTTTGTATCAATTCTATTAATTCGACTGCATTTTTGTCCGAGACGTCGACACCGGTTTCACAAATCATGTGTTCTCGTGTGTACTCCAATGAGGTATTATAAATAAAAAAAGAGAACCAATTTGACGAAGGGCATTCACTCCGACAAACTTGCGGCGTTTCACATTTGCGATGGAGATTGACACATTGTCGCAAATCGAAAAAAACCAAATACTTCTGGTTCGCAACTTCTTCGTCGAAACCACATTTCCTACCGTGACTGTCTACTGGTGCCATTAATCGTTCTATGTCGCCATGAATCACAGCTATTAAAAAAATCGAGGCAATCGAAAAATTATTGTGTGAATCATTGAGTTGTAAATTAAAGAAAAATGTGACGAATTTTACCGTAACTTCCTATGGCAATCCAAACAGCCATAAACGCTACAAATATTATAAGACAAGGCCAATCTGTACAGGAACGACTCTTCAGTGGCCCCTTAAAGTCTTCGGAATACTCGTATCTTCTTCCCACTAGTTTTCATTATCGGAAGTAGACAAATATTTTATATCAGTCGATTCTTTTTTTCATTTAATATAGAAAACCTTTTGTCCATGATTCCAGGGAATTTTACCATCATTTTTTGACAGAGTCAAACAAGAACAGTTTTTCTTTTTTTTTTCATAAAAAGAATCTATCTTCATTTTTGATTATTGCATCTTTAAAGATGCGAATAAAATAACGTTCAAATGCCTCTGATCAAAACACTGACCGCTGTAGCAAAATTTTGATCAATTCTCTCGACATAATTGCCAACAATAGTGTTATCGGAAAATGTCGAAATTTCACTAAAATCGGGACTATTTTCGATAGAGAACGACACGTTTTCGTAAACACTTGTGGAATCACAATGCAATTTCTGATACGAACCATCGATCGCCATTTTTCCAAATTTTCACAAGATCAAGGCTATGGAATTGAGCGAGGAACACTTCACACAAAATACTTGATAAACAAAATCACGACATTATGAAAGCTTGCAAGGATATGACACCAATTTCAACGGCGGTGACAATTTTGAACCAACCTCCAGGTTGGTCTGATTTGACTTATCGTCGACAAACTGGAATAAAAAGTGAGTCCGTGATCTATCTTATCTCTTGGTACGTAGATACCGATGGACAGGATCGCGTGTAGAGATTAATCGAGATTGCTAAACGTATGACGTAGAGATTGTTTATTCGGATATGCTAAGCTCCGCTGAAAAAATTAATCATAGACCGAATCTTTTACCGCACAGACTGTTTGATTCTTCAACTTTTTTCGTCTGTTTGCTCTTGTTGCGCAATGTTTGTACTGATTTGAGAAAATTCTCCGAACCCCTCGAGCCTTGACATCTTAATCTTATTAAAATCATTGATATTTTTCACATTTCTGGAATTCTAACTTTCGATTGTGAGTTGAGATGTTGAGATTGAACAACGGAAAGTGAAAAAATCCTTTTTTCGGGATTATTTCCATTGGGAAAACAATTTTCTATTGCGGATTCCTAAAGTTTCAATATGAAATCTTCTTTTCGTTAAAAATATCATTTCGAGGAATAAAGCACCGAGGATTGACGCTCCATGATTAATATTTCTACTGATGATTTCTCAAGAACCTTTGCAATCATTTATTGTTGGAAATGATAATCGATCGAGAGATACAGAGATATATATAGTTATGAGTCAAACAATTGGCTGATCATTATCTACAATAATCATTTTTTCTTTTTCGGTAAAAATCTATCAAGTACGCCGTACTTCTCAGCGTTAACTGCTTTGCGATTCTGTTCCTCGGCGGCCTGAACCGCGCGCCTTTTCTCAGCCGCTTCCTGTAAGATGTTAAAAAACTCGTTATCGTTGCAATCAATGAATCGTCCGTCTTATCGTATAAATAATTGAAGAGATGGTTAATTGAAGCGCAAGTGCAGATAAAACGATTGGATGAGTCATTTGCAGTCGAAATTGCTGTTCAAAACATTTTGCCATCAATCAATTCCTCATCCGAACCTTTTTTCAAGTTTCTTTTTACGTGGTTTTTATTGACTTTGGAACGTACCTTTCTACTAATTTCTTTGAGGATCTTTTTCGTTCGTATGACCTTGGCGGTACCTCCTTTGCCCTTGGCTTTCGTTTTTCGAGGTTTGAAATCGATGGCCTTTGGCTTGATGTACTGTTTAGACAAAATAATGTAAATTTAAAATAAACACGAGCATCATTTTACGTCGAAAAATCGTGATAAGAAAAAATAGCGTACCAGAAGCTTCTTCTTTGCCTCGACTCTTTCTTTGAGGGTCGGGACATCGACTTCGGCAACAGCAGAAGGATCCAGAGTGATAAACTCTGGTTGTATTTTGTCGAGAAGCGCTTTCACTTCGGCTTCTCGTCTCTGAGTCTTCGTCTGGAAGGGATTCGCTTCAAGGGCGTCAAAGTTCGCCTCAGCACTTCCTGGCACTAAAAGTGACGTGAAGCCTTTGGCTGTTGTTATTCCCAATACGTCCTCGTACGGACAAAACTGCATCCCTGACACCGACCAGTTGGACTTGTAGCCCATGTAGCGTTTTATCGAATCGTTGTGTGAATCTCTAGATAAAGGAAAAAAAATAGTTCAGTTGGAAGGACAACACTGATGGGAACTGGCGCAACGATGCAAAAGATAATTCTCGAGTATTTACCGATAAACTTCCACGATATTTCCCATTGAAACGGAAAGAAGTCCCGTTTGGCTGTACGAGATATTGTGAGCCGGGGCTCTCAGAACTGCTGAACTGACAGGCCCGGCCAATTGACGAACGTCCCAAATTTTTAAGGAACGACCACAACTGGCAGTCGCCATGTATGTGCCGTAAGGATGAACGTTGCAGGCTGTTATCGCCTCGTGATGACACAACATTTTCGCAAGTGGTTGACGGCTGTTTGGGGACCACATCGAAACCACTCCTTTCGAATTTCCCACGCAGAGAACCGCGTTGCTAGGATTTTGCGTCATTACCTGCGAAATTAATTTTTAAAAATTCAGACGCCGTTTTCGTCAATGTTCAAAAACTTTCGAGCGATTATACATTAATTTTGAAGTTTGCATCATGGGAATGCAAGAAAATCGTGTTTCTTTTGTATAATAAAGCCAAAAATGTGTGTGGAACGTTTTCCCATGTTAATGGGACTTTTTTGTTGCAGCGATAAAAGTTTCAGTGCCACCATGATTTTTTTCACTTACATTGATTCTGCCGAGTTTGGAATCGAATCTGGATATAATTTTTCCAACGGAAACGTCCAGCCAGACCAGATAGCCCTCGGTAGACGAGCTGGCAAGTAAGAAGTGATAAGGCAAAAATTCGAGTTTGGTAACGCCGTACATTCTCTTAAGGCAGTGGAGCTCGATACCCGTATTATCGTAAATATAAGTCCAATCTTTTTGTGCAACCGCAAACATGGTTTCGACGTGTAGCCAAGCAACGTCGTGAATGGCTTCCATGACGTTAAGTTCGCAGGCTAATTTCTTGGTGACCCAGTCAAAGGCGGCGAGATGGCCGACTTTTCCGCCGACTAGCAAATGTCTGCCGTTTCTCGTGTACCTCATGCAATACGGCCCGAAATCCATTTTCAAATCGAAATGTTTGGCTGCGCTTGTGATATCAACATTCTCAGCAATTTCTTTCTGTTTAAATTGGGTTGTGGTTTCACCCGCTTCTGTTTCCAGAAAGCCCTGTTCTTCGGTAAGCAAAAGCTCCGTTCTTGCAGCTTGTTCCGTAGCTTTCTCAATGGCTCGTTCTTTTATCCGCAATCTTTGCCTTTGAATTTTCGTCTGTATTCTGCTGCTGCCAGCTCGCAAATCCAAACCTGCGCCTCTGGCATGCTTCGCTAGTCTTTCTTTACTGACAGGCGCTTTTCCCGGGTACTTAACCTTCGCACCTGCAAAGTAGAGCGCAAAAAATGCAGTTTGTAAACGTTACTTAAATTTGAATATTTTCTACGTACTGGATTTCTTCATTATGGATTTTTTGTAGCTAATTAATCACGAGAACAACAGAAGTAACAATTATTTTATTGTTTTGGTATTGGGGCTGCATTTACACGTGCATCTTGCGCGCGGCCATTTTCGAACGCCATAAGCTGCTCATCCCAAGATTTCATACTACAGCCGCAATCCATAGATGACACTACACGTATTTTCTTCCCCTAAAAAAAGAACGAGACAAGTTCGCGCTTTCCGGAGTTCGACATTTGCGTTCGACGTGATCTAAAAACTGTTGCGTTCAAAGTTAACAATAGTCGTAATACAATTTTCAACAACCGTGAATCAGTGACAAATGGTTAAAACTTGCTAACACAAAATAATCATGCAAATTGCATCTGATCCGAAGGACGTACAGGTACGATATCTTTAAAGGTCGATTGACAAATTTCCGTTACGAAAAGTGCCGGTCAGGTTAAACACCGTTCGGTCGAAATGATGTTGAAAATTCAGAACAACCAAGAGACAATTCAAACGTCACGAAACAAAAAACAATGTCAACATCCTAACATCCTAACGAAGCGCCATCAACCCAATTACGCTTCTGCTAACGTTAATCTGTAGAATTCCGTTTATTTCCGATATAAAACCATAACAATGATGATTTTCGTGCAGGACCTTCAATTTAAACAATGGAGTACGCGCCAAATATTGGATGGCTTTACGACAATCCCAACGGCATGTAATCTCATTACAACAGATACAAAAAGAGGACTGCTGTATGTGGGCCATGATAATAAAATAACTGTTCTGAGGTGCAATGCCGCAGCCGCCGGCGACTGGAAGTTCGAACACGAGCTTCCGCAAACGATATCCCGAGTAGCTCTGAGCTGCGACAACGAATATGTCTCAATCACTTTTCAGAAAGCAAGGGCAAGGATTTACAGCGCCGCCTCGCTGACGACTAACGTAAGTTATCACAGTTTGTACGTCGCTGATTTTTTTTTCTAATAGATTGTCTCGATACAAAAAAAAAAAATTCCTCGTCAGAAACGCTAATTATTCATTTTGCTGCAACTCTTTTGGGCCCGTTTCTAGTCTCGGTGCGGAACTCGCGTTCTGGAAAAGAAACTGAGAGATCTTTTGATCACAAGTCACGAATGTAAAAAAAGGGTTTGGGCTTTTTCAGAATCCGGAGACGCTGCAGGAGATCCAATTGTCGCTATCGAGCGAGGATGTCTTTGCCTACGACTTGAAATGGAACCCAGCAGTGCCGGGTATGTTTTGCACGGTATCGAGCGACCACACGATAGGAAGTTTCGTGGTGAAGACGGAGCAAAAAGCGACGGTAGGGTTGGTAGCGATGGAGAAGATCCCAGGTCTAGAGATTCTGTGTGTGGCGTGGAGTCCAAAGGGAAAGCAAATAGTTGTGGGTTGCAAGAACGGGAACATTGTGCAGTTGAAGCAAGACTTGAAATTGGCGAGAACGATCATGGGTCCGTCACCGAGTGTGGGAGGAGTGATAGCAATATTGTGGATCAGTAATTACCAATTTTGCACGACGTACCAAGATCTGAGTGACCGTTCGATAAAGGTTCTCATAGTGGATGCGCCGAAGGGAGCGGTGAGTGGAAAGTTCACTTGTTACGACGACATAACGTACGGGACACCAGAGGCCGAATCGGAAGCTTCGTACTCGCGTTATTATTTGGACCATATTGCGGAATGGGGATTAATTATAGCGGCGAGTAGCAGCAGTTCAGAGGTGGCGGTTTTGGGCTGCCACGAGAATGGGAGTGTCTGGGAGCAGTGGCAATTAGTGGACAGCGGGAGAGCGCAACTTCCGTTAATACGGACAACCGAGAGTTATCCGGTGGGCATAACGATCGACAGATCCTCCGACGCCAAGTTGGCCCTGAGTCCGGAAGTTACGCTTCCGCATCCGGTGCCGGTGCTCCACATCTTCGGTACTTCCGGTCAACTGATAAGTTTCCACATAGTCAATTTCAAACCCAATTGTCCTGCAATTTGTACACCACCGACCGAGATCATCACGACGATTCAAAATCCAACCTCACGACAAAGTCTTTTGCCTTCGGAAATATCGTTCAATTTAAAGAGCGGAGTGACTAGTACGCCGTTGCCAAAGCAGGGCGAATTTCCAGGAATAGAAAGACCGAAAGTATTACCGTCTGCTATTTTGTTCAACGAACCTGCAAAAGCAAGTTTATCCCTGCAACCACAACAACAACAACAACAGCAACAGCAACAGCAGCAGCAGCAGCTACAACAACAACAACAACAACAGATAGAACATCAACAGCAACAACAATTGCAACAGCAACAACAACAAATGCAGCAGCAGCAACAACTGCAACAACAAATACAACTGCAACAACAAGAAATACAACAGCAACAACAACAAATGCAACAACAACAACAACAAATGCAGCAGCAACAACAATTGAAGCAGCATCAACAGCAACAGCAACTACAATTGAAGCAGCATCAACAGCAACTTCAACAACAACTACAACAACATCAACAACAAGTGGAATTGAAGATTCCGAAACCACGCCCCGAAAAGGTTGAAAATGCTCCGCTAAAAGAGACAAGATCATCGCCCGTCAAAGAGGCAACTCCCGAAAAAATAGCGGTCGACGAAGGTTTATGTATGCGAGCTTATCGCGACGAACAAGTGGTTTTCGAAAAAGAGTTGCGCGCGAAATTGGAACCACAAACTTGGGAATGCGGCACGGAAGAAGAACAAAAACGACTGGTTACTCAGTCGTCGATAATTGACGAGTTTCTTCGTGATTTGAGAGAAACTACAAACAGCCTATCAAGCGATATCGCTTATCTGAAAGCTCTGCTTTTACAATCTTTTGCTTGGCTCGAAGAAACGAAATCTAAAAACTCAGCTAATTCTACCGACAATCCTCGCGATCGCGGGGATAGACACAAAATTAAAGAGCTTCAGAGATTGTTCTTCTACGTTCAATCCCAATTGGTTCAGGCGACCAAAACTCTCGACTTGGAGTGGGTCGAGCTCGAAAATCGGGAGAAATCGAAAATGAAAATTCCCAGCTTGGAATTCATTTATCAGAGCCTCAAAAAACACGCTGAAATAATCGCCAGGGAGAAAAATATCGTAGAGACACAGCTGAGGAAATGGAAAGTTCTGACTCGTGGCAACAAGGCCTCTGGACTCGACAGGTCCATGTCCCAATTGAATATCTCCTCGATGTCTTCGGCAGGAAAGAACAACGACGTCGGCGCTATTGAA
Source organism: Hyposoter dolosus (assembly GCA_963921915.1). NCBI lineage: Eukaryota > Metazoa > Arthropoda > Insecta > Hymenoptera > Ichneumonidae > Hyposoter > Hyposoter dolosus. Next base: position 9,363,736 of record OY998135.1, on the reverse strand, counting down.
TTGAGATGCAAAGCTATCGAGAGCAACACTCGGAGCTTCAGCATAGAAAAACAAATGAAACTCCGGGAACTTCTTCTCGAGACAACGCCTCGAGTTATCAAAGCCATAAACCCTTCACCGGTCCAAGATCGATTGGAAGCAACACTCTCTTCGTTGGCTTCGCTCACACCGGTTCCCAATGTCGTGAAAGCCAAGCCCAATCGAATTTCTACTCCGGTTGCTAAGGACCAAACGATACCTAAGATTTCGGAACAGAGTCCCTTGGGTTCGCTCAACAGCATCGTTGCAAAACTCGGATCACCGACTACCGACTCTATGCAAAATAAAAACCCTCCCAAGGGATTATCCATGGGCAATGCTACTCCGTTTTTCGGTTGGAACGAGCCGCAGACCGACAAAAAACAAACGATCTCTCCTCTCGTACAAGCCAAACCCAAACAGTATATAACGATCACGTTGAGTCAACTCAACTCCTCGTCTCCATTGCCCTCGAATCCACGTTCTCAGGCACAATCCGAGGTGAAAACTATAACTTTTGGCAGCAGCGAACCAAAAGCTCCGGAACAGGCGACGATTGCGTCGAGCGATATTTTCTCAAAGGTCACGAAACCGTCAGCACCGAAGGACTTTTCAATCGCGGGATCATCGTTTTTTCAAGATTCAAAGCCTTCGCTCGTTTTCTCGGCGATAGCGCCGACGAAAACCGAAACGAACGTACCGACCACTGCGGATTCGAGCTTTTCAGGATTGTCGCAACAACCGGCCGCGGCTCCAGAAACGGTGCGTGAGTCAGTATCGAGTGCTTTCAGCTTTACAGCTGCGAATCAACCGGCGAAAAGCTCCAGTGAGCCTGTGACGTCGACACCGAGTATACAAACCTTCTCATTCGCTTCGAAACCGATCGATCCTCCGGCCTTTTCGTTTGCATCTAAAGACTCTGTACCAGCGACTCAAACCACTCCTCAGACTGCGTCCGATCTTTCAGTAGGGTTTGATAATCCCATCATCGACTTCAACTCGTTGGGATTGTCCAAGTATCCGGATTCGGGGCTAAACTTCTCCGAGGCAACAGCGGCGGTTCCTAGTGGCACTTCCGTTTCGTTGATTGCATCGCAGCCACCACACTCGCAAGAAACTTCAGCTACAACGTCAGCGGCCAATATTTTTGGCGGTACTCCAAAAAATCCACCGGCAGGTTCTGTGAGCTCAGAAAAAGTAGCAACAGGTACACCGAACGCTACGATTTTCGGTGGGTCAACGAGCAAAGCGAGTATGTTCAGTGGTTCTGGCTTGACGGCTTCAGTTTTCGGTGGCTCCAACGCGACACAACAGAATGTACCGCTGTCTTCGAGCTTTGGGGTGGCTCAGAAGACTCCAACGACCACGAGCAGCGAAACCGCAACGTCCGGGGCCTCAACGATATTTGGCATTTCCGGGGCGACGCCTTCAGCGCCGAAAACCTCCGCCGAGTCCAGCACGACGGCGACTTTCGGTAAATCCCCGATTAACTTCTCGAGCTCCGGGTTCGATGGAATGTTGGGAAATTCTTCGACGACGTTGAACTTTGGAACCGCCGTTTCTAACACGACGAGCCCTCCGGCTTTTGAGAAAACGCCGGAAATGGCAGCTGCTGGAGTTTTCAGCCAAACTCCGGTTGTTTCTGCAACCAGCCCGGCTGCGGCCAAGTCTCCGGTGTCTCCAACAACCGCTAGCATCTTCGGTGGCACCACAGGCGCCTCCTCCAATAATTCTGTCTTTGGAAACGTCCCGGCTCCAGCCTCGTCCACGATCTTTGGCGGTGGAAATTCTAATCAAGCAACACCCTCCGTTTTTGAAACTAATACCGCTCCCATCGCACCTTTTGGAAACCCATCCTCTGCTACAATCTTCGGTGGATTTTATCAAAAATCACCAACTTCCATTTTTGGTGGTAAGAATCTCACTCCCAATTCCTCACCTTTCGGGGCTGCGAGTCCTCCCGCTGCTACTCTGACTCCCACCGGATCGCCCCAAGCCACCTCCGCCTTCGGACAAAGTGCGACTTTCGGGGCTAAACCTGTCTTCGGGGCTCAACCTTCAATTTTTGGGGCCGCGAAACCAGAATTTTCTAATCCGTTCGGAGGCACGACTTTCGGTGCCAGCGCAACTCCGTCAGGTAAATTTTCTTATAAAATCAGGTCCTTGATATCCCCATGGAATTATTCAGAAAAACTTTTACTCATGAAATAAAATATTAAACAGGATTCAGCGGTCCTCCTGCGATCGGAGGAAGTCCGCCTCCTCTGAGCACAGCATCGATGCAAAAAGTGTTCAATAGTCCAGGAGGTCCGAGCAGCTTCGAGGCCCTCGCAGGTCAGAACGGTGGACTAACTTTCGGCAACTTGGCGCAAAAAACACCAGAAGCCCCAGCACCTCCATCATTCTCAGGGTAAATGAAAAATCCTGGAAATAAATTTCCAAATTTTTACAGAAATACTCACAAAATCGTCGTGTCCGTTTTTCAGGGGAAGTTCGTTTTCCAGTTGGCGGTAAAAGCGATTTCGAGGCCGGCCAGTCAGACTGCCAATCATTGGCGAACTTTGAATTTCAGTCGCGATCGATATCGCGAAGCCTTGATCATGTAGATTATCCACGATCGTTTCTTTTTACGGAATTCCATATTAAAAAAAACTATATATTTAAGCAATTACTTTTTATTTTATTTTTTACCAATTCCTCGATAATAGTTGACAAAGAAAAACTGTACAGTGTCGTAGTCAAAAATTGGAATAAAGTTAGAGATGTTTCTCACATGGATCCACTGTCAAACGTTCCATTTCATCGAGTCTCTCAGTTAAAAAAAAAAAAAAAAAAAAAATACGAAGATTAGGGGGAAAAATGTGTCACGTAGGATTAAGTTGTTTCTAAATTCCTCGTTTGATTGGTTTGGGTGCGATGGAAACCTTTGTCGGTTTGCTCAAGTCGATAACGCAAGGATCATCGGTCGGCGAATGATTGGTGGACGGTACCAAAAGTGCGATCGATATTTCAACGTTGCAGGCTTCCATCCAAACCTGATGAGACAAAAGTACGGTCGTTCTGAGTCTGTAGTCCATTGCTTCGGGATTCAATGGCCGAAGATCGGATTTCCGTGGCAACAAAAGTTGGACTTGTTGGTCCGGGTGTCTAATTTTAATGCGAAGAGTTTGAGGATCACGAAGATTCAAAATTTTGGCTGTCAGTGGAATCCCGAGCAAGAGTCCTCCGGTGAATTTGAGGGCAGCGTCCGCGTCGCCCCGAGGTTCTTCGATGATCGCTCGACACAGACGCGTCGAAGCGGACGGTCTCGGAAGTCTTTCTTCTCCAGCTTGTGGAATTGTCGTCAAAAGTGGCAACAGCAGACGCGACAATGCTCCTGGTTTAGCTTCCCCGAGAGCAGGGATTTGAAGCAGAGCTCGAGAAAAGGGCGGCAAGTTCGACGTATCCTCCGGAAGTGCATCCGCTTCCGCAAGGAAATGCCGCGCTAATGGGAGTGCACTTCCCGTTGCGCTTCTCGTGATCCTGATCAATTCGACGGCCAATGCTTTCAGCCAGACATCGGTCGCTAACGATATCTCCGTCTCGTCCAACCCGATGAATAAACGTTGCAATCTGTAAAAAAACAACAAAAAGTATATGCAACCACGTCTTTTTTTTCTTATTAGGGGCGGAAATGAAAATTCTTTAAATAAACTTGATCTTTGAATGTTTTCTTACTTTTGAGCGTGTCTCAGGAGAACGGCGATGTTGCTGGTAGAGTTGGGTGAGAAGCTGGATATGGAGGAACTCGCCTGGTTCTCAGAAATTTCTTTGATAACGTTTTTGAGTAAGAGAAGGCAGCGAATGTAAAGAGCGGTGAAATGAGCAGCTCCTTCCATGCTACGGTCCATTTCAGCGAGACGATCGAGATCGACAGCGGCAGCTTCCAAAAGTTGTGTATGAACGCGTCCACCGGGTCTGGCAGTTTCGACGCCAGCGACCATCCGTTCGAGAAATTCACGTCCTCGTCGATCTCGCGTTTCTTCGTCTTCGTCCTTTTCTTTTCTTGTGTCAAGGCCGTTGGCCAGCACGGGTCTGAGCCGAGGGACTAAATGGGGCATCGTGTCTCTCAAATAGTGATAATGCTTGGCAGCATGTTCCGAGAAGAGTGCATGCATGCTAGGACAGTGAAGAGCGGCGTTGAAGATGAGGACGAGAACGCTGGCGTAGGAAGGCTCGTCGACGTCGGGCTCAGGCGTGTCGAAAAACGGATGACGTCCTAGCAGCTGTGGCACGAGGGGTAATGTCAAATATGGATGCGAAGCTCCCAACGCAGCTAAACAACCTCTTATGCTGTCCTTGTCCTGTGGATATCGCGTCAAATTGTCAATCAGACGATTAACACACATGTGTAAACAATTCCTCGTGGCCAAACGACTGGCTGCTAAAGTCGCGTGCAGACCTTCTCTGACGCTGTCGGAAAAATCCTCGAGAGCGCAGAGAATGGTCTCGAGCTGATCTTCCTGCAGAGTCACACTTGCAGACATTTTTCTCAATGATTCGATGGCACGTATGCGGACGTCCTGAATCTCATCGTTGAACATATCAACCATGAATTCCAGGGATATTCTGGCAATGCCGGGTTGCTCGAGGGACAATCTGCACAGAGCCTCGACCGCGGCGGTTCTCACTTCCAGGAATTCGTCCTCGAGACCGTGAATAAAAGCTCCACACGAACCACTTCGTTCCTCGATCTCCGAGCCTTCGTCCTCCACTCGCTTTTGCTTTTTGTCCAATGCTTGCTCGATGTATCTACGCGATACACCCTTCATCTCGCCCAACAACGACATCACCGAGGCCCGCACGCGAGGCGAAAGATCTCCCATCAACCCACACATCTTGGAAAATGCGCAATCTATCATTCTCACGTCTTCTCCGTCCTCCCCGGCGATTATATTGTCCGGATACTCCGTACCCAATATCCATATCAAACGCAACACTGCTCTTCTTACGATCTCGTAATCGTCACGCACCGCACTACAAGCCTCGGAAAAAAAATTCGGCGGAAGTCTGCAACCTCGTTGCGTATGCAACTCCGCCATTGTCTCGAACGCACTCGCCCGCACACGAGGATCTTGCGATTGTGCGTAATTTCCCACCAATATTAATGTTTCCTCCGCTGCGGTCGATGATAAATATCGACCAATTATCGATAAACAACGCGTCTGGACACCGTGCCACGTGTCTGGCAAATGCTCTCGTGCTATTTTCAGCACTGCCGTTCTAAAAAGTAACAATTTTCATTATAAACCATTTTCTTTATAAACAAATCACTAAATATTCAAACTGAGCCAAGAAAAACACTTTGCGGCTATCCTTTGCACTATGCAAATCAAGGAAATATTTTTACGTGTTGCTCACCTGTTGTGATTTCCCAATTTGAGCAAAGTCGCCAAACCCTGACTTTTCACTCTGTGAGATTCTTCGTTTCTTAATAATCTAGCAGTCTCGTCTACGATTCTTGTTTTCTCAAGAGAATCGTCAGTAATTTCACCAAGTTCTGCCAGAACCCAGAGAATTTTAGCTCTGACCGCCGCTTCCGATTCGATAGAAAATCTCTCAACCAGTTTCGTCACTGCGACTGGAACGTCTTCGGTTGCCATACGAGCGACGGTGTCCGAAATCCTGACGAGCAGTTGAAGGGAGTCGTTGCCGCCTTTGCATTTTTCCAGGCACTCGATGAATGCCAAGGCCGAACTCCCGTCGCTCCCAGCTCCATTTCTGCCACCGCCACTTGACGGAAGTCGTAATAAACGCTGCCTTTTTATGGGAGGTTCACCCAACACCTTAAACAACAGACAAGATAAAAATTTCAACTCCAAATGTGGAGTTATAAAATTTAGATATTGATTTTTCATGCTGCTTGAATTTTCATTTATTTCTGTTGATTTACGAAAGATTTGACTTCAATAAAAGGATTCACATCATGACGTTCTTTTCAAAAACCGGTGGAGGCGTCAATTTACAATTCTTTATTATTGTTTATTGTTTATTATTGTTCGATTGACCTACTTGTGTTTGTGTGAATTCTGCCAACACTCTTTTTTTAATGAGTGCCATTATTACGCGATTATTTGTCGCTCACGACCATGTAGAGCGGTTCCCGCGATACAGACTGATGAATATTTTGTTTCAATGTAAAATCTCATTGAACGAAAAACGTCTGATTTGCGTCGGAAAACTTGTAAAAAAGTTTAGAGGTTATGCGTGGATTCAACCGGCACGTCACTGCTATAAGGAGCTCAATATTCGGATTAATTTAGCTGTACTCCGAAATAATAAAAACAACGATTCAGACATGCGAAAACATTTTAATGAAAATAATTCATTCATTTGGAGTTCGCAGACGGATAAAAATACCCCTAAAGCTGAATTAATTATTGTGATCCGCCATTACTGCCGTTTAATCAGCATCCTGCGCCACCTTCTGGTAGGAGTTTCGGTTTTTTAGCAGCAGGTCACTTTCCGGCACTATTTGAACCCGTTATTTAACCATGAAAATCTTTCAACGGAACAACATTACATGGAAAATCCATAGGACAATGATAATCTCTTGAATTTAATGAAAAAATTGCATTTTTTCTTAAAATCGAATGACTCTCGTTATATGAACAATTGTGAACAGTTGGGACAATTTTCATGAAATACAAATGTGAGGCACGACGGGACACGCGTAGTAAAGAAATTCGGTCTGTTCTGTTTGACGCCAACGAGCAAAGAGACGCGACTTTCACTGTCAAAATCAGCTGACCCTTGACAAAAAATTGACACGTTCGAAACTCAGTGGAAATGTTTTCAACAGTGTTGAAGTCCGCAAGGATCAAAGGGAGATTGAGTTTCAATATACAACGTTGAGTGTAACAAGAATACGCGAAAAGTTCTAATCGCTGAAAAGTGACAAAATCGCGTTTACACCAAAACTTGTGTGAAATATAACGCCAATATGGCCGCTGGGATCGATAAAAAAGTGTCGGAATGTCGTTTATTACGGAGACACGAGAGTACCGTGTCGGAAATACGGCACAATGTTCGACATTATTGCGTTTCGATTGTTGCATTTCTGTAAAAAAAAAACATCAGCAGCACCCGCAATGTTGAATGATCGGTCAAACATTATAAGCAGACGAAAGTTCGATGAGATTTTTTAAGGGTTGTTGTATAATTTAAATGCTGACATATCGTCGCGAGGGCTTGATTGGAGAACCCAGGAAATTCAGTAATAAATTGAATCCAACTGGAAAATTCCACGAATCGAAAAAATGGGGCAGCTTTTTGATGACTTATCGTGATACTCGCATGGGCGAAGGTTTCTAATTTTTTGTCCGTATTTTTCGTTTCCATTGCTAAGCGATCGAACTACTATTACGATTCGTCAACTCACTTTATTCCTTTTATTCTTTTCTAAGTAATTCGTATTGCTCGTAATTAATAAGAAGCAGGAGTTTTCGTAAAATAAAGAAAACAGGAAACGGAGGCAAAGTTCCCTCCTGTCGCTGCGCCTTTTAATATGGACTTTTTTGCGACTCTCTTTCTGGCTGTGATTACCTTCGCATGTGGTATAATATGCTCTCTCGCCGTTGAATTGTACATACTGAAAAAGTATTTGGAAGCAGCACCGGAGGCCAGTCCTCCGGACAAACCCATACCTCATGGAAAAGCCGTTTTGCCAGAAGAGTTGCTGGCCAAACTCAAAGATGAGAAATCCGGCAGCCCGATGCGTCAAAACTTGGCTCAGGGCAATGAAAATTTGGCCATCAATTTGACCCTCCAGTTTCTCTTTAACGAACTCAGGAACGCCGAAAGAGTGCGATTATGGCTTTACAGGAAATTAAACAACGAGTTCAAAGAACTTTTGACTCAAACTACCACCGGCCGCTTATTCGACAGCGTGCAGGTAACCGCATGAAACAATTTCAATGAAATATTATCCATGGAAATGCACCGTCTCAGCAGTTCTTTCAAATGGAAGAGGAATAAAGTTTCTTGATAATTTATGCATTTTTTCAGCTCCGAGACTTGCATCTTGGGACTCAATTCCCAACGATAAAAGGTCTGGAAGTTGCCGATTCGAAAATCGATCCTGACACAGGATTGCTGGAGACCCTTGACCTCTCCCTGGATCTCCATTATTCTGGGAACTTTCAAATGTCCATAGACGTTAAAATGTTGTTGGGAAAAACAGCCTATTTGGCTCTGCAAGGTGAATTAAAAATTTTTTCAAAAACACAATAAACTGTAATAACATGCAATTAACTCAACGTTGTCTTTATTTTTGGCCAGTGAAACGAGTTACAGGAAGGGCAAGACTCCAGTTCACTCGCGTCCCGTATACTCATTGGTCCCTCAGTTTTTATACCGAGCCGATCCTTGAACTGGAAGTACAATCGCAGTTTCAGGGAAGACAACTTCAGCCTCAAATCGTATCTTTAATAACTGGCCAAATAAGACGCGCTGTAAGACGGAAGCACACTCTACCACGTTATAAAATGCGTTACAAGCCATTCTTTCGTCGTCTCAATGACGAGGATATCGATTTATCCGAAGTGAGTTTATTGCTCTACTCAGAAACCTTTTTATGTTGTTATAATTTCCAAAGCTAGTAACTATAATCGAGAACTTTGCGGGTCAGAAAATAATACAATTGCAAAGCCAGTGCTTGTTGTTACAAAATTTTGTTTTGCCAGAAAGTATGTAGTTAAAAAAAAAAAATCTTAATCAACATGGTCCGTTTAAACTTGGAGCAATTTTGCTTCGAGCTGAGGGAATTGGGAAAATATTAGTATTTTCGTTTTGATTTGGTTTCGGCAAGCCCAATGATGCAAAAATGACAACCCAATTGTCAAGTGACAAGTGAAATCACGTGTTGGAGTGTGAAATATAAAAATATTGATGAAACTAATATTGCGATTTTTTCAGGTTGCTTCGTCTCAACTGACTCCTGGATTGTTAGAAGTAATAATCGTAGAAGTGAGTCGTTTGAATCTCGGACAAAGCGGACTTCCACTGGAGGATCTTTCGCAAATCGAGATTTATTGTACAGTGAGTGTGGACGCAACGCCATGGGTGTATTTAACGCAATACGGTGGAGTACCTTACATGGTATTGGACTTGATAATAAGTAAAACGAGTTCGCACCAATTAGGAGTTGTATTCAAGCAAGAAATTGTCTCGGAAGTTGGTCAGAACTGCGTGCTCGTAGAGACGATAGTGAGCGGTAGTCCAGCTGCGATTGCGGAAATGCGAAAAGGCGACATATTGTCAGCGGTGGATGGGAAGAGAGTATCGAACATGAGCCAAGTTGCTAAGCTGGTGAAAAGCGCAGCACAGCGACGCTTCATCATAAGGGTTGAGAGAAAATATTCCAAGAGCGAGACGGAGAGACAAAACTCGATAAAGCCCGAGATCGAAAAATCAGTGATGGACAAATTATTTGACAGAAAAACTGGGCGAAGCGATTCGACGGTGAGTCGCGGAGAGCCAGGCATTTTCGAGGACAATTCAAAATCCAAATTCGAGGGACAAATCAAATTTTCTGATTTGAGAGACTCCGAGTGCGAAACACTCGAGAAACCGGATATTGGAATGCGACTTTTCAGAAGACGTAAAAGCAGCATCCACGTTGGCGATGCTGATTATTCCCAGACCCCCGATACACCCTCTAGAAGAATTTCCATCGCGTCCAATCACTCCACCGCCTCCAGCAATGCTACTTCTTACTATACCGAGGACAATTGTCCAACTTGCATCTCCGATTTGTACACGACAACCCGCGAAAAAGCCTACGCCTCTCTCGTCACTTTTGAAGAGACGAAAAACTTTCATATCGACTCCGAACTTCAATATCTCAACATCGGAGTGTGGGCGCGTATCAAAGGTGGCGAAGTACCACAAAAAATAATTGGATATATCAATGCACCCATGAAACTCGTCCTCGCTCAGTGCTCGACATCCACCACTGGTCATTATCTCAAATTGCATCCACTACTGCCTCCTGATACTGGTAAAAACCACTATTTCTACATTCTCGATTCTAAATTCCTGATAATCATGAAAAAAAAAAACGAAATTCGCGCATTCCGAGCTGCACCTCTCGGATTTATTACAATTTTTCGATAAAAATCGTTTCGCCGGTTCCGAAAAGTCTCGATGATCGAAAATCGAGCTAAAATAGAAAAAAAAAACCATTTTTTTTTACCGATTCATTGAATAAGCTAATTGTAAATATGCAAAATGCAAAGACGCATGGGCAGAACATTTTTCCTTCGTGTACATCACTCCCGGATTGTACGATTACAATAGAAAAAAAATGTACAATTTTTTTTCTCAGCTTCCCACACCGCATCAAACTCCAAACTGCAAGGTTACTCCGGATTCGATCCGATGCTCTGTTACGGTGATATCCTGTTGTCATACGGCTGGATCTCGAATCGTCCCAGCCCACGTCATACAGGGGATTCAGGAAAAAAGGAAAACACCGAAGCAACGAGAGCCCAACCGACGATCAGTACAGAAAATCCTGACAAAAAGATGCACGATTTTATTAGAACGCATTTCCACAGAGCTACGCATTGCGACTTTTGCTCAAAAAAAGTAAGTTTCGGATTTTCACTAATTTTTATCGACACAAAGAATTTTTTCATAATTTTCAAAATTATTTCTGAAAAATTCGAATGTTTCGGAAAAATCTAATAAGAATAAATAAATGCAAATGTCAACGGCATCAAGAATTACAAAATTTATCAAAATATGCATTTTTTAGCTAAATATTTGCAGCTTTTCTTACAGCTGAATTGTTTATTTTTCTCAGATTTGGTTAAAAGATGCAGTGCAGTGTAGAGACTGCGGAATGGTGTGTCACAAAAAATGCGAGGCGCGTTGTCAGTCCTCGGGAAGTTGCGGTGCAGAGACGTTGACAACAATGGCGTACGAAGCCGACGAGATAGAAGCGAACGTAATGGCGGGTGAGACGGGTCCAGAGATATCCCTGACGGGTTGTGAAGAGAACGTTCAGGTACTGAAGACGTAGTACAAGCTTCCAATAATTCATCCAAATAATCTAGAAACCAAAAGCAACAAAATAATCAATCGTAACTGTACTAATCGAATGAACAAAAAACAAAACCAAAAATAGCAAGCAAAGAAAAACAAAAGAAAAAGCTCGTGAGACTCTCGTCGAGTCCGAACCCAACGAAGCAATTTCTTGCGTGAAATTAACAAACAAACAAAAAAGCTTTGCAGCTGACAGTTGCTCACAAGTTTTTGTCCGATTATTCCTGAAAGCATGCGCTTTGCCAGTGTCTTAAACATTAATGCAATAACAGTACTACGAGAGTGAGAGAAACTAGAATGACTCTGTTTGTTTTTTTTTCGTACTCGCATATTCTTGTGAATTTCTAGTCATTCATTTACCTCGAACGAGCAAATAGAAAGTCATTTTACAAAGTAGATGATATTTATATGAATATTAAAGAAACACACACACACATATCGGTGGAAAAGTGTCTCGTGATAATTTTACCATGAAAATATCGTCAATATCGTTGTCAAGGGGAAACTCGATATTCAAAGTTAAATAAATAACGAATGAGACGAGAAAAATAAGAAGAAATCATGGAAAGAAAGCTTTGATCGACCTGTAAATAAATAAAGGAATAAACAGAGAAGAAAAATTGTTAAGCACGAATCACAATGTTATTAAAAATAAATAAGACATGAACGTTCGCACTCGGGATGGTGAAAAGGTTTATTCGTAGGTTTGCACCTCGTATCCTTCGATCGATTGTCTAATCATCTAAACCAGTGTGCGTGGATTATTAATTAACGAATGTTTGTATACGAACGTGAAACTTGGAATTGTGATGGTTAACAGAAAAGAAAATGAAACAACAATAAAAACAATAACGAAACTAATAAATAAATATAGAAACGAAATCAATAGAAATTAATCGAATTGGAATGCGTTGATCGATCCAATTAGGGTATGATGGCCGTGAAGGCTAGTATAGCTAACACGCTCCTGGGTCTCAAGAAAGCCGGAAGTACAAGTTGCCTCGCACCCCCAACGTCCGGTGGTGGTTTGGCCTCCAGAAGTCTACCCCCAAGTCCCTGCGCATCCCGCAAGGTACAAATGATTATCGTTATTTTTATTGTAACACGATGAATGTTTAAAAAAAAATTATAATTCAAAATTTTACCAAACAACGAATTTTTCTTCAAATATTTTCCTCTTCTTAAGAGGAGATTCTAGAAACAGACTGAAATTTTGTTACTCATCGAGTTCAGTGAGGCTTTTCACGGAATTCAATGAACCAGTCAAATAAAAAAATTGATTCTTTTTTCTTCAGCGCCGAATGTTTTGCAATATCAACGACGAAAGTCTTCGCTTTTTTTCAAGTTTCTCTTAATTTTTATTAAATTTATTTCTACGGGATAAAAATCACCGATTACGTGTTTACCATTATTTAACGAATCACATTATTCTCACCACCAGATCGATATGCACTGTGAAATTTTTCGACTATTTTTTTTTTTTCAGTTCTAATCTGCATCGTACAATTTTTCCGTTGAGGCCAATGTACCAATCACCAATCACTCTGCACCCTTATTTTTCTTGTAGTCACGAAATTGTGTGTGAATTGAAAAGGAAAAAAAATGATTACAAAAGTAACGAATACTGAGGCGACTGATCGGTGATTGCGAATGAATTTACGATCCATTGGGATATTTATTTTAAGCATTATTACCATTATGTGGCTTGCAATGTGCTTGGCTTGCGACACCGAACGAAATCGAAGGAGAAATAAAAAGATTTACGCTTGGCTAATGAACCTAAAAAATCGCCTCACTCTCACGCAGCTCATCATTTTCTCGCTGAGAAAATGAACAAACGAGAATGTTTTTTTTTTTTTCAAGTTGATTCATTGTGCTCCCAAAAATCCCAAAAATAAATCAAGTCGTTAGTGAACGACGAGCTTAACAAAAACAAAATGAAATCGATGCTTGGTAAGTGAGGCTTTTTGTAACATTTTTTCATAGAATTTGCAATATCGTAACGAACTAATTGTCAATAAATTATTATTTATATCGGCATGCGTCGAAGATTGCTGTCAGTGAAATGCTATTTGTCTGATTCATTTAATTCTGTCCGAACCGTTGTTCATTGGACAAATTCTGTCAATTTCTTATTGGAATTATAAAAAAAAAAATGAGATATTTATTTAAAAAACAAATTCACAATCGTCCACGTAGAATTCCCTGGTCGGTGGATTGGGAATAAGTCCAGAATTACTCGAAGGGACAGAGCCTAGTGTTGCGGCTCCTTTACTCGCCGGTGACTTGGACGATGGCTTGATGTCGAGAGCAAAGGAAACTGGAAAATTTTTGTACAAACATTTGGAGCCACAGGAACGAGTTGACAAAATAAATTCTATGGTAATTTTTGCATTTTTAAAAAATTTTCCACACAAAAGTCAGATTTACAGAATTTTTTTTTGTTTTTTATTTTTTTGGCAACAATTGAGACATTTGTTTTTTTTAATACTAAGAAATTGTTAGTGGAGCTCAATCAATTTTGTGAAAACGAGTTAATCGAATGTTTTTTTTCCAGATGACGAAACTAAAGGCATCGCTGGATGGCGAAACTACCTCAAGACTAGAATTATCGCAGGGTGGTGAACACGACAGTGTCAAGTTGATAGCCCAAAGTGATCTTCGCGTACAAGCCTTGAGCGTTTTGTTGCTGCATTATTGTGCGGGTTTGCAACACGCCCAAGAAGCCTTGGAACGGCCTAAATCCACTGAAGACTCGTAACTTAATATCCAGAAAAAAAAGGAATATTTGAAGGAAAAAAAAAACACCACGATTTTGACAGAATTTTCTGCAATTTGTTTCATCGATTTCCGCTACGATATAGTCAATATTAATGGGATTTTGGAAACTTAGATACACGCAGTATCAATACATACGTACGTAATCATGACTTAGAGATTGAAGAAATTATTCTCAACGATTCTGGTAACGAAAGAAACCCCAACAAAAAATCAACATTCAATACGTAAATGCTGGAAATTTCAATAATTCGTCAAATAATACTCAAAACTTGTTAGTCATCGGTTAATCGGAAAACACCAAATACAATTTTGATCAAATACATATTATATATCGATAGATGGTTTATTTGTAGAGAGAAGAGAGTAAAGCATTCGTGTGTCTAGTGGGAAAATATTGATATTGTGAAAATTAATATTGAAATAATTGAAATTCAGTGTTTTTGCTTGGAACTTTGTGTGGTACTTAATTTATAAAATTTAGACGATCGGTCTAACTTTTGCGAGATATTTTTCTGTGACGAGCAATCTTTGACGTCTCTGCAAAATGTTTTGAAAGAAAAATGTAACAGAAATCGTAGAAAAGCACATACGAACTGCAATTTTTGCACAATTGACGTACAATTCGTCGAAGAGATTTTGGCACGTTGATTTCGCAGTGGAGATCGTTCTGCATGCGATGGATTAACGTTTATTATGAATTTTCGAAATACGTCGTTTTACAACAGAGAAATAATTGGCGACGACTCGATTAATTAATTTCGCTGGAGCGAACGATCCATTCAAATTAATTGGCACGTGTCAAAAAGAGAAGAAAAAAAATGTAAGGACGGTTGAATGTTTTGATGATCCAAGAATTTCAACGAATGTATCAACAATGTTTAATTGTTATGAAATTTCAAATATATATATGCGCGGCGTCTCAAGTGTTGTATTTTTCTTTCGACCTAATAATTTCCTATTTTTATGTTGACGTTTGCCAAAGCCTGTAATAAAATCGTTCGACGAAATTCTTCGACAAACAGTCGACCTTGAATAAACAATCGAAAGTTTGTTTTCTTATAAATAGGAAAATCGTCAATTTGTTGACCGGAAGTGAAAGAAATACTGTGAAAAAATCGACAATAATAAATAATGATTCGCATATTTTTTATTTCGTTTCATCGCGTGCGTAAAATCCATTTCTTTCTTCTTTTCGCCAACGTAAATCACCGTTTCCTGGAAAATATTCAAAAATACACGCCCGTTCGTTGAAGAGAATTGGAAACGCAAAAACGTGTCTCATACAAAGAAGTTATCCATCTGCAGACGTTGATCTCTCTCGTACGAACATACACACACACACAATTTTCTTGATGTCGTCGCATCAGCCAAGGTTTCCCGATTTCCTTGCGGAAATTCGTGACAAATACACACATTTACGTATTAAACGATTTATGTCTGTTTGTGTACCTGCTACTTTATGCCAACTCTATCTACGTCACGCTTTCCGAAATTCTGCTTCGCAATTTCGTATCATCAATTTTTCGATCCAACAATTAATTTTTTTAACCTAGACGCTTCTCGTTATGTTCGGGAAATTTATTGACATTCGTTCATACAAAGATCCAAAGATTTACGTGGAAAAAAAGTCTTTACGACGAATTCAGTTTATCTTTTCAAACAATTCGTGTCGATGCAATTCTTTTTTTCTCTGCTTTCTCCTCTGCCTCGTTGTTCGTGACCTTAGAAACAGATCGACGAAAAAAAAAACGGTTTTTGAAAGACTTCGAGGGATGGAAAAAGTTAGGAGACATTTTGGAGGAAAATTGGAGAATCAAACAATCGTCTATGACATTTACGAGCGTGAGAAACTCATTTGACTCGCACGATCCCATTTGTCAAGATATACATCGATCCCCAACAGCTCTTTACACTTATATCGGAGACTTGCGTTTTACTTTATCGTCAGAACGCTTCAAAACCCAAAATGATGGAGAGGAAGAAAAAGAAGAAGATTAAGAAGTCATGGGGGATTTTGGTCGCCGTTCTATTTTCGTACTGAAAATGCACGCGCAGTATTCTCTGGCCAGAGGCCAAGTGTATACTGAACTCTGTCTCTCTCTCTCTTTCTCTCTCTCTCTCTCTCTCTTTCTCTCTCTGTGTATAAACATTTTATCCCTGTTCGGAAAAAACGATGCGGATTTTCGGTCTCTCTGTTTTGCTAACTCGCCCAGAAACTTCGTTTCTTCATTTCGCTTTCTCTGACACTCACTGGATCTTCGAGAGTGAAACGATTTTTCAAGGTCATTGCAACTGAATAATTAAACAAATAATTCTCTATCGATGCAATGACAAAATTTCACTAAATGCATAACGCAAAAAATTATCAATCGAGAACTTGCAATTTTTCGAAAAATCGATCGATTAGTTTCGATTTTTATTTTTATTTCTAATATCTTTATGAAAATTGTTCCTAAATAGCGAAAATATTAAAAACTGGAAAATTTCATGTTGTAGATTTTGTGTAATTTGTAAAATAATTTCCTACATTTAAAAAATGTTTTTTTCAATTTTTCTTCAATTGTTTTTTTTCTTCGTTCGTTTTGGGTCAGTGTTCGCTGCGATCATACAACTTTCGTTGTTGTCCGGCTGATGACCAGAAAATAACCGAGGAGTGTTGATTTTTTTTTCGAACGAGTGGAGACACGAGGACGAAACTGAGAGTTTTCTTTCTCAAAAACATCGCGAACGTTTGTGAGCTTGGGATTTGTGTGTGCATGTATATTTTCACGAGTTTCGTCTTATGACCTTAGAGGCGCGAGCTTTCTGCGCAACTGTAACCAGGCAAACGCTCTCGACTTTGAATTTCTTTGTCAGAACGTCGAGAGACGGCGAAAAATTTCTTTGTGTCGCAGGAGGGACAAAGGGAGGGGCAATTTTTTGGCAATTTTGCAAAATATTCCAGAGCGGAATTTCGAACGACTCTGTCCGTGTTGGTATTCGAACGAGAGCCCTCATTGAGAAAGACAGAGAAAGACGGATAAACGTAATTACCCAAAAAAAACCAACTCGACTCACGCATTGACTTCTCGGTTTTTGGCATTTGGTCTTAAGGAACCTCGTGATGCCTTTTCTTCATTTTATTTCCTCAGTGGAAATTTCCACCGAATACGCATATATACTGATGAAAACTTACGTGGAAAGACGTTTTAAGAAATTGACGTTTTTTTCGAGATCATCGCTATTTCGAGCCTGTTAACTAACGAACTTTACTTAATGAATATCGAACGTTTTGGTCGACCAATTTCACATTATGACAAGATAGTTGTCTTGTCAATTAAACAAGATTTTCAATTTTGAGTAATTAATTATAAAAATTCCGAATTCTCAACCTCAAACATTTTTTAAAAATACTTCCATTGACGAAAAGCACGAATATTCAAGAATTATCATGATGCAATGTGTAAATTCCTATGAATTATGCTTTTTCAATGCGTAGCAATTGAAGGTCCCAAAAATGTTTATTTTTCTGATTTCGATAAAAACTTGACTCTGTTTTGCACGAATAATGTGAAACTGTTTATGGTCGATGAAAATCGAATGTTACGAGATCCGCGCTCGTGGCTGATAAAACTATGATTACTGAGGTGTAGTAACGAGGAGGAAAAAAAAACATCGAAACATTCGCGTTACAGCAAAGTGTAGCCGAAACACGGAAAAGAATTAATTGCGTTTGCGAGTGGTAAGGCGAGTAAAGAGTGATGGGAGTGAGCCACGCTTCGTCCGTGCGCATAAAAATATTTTCTACGATATTCCCTCGAACGAGTTTCGCAACACTGCTACGAGTTTTCGCGAAAATATTGAGTGTTTTAAGCTGACGTAATTGTCGTACCGGTGCACTCCGGTGGAGTCGATTTACCCCGCAAAATTTCGCGTCTTCGTATTGAACCTCGAGAGCTTATGAAATTTGCGAGGGAAAAAACTGACTGCCTGACTAATTCGCGGGATTTTCACTGACACGAAGAAATAATTTAAAAAAACCGCAATTTTTCATAAATGTCCATTAATTTATTTACTACGACGAAAAATTAATCGATACTTTCATTAATTAATTACGAAAGCTTCGAAACCTTGAGCTGAGCATCGAAAATCACAAGTTTTCCTAAACGCCAGCTGAACAATTCATAACCTATAAAAAGATCGATGGTGTCAATTCATCACAATATACTAAAACAAAATCACTTAACGTTACAAATGTTAAACGATAACAAACGAGCCAAATAAAAAAAAAAAAAACAAGAAAAAACAATGTAAAACGTAAAAATAATGAAACGCCGAGAATCTTCAAACGATTTTCGACTCCGGAGAACAGCGAGCAAAATATCCGAAGTGTGGAAACGATCAGCTGTGTAGAAAGGAACAAAAGCACGTGGCGAGTACGAAGATACAGCGTGTATTGGTCGATCCACTTGCACATTGCAGACGTCCAAGCTGCTGCACTCTGGTGATCTACGATTGTTTTCTAACAAAGAGAGACAGCGAGCGGTGTGGTGGGGGGGACAGGTCTCTGTGTGGAGAAACGGAAGAAACAAACGAGATGGGAAATCGCACGAGCAGAAACACGGGAAGAGAAACAGAGAGAGGGAAGCAACAAAGTCAGCTGATCACAGAGATGAATCTTAACAAGGTTGTGTTCACGTATACCGATCGAGTATCTATAGATCTTAGTGCATTGGATGCATCGATGTATTCATGACGTAGAGTGTTTATACGTGAGAAACGTGTATGTAGAGTGAGAATAAAATTGAGGAGAGAGAAGAGAGAAGGGAAGTTAGAAAGAAACTTTCTGGGGGTTGGAGAGGGGGGGGGGGGCATCGAAGGCGGTGCTGGTGCACAGCTTCTTGGGTGAAGGCTTAAATAGCACCGTGTTGCTTTGTAACAGACCAGTGCCAGACGGCGACTCTCACCGGTGTGACAATCGCCGTCGTCTTTTCCTTCATTTTGACAAAACTTATTTGCGCGTGTTCGTATACCAAAACAATAACAATTCCTTTGGTAATTCCGGATGAGAAAATACGAAAAAAGGGCAACGAGGATTTCCTGGTTTTCACTTTCCTTATTCGTTCTCAACAATAGCGCGTGTGCTCAAGTTTGAGAACTGCAAAAAACTTTGTAAATATAAAGGAAAGATACTGAATTACAGAGGAATTTCGCGAGGCAGCTTGTTTCTCCGATTCTCACGCGCTCTCGCCTCTATTCATCAGCCCTCAGCTTTTTCCCATAACCCTAAACAATCTTCTTCGAGTTTTTATTACGTTCGATTTTACGGTGCGCTTTCTGTTTGTTTTTTTTTTTTACGATTATCAGTGAGACGAGTGCGAAACGTATTTTTCTAATTGTGTGTTTTGATCCTGCGATCGTTTACTTCTCGCTGCACGCGCTTCGGACGAAATAGAAAGGAATAACGAAAAAGTTCGTTGAAAGGAAAATATATATTCATTTCTTTTACGAAAATGAAACCACCTGCGTACAATAATGAGGGAGAGGTTCAACAAATCTCCCAGGAACAGGGAGAACGAAACGTTGCCAATGCTATTTGCGTACAACTCGCAGGAAGAGCGATTATCAGGGTCGTCTCGAGATGCGAGGAAGCTCAGGACAATTGTAACTTGGGTAAGATAATTCGTACTTTTTTTTCGGCTTTCTTTGATCGAGCTTTGCATTTTTCGAGACAAGTTTACATCGACCTACAAATTGACGATCCGTCATTCGTGAAATGCTGCTGCCTCGATTTTT
The DNA here is from genome assembly GCA_963921915.1 of Hyposoter dolosus. Taxonomy (NCBI): domain Eukaryota; kingdom Metazoa; phylum Arthropoda; class Insecta; order Hymenoptera; family Ichneumonidae; genus Hyposoter; species Hyposoter dolosus. Next base: position 9,344,074 of record OY998135.1, on the reverse strand, counting down.
ACATGAGCTTTCGTCAACACACAAAAAAGTGTGTGAATTTTTGTTTTGATTTCATGTACAAATTCGATGAATTTTCCGTGTTATTGTTTACCTTTGAGAAAATCGTGTCACTTCTAAACAAGCGTTTCCGGCATTTCGTGCATTTTTTTGTTGTGTCTTCGATTTTTTTTCTTGTTGGAAATAAATGGCAACACAAAATTCCCGAATTTTCAAAAAAGAAAAAAAGGGGGGAACGACATAATTTTCCATAGGAAATCTCAATGTTTTTATTTCGGTTCGATTCTCTATGGTTGACAGTTTCTGAAAACTTTCGTCTTTGTTTTCCCTGCGTTCGATTTGCGTAGAGGTCACTCGCGCGCTCCAGTATTTTTCTTCATTCCGTCCGAACGCTTTTTTCACGATTATTTTTAATCTCGAATCGATCTCTCTTCCGAATTGTGTTCTTTCCGAACTCTGTTATCGTTTTTTTGTGCCTTTCTTCTTCACGACTTTGAATAACGGTGCATCGCCCTCGCGAATGCCCTTGCGTTGTCGTCGCGTGATTCAGTCGTCCGTGCCTCAAATACGACGACAATCACCGGACTCGTCGTTTTATAGGCTATTTTATGTCTTAGCGAAGCGATTTCTATTATTCGACTTGAAAAATTTCGAACGACTTGAAAGTTGCTTGACGAAAAAAAAAAACAAAAAAACAAAAAAATAGTAACAAATTGACTTTGTTTTTTTTTCGTAATTCGCGATCGAACGACGATTCGTATTTGTTGAAAAATGTTGTCTGCATTTTTGGAGAAAAATCGAATAATCGCCCGATATAGTTGGAAAAAACAAAAGGATCGAGAATAAAAAAGAATTTTTTCTCGCTCTCGAAAAAGTTTGATATTTGCAACGAGGAACAAGAGACAATAATAGAATTTGAAAAAAACGCAGTGATCCGTTGATAAGATAAAGAGCAAGATTTCAAGATAATCGATCTTATCGGTTGTTCAATACATTATATTATATTCCGTTTTTTAAGAGGTTGAAAAAAATGGCGAATCGTTTATGTAGCTTAAGATAGTGTCATATTAAGCAAGGCTGAAAGGTCTGGTTCAATCAAGAGGGATCTCGCACACGTGCTCAACTTGATGAACGTCTGCTTGGCACGGTGAATGAGAGAAAAAGAAAGAAAAAGGATGGACGTGGTAGTGGTTAGTACGAGAGAAAGAGAGCGTCGCGTTCTCGCGACGACGGAACGTTTGCCTGACTCAACATTGGCACAATCTACTTAGGCCTTTTATTAGTCGTTGTTTCGTTCCAATGTCGCAACCCTTCGTATTTAAAAGAGTCCGTCGGTGCACGCATTTTAATTATGATCAATGATCGGTTTCTCAATTTTTATTACGAATCCTGCAACACGTTTTTGTTTGCATAATTCGTGGATTCGTTTAACTAGTTACTAAGCGTCATTCGTCATTTTTCAAATACCTCAGAGGGTTTTTACAGCAAAGAATTACGAGACAGTTCGATGTGATTGCTCGTACCACGTGAAAACAAAGTTTGGTGTAAAAAAATCGGAATTTCGTCTTCGAAAATAAAAACGATTCGAAAACATGCTACGAAACTGCGCAGTGGAATTATCTCCGCTGTCCTGGCGAATTTCACGAAGAGTTGAAAAAAAAATCCATTTTTTACGAAACATATTTTATGGAGATCAGCTTTATTACGTAAAATGAATAACCTTCGTTCCGAATAGTCGAAATATTGACCAAGTATTTCGTAAAGATTTTAATCGGTATATTAATTTGGTGGAAGTGAATGGAAAGTTGTGCATTTGACTGCTGACTCGATTTCAATGCTGTGGCGTCACATAGGTATAGGAAAAGTGTCGGTTATTCAGGCAAGCTCGAAGCTACGAATCAAAGTTTCCGATTGCTTCATGCTTCACCGTGTCCAGTGACTTTTGGGTCTTTGCAGGTTAAGCACGTGCAAAGCCTCTGGCACGTGAATCATGTTTTTCGTTTGTTTTTCGACGTCGCTTCTCAATGTTTACGAAAATGTTCTGAAATGCATTTGAAGGCGGTGGGAGGGCGATAGTTCTCGAAATAATTTGGGAAATTCATTGTGCTTTCCTGAATTCGTTTCTTTTAGTTCGCGTTGACGCAGCAAACTTGGTGAGCGGACGTGCAGGATTGAAAAATTATTTTTATATGCACGGGTCCCTCAACTCGCTGGCCGCGAGACAAAAGTAACGAACTCGGGCAAACCTCCAACAATTCAATACGCGGAGAAAAAGTTGATGATAAAAAATACGAACCGACGCAACAACTAACGAGGTCTCCGCTGCGTGTAGTTCAGGGTCAACGATCCAAGTATAGGGTAAACCACCCAGTACTCAGCCAGAAACCTGTAGTCGGCCTCTGCCTATTCTTTGTATGAGTGGGAAGAGTACGAAAGATATATTTTCCACTCTTCGCACTCATGTAAGGCCGACTATTGGTTTCTGGCTGACTATCGGGTGTTTTACCCTATACACTCTCGCGCGACTGCGATGACAAAGATCACATTTTTCAGGCTTTAACCTTCATTCGTTTGACGCTCGATTTCCGTTAATCGCCACTGAACACTTATCGCGAATCTACTTCCTAATGCTCTCTCACAACGCGAAATTTAGCGAAAAATAAAATTTGGACTTCCTGCTTTTAATTCTTTAGCCCGCGACGCGCGTTTCCAAAGACCTTGCTCAATGCCGTTCTGCTATTCTCGTATATCATTGATGCTGCTCTCTATAAACACGCACATTCACGAACGCTTCACTGACTCACGAGCCCGCCAATAAAAACCACTCGGAAAGTGAAGCTTCGCGAGGAAAAAATGAGGAAATGCATCTCGGCGATTTAGCAGTAAAAACTTGAGAAATCTGCGTAGTTTCTCAATGTTTTTTACATTTTCTTGTGAAAGAGAAAAAGGAATCGTTGTACTTTCGAAGCCTCGCGTTTGTTTAGAAATTGTGAAAAATCGTTTTCGACACGAGAGAACCCCGAAGTTCAGTGTTTCTCGTTTAAAATGGCCGACCCCAAATACCCGCAGCTACCGCAACAGGCGAAAGTCTTTTCCGTACAAAAAAAGCCTCATAGAAAAAAGAACGAATCTGTCGAGAGCGGAGAAAAGAAACGATCGTTTGCGAGCGCGAACGTAGCAAAACAGTGCGTGTCCGTGAAGAGAGCATCAACGATGGTGGCGCCCCCGGTCGGTGATTGAAATCGCGCACGTGTTTCCGCTCACTTGCCAAAGTGTGCGGCGTATCGAAGTAAACACGACGAAAGCGACGTAGGCAGGCATCGAATGGAGAATTGCGACTTTGGCCATTTGGAAATAAAATACGTTTCCCAACTTCGTTTGGCTCGGTCCTTTGCTAAGAAAAATACGACCAAGTCCGCCTCATTCGCGCGTTCAGAGACGTTTATTATTATTTGGAAAAAAAAGATCAACTGCGCAGTAAAAATGTAGCTTCATTTTTGTTTCTACTTCTTTGTGTCAACACAAATGCGGTCGAGAAAATTCTATTTTTGTCATTACTTCATCATGAAATTCGTATCACTCGATTTCGTTTTACGCAAACGCGTTGTAAAATGATTACAATTGTAGATATAACAGCATTAATAGGAGCAGGGGCTCGCTCATCAGCGAAGAATAAAAGTGAAATGTTCGCTGGTATCCTCACCGCACACGTCTCTACATTCTATACATATATATTCATAGATGCTGCACTCGTTCGTAGATAATTGCCCGGATAAACATTGAGTGTTGCGCAACGCATCCGGTCTTTGTTCAACCTCTCCGCGTATTTACGCGTCTGCTCCTCTATCTCGCGGATTGGTATATACATATCAATATTGAGAAACAAATTTCAACCGTGAGGGACGCTAGTGTCGCAAATAATGGCCGCCAAAAGTACGAAGGCGCGTCATCTTTGTTTTTTTTTGTGATCGTAAGATACGACTTGATATTTTAGGATCGGGGGTGGCAAGTGAAGCTCCAGTGTTATTGCATTTTCGATGACAATGAATTTTCTAAACTTTTGACAATTTTCTGTCCATCTTTTCGAAAATTCGAATAATTCAACGAATTTTTTGAATTTTTTTGTGTCCACGTTTGCCTTATGTCGTGCTCAAAGGATTTTCAAGCAAGCCTTCGAGTGTTTTGTTTCAAATTTTCACAGTAGATTAAGGTCCTTGACAATGATACTGATCTTAGGCTCCCGCGCTCGATCTGCTTTGTTGTTCGTATTGAGACAAAATGGAGTTGAGAGTCACATGCATGAGTATGAGAGAAAACTGGTTGGCTCTTGGCACGTAATACGGAGGGTATTCCGAGCTGTATATGGTCACATAACCATAAACGGCAGGTTGTTCGGTATCCTCCCAAGGCCCGAAGGATAACTCGACAATGTGTTGCAAAAAAAAGCGTCTTCCCGATGGGAATGCACGATCTGACTGTCGGGCAATTCTTCGAAACGGGAAGCGTCGTATTTTTTTTTTTTAACGAAAAAATTTTTAAATCAAAGTTGCAAAAATGCATTTTTTCTGGCAAAACTGCACGATTGTTAAAAACAAAGAAATAACAGCGCGTTAGTCTCGTATGGTGTCGCTGATTCGTCGTGCGTAATGAAGCGTCCTTGGACGCTGTGTCATGGCGAGGAAACTGTTTCCGGTTCGGCAGGTCGAGGTGAGAGTTTCCGGATGCGAGCGAGCGTCGCGCTTCCGGCAGTCCCGAAGAATGTATTCTAGCCTCGAAGACAAATGCCCGTGATTTATTTTTAGGTTAAAACGAAAATAAATGTAGTTAAAAAAAAAAAAAATGAGTGAACGCCGCAAGGAAAAGAGCGAGGAAGAGGGAGAAACGGTAGCGAGTCTTTCAAAAACTGAGCGAGAGTCGAAACATGTTAGACCTTCGGGCGGTCTCGTAGTTCTACGCGTTTATAGAGTTGTTTATATATAACGAACAAGAAGAGTATGAGTCAGTCTAGCCAGTAAAGATGGCGAACGCCGTAACCAGGGTGATTTTACGTTGCGAGGAAGCCCAAGAAAACGAGAGTCTCGGTAATTATAAAAACAAACAAAAAATCAATTTGCCATCGTTGAAAAACCGCATGGATTTTTCCCACTTCGCGTAAACATACTGCCGTTCGAATCACCACGAAAACTAACGAATATTGAGAAGCTCTCGACTCAACCGGAAGTCTGCTCCGACCTATTTCGTTGACGCGATTGTGGCGCCAAAATTTGAATGTAATTTCAATGCTCTCTTGACAGATTGCGATCTCTCAATGATTTTATTACGAAATATTCGAACGAGGGACGTTTCGATTATTTTTATAACTGACCTACTGTGTCGTCGGTTGACGCAACAGCTGATCGATCTTCGTTTATGATGCACGCGATTGTGAGAGCGTTCGGTTTCGTTCTTGCACAGTGTTACGGTAGTGCAGGAATATATATCGATCGTGCACAATGAGTGCGTGACGTTCTCTTCGGATCATTGACCTTTCTTGCACGACAGAGAGGTTATGTTTCGAGCATATTGTCATACACATATTTTTACACATAACGACATAAATACATGCATAAATAAACACCTAAATATGTATATAATAACATAAATGCCTACACATATAAATAAATACGTATTCCAATGTTGTATTCACATATAAATATATCTTACCGTGCAATTAGCTTCCAGACTAAGTCAACGCATAGTAATAGCGTCGATAGTGTTTCTAGACCGTGCATATGCCTCTAATGTGTTGGTATTCAAAGTCGAGGCTCTAGTAATTGCATTTCCGTGGTGGAAATCGAGCGGGAGAAAGCGTGAACTGAACGCTGCTTACCTGACGTCTACTTAACGTTGAATTCACTTTCTTACAGATATAATACGTGATTCAACTGCTCTCTAATCAGAAAATATTAAATTGAGCATTTTTTTCATTACGTGAACTTCAAGTTTTATTTAAAAATTTCATTTCCTTCCAATTTTTCACTGTAGATCGACAAAAAGTTTCGAGAATGAGATTTTTCACGGTAGCTTTCGATCGCACTGTTTTTTATTTCTATACATCTACGAAATTTCAGTGGAAAAATTCGAATTTCAATGTTTTTAAAATAATTTCAGATCTGTCGGAATGTCAATTAATGCAAGTACCAGACGCCGTTTATCATCTGATGAGACACACGGAACTCAAGAGGTGCGATCTCTCCGGGAACGTAATCACAAAAATACCACCGAAATTCGCGTTCAAATTCTCACTTATCACAGGTCAGTTTGAATTTTTTTTTAAACTCCATTTTCCATCATTTCTTCGAGATATTTCATCATCGATTTTCATTTTTTACGAAGTCGTCTGGAATCGTTAGTTTGGTTTAGTTTTTCATTTTTGTTTTTATTTTTTTTAAATGTAAAAAATACATTTGTTACGTTTTTTGAAATTAATTTTTTCAATTAGAGTTTTGTGTCAGTTTTCGGTTGAAAAAGCTTTGGGTTCCTATTTTTCTTATGATTCCGTTTGATGATTTCAAGTTTAGGACAATTGTGAATATTCAATATTTCTGGATAATTATCGTCACATTTGCTTATTTTTCATAGAATTGAATCTGAGCCACAATCAACTGAGCAAATTACCTGAAGAATTGGCGGAACTCCAAGAACTGGAAAATCTCGATATTTCTCACAACACGTTCATAGCCCTGCCGACGGTCGTATGTCGAATACCTCAGCTCAAAAGACTTCTTGCCAACAACAATTCGATCATTGGTAAGTATTCGTGGACATCGCGCTTAATAAAAGAAAAAAAATCGAACAATTATTGATCATATTTTGAAAAATGATGAAAACGACAATGAAAAAAAAAATAATAACAATAATGGTACGACTAATTAACTAAAATATCATCGCAGATGAAAATCCACGATGTCTAAATACACGAGCGATAATTTGATGGCTTTTCCTCACGCGAACCCCGAACTTGCTTCTTGATTTCAAATAATAATAAAAATAACAAATTCATTTTTTTTCTATTGTTTTCGCATGAAAAAAAGTTATTGTTGGTTCACAATTTATTGTGAAAGTGCTTAACGATGCTTTTGTATTTTCCTCCAAAAGCCGTGGACATCGAGCAAGTGAGACGTTCGCCAGTGCTGGAGTTCATCGACCTGCAGCAAAATCCTCTGCCAGCGCGGGTGCACGATCTTCTTGGAACTCTGACGGAGATCCGAGTGGAAATAACCCCGCGGGAGGTGGAGGATTGGGAGGATCTGACAGTTTGATAAGTTCCGAAAATCTGGATTAATTGTTTGACGTCGACCAAAAAAAAATGACGCAGAGTTTTGGGGTCCGAGGAGTTCACAATGAATAAAAAAACTCCTTGGGACAAGAATTTTTCTCGGGATGACTCGCTCAAGGACTTCGTCAGGACGAGCACTAATTCGGACGTTACGAAAGAAAAGAAAAAAGAACGAAGCAGGATAAAAAAAAAATTGACAAAATTAAAAAAAAAAAAAGAATTTATGAAAAAAATAACGAAACGGAGCAAAATGAATTCATGATAGAATAGTATTTTGTACAGTGAGAATAGACTGAAGCGCCTTTGTATAAAAAAAAGAAACGAAAAAGAAGAAACAAATAAGTAAAAACAAGAACGTGTGGCGTGGTCGACGGTGAACAACGCCAAAGTGATCCTACGTATCTCTATTAATTAATTAAGCAATTAAAAACAAAAAGAATAACAATCGAATCGTCATATTATTGTAAAATGTACTTAATCGTGAAGGGCGTCCACGAAACGATAATTTTGCACTCTCTTATTTTTGCCAAGCGATACACAAAACTGTGATTTTCTTTCTTTTCCAAGTCTGACGTGCGTTGGAAGCGCAAAAAACCCCATTAAAAAAAAAAGTTCAAGCCTGTAATTCAGAGAAATTCGTTCCTTAAATTCAAAATGAGTTTCGACAGCCCGTTCTCGAATCGAACGTGAATGACAAATCATGAAATAATGGTTATCAGAGTGAAACCAAAAAAAGTCAAAATTTTCATTTTAATGGCGAAAGTTTGAATAATGAAAAATCTGACAAGTTTCTGACCGATTTTCAGCTTTTTTTAACATAATTTTTACAGAATTTTAGTCCAATTTGTGTCTCTTGAGTTTTAATATCGGAAGCTTTTTTTCTGAAAAGAAATTATAAAATTGATAGACGAAAGAAATACCAGAAAAGAAATATTTGGAAATTAACTCAAACGTAAAAAAAATTGAGCAGCAAAGAAAGACAAAATTCGTACTAACATTTTCTCGGTGAGTCGCTGATTCATAAAAAACGATAATTGTATTCGACGCCTGTTAATTTTTCGATAGTAACTGTAAAAAATGAAGCACGTCAGGAAATTTGTAACTACTGCCAATATCGAACGAGAAAAGAGACTTGTCTTTTTTCCTTTGTGTTTTTTTGAAACTATAATCAAGTGCAAGAATCCGGAACGAGCATTTTGTATCCGCGACTGGAAGCAAAGATATGCAAAGTTTGTACATTTAATATTGATTCTCCGTTAATGTAAGGGTCCCAAAAGCTAACGGTGCGCATCTCGAGGATTTCCAAGCCCCGAAATCTCCGAAGATGCTTTGTATTTAACACTGTATTGTTCGATCTAGTCAATTGTCCTCGGGACGTTGCAATACAACTTGCGAAAATGTTTCATTTTCGTTTTAGACTCTAATAAAAACTCTTCGAAATCGGCGAAATAATTATTTTTAAATATTGAATAAGAATCGTGCCGCACATTCAGTCAAAGCACATCGTTACGAACCACAAGAACTCAATCATCTCAAACTCTAGAATTAATACTCGTTTTTTTTTCAATTAAATTTGAAAAAAATCTGCAGCAGTACATTCAACTTTGAACAAACTAATATATTTTTTACTATCAAATGAATAGCTTAACAAAATGTAAAAAAAAAAATGGACAAAAAACACAATTTCGAATTTTCAAACGTAACTAGAAAAAAAAATGTATTCCTCTCAGTCCGTCGAATGGGAAATGTGAGGGAAACAATCGATTGATTCACGATCCTCGTGTTTTGCTTGTAAATGAGTTATATTGGTTTAGTACCTGTATTTTCTCAATATTAATAATAATAATAATAATAATAATAATAATAATAATAATAATAATATGTATAATGAGTCGCAGAGTTAATTATCTACAATACTTGTCAATGGATATAAAATCACAAAATATACATAGAGTGGACACGTTCGATATCTGAGAGATATTATACAAGATTTCGTCTCTCACTTTCTCTCTTTCTCTCTCATAAATCCTTTCATTTCTTTTCATCATTTCCCTAAAAATCAGTCGATCCATCATCGAGTTACCATTTTTTTCCTTCGTTACGTATTGCAATGAGCTTTGTTTTCAGCACAACACGACGAAATCTCATTCAGTGAGTCAATGAGAAAATCTATGCGATTCCGCATTTCCAATAAATTATTAAAAAAAAAAAAAAAAAGAAATTCCAAACATTGAAAAATAATTTTTAATACAACCGTTGCTTTTTCTTGTTTAAATAAAAAAATATCGGTTTCTTGAACAATGGATCGCAAGTGTTTCGTCAAGAAATTCTATCAAGGGAGGACACACGATCTGTGTAGCCGAGAAATTGGGGTTGCCAATCTTTTCAAATGGAATGAAATAAAATCGAACTCGTGGACGGTTCGTTTGGTGGAACTAAAAATCTAATTGAAAAAAAAAAAAAATCGAAAACATTGTAGAATTCGTTAATAAATAGAAAACTCGTACATAAACGAAATTTAGTGGCAAAGCTCATTTCAACCCACGCAGGATAGTGTGTGCTCTCAAAAAACTCTGATAATCGCTTATGATAAAAACAGAGAAATAGTAACCAACGAAAAATGATCATCGTGATATGAAAGACGATGGAGATTTTCGAAAGATCAGCGATATTTGTTTACTTTTGTTTTTCTCGTTTAAATTGAATTCACGGGTTTTTGCTCGACACATTTTCTTCATATTTCTCTTAGTCTACGATCGCGTTTAAACGTTTCTCAGTTTAATACGAAAAAGCTATGCTTTAACGATCGAATATTAATAATAATATGGTATATACACGTACAGAGTTCGTACAGGTTTTGTTTTCTTGTTTTACACACGACTATGTGATTTTTAGGGTCACGGGGGTCGAAATGTAATGGTCGAGCCTGTCGATTCAGCAGAGAGCGTGAGGGACGGTCCAGTAACGATCAGACAAAAAGGTGGACCGAGTAGAGTCCACCCTCAAGATCCTCGGACCTTAAAATCCGTAGAGTACCGGACCGTCGCAAAAGCACGAAAACGAAAACGAAACTAGGCTCGCTACGTTTCGTTTATTAGGAAGGAGGGAGAAGGGAAGGAATTGTACAGATGTGGGATTCCTCCCACGTGGAAAAAAAAGAATTCGACGAGTCTCTTAAAATATGTGTGAGCGAAATACGCAAATTGTTCTCCGTTGTGATTTGTGTGTTTCCGTTTTCTTTTGTTTTGTTTTTTTTTACGTTTGTTTTTTTTTTCCATTACACACGTGGGAAGAACCTGCATCCCGCGCGTTAATTTCATTTCTTCATTCTTTGTCTCCTTTTTTCTAAATCTGGCACTGCCGCGCATCTTAAGTCCTAAGTAATTTATCTCTCCGCGTGCTAATCTCGCGAAATCCTGTTGACTTCCACCCGACGATATTTACAACGACGAAACTCTAGAATAAAAACTAAATTCACAATATCGTTTTGCTATTTTGTTTCTTTTTCTTGATCCTCATTTCTCCTTTGTATTTTCTCTTCTCTCGTTCCTGACACGAGTGTTTCACAAACGCATGCACACACACATACACACGCAGAAATAAGCGCAAGCGCGAGAAATTCTCGAGTCGATTCAATTCCTCGCTAATCAGTCTGTCTCGCGGTTTTTTTATTGGAGCCGCGAATTCGCTCCGCAGGACCGTCGATTCGAACCCGAGAATCTCACCATCATACACTTTTCCTCGTTCCCCAGCGGCAAAAAAAAAAGCCGGAAACGCACGAGCTTTTACAGACACACACACACATACAGACATATACAAGGCGTACATACACTGAGTAATTTGTTTTGTTTTACTTTCAGCAAATATTGCAATCCGGCTGAGGAAATTGACAAATATGCGTCGTGAAGGATCGTGCGAGCCGTGTTTTTTTTTTTTTTAACTACGCGCGATTCCTGAATTCGGAGAGAAAGAGAAAAAAGAGAGGGAAAAACGCTGTACGCGAAAATTGCAAAGAGTCAAGCGATTTTTTTCGTGTATTTTTTGCTGTTTTTATCGAATATACGTATTGCTCTCTCGTATACAATTGTACGTGTGAAATAAAAATAGGATTGCACAAAGTTCGATCCGCGTTTTCGACGCCTGGTAGTCTACTTGACCCCCCGAAGGCGATTGTAAATTGAAAATCAATCATTCTCTTTCTGTTACGTGCGTGCATCAGTGATATTATCGCGGTTCGCGGTTTGTACGAAATAAGACACAGAAAAACAAGAAAATCATGTAAAATGGAGCACAAAAGTCTCAAGAGATTATTTCGATTTCGTACTTTCTTCTTCCGAGACTTTTTGGAAGAGTTTGTTTTTTTTTTCTTGTCTCCCGAATCGTTCAGATGTCTTTTTGTTTTTTGTTTAATTTAAGAATTTGAGCGCTCTACGGTTCGCACTCGCACGCGCTTATGAGTGTGAGACCTTTCTTTTCTTGGACGCAGGACCAACGATGTTTTTCGAGCTCTAGTCAGCCGTTTTGTCTCAGCTGTTTGTCGAAAGTTGCTAAGTATTATAAAGCTGGTATTCGATGTACGATGTTGGCACGAAACCCTCGATCGGCTGCGACATTCGACGGACCCTCGTCCAACCGTCACCCTGGTCCAACTCTATCATGTACAGCTCTTCGCCGTCGTACATCGGTATCGACCCTTCGCTCGTGGCTGAAAAAATAGTTATGGCGTATTTGAGTAAAAAAAAAACTCAGGAAAAAAGCCTCGTCGATCTAAAATCTAATGAAAAATTTGACGGATTCGATTCAACGAGGTCTGGGGTTTTATGCATTTTTCACGCACCACATTTTTTGTCGTGCAAAATTTATTAAATTTCATATTCGGCTATTAAACTAAAAACTTTCAGCTCTCGTGGGAATCTTTGATTTTTATGAATTGAACGAGGGAGGAGGAACTTACCATCAAATGGATAAAGTGCTCGACAGGTTCCAAGAGGAGGTTGGGCGTCCAATTCATCGACGTAGTATTCCTCACCAGTGCTACCAGGTAACGAAGTACGTGACGTACCGAGGCCAGATTCCGGGCTGTTCGTGGAACTGTGCATGAGTATGGTAAAGCGAGCGCCATTTCTATTTGCCTACATTCGAAATTTCTATTTCGCTGACACTAAAGCGATTTTCTAAGATTTTAAATATGTTTTTCCTTCTTATAAGTTTCGTAATAATTGTCACAAATGATTCTCTTACAAATCGTAGATCTCGTGAGCATAAAAATGAAAAGTAACGATTGAATTCCTGGCGACGTATACGAAAATGCATATCGTTGCGTTAAATTGTTTAGATCCAAATTCGAGAACTGAAAAAAAAGTGCAACTCACTCGTGAGTCGGTTGAGGTGTTCCTGGGGCACTCTTTTTATGAACCGGTTGATTCGCATTTGCATTACTGACGCTAGAATCCGACGCCGATCTCGACAGACTCTCCTCCCCGCCTGAGTGACTCGATCTCCTCGAATTTATCGATCTCGTTGTCGAACCGTTGCTCGTTGGTTTTCGTGGTGTTTGGCTTGGACTGAAACGTAAAAAACAAACGATCAATTTCTATCGTCCGAATAAATAACAAACAATTCCCTAAATTCAACCCAAAAAATCTTTTATTATAAGGAAAAAATATCCGAAGAACTAAAAGCGCTAGCCGCATTTCTATTTTGTTTAGAATCGCTCGATACCGAATAATTTTCTTGAATCGAACGGGCAAATCTAATACATTTAGGTTTCGATAAGGGAAATGCTAAATGTAATTAAGGAAAACTTTCTACCTGGAAAGACTGACACCGGCTTTCATAGCTTCTTCGAGATATCCTTGAAATTTGAGGAGTTCGGCGCCAAGTTTGTCCAATTTATGACTCGATTGATTGAGTTGGCCTTCTATACTCATGGGATCGCCGAGTGCTGGATTTTGTTCGTAAACGCCCTTCATTTTCATGAGGCCATCTCTCGCGGCTGTTTCTTGTTGTATCTTGGCCTGAATCTCGTCGAGTCTCTGCTGCAACCTTTTTCTTCTTTGATTAGGTGGTAGATCGCTACAATCCTCCTTGGCGCCGTCACCGTATCCAGGTACATTGTTCTATGGTGTACAGATAAATCCATTGAAATACTTGCAAACGTGTGCGTCGACCCCGAACATCCCTCGTACAAATAAAAAATACATTGAAACAAAAAGTACAACGTTTCCAGAAGACAATACCACCACCGTTCCTGTTAAGTAGACCAGCTCAAAGATTCATAAAGCGTGTTACAAAAAGCACCGTGATTCTGCAGATTCCCTTAGCTCCAATGATTTCACAACCTTTTGTTAAATTACTTTGAATTATTTCGAGTTGTACTCTATTTTTTTTAAATTATTTTTAACCGTTTCCAACAATTATTTATGTTTGAAAACCATGTTTCTATTCTTTTTTCATTAAAACTCGATATTAAGGTACAACAAATTAACCCTCTTGCCATTGATTTTCCCTTGCGTGCCATTGAGTTGCAATTTGGTGGAAAATAGGACCTTGGATTTCATTTTCATTTTTTAAAACCAGAACCACCGTGAGAAAAAATTGGAATTTTTTTTTCAAACCCTTTTTGATGCAAAACGAATTTATTTGTGCAGTCGACAAAGACTAACGATTCATTGTTAATTGAAAGAAAAAAGAAGCTGTAAGCCATAAAATTAATGAAGCGATGAAATGAGGACAAAAGCGACCCGGAATGACAAAATTTCGTGTCAGTTCGAAATTTATGAAAAAAAAAATAAACAGTCCGTGAAAATGATGAAGAAAGTTTCAGCTCTGCCAAGAAAATTGTTGGGAATCGCACTAAGGAGTTCTTTTACAAAATCAGACTCTCTTTCAATTCGAAATTGTCGCTCGACTAATTTTTAATAAAAATGATAGTAACATTTGAAAAATATTACTCCGATACCACGAAGAAATGAGACGAGACCGAATCGCAGAAAATAATGATTGTAGCGAAAAAAGGCAACTTTCTAAAAAGGAAAAACGTCAGCTGTTACCGGACAGAATCGGCGAGGTGGAGTAAAAAACGACGAATACGGCGTACTAGACAAACAATTACAATTTATATTGGTAGTTGATTTTTTTCTCATATGCAAGGAACTAAAAAAAAAGACATAGAAAACGACAAGTCAAAAAATGCATAAGTAGTAAATGAGAAAAGGACAGACCTTCAAAGCTATGCACACCTCGATCAACTTCTGTCGTTTGCATGAAACAAATCACATAAGCGCGTCATTCAGCGTGTATATATATTTTTATATTCTTTCATATATATACAAAAAAGTAGGCCAGTGAGCAGAAGCTGGTGGATAGAAAAACACAAACTCGGCAGAAAAGTCGTATTTACTTGTTTTCTCTCTCCCTTTCCCTCTTTCTCTGCTTTAGTCATGTATGAAGAAGAAATTGAACGCAGTAGTGATTCAACGCGATTCAACATTAATGAGCTCTGCAGCAAAATATAAACAAAGTACTGAACTTTAAATATTATTTCCGCGCTGTTTTTCCTGAATGACATCATTTTTCGATTCGTTCTGTTTTGCCTTACAATTGTATAATTAGCACTCGAACAATTAGTGGCTGCAAATTTACGTTAAAGTCACATAACAGTTCACAATTTTCTGATTGTTTTATTTTCCCATTCACTAAGCAGAGGAAAACGACGTTTGTTTTCTTTGACATTGAAAATTGCGAAAAAAGCGAGACCACCGAGTTTGTGTTTCCATCGCAATCGCGTTCTTCGGACCTTGCGATCGTCGTTGGATCTTTGGGGAAGGTCGTCTTGCCAGTGTTTTTTTTTGTTAAATTATTTTGCGTTATATTTTGTGCTTTGGCAGCTGGTTTAGTGGCGAACGTTTAACATATGTACGATGTGCGCTAATTGCGAGCGATAAGAGCGAGCATTCGGAGCAAGCAGTCAACGGGGATACTTACTAAGAAATTAAGGGGAAAAGGGCATAGTTTCCAAAATCGAAGTCCGGTTGTTTGTTGATTAAACAAGAGATCGAACCATCCACCAAATTAATAGAAAGTACAAAATTATAAGTTAGATTTATTGGTTGATAATAAAAAATGAATTTTATGACGATTTCGTGACTGTGCTTGCTCGAATGAGTGATCAACTATTTGTTCCATTGGCAAAAATGTGTCTCTTTTTTCTTCAATGTGTTTTCAGTGCAGAATGACTGAGGAAATTTGCACTTGAGTAAAATATTATTTCAGGAGTAAAAAATCATCAAAAAAATAAATCATTGAGTTTTTTTAAATCTCGATCGTAACGGGCAGATGTGAAACTACGAAATTTTATTTTGTTCGACGAAATAAATGGAATATTAATCAAGGAATGAGAACGGAGGGTTCTTGGTCATGCCGAGGCTTGGTGCATCGCAAGTATGGTGCATAATATGTTAAAGATTTAACAGAAATAAATAACGTAAATATGTGAAAATAATTCGAAATAAAGAAAAATGAATATTTGGACGAAATGTTAAAAAAAATGCTGCTAGCTTGGCCATATAAACATCGAGGGCACTAATGATATCTGATTTGGATGATACGATAAATAAAGATCAAGCAGATTTGTCAATCGATACGATACCTTGTTGCTACTGAAAATGCCAAATATGCCGACACGTTTTTTCATTTTCCCACCGGAAACAGTGCCCTTGACCGTTAAATGATTGTGAATCGGTTGCATAACCGGTTGCGACAATTGACTATTGCTGTCGTAAGATTTGGCCACGGACAAATCCTCGAAGGGAACATCACCCGGTGGGGTAAAACCACTTTTATAACGCTCGATAACCATCGCCGTGTCTTCCTTCTCGTTTATTTCGTTCGCTGCTTTTTCTATGCCATCCAAACATTGAGCTATTATTGGTGCAACGGCCCGTTCTATTTCTACAGATTTCATCATGTAATTTCGCATATTTTTTATCCTTTTTTCGTCCAATTCCTGCGAACAATTTTTAAGACAATCAATGTTTATTTATTCGGCATAATAACCATCGTCTCCATCGTTTGCCGCTCAAAATTTCAATTAAAAATTTCATTACGTTACATTGTAAAAGCGGAAAAGTTTGATTTTTTAAATTTTGTTTTCTTAATCGAAAATTTAGTACTTTACGGCAGAATTTCCATTTTCTTCTTGAATGCTGAAAGAACTAACTGGTAAAAATGTAAATGGAATTTTGAGACTCCGTCGAAAAATCGATGATAAAATGTTGACTGAGAACTGTGACGAAACGTTCCATTGTTTTTCTTATCGAGGGCAAAAAAGATTGAAAGATAAAAAACAATGTACCTGTAGATGCTGAAAAACTTCCGGCATCGCTGTGTGATAATGCAACGTCTGCATTTCGTTCGTCTTTTGCAACTGATTCGCGTACTCGGTCTTGGCCTCCTCGCTCTGTTGAGTTTTCAGATTCATGTTCATTCGTTGTTTCTCAACCTGTGAACGATCGGACGGAAGACAAATTAGGAAAGTACCATAACAGGCTAACACGGAGGTTTTTTTTTCATTGAGTTGTTTTCGTGTTTTTCTGCTCTACGGTTGCGGAATCTTTTTATTTCAATAAATCATCACTGAAAATTGGAAAATTGATTATCCAATAAATTTTTTATTACTGCCATTAGACGTAGAGACCGGAGTGCAAAATTATTGGAACTTTTCGTCAGAAGCAATTTATACAGCTCTTCATCAATTTATATTTATTCAAATATTTGATAAATCCTTGAAGGAATGAATGTAGGTCAAGAATTTTCATTGCTATTTGCGATTCAAATGTCTCGAACTCGTTTGTCACAGACTCCAAGAATAATTCGATTTCCCGTCTCTTCTCCAATTTCAATAAGCCTGAAGTAACTTTTTGTACATTGTGTCAAACTATCCACTAAATCACGACGGCCTATTTCTCAATATTCTACGTGTCAGGGAAACGGCTATTTATTTACGAAACAGAATAACATCGACTCGAGGAACTTTTTATAGAATTTCTCAACATGAGATTCTATTGAATAAAAAACAAAATAAAAATGTTCTTTTCGAACAGAACGATTCGACGTTAAAAATGAGGAAATTCTTTCGATCGATTATCGAGTTTTTCGTCGGAATTTCCGTGGCTTAAAAAAACTTTGACAGGAAGAAGAGAAAAATAAAAAAATACCTCGGCCCTTGATAAGTTCAAATCGGCATCGGCTCTCTGATAATTTTCGAGCGCTTTTTCCGCTTCGCGAAACGCTTTATCGTAAGCTTTTCTCGCTCTCTCAAGATTTCCAATTTGTGATGCAAGGTTGGTCATTAATCGGGCGCCTTCCTGAAGATGTTTTTTCCGATCCTCTTTAAAGTCCTTGACGAGGAGATTGAGCTCGCGTAAAACATTGGCTTGTAGATTTTCGGCGATAACCTCACGCTGACCGGCTTGATCGTTGACCTCGTTGAGCTCGAGTTTGAAAGCTCGACATGGACTGTACCTTTGTGGAAAAAGTAAATCGTTCGTTACAAAATACATAAATAAATTTTCAACAAACAAAACAAAAACAAAGAAATTTATTTTGACTATTTTTTCACGTTCGCCATTGTGAAGAGAAGAAAAAAAAAATGAACAGGATTATTCACACGATTTGCTTTGGGTCGTGAGAGTGCGGGAGAAATTAATCCGCTCGAGAGGGTTTTGCCGAGGTCAATCGGGGCAAAATTCTTCCCACATGTGGAACGAGCATGGTAAATATATCTCGACATAGTTTTCTGACCCTCTTGTAGGCAAACGTACATGAGATATAATCGATTTTACAAAAGTCCTACTGTTTAATAAATCGCTCAAGGGTTGGTTTTTTAATGACGTCGTATTTGTAATCATTTTTTCTCTCTCTCTCGCTCTCTCTCTTTCTCGATTTCCTCTCAGTATTTCTGAGACTGTTCGTCAATTTCTAGAGTGCCTCCCACGCGTCCCGACAAGTAGAGAGCTTCTGTTTTGTGTCGAAGAAAGTGAGAAAAGAGAGAGAGAGAGAGAGAGAGAGAAAATTACGAGACGCGTAGTGAGTCAAGTCTTGCTGGCGAATGAGGCACCGGCACTCGGGACACTTCCTCGTCGTTATTTTCTTCGACTTCGGGCTCGTAATTTTAGAATGAGAAACAAACTTGAAGATTGCATTGTTCGAATACAACGACCTTTATGAATTTTTGTCAAAATCATTCGTGGTCTTTTCGCCAATTCTGATGGTTAGAAAAACGACGAAACTGGGTGTAAAAAAAAATTGAATTTTCGTGTTACGTTTCGACGACGAGAACGTCGATGTCATAAAGAAGAAAATTGTGCTCCCCGGTTATCCAATGGGACACCATGTAGAAAAATTTGACTCCCACGAGAGTCACTTTCACCGAGCACAAACGATACGTGCATTCGTTGACGAGTCCTGATTCAAGAATTACTTTTTACAGCACGATCGTATAAGAACGGAATAAAGAAATCCAATTTTTTTTTTTTCAAGCCTAATTTATTGACTCCAGGTCGCGTTGAGCCCGCAGAAATCGAAAAGGACGTGAACTATTTTTCAATGCAGAAAAAAAGAGAATAACGCTCGCCATAGAAAATTTTCGAAATTATCGAAAGAAAAAAATATCGCCGTCAGTTTCACGCTGGCTGATGTTTGATTTTCATTTTCTTTTCATTTCACTCGCTTTTGCTCAAAGTCTTGTGAATTGCAACAACGAAAAATTCAATTTCATTTTAAAAGTCTGCGCTGTAAATAAATCGATTTAAAAAATTCATATACTCACTGATGGTCCTCTTCCTCTTTTTTCTTCGGTTGATAATTTTTCACTAGCCTCCTGAAACATGAAAAAAATGTTGGTCATACGAATTGTGAAAAATTGGCAAAAAGAAATACGAAAGGATCAAGACGTTTGATAACTCCTTGTGTATTCATGAAGTTTCTAGCCACGATGTAATACTATGCAAATATTCTCGTAATTTTTGGGCGTGACAATTAAAATAAAATGAAATTCCGATCGCAGTGAAATTCAAGGAAGACTCTTTCTTTCGTTTTAACGTCAATACGTGGGTGTCGTGTTTGGGTTTACTAATTTGGTGAGTCGGACCACATTCGGAGAGACTGGATTTTTTTTTCTCCAAATATCAATGCCAAGACGATTGGCCATAAAATCTTTGCGGAGGAGGAAATGGTCAATAAGATCGTGAGCATCAACATGAAAATGTTGACAAAATGTATGGCCAAAATATTCTCAAACAAAAATGACTTATTTATTGAATAGTTGGTTCAAAAATTCTCCATTTCATTCACGATCAATGTTTGATCTTGTAGCTTTTTTTGTTTCTTTCGAAACAATCCTTATGATCATTTTTTTGTCTTGGATAAGTCGAAAATTATGTGAACCATATAGAAAGTACGAGTTTCGATGTACGTGAGAATTGTTCATGTTTAAACGAGCGTATGGTGGATTGTATTGTAGTTTACTGAGTCACCGACAGAGGGATCGAATAACGCACTAGAGAGAGAAGGAGAATGAAAAATAGAGACAGAGAGAGAGAGAGAGAGAGAGAGATGAAGCAGTAAGAAGTATAATCGGTAACAGTGCACGTACCGACGTCGTATTCGTCGTCGAAGGTGAAAAGAAACGTGGGATAGAGACAGGACGATAGAGAAGTATAGACAGAGACACAATTTACTCACGTTGTTGAACGTGGACGGAATTGTGCAATTTACGATAAGCTTATAAAAGTCTTTGATTTCTTCGATCTGGACAAACCGTTTGCTGGAGTTTTAATAAAGAATGTACGATCGATAGCATCGAAGCGAATTGAAGATTCCCAATCGATCGATCAATTGAAATTCGGGTGGGAGGAGGAATGAAAAAGTTTTGTTTACATTTATTTACGATCGACTTCCGTCCTCGAAGTCTCCGAGAAATAATGATGAAATTGAATTCGGGACAAAGACGAAAATTCAGAGTGAAATACTGCGTGAAAAAAACAAAAATAATAATGACCGAACGATCAATCGAGACGAGGAGAAACTTGTGATCGTATTCGATACTCTCAAGACACCCGTTACAAAGAAAAGTACCGGGAGTTACAGTAGACGTCATTCACAAGAGACAAACAAGGGGGGCCTTTAATGCAGTATTACCGGCGAGTTTGTGTCCCTGAACTCTCTCGGTACATAATTATATACATCAACATAAATATATAAATGTATAAGTCCAGCATATACACGGTGTTTCGTTATGACCAAAGTCTTGGAACCACCACGTGACGAATACGATAAAAAAATCTAAATCTCGAAAGAACGTCTCGTATTTTTCTCGGGAGATCCAAAGATTTTCATTTTTCGTTTCGTCACAAATACAAAAAAAAAATAGCTCGAGTAAGTGTCTCGGATTCGTACTGGGAGATGAATAATTCGACAGTCTCAATTTTTTATGAAAATCACGTTGGATATTCGTACAACGCGTAAAAAAAATATTTTTCATGCCAATTTTTAGAAACTTTTCGGAAACAAATTGACGTAACAAAAATCAGATGTTCGAACTTTGAACAGATTTTACTCAACTCGTGGAAATCACGAACAGCCCGATCAAGGACAAATCTATAGAGCAGGGACGACTGAGATTATGGCCATTTTTGTAGCTCGGTTCATAAGTATGCCACGAGAATCATGCAAAAATGTGCAGACAAGAGACTTCAAGAAAATACGTTTCAAAACAAATAGTCTAAATTCGTAAAAATTTATAACGAAAAAAATGTATAAAATTTATTTAATCATTTATAACGAAAAATAATAATATTTTTTTCCAGACTATCTATACAGTTGCATGGAATTTTCTCAATCATTCTCGATGTTTCGAAAAAAATAAAAGTTACGTCTCCTTCGCTGGGAATAGGAGAACGAGGTGTAGCTTTTATTTTTTTCTCGAAATATCGAGCCTCTCCGTTTACACGTGCAGCAGGATCGATCACCTTAAGGATCATCGACGTGGCTTTTTTGGTACAAAAATGGAAAGCGGTAACATTTTTTTATAAGAAAATCCAGAGGTGGAGAAAAAAGAAAACTGTCTATAAAAATCGGGACACCCAGTATATATAAAAAGTGGTCTCTCGTTGCACTCGTGTACCATTCCGGTCTCACGTACACGGCATATAATGTACTCTATATATCAAATAGGCTCGCACACAGTAGTACACACATTTATTTTTATAACCCCGCTCCCAGAACGTTCCCTTCTAACTTCATTCCCCGGATAGCGAAGAGAATATTATTCAAATTCTCATTAACTCAACAATGGGTATTTGTTATGATAAATTGTGTACAAATGAATTTGTTGAAAAATTGACATAAATCTATGGTTCATAGACGATGGAAAAGTCATTTTTCCCACTTTTTCAATTGAATTTTCATTTCAATCTTGAATAGAGAACGAGAAGAAACTTTTCTGGAACCGAAACAATTTTTTTCTTCGTCTTTACAATGTACTAAATGTCGTTTGAATTTTTCGCCTGACTTACATTTTTTGGTTGTTTTATTACAAAGAAATATTCACATTTTTCGGCCAAATGAATTTTCCATCAATTGCCATTGGTCGTTACAATGTACGAACCTTCGTATGAACTTTTCGTTTGAATTTGAATTTTTTTGAAAAATAATATTTGGAATAATTCGATTAATATTAAAAATGTATAATTTGGTTATTTTTACCTAAGATTGCCGGCGTATTCCACTTCGATTTTACACCTGTCCCGTATAAAGTGGCCATACCTTTCGAGAAATTCAATTCCCTTTTGCGTGTGTAACGACAGATTGTCGAACTGATCCTGAAATCAAAAAATCAAATTTGGAAAGTTGAAAAAGCGATTCGACGATATAGAAAAAATATTTAAAAACTGCGATTCGAAATATTTAGACAAGCAATAATCTTCGGATATCAAAATGGAATGGAAAATTGTTATTAATATGTAAAAGCGTAGAAATGCGATAGACAAATTGTTGAAAAAATAATCAACGTTAAATTTATCGAAAATCAGGAATTGAGAACGAACGATGAGAAGAAACGTCGCGAGAGGAATTTTTTGGAGAATCTTCCCGATCTCTCTTCTCTCCTTAGTCCCTCTTATTATTATTCTTTCTCCTCGTCGCGGGATCGCACGACGATCGGTAAAACCGGATCGTGCCAAATATGGCTTGTCGAGCCTCGTATATCGTTTATATATGTGTTAACATATATATATATATATATATATATATATATATGAGAGAAAGATATTATACATGGAGAGTTATTTGTATAGTAATCGCGCGTGGATCGTCGAGAAAGTCACGCGTTTTATTCTGCATCACATAGCTGCGTAAGAAATCGGCAAAAAACGAAAATATAAAGTAAAAATTCCACGACGAGACAAAACGTGGAAATCGGTATGGGAAATAATATCGAAGTTTGCATCGTTGGAAAGAAACGAAAATTCTTTCCTCTTGTTAGGAGAGCCGAAAGTTGAAGCAAAATATTCGACTACCATGATGGGAGGAAATTCTTCCGAACCAGAATATCAACATTTTTTGGGAGTAACGAGAATTTTTTGAAGAACGGTCTCGGTTGAGGATTTTTTCGAGATTGTATCATTTTTTGGTTATTTTTGTTTGGAAATTGAGGAATATTCTTATTAATTGAAAAAAAAAAACAATTAATATTCGTTGAGGAAACCAAAATATCGAATATTGACCGCAATGTTCGGGCAATAAAAAGCACCGCGCGTTTTAGTAAAAAGTTTGATAAGATTGATCAAAATCGTTATCATTTAAAAAATGCAGAAAAAAATTGTGAATTATATTGTGGAGTAGGGCCAAGGGCGTTCGTCTGGAATCAAGGGCCTCGAAAGTGTGTAACTTGGGTCAACGACACGGGAATGTGTGTGACACACATTTGCCGAGTGTGCCCTCACGACACAATAGGAAATTTCGCAAGACGCGCTCGCTTCATCTCTGTAACACTACTTGAAGGCTTATGCACTACGGATTTACTACGTAACAGTCAAAGTATAAGTGAGTTCGTGTAAAAAAAAAAAAAAAAAACTTATGCGGTGAGAAGAAAAAATAGTCGATTTAGCATGTCAGTGTGAAAAGTGAAACTGGTCGACGATGTCCACCATAGAAACGTTTGGATGCTCTGAGAAATCCTGGAGCAAAGACCGAGAGAAATTTTCTTTTCCAATAATCGCTAATTGCCAGTAATCACTAATTAATTACTCGTTAATCTTGACATTGAGTACGTGGAATATAAATAATTAAGGATCCACCAAAAACTCTAATTAACAATGTTCGATTCATAAACTTTCCCACAAATTCAATGGGAAGAGTAAAAAAAAAAAATGTGCAGCTCGTAAATACCGAAAATTAAACTTTTCCATCGATTTCGATTCTCCCAACGATAGTCCCTGATCTCTCGACATTTTTTTTTTATGGTTACCGATCTCTTGGCACTGCTGTAACGGTATAACGAATGAGGCTACGAGTTTGCTTGCAGTTTCGAGCAAAAGCACTCGAAGAAAATGCCAGAGTGTTGAAACAAGTTCGAATATGTGTGTCCTTCGTATATAACTATACACTTTTATGATCAGCCTTGCTTTATCTCTCCATGGATCAATTCCCTCGGCACTGTATCATTCCTAAAAAAAAGTCTTTCCAACAGTTTCTCCTTATGAAATGAATATCTACAATAGCGAAAAGCAAACGATTTCTAATCGAATTTGCCGCCATTTTTAAAATAACGAAAAAAAAATTCACTTTTAAAATTGTAAAAATCGTTTTCGATACTTGAAGACTGAGCGTATCGAAGAACCAGAATTTCACGAGTAAACAGAGAAAATACGAGTGAAGGATTCATTGAAAAACAGTGGAACGTGTTCTTTTCCTTTTTGAGATGAGCGAGGTCTCGGCCTTGGACGTTGATACGAAAAGGGGCAAGATCGTAAGTGACGCATTCAACGTTCACGTACATACGAATCCACGTACGTATAAAAATCGTGCAAATCGTTTGCTCCAATTTAAAAAAGATCACGAACTTTGTTTGAAAATCTGGAACGTAGACAAAAGTTTCTTTATTTTTTAATGATAAAAATCCAAAGCAATGATTGCGAAGGAAGGTGTTGATAATCGAAAAATGAATGAATGAAAAAAAAGTGAATTTTGAGGACTTCGTGTGCGCGAGGGAGCCGAGGATTGAGAATCCCTCGCGCGATTTAAATCGTGCATTTTTGCCCCTGTTTGGACTCTTCGGTTCGACATTTACAATGTCGAATCGAACACTCGTAGCATTTGTGTTAGAGATTGGAATAGAAAAGTGGGAATCGTAATGGTAGAGGGGAAGGCCTTGATATATTCGGCAAGATCGAAGAAAAAAAAGGGAAGAGACAATTCAACCAATCGCCATTTTTCTGTTTCCTGTCGACCTTATAGCACACTGCGTTCGCCCCTAAAGTCAATAAGAGGAAAATCCTCGTCATAGCCCCGTATGCAGAAAGAGAGAGAAAGAGACAGCGAGACAGAGAAAGTTGGAGACAACCCCGGTCACTGAGGTATGAGTCACCGGAATCTCTCTCTCTCTCTCTCTCTCTCTCTCTCTCTTTCTTTCTCTGTGTAGATAAATATACAATCCTCTGTCTGTCGAGATATATATAAATAGAGCAATCCACAAAACCGATATTTAAGAATTATGTTAAAGTTCGAATCTTTGGAATGCAACAAAATTCCATTTCATGAGTATTGGAGTCCGCAATTTACGTGCAGTGTTTTCTAAATTAAGGAGGTTGGCTACACACAACAATGTGGCCATGTTAAAAGCGTAGGAAAATTCGAAATGATTAGAATTTAATGAAATTTCGTAAGTATATTCTTTACTATTAAAGATGAATATACAAATTTTTTAAAGATTTTTCTTCTATATAGTTTTCGAGTAATTGAACATTGGAGTTTACATGCATCAGCATATAGGATTCAGAATATCTTTTGCATATTGTAAACTCTAATTATTCGACAACTATGCAGACAAAAAATTTGAAAAAAATTGTGTCATCGTATTTGATGCTAAAGAATGTCATCACCAAATTTTATTAAATTCTGATCAGATTGTCGTATCTAGCCAACCTCCTTAACTAAACGTGACGAGTATGAAGCAACAAACGAAATGGTGTGCGAGTGAATAAAAAAAAACGTTGGATTCGATGTTTCTCGAGCAATTGATTTATTTCATGATGAATAGAAATAATTAATTATCCATTGAAGAAATTCTTTGTTGAGTGAATCCTTGCGTTTAAAATTTGATAAAGAACTGGTTGATTTGAGGTAAAGTGTCCTTCAAGCTGAAAGAGTAAATGGTTGGAGTTTATCGTGTACGTACGAAAGTAACAAGTACGAGGTATTGTCGAACGAGTTTCGTGCTATATATGTAACAAATGCACTTGTCCCTCTGGTCGAACCGGGTTTTTGCCCCTGGAAGGGTACAGGGAGGAAGGAGAGGTCGCGAAACGAATGCGACACAATGGGAACTCTTGGTGTGTCCATGCAGAGACACTCTCCAATATCTTCTTTTCTCTTTTCCCCGTATCTCGATCTTTTATGAATAGAAACGAGAATTCTATAGACCAATGGAACTTGGTTTACCAGATCAAATTCACTGTGACAAAGAAAAAATAACAAGAACGAGGGAGAAACAGGATGAGTGGAAATCGAGACTAGATACTGTGGAATGCAGGTTGGAGTTTCGAGTGCATTTGTCCTTGATGCACCTGTTGTGTTGAATTTATACCCGCAAGATGGTAAGAAAGATCGAGAGTGGAATGCTCAGAAGATAAATATTCGAAAATTGTTATCACTTTTCTTGCACATTTTTTTATCATTTTCATCGATTTGTTTGTATAATTCTGTGTAAATGGAACGAAGCCAAATTTTTTATCGAAAAGACGATCATGACGTTGCAAACCTCAACTTTCCAAAACCAAGAAATTTCTATGGAATCAGACCCGAATTTTTCACTCCAAAAATCAAGCATTTCAACTTTTTCATGAAATTTTTTATTTCCCGACTGAAAACAAATTCACAGAAAAATTATTAATTCAATAAATCACGATAATTCTATGGCAAGTTGATATGAACTGATTAGAAACAATTTCTGATGGCTTTATTGAAGAAACCGGATAATGGTTGATAAAATATATTTCCTGATTGCCTCGATGTGGCTGCTGTGGTTCGACACCGAGGTATGGGAATTCCGAAGAGTTTAAGCTTCGATATCGATTGGCGAGATGCACAATCGAGGGTAAGGAGTGCAGCAGACGGAAAAAGATGAGAGTACCAAAGAGGGTGGATGGGGCAGGGGGGGAGGTGGAGAAAATTTGGTCGATGAAAAGAAAACGTGGAGATGGGGAGGGGATATGAGGCAGAGGCGTGGGTGGCGGACTCGAGCAAGTGTGCATTATGAGTCACGTAATCGAGTCGAGGGGGCGAGTTTCACCCTCGTCCCTCTTTCTCTCTCTCTCTCTTTCTATCGATTTTCCACATTTCTCTGTATACATGTATACACAAACATAGCAAAGGGCGTCATCCTATAGAACGTATGTTCGAAATAGTATTTCCGACGACTGCTGGTGACTACGCATTTCGTGACTGAACTGTCTGTCTGCTAAACTTTGCTTTCATCTTTCTCCCTCTCTCTGTCTCTCTCTTTCGATGTCTTTGATAAATTTTAACGAATAAGAAAAAACGTCAATGGTCTGACCGCTAAAAAAAGCCCAAAAAAGGCAAAAAAAAAAAAGTTCTCAACTCGATACAAAATTTCTCAATTTTGACACTTGACACAATATCAATTTTCGTATTTTAATATTCGGGTTTTTTTTTCGTGGAGAAATTTAAAAAAAAATACAGTTTTTGACAATTTTCCATTGCAACTATTTCCGGTCGAAAAAGTGAGCAATTTGGAACACAAAGTACTGAAACCGTTACGAGCAAGAAAAACGTGCATATAGACATATTAACGTTTGTCGTTTCGAGGGCTGGTCAATGACACTCTTAAAGTGCTCGTAATGCTTAGTAAACCCTCGTGAACTTTTTCAGAGTGACTAATCTTACACACGGAGAGACTGACGTGTGTCTGTGTGTAGAAAAACATACACATCGTAATTCAAGCCTCGAGTTAATTTTTATTTGATTTTTCTGGTACTTGGAGACTATAATAAAGTTTAAACAGATCAATGTCTATGTACACCTCGATTTGTGTATATTCATATTGCACATGAATGACACACTCGTCGATAAAGTGGAAAAGATTATAGCAGTGACTTTCTGACAATAATTCCATCAAGTGATTGCAATTTTATCGATTCAAATATTTTCAGTAGAATTGCAATTGTTCAAAAATCGATTATGCTACATTTTTTAATAACAATTCCCAACGAAAATCGAGCGCGGACGTCAAGCGAGTAATATTGCAAAGAGGAGATTAAAAAACATGTCACAGGTTGATCGAGTAGGGATCAAATAGAAACCGTGTTTTTTGGGATTTACGTGAAGGTTCATGCTTTGTGTTTGGTTATCGTGCCTCTATGTATGCATCGTGAACGTCCCCGTACAAATTCTTTGTTTCGAGTGAAAAGATTAAGTTATTTTGATTTATGATTCGTCGGGTCTGGGGAGCATTTAACAAATCCGTATGCAAACATTAACGAGTCGGGATTAACAGTATTGAGCAAACATTGTTCTGAAAAATATTCGGTCGAGTCGAACGAGCGCGATGTATATAAAGAATTTAAAAAAAAAACAATGTAAATGCTCGTGTAAAAATTTTGCCATCTCGATAAAATTGTTTATGGCTTATCGTCTCGGAGTACGAGGGACAACGATTCAAAATGGACGCTCCTCTCTCCGTCTTGTATTTTCATCTTTGCAAAAAAAAAAAATGAACGTTGCTGACGTTCGTTTGGCAGTTTCAATTGAAGACGACGTTGAGGCACAATAAATCAATGATTACAGCGTGTAGTGCAAGCAATAAAAAAAAAACACTGAAGGAGAAACATATTTAGAGACTAAAAATAGAGTTGCGAAGAAGGGGGAGAAAAAAAATTGAAAATTTAATGTACGAAAGAAAGAGTGCGAGCCAAAAATTTCTGTGGCCCTGCCCTTGGATTTTGCCACGCCTTGTACGCGCCATATGAGAAGAGAGATCTCACATCTGCATTCCTCGTAAATGCGGAGGAGTACGTTGAAGCTTGAAATATACGACATTACGTTTTTCACTACGTGTATATAAATATGTATATAAAATTGTACAAAGTGTTTCGATTTAGTAAACAAAAAAAAATCGCCAGCACGTGATTCTAAGCTAGAAAAAAATTATCAATTTTTTTTTTTGGTATGATTATTTTGTAAAATCTTTTCCCAAGAATCTTGTTGATGCAATAATCTTCTCGGGACACAAAAAAAAACGATTGGGAATTGTTTCGTCGTGTGTGTTCGAAATTTTATTTAATTTTTATAAAAATCCGAATTCGGCACTGTCACGATTGTTTATTTAAAAAGAAAAAAATAATAATCGAAATCACCGGAAAATGGTATTTCGAGTTTTTGCAGATTTTGATTATTTAATTATTTTCAATTCGAAAAAAGATTTATGCCGCTGAATTTTTCGTTCACCATTCAAACTTTGTTCAACGAACATGAGAATTAAATAAAAATTGGGAAATTGGGATAATTGTGGCGAAGAATCATTTGATTTTATTTTGGAAATAAAAGCGTTGGTCCATTCATATGCGCAATATGAATCTCGATTGGAGGGTTTGGTTCCCGACTGGCTGGCGCCGCATACACAAGCAAGGCACATGCTCTCTCTTGGCTCGGAAATGTTTGTTCTTAAAAAAGCTCGAAAGAGTCCTTCTCTCCTTCTCTCGAGAGTGGAGGGCTGCAGAATCGCGAATCTCAGAATGTTACAAGCTGTAAGAGGGTAGCGAGAGTATCGCGGGGTCAGAGTTGCTCTACGACGTTTCTTTATCTGTATTTGCAGACGAGGACATGTTGTCTGAGGTCCGGGACAATTTGTTTTCATTTTGTGAGAGAAAAAAGAAACGTCGAGAGGTGTTTCTTTCATAGCTAATTGCTTGCGTACATATGTATACGAGGCGAGTACGCCAAGTACGTTTTCTATGTATCTGTATGAATATTTACATATTCACAAATGTGTGGAGTGTCGTCTAGTGAGTCTCGTGACTTAAAAAAGCAGTACGAACAGAGACGAACGCGGAAAAGCTAACGCAGATCGTAACAATCCACGAGTTTCCAGTGTTCCTATTTTTTAAATGGTTCATCGAATCAAATTTCAAATTAGCTGAGAGAAACAATATTCGAAAAAGCACTAAAAAAAAAATTATGAAAATAATAAATAATGGAAAGGCTGAGAAATAAAAAATGAGATTAAAATTTGCATCGATGGAACGCAACGAAAAAGATTTTCTTGATACGTTTATGAAATCTTCTCGTTGCTCAAAGCTGCAAATAAATTTGAGGCTCTAGCCAAAAAAAAAAAGGAATTCAAACCCTGATGCAAGAGGGAAAACGTTAAAAAAATACGCGATGAAGCGAATAAACGATAGGAACGAGTTTAGAAAACGAGGAACAGCGAAATTAAGTGCAAGAAACGGTAAACGAAAGGGGAATTAATCAAAAGCTAAAAAAACAAAACACATGTAATTATAGCGAGGAAACGTGTATTTAATGATGAAACGAGACCGAGAAAGAGTCGAAAAAAAAATAGACTAGACGAACGAGAATGCAGAAAGACGTGGCAGGAAAGAAATTAACATGGATTGAAAATAAAAAAGCAACAAAGTTTTGTAAAACAGTGTAAGACGAACGAGAAATACATGAAAATAAAAACAAAAAGCTAGAGACTAGAGCGAAGCGTGGATGAGAAGAAGAGACGAGATTGTTCAACTCTTTCCCTTGCCTCAGACGACAATAATGAGGACAGTGACACCGTTATAAGAATCTCGTGTGCGAAGGAGCGAGTGCGAGAATTATATGGCCTCAGGTTCCCCAACCCCTTCCCTCCAGTCCTGTAGATTCTTTTCTGTTACTCTTGCCCGGCTCTGTAGTATTTCGCTTCGTTTGTGAGAGACGCTACATTGAGAGGATTCCCCTCGTTGAATCTCGCTCGCTGACACGTCACTATGGTATGGCCGTAGAAAAATCACAAACGCGTAGTGATGAGAACGACAAAAAAGAAACGAGCAATGGACATTAATAGACACGTAGAGAACGCGGTACAACGATATTGGCCTGCGTTGGGAAACTTCTTTTTTTAATTATGTGGAAATCATTTGCGATAATCATGTGAAAGAATTTTCACGAGTATACAAGAACAATTTATTTTTTCGTTCGTGGTGTTGTCAATTACTTTCGTAATTAATTTTATGGTGTTCAAGCTTTTTTTTTTTTTTTTTAAGTTTTCTTCGATAGAGTTCCCTGAATTTTGAGACTTAATCTTCGATCATTTTTCGTTCAGTTGTCACCGTTGGGTTCTCGTGAAAACGTCGTAGTTTTCGCGATAAAGTTCTTAGGGGAGAAAATAATAGCGGCCCCTGTTTTCGGTGCTCGATCGAGCTCGTAGTGATTCATCGGAGATCCTAAATTCGTTAGAGAACCGCCTACGTGAATCACGGTTCTTTGTATGTTTTTCATGTGGCCCCAGGAGTTGGTATTTTTATCAATATGTTTATGTAAGCGTTGAAGTACAACTTCAACAGGGCGCAGGGCATACGATCGTGCACGAGTGGATTAAGCACCATTTTCAAAGGGGAAAGAATTTTTCGAGTTCGAAAGTGTGAAGTGTCAAAATTTCGGAATATCGTTGGATCTTGTTCGTTGCAAGAACGTGTCAAGAACGTTTAGAAATTCTTCGAACCCTTACAGATGGCACTGAAGTTTGCATCATTGAAATGCAAGAAAAAATATTTTCTTTATTCGCTTTCTCATTTTTTATTTTATTTTTTTTAATTTTATGGAATCGTTTCGATTTTTCTAATAAATTTCTAATAAATTTCAGAATGGAGCAAAGTTCAGCCACGGGCAGAAAAGTTTTGAATTTTCTGCGCCAACGACAGTTCACAGAAATATATACAATTTTAGTACACATCGAGAAATACGTTTCCATGGAACCAAAAACGATGTGAGGAGAGCACGACCCGATACGAAAGCAGCGAAATAACTTATCAGGAAAAAAGAGAAAAATAATGACGAGCAAAAGTGTGACTAAGAGCACGACGAAAGGACGAAAAACTTGGAGACAAAAAAGAGCCAACTGCGTAGCGGAACTCTCCGGGCGACAGACGCGAACAATGAGCGAGTACGAGCAGAGGGAATTCCAATTCAAAAAGGACCAGTCATCATTTCGAAATTATTAGTTTTGAAAACGTTTCATTCAACTTGCTGAAAAGGTCAAGAGCAAAAAAGATCAAAGGCTCAAGAAAAGTGTTTCTATTCCAAAAAGAGCCGTGCGAAAATTCAATATAAAAAAGAAAATCAAACACCATAAAATCCAAGAGCCATTTTGCAGCAGAGACGATTCGAAAAGTTGCTTTAAAAACGCGATCGCCAAAGCAAAATGAAAAAAACATGCCGAGATATTTAATCAACGTTTGAAAATTATTCGATTCAACTGTCAAATCAATGACACTTTATTGACATCGAGCTCGTTGCACCACAAGAAAGATAAGAGGAAAAAATGGCCAATTATCATTTTTTATTTGACCTGAAGTGACTCGTACCCAAGATATGAAATATTCTCCATCCATTTATTTATTTCGCTGTTAAATTTTTTCTATATGAGGAAACAAAAGGAGGGGGGGGTGGAGATATCATTGGAGGATGCAGGCAGAGAGATAAGAGACCGCAGGACAAAGATAGGAGACTGTAGACACGAGTGGCTTTCTCTCTCATTATCGTTGTCATTATTATTTCATTCTAATTTTTCTCTCCTCGTCGATTACCAACGAGTCATCAACGCGACTGGACGTTCTCGTTTTCGTTGCATCTCCGCTGTCTAAACTTGTGCACGTATTTGCATGAAAATTGACAAAAGTTAATTGTTCGAATCAACGTTGAAAACGAAGCAATTTTTTTGATCAATTGGACAATTTTTCGGGTTAGCGTAACCAATTGAATTTTTTTTTTTTTCATCCTCAGATTTCAGGTTGCAGGTTTTGAATGGTTCGTCGTTAAGAAAATGGTTTTTAGAGCACTCTTCTGGAATAGATTCGAAGAGTGTGTCTATAACGAAATGAGCTCGTCCGCTCGAACGAGCCCGCAACGATCCTTTACGTAAGACCACTACGAATATATAACCAGCATCTATATAACAAAATTAAAACACGAGAAAAAAACGCCACGTACATGTATAAGCGAGGATATATGAATTTTATTCTTTTTCGTGTTATTAAATTCAGCCGAGGTATAAAATTAGAGTTACGTGAGGGCGTGAAACTTTGCCACTTTCTTGTATGAAATTTAACGTTCAACGGTAAAGACGTGAATATTGTTACAGAATAAAAACGCGATGAGCAGTGAAAATGCTGTTATACGTTCGTTTTTGTTTCCATTTCAAAAAATGTGAATTTCGAGATATTTAAGGAACTACAATCAACCCGACGAAATGTGATCGTTAGATTTATTTTTTTGGTTGATAGAAATTTCCATTTTTCTATAAAATCGGAAATCCAGTGTCTCTCGCGATGCAGATCGAATTGAATATTGCGTTTTTCTGTTATTTAATGGGATAAGACGAAGGAAAGAGATTCGAATAGTATATATATGGCCGAACGACTTCGAGGGCGCCTGCAATCTTATCGAAAGAAAACGAGCGATGCAATCACAATCCGTGACGACGGGAAGGAGTTGCTGTACCATAGGCCACTTGGCTCGAGTTCTACTCCACTGCCAAATCTCCCCCTCAGTATTTCTATATATACGAAAAAAAAACAAATATATGTATCAAGCAAATAAAAAAAAAAAAAAAAAAAAAAATAAGCAAACGCGAAACGAGAACGACCATATTTTTTGGATTTCGAAAAAAACCAGGTTAACTCGACTATGTTTACGCGTTACGTGACCTGCCAACTGGTTTTCTCGGATTCTTTAAATATATCTGTGTATACAAATATTTATATATTCATGGATACAGATATGCGAACTGTCAAATCTATTTATTTTACAATGAGGAGAGAGAAAGGCGTTGCTGATGACAAGAAACTGAAAAATTGATGTTTCATTTTTGTCGTGTATACAAAAATAGTTTCTGCATCATTTTTTTAATAACTCGATTATCCAAATGTCAAATCCTCGCTGCTTGGAAAGCAGCCCTGACCAGCGAGAAATTATGTTTAGTTCAAAAAAGAGAAAAAGAAAGAGTTCGAGAGAAATTGATTAAAATTGAATTCTTCGAGTGAACATGAAGTGGATGAATAAAAATAATTAAAACTGCAGGAATCTGGGTGGACCGAGAATCAAAAAAGTTCGAACCATATTCGCCGTCCACGTTCTCACGTCGAAATAAATTTTCGATTTATTGGCGAGGTATTTTTTTCCGGTTAAAAATAGAACCGTCGAAAAGGCGTGAGTCAATATCCGTTGTTAAGAAGCACGCAACCGGCCAGAGCTTGGGGGAACCGGATGAATGATTTTTTCGGTGAATTTCAACGACAGCCAATACGGATTTGCGAAAAAAAAGGCGAGAGGAGGATCGGATGGATTCTGAATAATCTTGAGGTCGTTTGGGACGAGTGTGCGTTACTCATGCTCAAGAAAATGAGTCGTTAAGCTTTTCAAACAATTGGTCACGACATCGTGACTGCGTTGGTTGTCTGGACAGTCAAGAAATGTTCAGAAAAGAGAGAAAAAAAGAGGAGCAAAGAGCAAGTCTCACTTTTGATACGCGAAAAACTTGAACTTCCGATTACGTCGATAAGAAGCTTCCACTTTTTTTATCCCCATTGAGAAATCCGTCTTTCTCACTCTCGACCTATTTTTAGGAAGCGCGTGACCTAAATTTTCTTTTTATTGCGTTTTTATTACTTTTCTCAATCACTCACGAGTTCTATAAATATTTGAGGAGCGAAATATCAATTTTGTTTGTAAAACGAGACTCTATTGAGATTTCGAGAGAAAAAAATACGAGAAATCTGTTGAGAGAGAAATTTTTATCTGAAACTACTGAATGAATGAAGAAAAAAAAATCGAATTCGAATGAATCATGACCTTGAAACATAGTGAAGAATATCGCGATGAATTGTGCGCAACAATTAAGAAATAAACTGCGGTAATTAATTATCAATCGTCATGGAGGCTCGTTGAATGTGTAACGGAAGAAAAATAGATATCGCACGTGAAGATGATGACGAGTTTGATAAAAACGCGTCATCGTGAGAGTTATCGTTTGGCGTGAGCGCAGAAAGAGTCTATGATCGCGAAACCTGGAACAAGACGTGCTCGTGCTTCTCCGAGTACGTTTTAAAACGACGACGTAGTACGAGAGTGAAAAAAAGGAGAAGAGATTGTTCAGCATGGCAAATACTCATCCACGATGACTCTTACGGCGTTACTTATAAATGAAACACGCAATTAAAGTTTCTTTCATCATCGAGTTCCTTTCAAGATTGAAATCTCTTGCGACTATGAACAGAGAACATTAATTCTTCACGAAGATGATCGAAAAGCAATTCGTATTGGATTGTAAAGAGGAAAGGAAACGAGATGCAACAAAATTTCAATAATTCGTTGAATAATCACAGATCCAGAAAAATTGCTAAATTTTATTTTATTGACCAAAAATTTTGCTTGCTCCGAATAACAATGAAAAACTTTATTTTTAATCAAAAATGGATAATGCCATTTCGGTTCAGGTCCGTTCGCGATTGATATTCTCACGATCTTTC
The DNA here is from genome assembly GCA_963921915.1 of Hyposoter dolosus. NCBI lineage: Eukaryota > Metazoa > Arthropoda > Insecta > Hymenoptera > Ichneumonidae > Hyposoter > Hyposoter dolosus. The sequence continues at coordinate 9,308,728 of OY998135.1, read as the reverse complement.
CCATTTTTTTTTCCCTTTACCGTCTCTGACTGCAGTGGCTTTCCACTGTGTTCCTCGTCCTCGTACCCAGTGAATTTTAATGCGTTTTCTCTCGCTTAGAAAAAGTTTTGTTCCCGCTTCTTTCCTTTTTCTTGGACTTTTCGATATTTTTTCTTTTCTTCAGACTTTATGGACATTTCTCTCAACATCTCCCTTTCTCTTACTTGCTCGAATGTTTCCAGACACGCAGTCCAGGAGCTCGGTGAATAGAAAAGCTTCGCCGAGGAGCTCTCGGGTGCACTCGTTGCCAAGTATTTATAGAGATTTGGCGCGCGTCAAAGACAGGGCCTTGTTGTACGTGATGGGTCTTGGGTTTCGCACGTGACACGAGTAAACTCCCATTTTCATTTTGTCCATAACACACATGCACGTCCAATGAAAGGAAATAAGAAATATACTCAATTCTCTCGAAATCCAGACAATTTTTATTTCCTTTTTAAAAGTAGAATTAAAAAAGAAAAATTCCATGCCAAAAATCGTGTCTCAATATTGTCTGGAGGACGTTCGTGAATATCCAAAGATAAAAATACATTAATCATTCGTTAATTAAAGTTTCGTATCTTCTTTCATTCGTTATTGTCGTCAGTTGCGTTTGTGTGATGCAAAGAATTTGACGTGGTAAGTTATCAGTTGAATATCACGATTCAGATTATTTCTCATGCAACGTGACGAAAACGTGATAACACGTTCATTGTGCGTTGCCTCGTTGAGCACAGATGGCAATATTGACTCGTGTCTTGAACCTCGAAGGTTTCCATTATTTGATCGTGGCATTAGACAAATAATTGGTTTTCTTTACAATTCCGGACATCGTTGCCTTCAGTTTTTTTTCCACTGAGTTTCGTTTACAGAACGAAATGTTAAAAACAAAAATTAAAAAAAACCAAAATATTGAAAAAACGATCGATGAACCATTTTACCAGAATTTTTTAAAATATAAATTATCGAATAGTGATTGAAAAAGAAAAAAACAATAGTCTCGAAAACATTGATAAAAATATTTGAACGTTGATACTTGAGAGAAAACGGATACAGGTGAGCCGATAAGATACGTAAGTAAAAAAAATGTGACTCAGCCTATCGATAATGGAGAAGATAAGTCGTAGAAAAAATGTCGTTGCACGAGATTCTGCGATATTATAAAATTAAAAAAAAAAAAAAAAACCCTTAAAAATCTTTAATCAACAAGTTCAAAAATCGATAAGACAGATTCTACAATCATGGCACTAAAGTTTGCATCGTCGAGATGCAACGGAAAGCCCAATTTTTAAATTTTTCATATGTTCCCAATTTTTTTTTTTTACATTTTGTTAACAAGTGGCAAAAAAATGCTGTGACATCGTAGAAAAACGTTGCAGATACATTTTGGACTCGGTTGCATTAGAAAACTGAATTTTGTCGAATTCTAACGATGCAAACTTGATCATAATTAAAAATCACGATAAGTGAACGAACGATCGAGCGAATGAAAAAATTTAACACATTTCGAGAGAAATGTAACGGAACGAAAATGAATAAAGTTTTTTTTTTTATTATTGGTCCTACAAGAATCTCTTTCGTTCGTGGTGGTTGTGGTCATCGGAGAAGGAATATTAAGAAGTCATGCCGATGGAATGTAGGATGGTTTACCCAATGAAATCACTGCGATCCATAATACCGAACGTTGAACGAGTAGAGTCATTTCTGAGAGACTGATGATTGGCAGTCCATGCACGGGTATGCATTTCGAGAGAAAAACAAAGAGGAAAGTATGCCAATGACTGGATGGTTTTCGAGGTGGTACGAGTCACAACGAGTGCACAATTTTATTTCATTGTAATGTGAAGTGCAGAATCTACATATATACATAAAAATGAAGCTCGATTTAATTTCCGCCTTCGTAAGGCTCGCGGAATTAGCGAGTGACGATGATAGGAACGAGACAAGATTTATAATTCGAGAGTTTAACCAGGACGAGGACAGGAAAGTGTCGAAAGTGATTTAGTCTCTAGCGGCCTAAATTTTTCCTTTTCTATTTTCCGCAAAACCTTTATTCCTATAAATTGAGATTGTAAAGAAATATTTATCGGTATCCAACTCCCTCGGATTATTATTAAAAGTTCCGTTTACTTCAATGACCTTCCGGACGTGCGAGGCTTTCTTTATTTTTCTTATCCAAGCCTCGGACTTTTTACTCTCTCGGTGTTTGTCTCCGGACTTCCGGCACGCCTCCAATATCTTAACCGCACACTCAACACGCCACATATACATTAAATACACAGCAACTGCTTCGTCGGGTCGTGGTGTGTTTATTTAAAAAAACGAAAATAAATTAAACGAACTGAAAATAACGTACACGTGAAGGCAGCACATGCTTTCCTTATCTATATACAAATGAAACTTTCTCCAGGTATAGTTTCGTGACGAGTGCATGTTTAATCGGCAATATAATCGATAGAAAATTATTTATGTGCATATAGCCCATAATGAACAATAAAAAACACATTTGCCACATAAACTCCATCACTATTGTTATTTTTATTATTATCATTATAATTATTATTATTATTTGGAGAATGGCTTCGTTGGGCCGATGGAGTGCGATTAGTCGAAATTTCGGCGAAATGTAAAAGATCGTTTCGTCTTTTTATGAAAGTCTGGCAATCTGTGAGATGTTTTTTTTTTTTTGGATACAAATTCCTCGGGAATGTCAGGGAGAAGAAAAAGATGAATGACGATATTTGGAGAAAAAAAAATGGTCCGAAGAATCCATAGCGTGTATAGAATAGTATGGAAAGGATGAAGGGAAAAAATGCGAGTTGGCCCGACGAGAACTGTGTCACGACTTCAATAAAACGACGATCTTGAATTACACAGCTCTCGGTCGAATGTGTTTATATTTATATATAAGTGTATATATGTGTGTGGATCGGAGTTTTTGCAACGGGAGAGCAACCGTTCTATTTCATTGACCGCAACGGGAATACTCGGAGCGATAACAAAGTGAAGGAGAGGGGAGACGACGGCGAGGAGGAAGAAGAAAAAAAGGAAGGCCTGTTGGTAGTAATTTTGCGTTCGACATAGTAAAACGGGAAGAATGCTTTGGGACACGGTGCTAGCCACGAGTTCAGTGATGCAGGATGATTGTGGCCGAAGGAACGAGAAGAACCGGCCGCCAATTTACCGGAAGGATCAACGTCGGAATGTACTTTAGCAACTTGTTTCCTTCTTTTATTTTTATTCGACTTTTGTTTTTTTTTCTTCTCCATGAGGAAGGTGCACGTGAATGCATAAAAGTGTGAATATAATAAATAGCAATTGGACACGCGTACTTAATTCTACATACCGGTGAATGCCACGGGAAATATCCAGTCGATAGGAAAATCCTAATAGGAAGAATTTTCTCGCGAACGAGTTTTCTCTTTAATCATATTTTCATTGCAATTAAAAGAGCAATCAACATGCCATGTAATTATTCCGCAAATTAAGTGACCACATTCCACTACTTGACGTTTTGTTTTTTTCAATCGATTAAGCGGGATTCATCGAAGCATGGGAATTATTGTCGTTTAACAAATTCTTGATACGATCGTGGGTTTTTATTGTCGTTACAAATATTTTGTCCGTATATGAATTAAAATGAAAATGATTCAATCCGACGATACGTATTCCCTCGAGTTTTTAGTGACAATGAAAATGCAATAATTAAGGTTAAATGCTTGCCCCACATTTGGCGAATGACTCGAGCTTGAAAAGCGTTTTTGCCGATCGGTGATTCCCGTTAAGCAACTGGATTTTTGGGGAATTGATTTTCTTTTAAACTTCCAATTTTACACCAAGGCGGCGAGAGATCGTAATTTTTTTTTCATAATTTTCTTTGAAATTTTTGGAATGGTACAAATTTTTTCAGAGATTTTGTTTTTAAATGTCATAAAAAAAATTGTGGAGGAAATTTTGCAGGCGCGATACAAGGAGAGTGACAAATTTTTCAAAGTGATTTCGTGCATTAGGTCGTTCGAGACCCTCCGACGATGATCGATGTCAATTTCGACTGTCCGATTTCTCTCAGCAATGTCTGACACGTCCGGGTTTATAAAACGTGAGAGGGCTTTGGATGAGCGATGAAAGGCACAAGTACAGTTTGAATTGTACGTGAGCAAGTGCGCATATCGATACATAACACGATACACCTTCGTATATACTTAGTTGATCCCATTTCCTCATGCAGAGAGCAATTTTTTATAAACTGAGCCCTTTATAGACACACTGGGTCGTTTTGACCCGGAGTAGTCTCCCAGCGTTACTTATGCATTGAGCAACTTTTCTAAAAAAAAAAATCTCTTTATAGACACACTGGGTCATTTTGACCCGAAATAGTCTTTCAGCGTTACTCGTGCGGTGAGCAATTTTTTTCTAAAAAAATCGTTTTATAGACACACTGGGTCATTTTGACCCGGACTAATATCTCAGCAATGACAACACATAAAAGGGTTGCCGAGTACAAGCGTCTGATATAGGCTTTGGGTCAAATTGACCCCGTGACTCCGTGCAGTAAGAAAATTCACGAAAAAAATTATTTACGTATCCATCGATTTTTATAATTGTGCAAAAACAATCAGTCGACACTGTCGCAATTGTTAGCTACGCATATGATGAAAATATACTCGAAATAGATAGCAGCGAAAACGGAGTGTTCTGGAGCAGACGAGATCACAAAACACCGTTTAAACATAAATGCGTCCTGTATGACGATTCATGAGAACGTATTACGAACATATATATAACATGGACGAGTGTCAATGAATCGTAATGTGAACTGTCGGTCGGTAATTAAATGCAAGGACGTGGGCCATAATAATACGATATCCCACGACGCGAGAAAGAGCGAGAGAGAGAGAGAGGAAAAGAAAAGAGACGAGACCGCAAAGAGCTTACGTGAATCTTCCGCGGGGCCGGTGGTCGTCGAGGGACCACCGGACGCCAAACTTTACGGTATATGCACGTATATTTCGAGTCCATTTCTACACGTGCAATACCGTTAATTACAGGCTAACAGTTATTTTCCAAAAAAACGTTCCAAAGTAATACTTTTGGATTAATAATCACACTAATTAAAATTAACTCATCATTTTGGCTGTTATCAAGGTCATCGGTTTTCGTAATCATTAAAGAATACGTTTACTTGAGCCACGACCATAATCACTGTCGTTAAAAGAGTCGATGCTTGCAATTGAGGCGACAGAACCGATAAAAATTGATTTTTATCGATCGCAAACAACAATTTCTCGCATTTTATGAATTATCACACTCAAAAACTTGGGTCGTCCTCCTGGAAAAAGTTCGAAAAATATTCGTAGGAACGATTGAGACCGAAAAAATATTTCGGGTCAAAATGACCCAGTGTGTTAGCGAAAAGTTGCAGTGTGAATATTTATAGTGTTTATTGACTCGTGGAGAGTGACAAAAGTCCATGAATCATTGATCAAGTTATGACCCTGTGGGGCTCAATGAGGACGCTGTAAAAACATGCATGTGGTCAAAAATGAGAAGCACGAAGCCAAAGACACAAAAACGTTGACCGTGTGATATGAGAACGCAAATGTGTGACGGAGGCTGCCTCGTCCGATTATTACCGTGGACGGTTAATGAGCCAGGCTCTCCGGGTGGATACGTGTCCATATAAATATAAAATAATACCAACGTACACCTATATACATATATATATATATATAAATAAATACGTCACGAGGACTGGCATAAGCATGTGCGAATGAATTATTTATAGGCGGAGAAGACACAACCACAATCCGCGTGTGGCAAGAGTCAAGAGAACAAGAGAGAGAAAGAGAGGGGGGGGGGGGGTGAGTGTCACTAATTGCAGTAGCGCTGTAGCGAGGCAAAATACCGAGTGGCAGAAACGAGCAAGCATACGTAATTATACGTGGAGTCAATTGTCCTGTGAGAATAACTTGAGGATTGAGGTAAGCAAGAAAAACTATTCTCAAACGTTATGAAAATGTGTGACAAGCAAAAAAAAATCAATTAAATAATAATCAGCGGGGTTGATAATCGAAAGAAATAAGGGAGCGTAATTGTAATTACTAGACACGAGTGACGGAACGAGCGTAATTAGAGGTTGCCTTATGTTTACATGTCGCTAATTGAGCCCTTAATAGTAGTAAAGAAAAAATTCCGAAACAATGTGGTTATCGATCTCCCAAAAATCACGTCACATTACACAAAATATTTTTTCTGACCCACGAGATTGGAATCCAGAAAAAAAAGCCTAATTATCCGAAGCAAACCTTCCACTGTCAAACTTTGTCATAAAAAACGAAGCGATTCCGTTGCATTCCAACCGCAAGCAAACGTCAACGCATCACAAACCCTCGATCTGACACTTTGAAAGAAAAAGAACGTTAACGGTCGTGTTTATTATAAAAATCCGCGTTTTCGGTTCAACAGATCTGGGCTGAGCTAACGACAAAAATCTGCCTGCAGATTAACCATTCGAACGCTATATTATTGGAAGAAAAAAAATTACACACACACAGACACACACATGGGTGTAGTTAGTAAGACGATAAGGAAAGGCGACAAGCAACGGTGGTCCGTCTCGTCGTTCCACAGGCATTGGAGAGGCGACACGTAGGAATTCGACCCGGCGCTCTCAACCTTGAGTGGAGGGTGTCTCTCGTCTTTTCGCTTCCATATATACATCCGTATGCATTGGATGTATATCTATGTACATATTTGGAATTTTATGTGCATATATATCGAAGCCTAAGAGCTTATCCATGTGCATGTTTGATAAGCATATGTATTCTCACGTGTATTATATATAAAGATATAATAAAAATACACATACATATGTAATACGCGTGAGAAGAGGAACCACTGATCGAGTAGAGTGTCGAAGGAACTCATCCTCTTGATTTTTCTCTCTTTTTCACCCTCCAGCTTACGTACCTGCATTCTTTTGAATGTGTAACGTATAACGGAGAGTGCGAGAGTGATGATGCGAGAAATTTGCCAATGAATTATTCACAAAAGCGAGGGAGTGAGAGAGAAAGAAAGAAAAAAGAGAAAGGGAGACGGAGGAAAATCGTTGAAGGTTCTTTTCGTAAATTTCATCGAAAATTCAAAAGTATACTGGAGAAAGAAGGAGGAAAGAAATTGCAGTATAATTTGGACTTTATTGTGGAATTGGGAGAAAAAAATTGTTGGTGACAATTTTTTACGACAATCATTGTCAAATTTATATTTTTATTTCTTCGATTTCGTATTTTTATTCGAGAAACTGGAAACTCTGTTGATTGCGAGCATGACAAACGAAGAAAAAAAAATACCGCGTCACCGGAAAGCCGAGAGAAAGTCGTGAATTTTCGTGTATTTTTTTCTCTCCAAGAATCTTGGTAATTACACTTGAAAAATGGCTGGGTCATTGACCAACGAATTTCGTGGATATTCCGAGTTTCTGGAATTTCGAAAAGTCTCTAGATTTCTAATCACCATTTTTCGATCAATATTCATTCGGGCCTCGAAAAAATATTCAGTTTCAAATTCATTTATGACTGAGAAAAAAACGTGACAGGAAATAAAAGTAAAAATACATAAAATAAGTTTCGGAAGGTTTTTTGCACTTCATTTGCATAAAGATCGTTCGCCGGGTCGCATAATTCTCAGGTTTTTTTTCTACAGCGCAGTGACCGGGAAAATGCGGTTCGAAGGTCAATTAAACGTGACGAATGTACACGCCTTAAAAAAAGAAAAAGTGAAGAAAAAAACGACCTCACAACAAACGTCAAGCGCAGATCAAAGTGAGAGGCGAACGACTATATTTGTATCGGAGAAAAAAGCATTTTCACACGTTTTCTATTCCCAACAAAATCGAAAGCGTCTACACTCGAAAAGCATCGAAAAAAAAAAAAATAAACAAATGTCAACCCGTCAATTTTTTTCATTCACACTATTCAAAATAATTTTTTTAATGTAAAAAAAATACGAGTGTAATGTAAAAAAAACGATTCCATAAAATTGAATAAGAAAAGTAAAAAGTGTTTGTACTTTTGGAAAAACGACGAAAAGCTGTATAAATATTTAAACTGAATTGTCAACTCGAATCGCACAAAACTGTCAAACGACTACGACGTGCGTTGTGCCAGTAAACGTCAGGAAGTATACGAAGAAATTGGAATCGAAACGTCAAATGCCAGAAATTTAGTTTGACCGCCCGTAAGAACGACTCTCCGAAGTCTAGGACGCGAAAAAATCGTGGCTGATTGTAAAATTAATAACGCGGGAAAAAAGGAAGAAAATATTTGGAAAAAATGAGAATTCTTCCGTCAACACTGGTGCGACGCGAGTATTTTTTTGATGTATTTCGCGAAACTAGGGGATAACGTTGAAAGCACGTTGAGAAAGAATGGTCGTGGTAGTTTGTTTGGTCGTCGCGTCACGCAGCAATGCCATACGGCCGCAGGGCGGCTCGTTCTCTCACGTACCCGGTATTACACACTATAGTCGGATACTCGAGAATATGAGAGTAGAATACGTATATACAATCGTGCATATATATATGTCGGTGGTATGATGTACGAAGAAAACGCAGGGTCTGATAGTACATACATGCTATGATGAGAGTAAGGCCGATAGGGTGAGACGTGGGCAGAGGAACGAGAAAGATAGAAAAAGCGAGAAAGAGTGGGGGAAGGTGCAAAGAGGGCGCAGACGACGAGAGCGACAATACGAAACGCACACTTGATATTTTAACATACGAATACAAGTGACGGTAAAAAAGTGAGCTCAAAGAAAATAGTCTCGTTGTAAACGGTCGCAAAGATGAATGGAAGGCTGAGCGAATGACACGAGATTTGATGAACCGATGATAAAATTGTAAAGCTGTGTGACTTTGAACCTAAAATTGGATGTGATTGATGGTTCTGACGTATTCTACCTGTCTCGATCTAACAACGTCAATTGTCGATGATCGGACGGAAGGTTTGGCTGAATTTTCATTACCTTGAAGCGGCGGAATGGATAAAAGAAATAGAAGACACGAGAAAACGTGGCTACGGAGCGAGATCGAGAGAAATCTCGAGAGAGGGAAAGAAAGAGCGAGAGAAAAGATGAGGGAGAGGCGAAGACGGTGGCTGCCCCGCGGCTAGCAACCGAAAAGGCAAAACTCTTGATCCCAGGAGAGGAAAGAACGGTCACCAGGAGACTCTCCTCTTTTCTCTCCGTCTCTCGCTCTCTTATTCTCTCGGAGGTATCGCGAACTGGTTTTTTTCGGGAGGTCCTTCTTTCGGCTCACTCGCCTGTTACCTCTTTTGGCTCTTTCCATCTCTCTTGTTTCTCTTATTCCCTCACTCACTAGTGCGCGCACATACACACGTATTCGCACGCTTGATGAAAATTTGGAGGTGCGATTTAGCCATCGTAAAATGATGTGTTAATGTTGTTTCACGCGAAATCCTCAAATTCATGGTTTAAAGTGGTCGAATATTTTTTCGTGACTTACCCACAGTTCGGTGCCCCAGCTCATCTTTGCAGCCGGGCTAAACCAGGCACCCAGATATTTGTGTTGTTTTACGTTTCCGTTTTAATTTTTTTTTCGTACGTTTCCTCACTTCACTTTCCACATGTACGTCGCCGTTGCGACGCTCCACGCGCACTTATCAACAAACTGGAGTTAAAAAAAAAACGCGACAAATCCTTGTCTCCCGACCTCTTATTTTTTTGTTTGTGACGCACACGAGACACGCTTACAAGTTAAAACCAAAACAAAACTATTTTATTATATACACACGATCACACTGCTCTGAACACGTACTCGATTATGAGTATACAAACTCTCGCCGCCGCACCATCAAACGAGCGAGGGATTTCAGACGAAAAAAAAAATTACACCTACAACATGTCCACCCGTAACCACTGACTGGCCGGACCCGACTGCGCTCGAAATCTACGTTACTATAAACGCCCCGGAATGCTTGGGTGGCGCCCTGCGCAAACGCGCGGAACGCGACGATACTCCCGAAGAGGCCAACACCGTCGAGCGCTAGCTCCGCGAGTCGGCTCAACGCTCAACTAACAAGATGCGCGCGCAACATTTATAAATTCCTCGCGTCTCGCAAATTATCGTATTCGAAAGGAAATTTCGAATTGTTCTTCTAATTAAAATTCTTCATCCTCATTACTGGACAACGAGTCTGACTCTTAGTTTTCTTCAACAAATCGCCAATACGTATAGGCGGAATACAAATAAATTCATTCATGTTTTCCCGCCAAAATCTCTCCACCAATTCGAACTCCGATTGATGACGTATCGAGAGGCTCATGTTTTTTTCTTTTCGTCTCATCCGTCACCGGCAGCAATTTTGCGAAGAGCTTTCTGCGTACGACAGTGAAATAAAAACTTGGAAAAGAATATTCTGTTTGCCAAAGTAGCAAGCGGTAGAATTATGGCGCCCGTTGATAACTCTTCGGCCAATAATATGGCAGGTTTCGAGCTCGTTTGCTCCATTAAATCCAACGATACGATACCAGTCCATAAGTACAAATCCACAAATACCGGTATTAATGTGTACATCGCTGAAGTTGAAGGCCCCGTCGTCGGTGGATATTTTTGCCTCGGTACGTTGAGTTTTCAAATGTATTTTTCAAAAATGAGATTCATCATTTCGAGGCGTAGCTTTGTCACAATCGACTAAATAGTGACGAAATGACAGTCGCCATCTCATTTTTCATCAATTTACTCGATCGTGACAATCTTTTCAAATGTTTTTCCATATTTTATTTCCCTTACGAGTATTCGAGCAAGCGATCGCCATGAATTTTGTTTAACCCACGAATGTGCAACGAGTAAATGGAAATTTCACGCCCTTCATTCCAATCAGCAACGGAAGCCTATGACGACGACGGATTGCCGCATACGCTCGAGCACCTTGTGTTCCTCGGTAGCGAGAAATACCCGTACAAGGGCGTCTTGGATCTCCTGAGTAATCGATGCCTCGCTTCCGGCACAAACGCATGGACGGACAAAGATCACACCGTCTATACTATGACAACCGTTGGCAGCGAAGGATTTCTATGTCTCATGCCAATTTATTTGGAGCACATTCTCTATCCCACTTTGACGGTATTGACGGCTTTTGACGTTTAGAAATCTACTTATCGATTCCTGGAATGAGCAAAAGTTTTAATGATCGTAGGACTGCGGGTATTTGACGGAAGTACATCACATTACCGGGGAAGGTGACGACGCCGGCGTGGTTTATTGCGAAATGCAGAATAAAGAGAACAACGGCGATTATCTGGCACACAATGAAATGATCAGCGCCCTTTATCCAGGAAAATGTGGCTACAAGTCTAACACGGGAGGTAATTAATTTATTCATCAAACCGTTGTTTAAAATGAATTTTTACGGCAAAAGTGAAAAGATTTGGAAGCTGAAAACTGATTTGATATTTAGGAGCCTTGAAAAATCTTCGTGAGAGCACGAGCAACGAAAAAGTGAGAAATTATCACAAGGAATTCTATAGGCCGGAAAATCTGACGATAATCATCACGGGGCAAGTGAAACACGCAGATGTTTTCAAAGCCCTGCGTCCCTTGGAAGAGAACATCGTTTCCAAAGTGAGCCTCGATACCCGACGATTTAATCAATAAATTCAATCATTTTCGAGCCTACACTGAGAAGATCCGTTGGCACTGTTTTTCAGGGAGATCGCGGTCCGTTCACGCGTCCTTGGCAAAGTCCAGTGCCCCCATTGACGGAAAGCGTAGTCAAGGATGTTTATTATCCTTGCGACGACGAGGACAACGGTTTGGTGAATGTTGGATGGCGAGGACCATCGGCAGTCACCGAATTGTACGATCTGTCGGGATGCTCGTTGTTGCTTAAATATCTAACGGACAATTCGGTCAGTCCGTTGCAAAAAGAATTCGTTGAGATCGATGATCCTTACGCGAGCAACGTCGCTTATTCCTTGTGCGAAAATTCCGTCTCCATAATTTATCTCATGTTCGGCGGAATACCCATGGACAAAATTCCTCTCATCAAAGATCATTTGGTCAAGATTCTCAAGGAGATTCAATCCAAAGGAATTGACATGAAGAGAATGAAAACCGTTATCAAGCGCCACCTTCTCGAGACTCTCGGCAATCTCGAAAATATGCCCCAACATGCTGTCGCCTTTATGCTCATCGGCGACATTCTTTATGGAAACACGAAAGAGGACGTCAGTATTTTTTTTTTTTATCGAAAAAACAAAAAATACCAATCATTGATAATAAATTTGATTTATTTTCCATCAAACAGCTGGACCAGAGGCTCAATCAAATCGAAGATTTTAAGAAACTCGTCGAAGAGCCGGAATCTTATTGGCTGAATTTAATGAAACGTTATCTCATCGAAGCTCCTATGGTCGTCATAAACGGTATACCGAGTTGCGAGAAGCAAAAAGAACTCGCGGACATTGAGAAAAAACGCGTTGCCAAACAAATCGAGAGTTTGGGTAAAGAGGGTCTCGAGAAAAAAGCTCAAGATTTGCAAAACGCAATGATGCGGAACGAGGTAACATTTTCCAAATAAAAAGTCAATATAAAAAATCTGAGAAATCAAAAAAGAATTCGAAAATAATGACAGAATTACAAACTGCAAAAAAATTATAATTCAAATAATTTTGGAAACAATTTTCATTCTTAGGCTCCGATTCCTGAGGAAATGTTGAGCTCGGTGCCAATCCCTGGAACCGACAGCATTAATTATCACCACATCAAGAGCTACACGAGCGAAAAATCCGAGCAACATCCACGTTTCGACGTCAGGAAATTGCCTCTCTACACTTATCTCGATCACGTCAATACTAATTTCATTTACGTACGTAAACTCATTTCTAAGCTGTGGAAAAAGTGCCTAAAGAACATGGTGAAAAAATTAATAACAACGAGCTCCAAAATGATTTTTTTTAGATGTTCGTCATGATGGACACGTCCGCGATAGCTCGGGAAGCAAGACCGTATCTTCCTCTGCTCCTCGAAGCCATAACGGAGTCGCCAATTGTTAGGAATGGCAAAACTATTCCGTACGAGGAGGTCGTTGCTGAGCTGGAGGAAGACACGATCGCCGAAAGTACAGGACTCGGTTTATTCAACTCGAGTCGATTTTCTTGCGGCGATTACAGCCACAGCGCACATTTGATGCTTCAGGTACAAAGCCAAATATTTGAAATAAACGATTTCGTCATCTCGACACAAAAAAAAACAAAAATCTCAAATAACAACGAGAAAAATTTGTTCGGTGAAAAGTTTTTAATAAAAAAAAAACAAATAATTTATTTTCTCACTTTGTTCCTTGTCTATTAAATAATTTCTGTTGTTTTTCTGTAAATTCTGTTCTGTCAATATACTCCGAACGTTTTGACGCGCAGCTCGAAGTGTCAAAATATGCGAAAGGCGTGCAGTGGATCAAGGAACTTTTGTACGACACGAAATTCACCGTCGATCGTTTAAAAATCATCGGATCAAAAATGATAAACGATGTGGCACAGTTCAAGAAAAAAGGGAACAAGGTCACGGGTTATTTGATGAAGGGATTGTTGTACAACAAAGGTAAGAATTGTTCCTCATTTTTGGAATAAAAATATCGAGGGAAATAATAATGAATGAAAAAATCAAGTTGATCGCAAAATTAATCAAAATTCATCGTAAAAGATTCGTTTCAATTATTTTCTGAATCTTTAGTTAATGAGATTTTCACTTGACAGACAGCAATCATTACAATACGAGCTTGTTGCGACAACATAAATTCCTTACGAAGATGGTGGAACGATTGAACACCGAAAACGGACAGAAAGAAGTACTTGCAGAAATAGAATCGGTGAGAAAAATCTTAACAGCCCCGAAAAGTATGACTCTGGCGATCGCCGTGAACGTCGACAAACTAACGACGCAAGTACCTGACGTGTACGAACCCTGGAGGCTCCTTAAAGACTTTGACATCAAGAATAAGCAGAAGTGAGTTATTTTTTCATATTTGAATCATTAGAACGGAAAATTGATGAGTAAATTTTCATTTTGAAGACTGTCATTTATATTGTGTTGTTCGATTTACTCGATAATTACGAAATTACGAATTGAATGATTCTTATGGTGAAAAATAGATGTTCATGGTAGTTTTTCTTCTGAAGGCTCCACGTCACCAAAGCGTGGGAGTTGATGAACAAACCAGAGGAAGTTCCAGTCCAAGGATGTGTTCTGGGTCTGGGTGGCATTGAATCTGCGTATTTTGCTCAATGCACCAAAGCGATCGACGATTACGATCACCCGGACCTCGCGCCTCTGAACGTTTGCTTGCAATATCTTGCACAGTTGGAGGTAAGTCGTATCAGAACGAAAAAAGCAGAGCTTGACAGTGTCAGAAAATTCTAATTAATTATTTGATTTTAGGGTCCAATGTGGAAACAAATTCGTGGACAGGGTTTGTCGTACAGTTACGACGTTTCTTGTAAAATTGACGAAGGTCTCATGTATTTGACCTTTTTCGGGGCTACGAACATCGTCGGCTCTTACAAGGAAGCTAAAGCCATTGTCGTGAGTTTCTATCCTTCATGTTGCCAGCAAAAAGATTACTCAAACGTTTCCATCGAAATTATTCCTTTTTTTACGCATTTTTTTTTTATTTCTCTTCGAAAATTACGTTTTTGCTTCCTCATAGAGGAAGCTATGTCACGCTGAAAGTTTATTTTCTCTGGTTTTCAATGTCAATGCTCTTGAAATGTCCCAAAACATCGAAAAATCATATCTAGAAAAAATGTTGAATGAAAAATTCTACGGCATTTTGAAATTAAAAAAAAAAAGAGTGTTGACGCTTCAACTTCCGCAAATTTTAAGATTTTTTACTATTTTTTTTTACACATAGAGTTTCTTAATAGAAAGGTTGGTATTAAATTTGGGAAATATCGATTGAACGGTTTAAATTTTGTGATTTTTCGAATTTTAAGAAATCTGAGTTTTTTTCTTTGTGCTTAACATTCCATGAAATTTTTTAGGACAACCATTTGAAAGACAACAAATGGGACCAATTGTTGTACGAGTCTGCAAAATCGTCGTTAATCTTCAAGATAATCGAGGACGAGAAGAGCGTGGGTGACCTGGTATCTCAATCGTTGGCTTCTTACTTCAAGAACGTTTCTCACGACTATAATAAGCAAATGGTGCAACGAGTTTACGCCGTTACGATCGATGATATGAGTCGCGTGGCTGCTAAATATCTCAAGGATCTCTTCGACCCTAAAAAATCTTACACTACGCTCGTGTGCCACCCGATGAAAGCTCCCGAAGTTGCACAAGCTTTAAAAACGTTAGTAATTCCAAAAAAACACTCGAGACCCTAAATCCTCGTTCTTTTCACAATTTCTTCATTTTTTTCTTATTTACATTGATTAATATTTTTTGAATTGCAGATTCAATCACGATTTAAAGGTATTCACTGGTTTGGAATCGACGTACCTGAGCGATTGGTGATCCTGAGACTTCAGAGATGTTGCCGTGCTCTCGGGAAAAAAACGAAACGCATTGTCTAGCGACGATTTAAATTGATAAGCAACTTCAAACTTTTCCATGTTTGCAAATGATATTTTATATGAATAATGGCCTACGATTACATCGACTTTCAAGTGCACACTCTTCGTACAATCGTTCACTTTTTTCTAATTCCTACTTTATTACCTCCGAGTGTTCTGAACGATTTAAAAAATTCATGAGTTTCACGACGAAAGATCCAACTGAAGTTCGCGGGAAAATTGCTCGCTGGCTGAGCATCGATTGATAGAAAAAATAAAATGCAATCGAGGTGACAGTTGCCTGCCACTTTAAAATGTCTCGGACTTGACTGACAAGTTCCAATATTTCGTTGACTCTTTTTCCATTGATTTTCATTAAAAAGTTGCGTCTTTGAAAAATCTAACAGTCACGACTTGGCTGGAAAAATTAATGGCAAAACATTTCGGCGATGCGATGCAAAACTACAATTCGGAATTGGTTAAATGTCAGTTACGCGCTTATTTCTTTGTCGTCTAAATTATTTTCAAACCTGTGTGTGAAAATTTTACATGCCGAAACGGTGATTTTTGGAATTTTGTCATTTTTTTTTTCATCTCAACAAATGAACAGTTTGCAGTTTTCAAAATTCACTCTTTCGATCGGAAAAACGGTTTATTTTCCTACAAAATTGAAAATTTTCCAAATTGAAAATTTTCTTGTCAAGTGGTTTTTGGTTTTTTTTTTAATTTTTGTCTCGATTATTTTTCACGATCGTATTTGAACTGAATTAAAGGCATAGAAGAATTGAAGGTGACGAGGGCAAGGATACAGGATGAGATCGAGTCCGAGGAGATCGAGAGAAACACGCTGCAGAAAGAAATCGAAAGAATGTCGTACAAGATCAATCACCTCAGCGAGGGATTGGCGAAAAAAGCTGCAGTGAGAAACGACTACGATCGTACGATCCAAGAGGCCGAGTCGGCTTGCACAAAGGTCAGGGAATGAAACGTTTTTTTTTTTCTATAAAACAAAATGAAAATTAAATTTATTGGACCAGCTTGAACAAGAGACTCAAAAAAGTAACAAAAAAATGGTTTTTTTTGTTGTTTCGTTTTGTTTAAATTCCATGTATACTTTTCTTCACGTATTTTTTCCTCTCAACGGTTCAAGATTCTCGAGAGTTCGCAACTGTTGCTCAACATGGTAAAGAGAGAAGCGGCAGATCTCGTCGAGACTCTGCAAAGCACCGAGAGGACCGAGACCGCTTAGCCATCTTGATGACAGCAATTTAAAAAAATCACCGGAACGTGCAAACAACCGTCGACGACAAATGTTGAGAAAAAGCCCGGAGAGAAAGTTCAAAAATAATTATGCCACCAAATTACATATTAATTACAACAGACGGTAATGAGCGATCTCGTAAATTGTGCCACTAAAAAGTCAGCCATTTTTTATAAACACAAATTCACGTGGAATTGGGTCTTTTTTATTTTTAAACTCATTTTTTAATATAAAAGTGTATTGACTTGACAAGGTGGGGCAGATTGACCCGAAGTGTCAATCTTGATCCGTCGCGATCGATTTTTATTGAACAAAAATTTGCAAAAACGCTGAAAGAATTTTTCATCGACAAACTTCTCCAAATTTTTTTTTCCTAAACACTTCGCGAGTTTTTTTTTCAAATAAATAAAAAAAAACAGTGTTGAGCACCGGTAAACTAATTGCACAAAATATCAGCAAGTATTTAGCAACGAAAACGCAACGAGTTTTTTTAAATTAAAAATCTGGTCATTCGTAACTTTTCGCAATATCGAATCGGTCGAAGTTTGAGATCAGAAAGAGAGAGAGAGAGAGAGAGAGCTGTGTGCGATATATGTTTCCTTTTACGTCGAATCCTACATACTCGCGATTCGCGATCTCCGAGAAGAGCAAGACAGAAAGAAAAGAGAGAATGGGGCATTCGATCACCCGAGTTGGTGGCCCTGATGTTTCTCTAGCGTGGAAACCACCTCGCGTATACTCGTTTGCCTGTTACGCTAAAAAAAACCATCTAATTTATATTTTTAAATACATGTACATCTACAGGGTGTCCCTTAAGTCCAATGATCGATTTTATGGATTCGAATCGTGGACTAAATCCCGCGTCAAAAAGTCTGAGACTATTTTTCTATAAAATTTCCCTCCGATGAGTCAATGATCCCAATTTATTGACAATTGGCCGCAGCACTTCAGTCAAACCCCCCTTAATTCGGCCCACCCTGTATGTGCGAGTGCATTGCCATTTCACGGTATTTCCCCCCCCCCCCCCCTTCTCTGCGCTCGACAAGAATTGCGCATATATCCATTCTACAATTTCAAAGGTATGCAGACACCAAACAGCAGAAACATCCAACGGTTTTCTATCAAAACGCTCGAAGTACAAGAGAGATGAGGAAAAAAGTGCGAATCTTTACGAACTCTTGCTTCTCCCGTGACGTACCGGGGCTAATAGACTTCGAGGTGTTAAAAAAAAAACGACAAAAAACCTCGATTTTTAACGATCTTGCTGTCATTGAATTCTTCTATTTCTTAGAATGTTTTTTTTTTCTCTCACTGGATACAAGCAACAGTGGAAAATGAAATGCTTAGACACTCTCAAAGGTGTTTGCCTTCATTTCTATGCACACAAACAGATTATGTATAAGTATTTTGTGTACACACATAGAAACGATGACTTTGGCGCTCGCAACACGTGCGACGTCTCTCGCGCGACAGCATCGGAATGAAAAATCAATTACAGTCTCTTTACGTAATAATCGTGACGTTTATACTTTCCTACTCGAACGAAATATTTCGCAACGAACCGTTGAACCTGAGAGCCCAATACACGTTTTTCAATCGCTTCTCAATGTCCAGCCAAGGGTTTGGCTTCTTTTTTTTTGACATCGATTGATTCGGGTTGAGAAAATTAAAATTATATTCTTGCTATCGATGCGAGGCCGTTGTCAGTTCCGAAACTCATCGGTCTAATTTTATTTACACATGAAAAAAACAGGTAAATAACAATATTCACACACATTTATGGTAATCTCAAAATTCCAAGGTCGAATATTTTGTTCGAGAATCATTCCACACTATTGATTCCGAAAAAAGTCGTCTCGCGATTCTCCGACTGGACATACAACCTAATCTGCCGTACGCATTATTTTTAGCTTTGTCTTTTAATTTTGGGTACTCGGTTCTGGTGTTCATGATTAACGATCCCAAATCTGACAAAAAAAAAAGAATTTTTCGTCGTCTTATGACTGTGGCAAATTGATGACCACTTTTTAAAACTTCAATTCTTTCCTGTTCGAAAAAGGTTCTTTTTCAGTCGCAATTCTCGATGTTTCTCGATTTTTATTTAAAGTCCCATATCCTTCACAGATTTGGTTTAAAAAAGATTAGTTTTTAATATTTTTAAAATTTTTTAAACAATCGAAAATGTACTCTTGGTCGGGATTTTATTTTTTTTTTTCGAAATTTTTTTTCAAGGTTATCCATCGATGACGCTTGTTGGATTGAATCTTATTATTTCCCTGTTTCTCTTTCAAGGCTCATAGACTACTATAAAAACAAATAAATGAGCGTTCACATTTTGGAGGTTTATAAATCGGAAAGTGATAATTTGATTACACTTAAGTGCTTTTTTTCATCGTATAGAAAATAACTTGGCGAATGGTGTGGCGTACTCACCTTGACCCGTCTGAAACGAACGCGATCAACGACTGTATTTTAATACCTCAAACGATCGTCACCGTTTGATGGCACTCCAGTCGATCGCTAATCCACGCTGTTTTTGGGCGAGATCGTACTTCGAATTCGTTATTTTTTATTCAAATCGTATTTTCAGTTTTTAATCCTTCACATTCTTCCTCGGGTGGCAAAATTGTGAAATTTAGTGCTCGAAGATTTTCAAGGTCGCTATAATTTACGAATCTACGAAACTTGGAATTCAGAAACTTTTCCTCATTTTGATAAAACGTCGCGGGGACAAAATAGAACCGCAAAAACTTGTGAAAATGATTAAAAATACTGCTGAAAATCTCTTCGCATTAATGAAAATATTTATCGACGAAAAGGCCCCGATGTATGGAAAAATACGATATTTCGCCATGGACTGTGTTAGCGGAGCTTTATTTAAAAAGCCATCATCCGTGTCGTCGCGCCGTGCTGTGTCAGAAGCTCGCAACTTTTTTCTGCATCTCATGAATTAAATACAATTTCATAAATACGAAATACTTTTGACCCCGATTACATTATAGAAGACGCAAGTGCGATTGAATGACCAAACGCATTTTATCCTCGTTTGAATGTGTTCCGAGTCCGCCATTTTTTTCTTTGTTACAATTTGTGACGTGATTTGAGGGCAAAGATTGTAGAAATCTGAACAGCACGCAACATCGAACACATTGATCATTTTTCTTCGGTTCAGGTTTTAAACAGATTGTTTATTTGATCGAAACTGTTTGGCAATTCATTGAAAATATACTAAGAATTGTTCGCAATCTGAAAAATTACAAACCGCTTTCGTAGCCTTGAAAATATTTACAAAATACGAGAAAGCCGCGTGTTTATACTTTTCTGTATAAATCGAAAAAGCTCTTTGTTTACAGACGAAATTTTCTAACCTCAAACGAAACAACTTGGAAATACGACATGGAAATATTCTAATTCGTCGCAACTGGTACGATAAAAATTCTTGCGATGTTAATGACCGACTCCTTTGTCTATAAATATATAAATAAATATATATACGTACATAGATGTGTTTATAAGCTCGACTGTCTTAATCCCGTTACCGCACTTAACAGTACGTAACGAGGTTGGCAACGAGTCCCGGAGAAAATTGCATCCTAGAAAACGCCACAATTTCTCATTTCTGGTGCTCGTCCATGAGAAGAACGGATATACGTTTTCTAATTTCGTTTCCTCGCCGCGTCTCGTCATAGACGGTCGTCCACTCTGTACACGCCATTTATTTTTCCTATGAAACGAAAAACTTGATGTTTTTTGCTCAACCAAGCGTCTTTCTCGATCGCTGATAAACTTTTCGAAATTTTTTTAAAATTCAACGAAAAGAAAAATCGACGTGGTGAGTTTGTCGAGAATTTCTACGAAGGCTCGGCGAGTTTATCGTTTTTAATATTTTTCGGAGTTAATAAAAAATGCTGTTATAAAATCACCCACAATTTATTTCATTTTCGTACTAAACTTCGCGTAGAATTATTGTGGAACAGAAAAGACTTGCCCATTCTTCATGTAAACAAGACTTGACGTGAAAATTCTACGAATTTAGTGAAATCCACTAGAAAAATGCTTGGAAGGGATTCCGCGAAACGAGTGGCTCGCTTCGTCCCAAGCGTCCGAACAAAAACAACGCCCCAAAAGTTGAGTTTCTCAACAACGATGACCGATGGTCGAGAAATGTTTTAATTATTAACGAAATTCAAATTTCTGCAGTTTTGTTTCCAAAGACACTAAAATTCTGTTTTTAAAATTAAATAATTGAAACGGCTGATGAATATTTTCCGCGACGAGAATTTCGAAAGTATGAAATGTGCAAAAAGTAAAAAATACGCTGAATCATAATTTTCATGATTTTTAACATTTTTTCAATACATCGATGCATCTATATTATGAACTTTGTTGTACGAATTCTTTGGTATAAAATATTGTTACATTGCATAGAGTGGAAAAAAGGAGGGAGCGATGATGTTAAAGTCGCGAAGTAGCTAAAGTGAGTGGTGCTCTGGCTGGTGGCTGTTAAAAGTGTTTTAGTCTCGATCGAGACCCTTTCCCGGCAGTACACACGCCGTTGTGGTTGCTCGGACAGCAGCGCGCGTGTTTTTCTAACTTGAAAAAAACAGAGTTCGCAAAAAAATTGTTAAAACCGCTAAGCAAATCGGTGTTTGAAAGTGCAGCAGTGTGTGAGACAAAAAAATAATAACAGATTTGTGTGTTTTCTTTTCAGTCATTAATTTTCGTGAATAGTTGATCGTAATATTGGAAATTTCGTTTTTGGATTGAATAAATCGATTTCGAATAAAATTTTTCATCAGTTTTTAAATTCTCACGTATTAATTAAGTTTTAACCTCAAAAAGAAGTAATCGAAGAATTTGGCATTGCTGATTAATATGAAAGTTCAAAAAGTCGATCTTTTTCAAAATTAATCTGAAATTTAGTAAGGAAACCATTTTTTTTTATGAGGATTTTTGGATCTTTTATGACGCGACACGAACGATTAAAACAGCATTTTTTGATTCCATTGTCTTTGTTTAATTAATAATCAACGTCTCACAATCTGTTAATATCTAAGACGAATATCTTCTTTAATTTTCCGATCTTCATTCTTCGCACGGCGCGTGCATCTCGATGTAAACAAAAGAGTGAAATGTACTGAGCGATTTTTACATAGGGATTGTTTGGATTAACGTTTTATCAATAAAAACAAAGACGACGAAGGAAAAAACACTGAAAGCTAATCAAGTGCTACGTGAATACGATTATAATGTCAGACGCTATAGCTAAAGGAGGCTCTAACAATATCACCAATGGCAATGGAGTTTCGGATAAAGTAGTCAACAAGGATCGAGTAAGTAAAATGTGCCAGCGCAATCTGCACGAACGAAAATAAAAGAATCATTGGTTGATATCTGATAAATTTCGATCCGTCATTCTCGTAACCATGAAAAATGGCGTCTGTTGTTTGTGAAAAAAAAAATTGCGCCAAAGTCCGAATTTAATGTGTGCCGTGAGCTAATAAAATTACGAAACGGTGAAGAATAAAATTGCATCGTCGCAACGATCGATCGACTCATTATCAATTCTGACGGAAATCTATACTCAAGGTTTTGGCTACAGACTGTAAAAAATTTCGTAAGGCATTCGATAATTCATGGATTTTTTCGTTCGATAACAAAATCGAATGTAAATCAGCGAAGCGTCAAAGATTTTTCAAATTTTCAACAATATTTCGATCGATCAGGAAATTAATGTCGAGAAATTTGCAAAAATGTAACTAGAACTCTCAGGGTTATTGCAACTTTCACACGAGTCTACATGATTCGTGTTCGTACAGGAAGGGTTAGCCTCAAATTCATTATGATTCGAAAGTACAGACTGTAGAATTATGATGTCGAACGCCAAGTTTTCATCTCACGAGCGTGTCAGTTTTAGCGCATAGGCCACTGGGAGAAAGCTCTCTCCGCGAAGATAGAGAAAGAGAGAGAGAGAGAGAGAGAGAGAAGCATCTTATCTCAAAAAAATGTTGAGGTGCACTTTACCGCGACGTGTGTCCGCTCTTGGCGCGCTGTTTCCTCGTCCCCTGCCTCTTCGACATGTGCCTCCGCGTGTGTACCATAGAACACGCAAAGTGCGCCAATTTAGTTGGTCACTGGGTCGATCATTCCGCTTTCGCATTTTTTTTTCTTTCTTTCTTTTTTCACTCATCCTATCTATTAATTCTGTGAGGATGCACTCGTTACCCTCGCTCCTTCATAACACACGTTCGTGCGTTCGTCCCAGCCAATCGCGTGGGAACGTTTCCTTGCTTTATTTTCGCGAGACTTCCGGTTTCGAAAGACGATATGTACGGGGACGAGCTCGCGGGTCGAAATTCCCGCGCGGAAATTGGAACGATGGATAATTGAACGTGAATATGCATATTAATTGAAGGAAATCGTGCCGCGCGCTAATGATTATTTTCGTTGCTGTACGTTTTCTTATTTCGTGACATATTTTCGTTGGATTTGCCTTTTGAATCTTATTATTTCCCAACGGTAGATAAAACCGAGAGAAAAACGAGATTACGCGGGAGGGTGCGTTGGAACGAGCTTCCAAAAGCGCCCACCAGTTGGCGTACCAGAAACTTTAAATATCGATTGTTCATCTTACCCCTTATTGCTTATTACAAAGAATAGCGACAGAAAATTGTAGTACGAGAGTACGAGGGAGGATCGCACGAGCGTCTTTGGCAACCGCGTGTGCCGCGTAGAAATAAAAGGGAAAAGAAGCTCGCAAAACTCAAATACGAACTAATTCAAATGTTTGAGCGGAAAATAGTGTGTGTGTTTGCGTCAACAGACCGTCGATAGATTTTTGAAACGTAATTGGATCGTTTTCGAGATGTGCAAAATCCACGATGACATGTTGATTACCCCTTCCCCTGAAAAGGGGTCGCCACCTGTTTTTCTCGGACGAGCTTCTCCACTATAATCTTCGATTCTTAATCCTTCATCGGCATTTTTATGAGACCCAATTTGGGCTTGACGCTTCAATCACGGGGCTAAAACGCATTTTCCGGAAATGCATCCTCGTTACTCTCGAGTCTGCGAATCACGTGACCAACCTTGTTGTAAGTACCGCTTTGTTATTGTGAGTTTTCCAGCCCACGTGGCACCTAAAAATATCAAAATCGCGAATCGAGCGGGCGGGCTGTTGACCTTTTTTCCTGGAATTCCGTCAATTCACATCGAATTTTGAAGAGAAACCGAAGACTATTTCCATGTTGCTTAAATTTATCGTTGAAAATTCTTTCTTCAATTGAACGAATTCGATTTCGAGCCATTTTTCGTTTCTCGTAGTCTGCTTCCGAAAATATTAAATAATGCACGAACTAATTAGCCGTAAGCAGCGACAATGAGAACCCAACGAAATTAATGTCCTTGTCGATGTCACGACGTACGTTCGACAAATTAAAATTAACGACAATCGGTAACGACCTTTGTTCATGACGCACCGCTAAAAACCAAAATGAGGATGAATGAGTTGGGCGACCAACACGCGATACTACTTAATCGTTCATCTCCAATCGCTCGCACGTAATCGATCGGAAATGCAGCAACGAGCACGTAAAACGTCACATTTTTCAAAAGGTTATTCTGTACCAAATATTTCGTTGAGTAAACCAAAACAATTCACCGTCCTTTTTCCAAAAATTTCTATAAGGTCTGCCATTTTTCACCGACACGAACTCAAAATCCCAAAAAATTAAGAGAGAAAAATTCGTTTCCATAAATTCCATTTTATCGAATCGGAAAAAATATCGTTCCCGCCTAAAAAATGAAGACGATTTTACAAACGAGGCACGAAACGACGATGCACGAACGCAACCAACGCGGACAAACCGATTTTTGCAACAAATATCTCGAGTTCGTGTACGTACGAGAGAACGTAGACTCGAGGTCAAATAAAATAGACGAAAAAAAAAAAAATAGGAATTTTATTGACCGTAATTGACAGATGATGATCGGAATATTTAACAGGCGCGCACAGAGATATTCGATGTTCAATGCACCAATGTATGGAGCAAGTGTGCACTAATCGCGTCAAAGTGCTGAGGTGAAAAAACTGGTCAAGCAAGAGTCAGAGAGTGTGTGGTTTGCGTTGATGTTTTTTATTCTTTTTGTTTTCTTCACGTCTTTTTTCGTTATTCTTATTTGAATTGTTTTTTTTATCGTGTATGACGTTGACGAATGACGGAGCTGCGAGTATGAGCGACGGTCGCAATTTTTTAGCCAGTGTGTGATAGAGTTTCGTGTGTTCGCTGGCATTGCAGGACGTCGAAAGGGGGGAGGAGAAGAAGAATAGCCGGGAAAGAAATAATCGTCGCGCATCGACGGTAACAACCGAGACGGTTTCGTCGGTGCTCGAAAACGAACTGGAAGGGGCAGTCGCCAACTCCAACAGCACAGTATCACCTAGGCCCGTACCACGTGGACGTGGACGCCTTCGAACAGTCGCTCGTTTGCTTCGCAACTTGCTCATTGCTATGTTACTCCTTGCTCTCGTCGCTGCCCTTCTCGCTCTGGTATGGATATTTATGGGACCTATGTTTGTCCTTCAACTCGGTCTTGTTGCCCTTGTGGCTTACTTCGTCGCCGGTGGACGTTTTCGATGGATTTATGTTGCCTTACGAACTGCACCTCGTGATGTACGGTAAGTCGCTTTTTTTCCTCTTTTTCCATCACTCAATTTTCACTATTTCATCGTTCCCGTTTTTTGCACTCAGTCTCTTCATTTTTTATGCATGATTAAAAATTTTTTACAAACTGCATTCACTGTTCTTTGATTTTCTCAATATTTCCATCTGTTTTTTCGATCGAAATAAATTCACGTCTGTAGAAACTTTACCAGGCCACGAATTTATAGAATTTAACAAAATTGATTAAACGAAATGTCAACAAATATGATGGCGTTTTTTTTTTTTTTTTTTTTATTAAAAACGTTTGAAAAGATTCAAAAGTGACAAATTTTTGGCCACAACTTTTCAACGTTTTCAAGAGTTATGCTGGATTCAAAGGATTTGGCAGAACCGGGGAATGGAATTTTGTGGTTTCTTAACGCGTCGATCTGATGGCTGAGGAGATTCTCCAGCCTCGTTTTTTTTTGGTCGATTAATGAAGGATTAATGAAGTCGCCTTTCGAGTTGTAGAAGGAACATGAATGAGGATTCGAGCTCGTAAGATTGGAGGTTTTCTGATAAGACAGAACCCGAGGTTACAACATAATCAGAATTTTAATCAACGAACTTCTAATCCTAGATGAATCACCCAGGAAAACTCGCCATTTCGTTTTATTTCGTTGGATGGAACGTTTCGAGCACGCTGGAATATTCCCTTCAACGCATAATCACGTTCAATCATTAATAGAAAGAATTTTAACTTTTCTAATTGTTTTTCAACATTTTTTGAACATTTTTCTTTCATTCTCGTTCGTTGACCAATTTGTAGAGAAAAACGATCGTGCGTAAATACCGTTCGGCTTCCAACACAGTTGGAAGTAACGGGAATGGCGTCATGTACGAAAGAGTCACGGGGTTCACGTTCATATATATATATATATATATATATATATATATATATATCCATGCAGCACCATTGTACGTTCCATAATTTGGGTAACGAATCAGGAACAGAATCACGAAAAAATCAACAAACGAGAATGCAGGGAAATTTGTCAAAATAAACAGTCTTTGTTTTTCTTTCGTTTCCGTTGCCTTATTCTTCTTCTCCACGATGACACGAATCTCTCGGAAATATTATTAATGTCGTAGTTGAAGTACGTCGGTGAAAGTCGTAGAATGAAAGTTTCCTCGAGCCTAAACTCGATTCTCTTGTTTCTGTCGATCAGGAAGCGGTTGCTGAGACTGCTGAGAGTTTTGATATCCAGTTTCTATGTCGTGCAACTTTTTTCAAACGTTTACCGCGCACACGCACTTTTATTTATCAACATCTCCGACTTATCGAATTACAAAATGTCACGAGAGTTAATAGAAAATAATTTTATTCGGATTGCATGAATTTTGTTTCAGAATTTTTACTGATTTTTTCTTGAAGTTTGCTTCGTTAAAATGCAACGAAGAATTTTTGTTTTCAATTAACATTTTCCTGATTTTTTGAATTTTCACGAAGTTTCTGAAGGATCTGTGCTTGACATGACGAAAGAAAATTCTTCAGCTAAGAGAGCCAAACACTACATTGAGGTTCTGGACTTTGCGCCAAAACTAAAGGAATTTAGTTGTTTTGCAACGATGCAAACTTCGACTCAATAAAAATGTCACGAATTCCCTGCTGTACGAGAATGAGGATATTTATTGTTTACATTTCGAAGCACTCGTCCGGAAATAACAAGCAACCCAAGCGGAAATAACTGGAAGAATTCATAAACGTTTATAAACGACAGTGAAATGCCGGAAATTAATTGAAATCAATTTTCTAAAATGAATGAAAAGGATGCAAGAATTTTTTCAAATTTCTATTGTAAAAAATTATTTTTTGCACCGTGATAATGAAATAAAAAAAAAAAACGTCAATTTTCCAAAAAAATATGAGCATTTTATTAGTTTTTATGAATAATCGAAAAGGTTTTTAACGTTTCTATGAAAAATTCGCGCGCGTTTATCGCAGGAAGTAAATAACAGCTGTGCTAAGATGATTTGGCGCAATGGTCACGTGTGAGTTCGAAACTCGGGCTGTCCCCGTGTGTCACACTTAATTCAACTCAATTCAATTACTTGGTGAGCCCCCCTTCCACATCAGACTGTATTTCCTTTCATATTAATTTTCTTCCCCATCATCGACACATTTCCTTCCCTCAACTCGATTCTCATCTCTTTAAAAAAGAAAAAAAAAAACTGTTCATCTTCATCAGATTGTGTAACTCGAGCGAATTGATCGAAAGCCATCAATGAGTTACGTCAGAATCATCACCTGATAACGTTGACGTACGTCACACGTACGTCGTCCAAATTGACTCATCAGATTGTTCCGTTCCCTTTCACTACATACGAAAAAGTATGCTCATTCGAAATTTCTCCATTCAACCCTTCTGCAGATTCAACAACTGCAGAATTCGAGAAATTATGACTTTTTCAGTGGAGAGCTCAATTTTACACAGTTCGAAGTTTTCAATAATTTTTTCAATGCGATAAATTTCATTTTTTTTCGATTTCTTCTTATGCACACATGGTGGAGGATGTTTGAAGAGTAATTCCAATTTTTTTTTTATGCAATCTGGCCGAGGGCTGCTCTCCACGGACGGATGAAACTCGTCTAGGGTCAAATTGACCCCGTGTGTCAACGCAATAGCCTATTTGAATTTATTTGTTATTCAAAATGTTTCAAATGTAAATAGCAGTGACTCTTCATTTGGACATTCTTCAAGTTTTCATAAAATCTCATCGGCAATTGATATTTTATTTTTCATCGATTTCAATGTATTTTTTGTTGAATACATTTTTTGTACAATTATTGAATTTTTGCTATTTTTATTTTCAGAGCTCTGTCACGCTACTTGAGGCTCGTTTTAACAATAAAAGGTCATGAAAAGAAAAATCGTAGCGTCGCCGATGTTTTTCAACAGTATGTCACTCGTCATCCAGCCAAACCGTGTTTCATCTTCGAGGATAAGGAGTGGTCGTTCCAAGAGGTATTTACTTCGATATTGCTCGTCACGTAACACCAACAAAAAATCAGAAATGAATTAAAACATTTTGATTTTTTTTACTTTCGGCACGTTACTTTTTTTTTTTATTTCAACGTTAATGAGTTTGATATCGAGAGCATACACCGAGTCGAACTAAATTAATGGCCATCATTATGTGCCACAGGCTCTTAATGAGCAGAATTAAAAAATTCACAATTCCAAAGATTTTTCGAATTGATTGCAAGGCCAACGAAACTCGAATTTTACGAACCTTCTCATTCGTCGTTGACCCGTTTTCAGACTTTTGACAATTCAAAAGCGACCACGAGTTTCCAATTTCGAGATGAATTTTTCTTGCACAAATTTACGAGGTCAAACGGTCTCGATGACATTTTGCAAGCTCTTACAATTCCATTTCGGCCTCGAAAGATTCACTGACAAATATTAAGACGTTGGAATATTCGAAATTGACTTTCGATTCTGTACTTTGTTACTCAACGACCAGTCTGGTTTTTTTTTTTTAGTCTGCACAACGTACTCGTTCGCAATGAAATCACAAACTTTCCTTGTCAAAATACTCTTGAAAATACGCGAGATTTTTTCATAACGATTGCCGGAGTAAAAAGTTCTCACGTGATTGCATAACTTTCAAAAGCCGCTTCAAGTTATCTGTTTGCTCACAAATACCGCGATATTTGCCGACACTCGATGTCGTGAGTGCAACATAACTGAAAAAAAAAAAAAAAAAAAAAAAAAAAAAAACAATCAATGAATATGCGAGAAGTTCGAAACGCGAGAAACGATCACAGGCCCCTCGGGCAATAAGGAAAAATGACAACATATGTCTGCAAATATTGAATTGGTATTGGCATCTAAGAAACTGGTCCGTCTCTTTGGCTTTGTGAATATAATTATTTAAAAATAATGTGGACATTGAAATGCGTATCGAGAGGCAGAATAAAAACGTCGTATTCACTAGACGCAGAAAACAAAACGATAAAAATACTCTGTGTTCAAGTTCACGTGCGGAAAAAGTCTAGTTGTATTTCCAGTTTTTCTTAGTGGATGTGAAGAAAAAAAATGGCACAGCAGATTTGACTTTTCTACAAAAAATCGAGTCTGTTGGGAACACGAATCTCTGCGATTAATTCGTTCCTTTGGTTGTTTCTCTTGTTCCGCAAGGTGGAGGACTTCAGCAACAAAATTGCAAGCGTTTTCAAGAGTCATGGATACCGAAAAGGCGACACGGTCGGTTTGCTCATGGAAAACAAACCAGAATACGTAGCGATATGGCTCGGCCTCAGCAAATTGGGAATCATCGTTCCTCTCATAAACACTAATTTGCGAAAATCTACGCTTCTGCACAGCCTCAACGTTGCTAATTGTCAGGCTCTCATTTATGGTAGCGAACTATCCGAAGGTAAAACGTTTTTCTTGTATTAAAAAAAAAAAAAAGAGGATATTAAATTATTTTCACGAATGTCGAAAAACCTTTTGAAAAACGCGAGAAATATCGACATCAATCAGATTTTTTGGAAAAAACTCTCTCATTCGTTACAAAACTTTCGGCCTCGTCGTCTAGCCTCAAAAATAACAAGTCTAAAGTGCAACGTGTTTACAAGATTTTTCTTAAAAAGTCCATTTTTTTTTTATTGCCCTTTGTACTTTGTATCGCTCGACGAACGGATCGAAATGAACGGAAGAAGATGATTTGACAAACGAAACAAAAAAGAAACTCATCCAATTCTCTTGACTGTCGTGTTCATTATTGTCACGCAATGACCATCAAAAACAATTAAACGATTATTTTATGTTCTTGTAGTTTTTAGATTATTTCGGAGGATTCTTGCCTCCAGTTACTTTTAATTAAGCTCCTATCGCACGCGCGCTTGATTACGTAACGCACAGAAAAATTTATTTTCTTACAACTCTGTATCGATGAGAATTTTTTGGTTTATTTTGACAGCTATCAAAGATGTAGCGGCCTCGTTAAATGCGAAAATGGCATTGTACCGATACGGGAACGAGCTGGAGACGAATTCGTCGGGTCTGAAAGAGAAGGATTTGATGTCAATGTTGGCCGAGGCACCTGCAGTTCCGCCGGTTATTCAGGACAAGGGAAATTATTGCGACAAATTGATTTACATCTACACGAGCGGCACAACGGGGTTGCCTAAGGCTGCGGTCATTACGAATTCGAGGTGATAATGAAAATCCCCTTCTATGAGAAGTCAAATAATAGAAAACGTAAATATCCCTCGGACGAATACTATTCGCTTTGACCTTGGGCTCCAAACGAGCTCTTCTCGTACAACGATCATTATACCATTAAGCAATTCTCTTTTACTCAATTGTCCTTTTTTTTCGGTCTTCAAGGTCGCTCGTTAAAACTATTATTAAAATAGCTCCGAGCGAAATGTTCGGTTTGCGATCTCTTGCCGCGCAAGCTGGATCAAAGTCTCGCGAGTAATTGTCGCAAAAAAAAATTACCATAGCGTGTGAAAAACTTTCCATCAGGATCGACGCAACGATAACAACAAACTTGAAGTCTACGATCTGTTCAAAATTTTATCAACGAATTTCTCAATTAAATCAATTCATTCACCAGCGGTTTTTAAATTTTCGTCTCAATCATTTATTTCTTGTTTTTCAGATTTATGTTTATTGCAAGTGCAATTCATTTTCTGGCGGCTTTCCGAAATAACGACAGATTCTATACGCCTCTGCCATTGTATCACACAGCCGGAGGAATTATGTCTATCGGCCAAGCATTGCTTCACGGTTCGACGGTTGTGATAAAGAAAAAGTTTTCGGCCAGTGCGTACTTCTCCGATTGTGCCAAGTACAAGTGCACGGTACGAAAAATGAATTTTGACAAACACCGCAATTTGGAAAAATTTATTGCAATGAAAAACTTGACATTTTATTGTCAAATTCTGCATCAAAATGTGAAGAATGATGATTTATCGATTCTGATGGTTTCTCTAGGTCGCGCAGTACATCGGCGAAATGTGTCGTTACATTTTAGCTTGTCCCGCAAAGCCGGAAGCGGCGGAGCACAATTTGAGGCTTATTTTTGGAAATGGCCTGAGACCTCAAATTTGGCGGGAATTTGTCGAACGCTTCAAAATTCCACAGGTCGCTGAATTCTACGGGGCAACTGAAGGAAACGCCAATATCGGTAGGAAATTTTATTTCAGAAATGGCAACTTCACGAAAATTTCAAAAATTGGGATAAAAAATTGTGTTTTTTTTTTTCTAGTCAACGTCGACAACACTGTCGGAGCAATTGGTTTCATATCGCGAATAATTCCGGCGGTTTATCCGATCTCTATTATCAGAGTCGATGCCGACGGCGAGCCGATCAGAAACTCCAAAGGACTGTGTCAAATTTGCAAACCAGGTTGGTTCTTGAAAATTGTCAGTATTTTCGTGATTCAGAGTTCCATGGAAATTCTGGAGGGAGCAATAAATTCTGTAATTTCTAGACGAACCTGGAGTATTCATTGGAAAAATTATTCTCAATAATCCTGCTCGAGCTTTCCTCGGATACGTCGATGAAAAAGCCTCGAAATCCAAAATCGTTTATGACGTCTTTGCGTACGGAGATTCCGCATTTTTGTCAGGTACGTTGACACTCTTTATTTACATTCTACTGTCCCTGAGCCCTCGAAGAAGTTGCCCACAGCCAAACGTTACCCAACCGATTATTTACCTCGGCCCAGGCTGATTCATTCCACGAGCCGTTTTTTATAATGCAAATTGAAGGCGTCGAAAAAAAAATCGTAAAACATTGAAACAACGCTAAAACTTAATTTTTTTAGGGGATATTCTCGTAGCTGACGAACTCGGTTATCTCTACTTCAAAGACAGAACTGGCGACACTTTCAGGTGGAAAGGAGAAAATGTTTCGACTTCTGAGATCGAGGGCGTTGTCAGTAATCTTGTGAATTATCGAGACTGCATTGTTTACGGAGTCGAGGTAAATTTCTCCAATTTTCATCGTTCCAGCGGCCACGATTGTTGGAAATTATTTATTTCGTGGATAAACGTCAACACACAAAAATGTTCTTTGTAGATTCGAGGATCAGAGGGTCGTGCAGGAATGGCAGCGATTTTTGACGAGGACAGTAGCGTTGACATGAATCGCTTGAGCTCGATGATACGGGAACAACTTCCGGCTTACGCGAGACCGTTGTTTATCCGAACACTCACGAAGATCGATATGACCGGTACGTTCAAACTTAAGAAGAAAGACTTGCAAGAAGAAGGCTACGATCCTCGCAAGGTCAACGACAAATTATATTATTTCGATCCCAAGTCAGGCTATCAGTCATTAACGCCGGAGATCTACGACCAGATACAAGCAGGAAAAATACGTTTTTGAGAGTATTTTATGATCGAAAGATATTTTGCACAATTGGTACAGGAAGGTTTACTCAAATTTTAGTCTCGTCCAGTACGAGGTTCGGAAACAAATTGTACAGCCTCGGGCAATAACCATTAACACTCTGAATATCTTTGCCCTCGAAGATTTCGAAGTGGATGGAACTTCAAAACTCTTCAGCTCATGTTTTTCAATTTTCGATTTCCGTGAATTTATACAAACGGATGTAAAACTTACGAGAATCGATGGTTTCTCTTTTTCCATTGAATTCTTCGTCCATTCCATTGAATTACCTGCTAAAAAATGTTGCGCTATTTTACCATCGACTCGTTCGAGAGATGCGAGTTTTGTTAAGTTTTGTTTTCCTCTGAGAATTGGAAGATATTTTTAGTGATAATAGTTATTGTCGCGTGCGCTGTACATAAGGTGTCGAAGTTCGAAGAGCCAATGATGTGGACGTAGATTGAGGACCTAGTTTTGAGCTGAAAAGATTTGTATCATTTTTTTCATCAGATCCCATTCTAATGAGTGAAAATTGTAGAAATTTACGGACACTCAAACTTTCATCGACCATTCTGCTAGAAGGGTTGGATATAGAGGAAAAATGAATAGGACTGTTTTTGTAGAGCATGAAATTTCCTACGAAATTGTTCCCGACGAATTTTCTCCATCTTCTATAGTTTAGTCGGGACACCGGCTTGAAAGTGACTTGGTTTCCATAGCGATGTATTTAGGAAATTCTCTTTCAAGCAGGTTTCACGACTAAAATACCGATGCTAGAAAAATAGTGTCTAATCGTTTTTCGTAGGAAATTTGATGCTCTACGATATTGGTCCTATGCATTTTTGCTCTATCTCTCATATTTCCGGCAGAAAGTACAATATAGTGTGAGGTTTTGTGAATTTCGTTAATTGGAACTCGTCGAGCCTCTCATGCGACTTTTCTTATGGGAGTTCACCCGGGGACAGCTTGTACATATTTATAAATCAAAGCACGAAAGAAAGTGATGGAGTAATCCGCGTCCGTTCCTCATTCGACGAGAGAGAGAGGGTCAAAACAAAGGTTTCGAAGCCCAAACGTAAAAAAGCTGTTCGAGCTTATTCGGAATGAGAGCTGCCTATATTTTTCTATCGCACAAACATTGTATCGAAAAGGGCTTCAGTTTTGCTTTTTCCTCGTTATTTGTAAATAAGTTACTCGACATATCCCGAAAACTTCGATAGCTCAAAAAATCTGTTTCGCAGTAAACCAAACTTTTTCGTAGGAATTTACTGACCTCATTGTTGTCTATTCAATGAGATTTTTCGAGTGCGTGTCGGGAGAACATTCGTGTTTTGGATCCGCAGGAAAAAATCTGAAATTGGGTAATTTGTTTTTGCAACAAAACGCGCGCTGGCGTCCACGTTTTTTTATCGCCAAGCCGACAAAATCGTTGCCCCGAATTGGGAAAAAAATATAATGCACGAAAAAAAATGATATTCCTGTAAAAAATATTGAAACGTTTGATTGTTAGTGCGGATAAAAATTTTCGGGGAATTTGTGGAAACTTTCTTCGGTGTTTTGACTTTATCGAGACAAGATGCTCGAATTACATTTATTTTTTCAATCTAGAGAAGATTTAAGAAAATTGAAGTATTTTTCTCGAAAAATTGAGGGTGTCCGAGAAAAAACCATTTTTTCCCTATCGTTTCAAGTCTTTTTCGTCCCTCGGAATTCGGGTGTGATCCTCGAAAAAAGGTTTCTGCGTGCGAGCCTTGAAACTTCTTCTCACTTGACCTCAACGACCTTGACAATTGTTATTTGTTGATGTGTTTTTTTTTTTTTTAGAATAAAACATTTTGCTATTTTCTAAACGTTGTTGCGTTTGATTTCCCGGAACTCTTTCCAGATTTTCGTACCAATTTTGTGTTTTGGCCAAATTCTAGGGATCTGTGTGCAATTTTTTATTTTTTCACTCGATCTCTTGATTCTTGTGAATTTCCGATTAATTGTTACGGAATTCAGCGGCGGCGTCAGGTGGTCGTGAACTTCGAGGTTGGTAAGCGTGAAAGTTATGCCAACAATGTTGAACATAAAAACGGTAAAACAACGCCATGACCTTTAGTACAGTGGGAATGCTCTTATTTTGTTGTGATTTCAGAATGGAAAAAATTCGCTTCGGCCATTGTCGACATTGTGATTTTTTAATGAATATTTACTGGGAAGAAAAATTGAGACAAAATGTATAAAAAAGTGCGGCAGGAACATGGCGTTTTTTTGCGTCGTTGCAAGCGAATTCCGTTCCGCCATATTTTTTCCTTGAATTATTGAGAAAAAAGAGGGACAACCATTGTGATGAAAGTCGACATTCGTCAAACCATCTTTTCTCTTTTTATTATCATTTTATTATCGTGATATTATCAACATGGGGGAAAAAAAAATATTCATGCGGATTTGGACCGCACGGTACACTCTCGACGAAATGGCCGATGGGTGGGAAAAGGTGAGTTCCGTTATACGAGTTGATACTGTACGTGAATATCCAGCTGTGTTTCCTACTTCCTACATGCACCGTTTGGATACAAATGGCGGACACCGACAACCTCGCCATAACTTTTCTATTTATAACCTCGCAGTCTCGTCGTCCAGAGAGTCGCAAGATTCCGAATCAACGGTATTTTCTCGTAGTGAAGAAAAAGCCGCAAATTTCACGCCGACCGCAGCGAATCACCGAGTAAGAATGTTTTTTTTTTATTTTCTCTCGTCGTTTCCGGTTTCTAATGATTTGTGCGTGTATATTTATTAGTTTTTTTACTGTTCTCGGTAAACGCGTTTTCATTATTGCTTTGGATACACGCAAGCTCAACCAACAGACGATGCGAAAATTACAAAATTCTTCCGATCCCGTGAAACTCGAATATAAAAAATCCCACGTGCATGGTCACACGTTCGCGTACGACCCACGAAACATCACGCGGTTATTAACACGTTTCGTTCGAATCTGAACTTTTTGTGACGCGACGTGTTGGTGCGACAAAAAAAAACTTTTGGCATAAAAAAGTAGGGTTAAGAACGTCGAAAAATTTATAACCAATCAAAATCTGTAAATTTTCCATTCGAACGTGATCGCCAACATAATCTTTACCAAAAGAAATAACGGTAGGAACGAATTTTTCAAAATTATGCAATTTTCGAAATTGATGCTCAATTTCGAAAAAAAAATTTGATGGTAATTTTCAATGATTCTGCTAAACTTGGGACGTATCACGTTTTTTTTTTACTGATAAGTACGTGCGAAACAGTACCTCAATGATTATTTATATTCTCTCTATAAACTCTATAAATAATTGACAATCGCGTGCATGTAAAATAAATTGTTACTTAGCAGTACTTTCTGCTACAAATGAGTGCACAAATGAAAAGCCAAAAGGCTCGTTCACTCATGCGATAAACGCCGGCGATAAGAGTGAAAACAAACAGTATGTAGTACACAGTTCCAAATGAAACAGTCGCACTGCA
The DNA here is from genome assembly GCA_963921915.1 of Hyposoter dolosus. Classification (NCBI taxonomy): domain Eukaryota; kingdom Metazoa; phylum Arthropoda; class Insecta; order Hymenoptera; family Ichneumonidae; genus Hyposoter; species Hyposoter dolosus. The sequence goes on along the minus strand of OY998135.1, from coordinate 9,272,332 downwards.
CTTTGCACTTCAAACCCGATGTGTCACGTGACCATTTGAAATCGCAGTACATCGCAAGTCGCACGGCGTTATCGCGGCTTTTTATTCGTTAGTCTCGCGGACTTGCGATTCGCAGTAAATATGTAACCATTCAATTTTTTCGTTTCCCCGCCTCTTTCCCCCTGGAACCATGCCACTTTCGTCGAATGTTTGATTTGTTGATTCGGTGCACTTTGTTTTTTTTATTACGAAACGCTATATATTCCGTTTTCATGAAATCGAGGTCGCTATATATGCAGAAATATTACGAACGGAGTTTTCGAAAGGATAACACTTACGTGCATAAGGATGGACATTGAGGGTGAAAATGATACTTTTCAAACAGCGTTCGGGTTTATCTATGTCTGTTCTTTTTGTTAACGCTAGCCTGGACCTTGGGTTCAGGTTGTGAGTTTATTCTTATCATCACTTGTTTGTACGTGCTCATGCAGCTTTGTGATCTTATAATTTATAGAAAATTGTTAAAAACTTGAGGGCATCGAAAAGAGTATGAAAAAGTGGAAGAAAAATCATATACCTATCGAAGTATTTTCCGTGCCATTTTCTAGTCCCTTCGCGATGGTACTGAACGTTTTTTGCAGTCAGCATGAAGCAGATTTCTTTTCGACCATTAAAAACCGAAAGGAATTTTAAAAAAAAACTTACTTCAGCAGTAATACGTCTAAATAAAAAGTATCATCATTTTTCCGCGACTCGAAACGCTACGAGGGTTCGCCGTAAATCCGCCAGGGGTACCGCAAGGTGGAAGTACGCGAAAGGGGGTTGAGGGAGAGACACATATGCGCTAACGCCGCCTGTACGCGACCCGTAGTGTTAAGTCGTTCGTCGCCGCGGCGTAACGTGTTTTTATGCTCCCGGCAGTATCGCATCAAAAATCTCGTATCTACGTTTTATACGTATATAAAAAAAACAGCTTCACGGCCGTGAGAATATTTAGTTAATCCACCGCGTACGAGTAAGTTTCAGACACATCAATAATTTCTTCATTTCTTTGATTACCAACACTAACCGGAAACCTATCAAGAGGCTACGCGAAATGCTCGACGATCGTAAAATGCGATACAAAAGGTTATTCGGACGGAACCGCGCGCGTTGAATATTAAAATTTCTACCTCGTATTTCCGCACGAAGTATCGAACCTCTGAAGTTTTTCAAAACGTCGTTCCAACCTAAGAATTGTCAGCTAAACACATGCACACACACTATTATACGCGATAGAAAAATGCTTCGTAGGAATAAATTCGTTATGCACCGATAGGCGACATCCTTCTGGTGAATTGAAACAGTGAGCATTCGCGATGTGACTTTTCCCTCGCTCTTTGAAATCCTTCTCGTGATTTTCATCCTTTCAATTTTTTATCGACATGTCTAAGAGATTTTGAGGTTTTGTTTCGATCTCTCGCGGAACCCGAAATAGGCGAAACTTTTCGGAAAACCAAGCACATTCGATCGTGAAAGTTCGTATGATTAAATTTATGGTAAAGAAACTTCGTTTGCAGGATGAAAAATCCGTATTAGTTTGTGTTCGTCGCTAATAAAACAAAATTAATTTACAAAAAGTGAGGACCCCGTAGTTTGACCACATAATTCATCGATTAATGCCAAGAGTCGACGAAATGGTGAAACAAATGTTCGTCTCGAAGTTTTTTTTTCTATGCATCCACGAAATTTACGAGCCGTGGGTGACGGTGCTGCAAGCGTGAGCTGCGATCGATATGAGGTCCTCGCGGCAATGCGTAACAGTTTTATATCGGGTAGAAAAAAGCCTATCGAATCTGAGGACGTAGGAGCAGGAGCGGTGAAGAAAAAGTTCCGAAAACGTAAAAAATCACGAGAGAAAATATTTTTTCGCCATTTTTTAACATCGAGCGAAACGCGACGCGTGTTACTCGAGTGTGCTCAACGAATTCCGCGAGGTTTCTTAATTCATTCGCAATGGGCTGGAACATTCAACATAAAAATTCGCTATTCATCGTTCGCCGAAAAATGCTTCTCTTTCCGAGCACCTGAGAAACGAAATATTCATCGTTCACTCTCGGCTCTGTAACATTTTGTTCATTATTTCGTTTGATTGTATCATTATTATTATTTATTCAATAGATTCGAGCGTAATCCAACGACAGGTGGCGGGCCACTCGTTTCAAAACGCAATCGTTCATGATTCCGAATTATTTTTATTTCAAAGATTTACATTTATTTTATTTCTATTTTCAAAGAATATATTTCGTGAGAAATTAAACGCTTGGGAATAGATGACGTTTGCCGGCGTCTGATCCCCCAAGCAGACGAATTTCGTGATTCACCGCAAACGTTCATGAAAAAATTGTGCCGCAAGAGAGCGCGCTTCCCCTCACGTTGCTGCGCGCGCAACCCTCCGCCTAAAAATCCTAACGAATCCTTCCGACAAACTCGCTCGGCTTCCCTTGTGCATTTTCTTCACGAAAACGAAACATTTTTCTATTCGAAATGCTAATATTAATTGTTCCTCGAAAAATTCAAGTTTTATCACGTCAGTGTTCGCTAGAACATCGGAAATTTCCATGTCGAGTAGGCCCCAGGGCTTCCGTCGCATTTATTTTCATTCTTCACAGTGTGCCAAAGAATCCTTTTTAGTCTCATTTTTCTACGCAATGGCCTCGAAAAAACTTCATTTTTTGCACGCAATAAAATACTTTGTCAACGCCGGATTATGCCACGGAAAAATATGTTTCTTACCGCTTCTTTCTCCCCCTATAACCGAGGGTCATTCGTTATTTATCACTTGACAATACGCATGCGCCGATCGTTAGGTTGTGAAGCGTTTTCGTATCATCTACTTGTTCGCGCACGACTTCAACACGTTTTTATGCACATCTATTCGTAAATACATTAATTATGTATCGAGACTATCGGGAAAATAGTATCAATGTCATTTAAATTCTTGTCTTTTGAATATTTTTTTGGTCGTGAATACGAGTTTTTGGCAGTCAGCCAAACATTTTGTAATAGGGATTTCTTACAGAACTCACGGAACCTTGAGGGACATCACTTGTTCACAAAAAATAAAAACTTTAAACACAAACGTTAATGTAAAATCGAAACAAAGCTTTTCAACGTAGAATCAGATAAAAAATTTATTCAAGTATTTCGTAACTTTTGACCTTGAAAATCGTAGTTTCTCCCTCGCAGTTTTCGGCCTGGCGACCGAAACAAATATTCTTTATGGAAAAAACGTTTTTGCTGATAACTCGATAACTGTCAAAAAACTAATCGCGACCTTATCGTGTAATTTTTGGCCATTTCGCATAGTTCCCGAGATAGAAAAATACGTTCGCGATGTTTTGTTTTTCTGCGGTGTTTCTACAAAAGTCTTAAATGAAAATAACATAATTAACAAAAATGATGGTTCGAAAGCGAGCATCGGAATTTCAAAATCGTTAATTTTCTTCGATTTATCGAAGTTGGACTTGAGGGAAGGTTTTTTACTGGATAAACACATGTCAAGCGTGAATATATAGGCCATGTATATCGCCACCTTTGTGGAGAGGGTAATTTCGTCCGTGTAGGACGGTTGGAAAGACTAAGCGATACGCGAACAACAAACACGAAACCACGGTACCAAGAGAAGTTGGAAGGGCCGTGGGTTTGAGACGGAGGGAAATAAAGAGCAGCAAAGTCATGACCTCGAATGAGTCAACCTTTCAGCATACATATCTACACGTAAAAAGAAAATATATAAATACAAAAACGCATGTATTGGCACAGGAAAAAAAACTGAACAGTAAACGTAGCCAAATTGAATTTACTCAATGATCATTTCCAGGACGACTAATGTCTTTTTTTTTTTGCATTCTCGATCGATATCGTATCGTACCCACGGAATAGGTTCTCTGCGAGGCTTTTATGCCAATGTGTATAGGAAAGGCACAATTTCATGAATCCCACAAAGCGTTAAAACGAAGAAAACTTTGAATTTCGATGGAAATTCGAAAAAAAAAAGATTTTTAAATGGTTCTTCGTCGTTGTCGGTTCATGGGGCGAGGAAAATTGAAAATAAATAATCAATTAATTAATTTGGACGCGAACCAAGGCACACTTAAGTATATTTTCATCAAAAAATTCATTTTTAAACGTATAAAAAGAATTTTCGATCATTTTTAAACGTGACTACGTTGTGTGGACCAATTATTCGAAGGTGCTAACGCTTTCGAGCAAATAGTTGTTGCAAATTGGCAACCCCCTCCTCTCAAAAATGCTACACATCGTACGGAAGACTAGGAAAGTAATGGGTTGTGGAATACGTTGTTTCAGACGTGGTGGGCGAGCCGGTAAGGAATGGACGTCAGATTGGTCTACATCGTACTTGGAATAGTCGTTCTCATGGCAGTCGGCGTCGGTAGCCGAATCGGTTCCTTCATGAGAATCGCTCAGATCACCGTAGCTGCACTCCTTGTACCTTTAATATGTCGTTATCATCGGAGCATCTACGTCATCCTGAGAACACTACCGCGAGACATCAAGTGAGTATCACAAAAAAAAACCAAAGTTTTTTTTTTTTTCGTTTTTTCGAAATGTGAATTTCTTTTCCGTAGATTTTATTTTTTTTTTTAAATTGGAACGACAATTTTTTCTCACAAATTTGTTCGCTGTTTAAATTTTGTTCAATTTCGTATTGAAATTTTAAGTAAATTTTGGTTTTTGGCAAAATTATTTTGACTCACTTTTTGGAAGACTCGTTTTTTCTTTTTACTGGATCGCCAGCCTTGTTTCACTCGCTGGGCTTTTCGAGCTTGGAAAATAAGCCTTTGATCGCGTGTAATTGACGTTTAAGCTCCTCACGAGGAACCAACTCTCGTCACTAATGCATTTACCCCAACTAGCACCAATTCCCCTCGCGTACGACACACACCAATCGATCGAAACACACCCAACTCTTCGTTTCCATATTTCTCTGTCTCTCTTCTATGCGTTTCTCGCTTTTGTACGTTTGTTCAACAGCTACCTCTATAATATACATTACGGCCAAGTACGAGGCGTCCTGGATATTTCCGACAAGTACAAATGGCGACTGAAACGTTCGTCTTACCTTTAGACAAATGAAAAAAAAATACATTGGTCTAGTTTTCCATAGATCGACCATTTCTCACGATAAATTGTGTCCAAGTCTGACAAAGTGTTACAGATTCAATTTCTACTGCAAGAAACAGTTGAACTTTTTTCAAAAATTCATTATTTTTTAACAAAATGGAAAAAACAGCTTTCGTCTGATTGAGTCGGTTCGAAATCGTTAAAATGATCGTTAAATGGCACTAATAAATTATTTATCATGACCGAAACGTTATGAGGAAAGGAGCAGAATTTTCATCTATGGAAAATCCCCCGGACGAAGAAAATCAATTAACTCGAAAAATTAGAAACTCCATAAGTTTTGAAATGCACGAGAAGCAAATAGAATTGATTTTATCAGTCATTGATCATTTTTTTTCATCGATTTGAAACGATCGAACAAAATGTAAAAGTATTTTTGTTGTGCAATAGTTTGTTTTATAAATTAGCATAAAAATGGTTCAAGGTCGAGAGAAATTTTCCAACATTGTTGTATTTATCATCGTTACGTAACACTTTGATTTCATTCAGCATCGAGTGCGGATTTTTTCGATATTAATTCTGGCTTATCGCCACCGGACCAAAAAAAAAAACTTGGCAGATGCTGGACTTTGATGCATTGTTTGATAATTTCAACGCATAGGGTGAAATTTCCTATTTTCAAACTTCCTCAGCCGAGTTTGCTCGTGCAAAAAAAATATTTTTCCATTTTTAACGCGTTTATTCAAGATTTTTTAAATTTGAAAAATGAGCACGACTTTCTATACAATCCGAGGAAGAAATGTAGAAAAATTTCGAATCGTTCGGATGAATAAAAAATTCAGATTTTGAGTTTCTGTAAAAAAACTCGTTTTTTTCAGCTCGCTGAAGCTCTTCGAATTCGGAAAAAGAGTTTTCGAATCCCTAGAAAAAAGAATATTGAGAAAAATCATGGAATGCAATTTTCCAAATGATCCTCGAGATTCCTAGCAGCGAAAGATTCTAATGAAATCGAATGTTCGTCGCGATATCTTCCGAACGTAAAATCAAACACCTGCCAATTCAGAAAAAAAAAGTGTCAGAGTAAATACTTGGTTAGTAAAAATAGTTTCAACACAATGGTTTCCATATCTTTCCAATCAAATTTGCACGCTCGTGTCTCTCCATAAATGATCCGTCAATTGATAACGAAGCAAGCGCAAAAACGATTTGATCGAGGATAAGAAAAATGTTATCAAAATGCCTTTTATTCCCTGACTTTGCAATAGCGGTCCTCGACCTCTGCGACGATGGAATCGATAGAGACGTTATCCTCCAGTCGCTGGTCAAAAGTCACTTTTTCTTAATCCTTTATTCCTCGTGCGTCGAACTTTTAGTTCATTAGACAATCTCGCATTCACATTACTCATGCAGTGACAACACAATCGACGGATAAATTATTTGATGTTCCTCGTTGCGAAGTGATACGTGGACTCTACGAAAAAAGTTGCTTATCTATTTTTTCTACGAGTTCAAGACTCACACATGTATACAATGTACATATTACAAAGCTGATTGTCCTTGAGAGTTAATAATTTAAAATCACCTGGTGTGTTCTCAATGAACAAGGCTATGACCAGTTCCTAATTTCTCAGCTCGACGCCATTCTTCGCTTGTAATTCCCAGACGAAAGGGTAAACGTTGATTCCATTCGAATTTATGACGATTAATTTATTCTCATTACGAGGCTTTATTCTCCTTGAGATGCTAAAATTGATCAATAATTAGAGAAACACTTGATTCCTATGAAAGTAAAAAGACGAGAATTTCAATCGAAAAAAAAATGAGGCATGAAATGTTAATTGAAAAATTCATTTCTTCAGCCAGTTTTTATTATTTTTAAATTAATCCGACGTTCGTTTTCTTGGAGTATTTTAAGTACTCGGTAAAAGTTGAACATTTTGTTTAATCGATTTGATCGACGATTCATTTGCTCATATTTCTGCTCCTCCTTTAATTAACGTAATAATGCTAAAGGTCCTCTGAAAGTTGAACGAGCGCATTAGAGAGAAAGACTGTGAAAATGAGCCGAGATCGTTTAAAGGTCGAGTGAGATGATATTCTACTTTGTTACCCACTTTGTCCATACTCTCGACAAGAATAAACTGAATTTTCTCGTATTTTTTTTTACTTTTTTCTTCTTCCTCTCTCTCAATCTCTCTCTTTCTCTCTCTCTCTCTCTCTTCATTTCTCTTTGGCTTTATTCGATGCGAAAAGAACGAGCTACAGTGTCGTCCACACTAGCACAAAACTATCGCTGCTCGTTCTTGCAAGGAAATCAATGAATCGGAGTAATAATGCATGCTTCGTATCTTAATGAGTTTAGGGTTTATTGGCTGCCCGTACGGAAGTTCACTAATCGATCTGACCACTTTTTTCTCACCCGTTTTTTTTTTTTTGCAGGTTTCTTTATCGGTATATCAATGCCGATCGCGAGACAAAACGGTATGTCAAGAACAACACCACCGTCATGAAAATTTTTCGTGAAAGAGCGAAACTCTATCCCAACAAACCGTGCTTCATTTTCGAAGGAAGAATTTGGACGAACGCCGATGTGAGTTAAAACTTTTATTTTTCCATTCTTTTACCAGAGACTGCTCCTTTTTTGGTAAATATTTACAATCACCACTTTTGCCAAAAAGCATTGTAAATATTTACCGCTATTTTTGTTAAACCAAGTTTTTCACGAGGAAAAATACTTTCGCGATCGCTATAATCGAAAAATTATGTCAATCATGGTTAAAAGTTTTTCATGACATTTTGTAGTCTGAAAATGATCGAAAAATATTCCATGACGTTGGAAGCTTTTTACTCAAAGTATTCGAGAACCGAATGGAATGAGCTCTTATCGCGAAACTCGTACGACCGATACGCATTATCTTATTTTCAACTTTGCAACATTTATGCATTTTGTATTTTTCTTGCGTGCCGTTAATCATTTTCGCAATTATGCAATTGTTATTCTATTTCTAATCGAATGAGCATATTGTTAGTCTTGAAACAATTTCGTCATTTTTAAGAATCGCTTATCGTCAATGAGTCTTAAAATTTTCTAAATTTATGGACAGATATTATTTTTAACGAATTTGCTAAGTTTTCGAGAATAATTTTATCGATTATTCTTGCTGCACATTTTTCAATTTGTGTGAAAAACGAAATTATCTGATCGTTAAGAAAAATTGCGGTGCAATTTCGACTTTTTAGGGAAAAAAAAAAAGAAAATTCCGTGTCTTGGCTTTCATTTATGAATTCGGACATGAAATCAAAATACATTTTTTGGACAAAATCCAGTTTGTCGATTCAAGGACATTTTCTGATCGGATAGAAAAGTTTGGGTTTGGGTCATAGAAAAAAAAAAAACATTTCGTGGTTTCTTGGATTTTTTAAAATTTCTGTGTTTTTTTTTCCTTTGCAGATTGACAAATACAGCAATCGAATTGCTTCGGTGTTTCAAAAAGCTGGTTACGTCAAGGGCGATGCTGTTGCACTCATGATGCCGAACAAACCCGAGTTCATAGCAACATGGCTTGGTCTTGGAAAACTCGGTGTCGTTACCGCATTAGTAAACACGAATTTACGATTGCAATTGCTAACTCACTGTCTTACGATCGCCAAAGTCAAGGGCGTCATCTATTCAGCCGAGTTTTCCTCAGGTATGGCAATAATTTTGATTATAATTGTAAATACAATTGACAATTACGATGCCAATTAGGATTTCAATTTTTAATCATTAACTTTTCGAATTAAAAAAAACAAACAAACTCGAAGTGATGGAAATGAATGATAATTTATTTATTGAAATGCTCAAATCCGTTGTTTGCGTTTTGCAGCTATGGACGAAATTCGTGAGCCAATGCAGGGTATCGAGTGGTACAAACACGGTGCGGGTCTGAGCGACCCCTGCAAAAATTCAAAGAATCTTGATAAATTGATGTCCGAGAGTGAGGATGAACAACCCGTTGTCGAACAAGAGCCTGGCTACCGGGACAACTTATTGTACATTTTTACAAGCGGTACGACGGGTTTGCCAAAAGCGGTCCAGATGCCGAATTCAAAGTGCGTAGCCTCGAAAATTTTAATAAAACAATTAGAAAAACTCATTTTTCAAAAAACGTGAACCTCCGATCGAAAAAATGTCAATTTTCTTAACAGCTTAAAATTTTTTTCTTTACAAAAATTCTCGAGTCTCGTCGCTGCAGCAGAAAATGAAATTTAATGAAAATATATTCGAGATAAAAGTGGAACGATGCGAGCAAAATTTGATTGTTCGTGTCCCAGTCGAAATATTTACTTTTTCAACGCACTCGTTTATGCAAAAAAGAAGCGATTCTCATATTTGGCGATGGCCATCAATAGCCGCGTTTGTTATGAATGATTTAACACGCCACCTGCGTACGCGCGCAGCCTCCCTGAAGCAGCGAGGAATTACGCAAGAGTGTCGAGACTGATAAAGAGTATGCGCAATAGTATTCCTCGCCCGATACTCAATATAACGAACGATGCATAATCCTCTCAGAGAAAGCCCACAATTTCAGCGAACGAGAATGGGATTATAGGCAGCAGGCCTGTACTTGATTATTGGGAACCTGGCTCTTTCAAATGCATTCTTTTTTATTTAAATACATCAGCAGCGGCACGTGCGAATTTTAAGAAAAAAAAAATGATTAAAAAACTTGCAGAATCACTAATGAAAGTTGATAAGAAAATAGAGTGAAAAAATGCACTTGACTCCTTTTTTTTGCAGCTTTATGACATTTTTTTCGCGAGCTCAAATATTCAAGGCGGTGTCGCCTATTTTTCATCTTATCTCCGGAATCCGCAATTTCTCGATTCAAGTCTCACGATACAAATGTTTATGTTCCAGATATTTATTAGTAACAACTGCTACTTATCACATGCTTGGACTGCGTGCAGATAGCGATATAATGTACAACCCAATTCCGCTGTATCATATGGCCGGTGGTTTGGTAGGAACGGGTTGTGCTCTAGTCAAGGGAATTCCAAGCGCTCTGAGAACAAAGTTCTCCGTCACGGCGTATTGGACGGATTGTATAAAGTATAATTGTACGGTGAGTAATCGCAAAGTCGTGAACAAGGTTTATGGAAAATCAACGAACGGACAACGAATCCGCTCATTTTTCGCTGTGAACATTTGAGAAACTTTACTTCATTTTTTTTCACAGCTGGCTCAGTACATCGGTGAAATGTGTCGTTATCTTTTAACGGCGCCACCGCGTCCCGAAGATTCAGCGCATTCGGTTAGGCTAATGGTAGGAAATGGAATGAGGCCACAGATATGGCAAGAGTTTGTTGATCGTTTTAGGATCGAACAAATTACCGAAGTCTATGGTTCTAGTGAGGGAAATGCCAATATCGGTAAATACGATAAAAAAAAAAAAAATTATTAGAAATGCTGTTTTAAAAAATTAATTATGATGAAAATTTCCGATGGTTATTTTTTTCGTGCAATTTCAGTTAACGTTGACAATCAAGTTGGTGCTGTGGGTTTCGTGCCCTCGATTTTGCCCAAGGCATTGCATCCCGTTGCCATAATTCGAGTGAATCCCGAGACCGGCGAACCTATTAGAGGACCCGATGGATTTTGCATTCGTTGTGCAATAAGTAAGCAAATTTTATAGTTCAATTCATACTGACTCAGGACGTTACGACATTTTTGTTTATTATTTCATACGAAACTGTTGTTGTGATCTTGAATTTTTGGTGCATGATGAATTATCGTCTTTGAAGGTTTAAACTTTTGTTAATCAATTGAATTTTCTCTGCAGACGAACCTGGAATGTTTATAGGATTGATTAAACAAGGCAATGCCTCAAGGGAATTTAACGGTTATTTGGACAGGGAAGCCTCGAGAAAAAAAACGATCGAGAACGTGTTCGTCAAAGGAGACAGAGCTTTCCTTTCGGGTACGAATTTGCTTCCGATTTTTTTCTTCTCCCGTTCTCATGTTTTGTTTTTTATTATTTTCTCTCTTTTTTTACAATTTCTGGTTACGAATGGTCTAAATATGAGGGAAAGTAAAATATACAATTGCCAGAATATTTGAAGAAAACAAAAAATGAGATTTCATGACTCTGCTTGTTGCGACGATCGCGGCCTTTGCTTACCGTGACAAATTCTTCTTGATTTGGATTCACTGAGTCCGCGTATCGATAATTTAGCGTCCTTGTTTGCCATTTTCGTCAATTGTATTTTCATGGCAACTTTGCAGGTGACATATTGGTGCAAGACGAGCTAGGCTACTATTATTTCAAGGACAGAACGGGTGACACGTTTAGGTGGAAAGGTGAGAACGTCGCGACGGCTGAGGTCGAGGGAGTTGTCAGTAACGTAGCTGGGCATCGAGAATCTACAGTTTACGGCGTTCAGGTGAGGCTTCCGAACGGAGATTGAGGAATAAAAGTTGAAGACAAAACGTGGAAGAAGTGATTTTCGATTTGTTGGATTTTTTCGCTTGTGCAGGTGCCGGGGATGGAGGGAAGAGCTGGAATGGCAGCGATCGTCGATCCCGAATGTCTCCTGGACTTCAAGGCACTCGCGGAAGGTTTGGACCGGGCTCTTCCGTCCTACGCTAGGCCGATATTCCTCAGGATCGTTAAAGAACTCGAGATGACGAGCACGTTCAAGCTCAAAAAAATAAACCTACAAAACGAGGGTTTCGATCCAAACAAAATCCAAGACAAAGTGTACTTCAGATCGGGAAGCAATGAATACGTCGAAGTTACGCCAGAACTTTACGAGGAGATAATATCAGGCTCGGCGAAATTATAAAGAGGCTCAAATACCATAAATTTGGCCTGAGAAAGAGTGTGTCAACGCGATGAGACGATACCTGCTGCGGAAGAGTTGACAAGTTGATAGAAAAGTTAACATCCAGAAAAATAAAGCGAGAGAACAACGACGAAGAACAAAAACATTCGATGCGCGAATAATAGCAGGTTTCTGAATAATTCCGCCGTTCCGATACATTTCGATCGCGCATTGAGATTCGTCGTTTGATTCGCGGTAAGAAGAACTAGAGCGAGCGCCCAAGCCTTGGACTCTGAGACAAAAATTGTGGCTTTTAAATTTATGTCACCAAACAAATTTAGGAAAAAAACAAAAAAAAAAAAACTTGATGCGACGCTAATTGCCGCATGTTACTTAATTAGAGAAATGGAGAGACAAAAAACTATTTAGTTAGCTCGTTACCTCACACGCTGCTCGACCGACGACGCTAGAGCGAGAGAAAACGGAAAATCATGCACAATTGTCGCGGGGAGAGGCGCGATGCTGCCTCGAAAAATGCGTTAAAAACAAACATTCGCTCTCCTTACCTCTCCGTCGATTGAAATGGCCAAATCGCCGAGATTTCGCCCGACGACCAATTTTCGGTAGCGATTCTTTATTCACTATTAGGCTTCGTCACGAATTTCTCTGCGATGCTTTCCAAAGGGAACCGATACAACAAAAATCAATAAATATACGAAGCACGACGTTGATTTTGGGGCTAAAATCGAAGTAGAAAACTGGAAAGCTAGAGCCGCCGAGGTAGGGAAGAAAGCTACGAAAACTTCTTACCGCATTTGAGCGAGCGACCTTCTCACCAGAATAACGACGTGCGTTTTGATTTGGTGTACAGGTCCGATAGAAAACAACAACAACAACAAAAACAAAGATCCAAGCAGTAACGATATGTGTCGAAACAAACAACCAAAAAGCGAAAAAAACAAACAATTAGAAAACCAATGATATACTCATTTAATCGAATTAAAAATATGATTGACATGATTTATCGGATCCCCAACAATGCCCAATTGAGTAATTTTCGGGGGCCACAACTACAATGATTTAGTCGTGTGACTTTCTTTTCATTTTTGCCTTATTTTTCCAAGTGTATATAGATGTATCTGTGTATATGAATTTATGTTTGTTTTTTGACTAAATGGGGGATGGATGGGAAACTCGAAGAAAATTTTAGGCCAAAGATTTGAAAAAAAAAAGAAAGAAAAAACACTTGAAACTGGATGAACTGCGTGTACAAGAATAATAATTGATGTAACGATTTAACTGTTCGAGCTCCGAACGTGTTTTCGATTAAATGCCAAAAGGAGCATCATTACTTTCGAAACAAGTGGCTAATCGACTCGATCTTAATTGTCCTTCGAGTGCTCGGACGATCTCTTTGTACGTAAAAGTAAAAAGGGAAAAAACAAAAGAAAGAATTTAAAAAAAATAAAAACGTAAAAAAATAAAAACTCGAAAACGAAGAAAAATCACCACCACATTTTCACTAATACGGTGATGCACCTTAATATCGTAGACTGAAAGAATTTTAGGAGAGAGCTTTTTAAAATAAATACTGTAAGATTTGAACAAAACTAAAAGAACAAAAATCCTTGATGGAGGCGTGAGAACTAAAATTAAAGAATGGATCGAGACTGTGTGCTGTGAGAGGGGGGAGAGAGGATCGAATGAAAAATCTTTAAAGTTGAATTTTCTAATCGTAAGAAGGAGAATATCGAACGACTTATTAAAAATAACGAAATTCGTATTGGCAGTGTTTCAGTTTCTCCTTCGATGTGATTATCGTTCGTATTTATTGATTCGCTCACAACTGTCGAATGGTTTTTCATTCGTTAATTATTCTGCGCTCCTTGCGAACTAAAACTTGGCATAATGTTTTCTTCGTCACTTTCCGTCGAGCCGAACGACCGGATTTATTTATTGCAAAGCGAAATCTCTCGGATGATGAGTTACCAAAAATATGCAAAACCAAAAAGGACCCTTGACAAGAGCGTCGACAGGCCGAAGCTGAATTAATGGGAAATTTAGAGCAGGCCGAAGTATGGCATCGTTCGACAAAACACATCACACTATTCGAATGTACTCATCAAATTTGAAATCGTGCGAAATTCTTATGTAAATTTAAATTAGCCAAGAAAAATACACAAATTTTGTTTTCACGGGCGAGAAAAAATGAAATTCATTTTTTTCGATTAACACATTATTCGAAGCTGTCTTCATATAACGATGCCGCAAGAATTGATAGCGGAGATACCGGTGGAATGAAATTTGTCACGATCTCTTCAACTTCGAGAGACCAAAGCTCGGGTGCGCGTCTATCTTTGTGCGATTGAACGCGTGTATGCGAGGATCTAGTGTGTTGACTAGATTCTATCAAAAAATGTGAGTGATTTGTTCAAGATTTCGTTGGATGTAAATAAACACAGTTTCAACACATTTTTTTCAACGCGTTATTCCAACTATTATTATTATTCTTGTTATTGTTGTTATTATTATCATTATTATTATTACCATCGTTATTAGTTCGATTAAATTTAATTAAAACGTCATTGCGGCAATTCGTTCGTCACAAATTAGTGAGCAATCGGGAATTAGCTTCCCTCATTCCTCCAAATAATTCACAAACTTCGAATGTATCAAGCGTGCTGTCAAACGTCACACTTTTCTTCAAACGCCTCTCTATTCAATTAAAACAAACAAAAAATTGCACTTTAACGCTTTTTTTTTCATATGCGAGTCGAGCAATTTCACGATACGTTATGGCGTTGATATTTTAGAGATCTTGCTCCGCGATTGTTCGGAGTCACCTTCGAGATTCGGAGTCCGTATCCACGATTCGCTTTTCGTACTACAGATCGTGATTTTTCTCTCTTCGTCAGCTTCTTCCGTCTCGCTTTTTTGTAGCCACGAATGTTCACTGTCCTTGCGGACTATCAGCTCGGTGGGATCGCTTTTGCCGTCTGACCGTTTCCCAAATTTGGTCGGGATCCGAACCACGACATTTTCCACTCCAACGTCTCTTGCAACAATCTCTCCTCTTCTGGGGAAAAATGCAGCAATGTCGCCACAGCACGGGTCAAATGGAGAGCCTGCCGAAGGATCAATTTTTTTTTTTAATTTAATTTTTTTTTTTGTTCGTGGCGCTCGATCGTAAGTGTGGAATGTTGTGAGAATTATTAATGCGTATATTTTTGAAAAAAAGGAACTCGTACGAACCTCGTATTCTCTGCTGGTTAGGAACTTGATCAGAACGTGCTTGAGATATTTAAAATTGACGTCGTCTTCTCGCGAATTCGTATTCTTGGCAGTTACTGTTTGCGATGAACTTGGATTTAGTATCGCCGCTGTAGGCTCCGCGTCACTGTCCAACGACGATGATGGTACACGCAATTCTCGTTGCAGCGTTTTCTTCATGTCTCCTAATCTTTGTTGCAGTACCTTTATCGTCTGTAACAATGAGAATGAGGATTTTAATGAAAGGTCGTTTGAATTGTCATGGAAAATGTTTTTTTTTTTCTTTTGATAAATAATTTTTCATGCAGATTTTGAAGAAAATGAAAAATAATTTACTTTGGTTTTGTCGTTCAGCTGCTCCTCCATCTCGAGCAGACTATCCCTCAGAGCGGTTTCTACTTCTTCGCTGGATTTTTGTTGTCGTTCGATAATTTCCAACTGTTCGATCCTCGCCATGGCCTCTTGGATACTCTTCGAGGATTTTTCCAGCTCGAGATCGCGCGTGTGCAACGAGTCAGTGAGATTTTCAATTTTACTCTGCAATTCGACGCTTTCGGCTTGCTGTCGAATATTTTCTTGTTTGGCAAGTTCGTAGTCCTGGGAGACTTGAGCATTTCGCAGAAGGGCAGAATCTTTTTCCGATTTCTCGTGCTCCAAAGAAGTTCGGAGGGCGGCTGTATTTTCTTTTTCACTGTCGAGGCTCTGCCGCAATTGTTCGACCTCGAGATTTAACGAGGCGTTGGTTGTTTTTTCAGCATCAAAAGTCGACTGGAGTTCGGCCAATTCGTTGGTGGCTTCGGTCAACTTGGAGGCCGATTCTTCGAGCTGGGTTCGTAGATCTTGGATTTCCTTTGACGAAAATTCCTGGAGCAAGCATTCAGGAAAAAAACAGAAAAAAACCAAAATTATTGATCGTTTCGAGAAACTGCACAATCGACATTATTATCAGAGAATAAGATGAAAAATTGTAACGTTTTGCGACACTTTTGAGAGGCCTCGAAGCTCTACAAAAAAAAAGACGTAGTGCCAAGTCCTCTTCGTCGCATTGTGTCACAGTCTCAAAATTACAAAAACGGTGAAAAAACACGCAACGACCAAGTAACGTAGCACGAACCTATGAATGTAAAAACATAAAAAAATGATCCTGTGTGAAGAAATCGAAACAAACGCAGTCTCTTCTAAATACACTATCATTGTACTATACGTACTAGAATAATAATTACGCGTGATCATATGTACGTGTGTGTGTGTGTGTGTTGGGTGTAGAAAAAAAAGCTGCAAAGTAGGAAAGGAAGTAAAGAGATGAAAGGTATTTGTTTTTATTGAAAGAAAAAACAAGCGAAAAATGACTGCAAGATATTGTTTTTTTCTCTCGCGCTCTTTTCTCTTTATTGCCGTAAAACAAAAGTTACATACGATAAGTTTTGTTCTCACTCCCTCTCTCACTCGCTCTCGCTCTTTGTAGTATACATAGATAAAAACATTATGGCTACTTGCATTTACTTACTTACCATGTGACTATGGAAGAAAAGACCTGCACGAGTGAGGTGTCTCGATTTCTACTGTCACGTTTAACGAGCTGCGGATCTTTCGTACGAATATTACATTTAAAGAACAACATTCGAATTTCACTTTGAACTTACAAAAAGTCGAGTTCCATGTATGGCCATGCTCGAGACAAAAAATAAAACAAATGCTAAGAAAAACATACCAGTTACAGTGGAGAGGAGAATTATCGTGGAAAATGTTCCTTACGAGACCAACTTTTTATGCGGAATCGTGCGCCAAGCAAAAATAATAATCGTTAATTAACAAGCATCGTTTTCCACTCATGCTCTCGTGGATTTAGCCATTAAATGGAGGAGAATAGTGACGAGTGAGCCGGAATAACGTTAATTGTTGGTTGATTGGAAATTAAATCGCTACGTTGGAAATAAAAATATGGAAAATAGAGGCTTGCTACGAGAACGAGCTGGATTTTTTTTCGGGCTACCCTCGTGAGGCTTTCGTGAAATGGAAACAGGCCCGATCGTGTTTACGCAAAACAGCATGCTTTGTTGAGCGCTGATTAAGGGTGGAGCATGAGCATATTTTAGTTTCATATAAATCTTGGTTCCTTCTTAGAAAGAGTCTTAAGCTGTTTTGTATAGATTTTGAAAACGCATTGTTTTTAGTTTACGTTTTGTTCAGTAATCGCGGTAACTCACAATTTGTCGTTTAAATTCTTCAACCTCGTCATCGACGCTGGCACGGAGCTCTTTAAGTTCCGTCGCCATCTCGTCAATGTCCTCGGCCATGCGCAAAAGTTTAGCGTCTTTTGTTGCCATAACAACATTGTTCACCTCTATTTCAGCCTCCAATTTCTTTATTCTTTTGTCCAATTCGTTTTTTTCTTCCTCGACTCGTCGCCTCTCGAGACCCTCTTCGCCGGCTTGTCTACTCAACCTTCCAACTTGCGTCTCCAAACTCGATATTTTTCCTGACCAACTTGTCTTTATGTCTGACAAATGAAGATGCGCTTCTTCCAATTTACGCTCCAATAATGTTCTCTCCCTCATCAAATCCGCTATTCTCTCGTCCACGCTCGATTGGTCGTTCGACTCGAGGGAAACTCTCTGCTCCAGCACGAATACCTTCACCATTAAATGACGCACTTGCTCCTTCGTTTGTGCTAGCTCACCCGACAATTGAGCTCTTTCTCGCTGTGTCGCGTGACGCAAGGTCTCCATCTCGTCCTGAAATCATTTTCACTTTTCCGTATACACGAATCTTTCCTCTCAGCAATCGATTTTTCTTTCAAATTCATTTCACTTTTCTGTTCAATTTGTTTTTGTTTTTTTTTTTTGTTTTTTTTCAAAGCCTATGCACATTTCTTTCTTTTTCTTTATCCATTTTTTTTCTATGTTATTTTGAGATGTTATGACAAAGTTCCCAAAGCCCTCGCTCGGCCCATCACCCCTCCAACGTTTTACTCTTTCCTTTTAATTTGCGCTTCCCAGCATTTGCTCCTTATCAACGATCTTTGAGCCTCAAACTATTTAGAGCAGCCCAGCCACCACGATGCTTTTCAAAAAGTACAAATTCCGCCAGGAAGAAGATTTTTCACAAAGTCCCAAGCATGTTGTGACTTGGCTACGAGTGTGTCGGATTTTTGTGACTGCAGACAATTCAGCCTTTTTTTTTCGAATCTTCCTGACGTTCGTACTTTCTCAAAATTTTCCAGACCATGAAAAGAAAAACCAGGTGTCCTCACAGCGTGAAAAAAGAAGCGATAAAACGAGACAAACAAACAACAAAGAATAAAGTGGTGATGTTCTGATGCGAGAGAGAACGATTGAATGACGAAATTCAAAAAAAATATTGAAAAAAACTAACGATAGGAACAGAGGATGAAAGTGCCGAAACCGGAAATGCGAAAACATAACGTATCTAGCGGATATCTCAAGCATTAGTAATTTTAATTAAAAGGAGCCCCGGGGAGAAAAAAAGGAGAAATGAAAGATCGAACGAACGAGTACGAGAACAGTGCTTCATTTCCATTTGATTACTCTCATTTTTCCAAAGTTAAGACTCATCGGTCGTGACGACCGCGGCTAGTAAACAAAAATAGAGTTGAAACCAATGAAAAAAAATGGAAGAAACGGAGCTAACAAAATTGCAGCCAAGCTCTTTTTCTCTTTGTATTTTTTCGTGTTTTTTTTTTTCGTTTTCAAATGTAACGTACCTCCAGCCTCAGCAGCGTAGGATCGACACGATTAAACGGCGATAAAGCCGTCTAATTAGTCGCTCGTGATGTCTCGTGTGGCGTTTTTTTTTCTCAATCTTCATGCGTTTTCGTATTTGTTCCTCAACTTGGTGTGTGTGTGAGAGCGTGTACGAAACCCTTTTTCTCATTTTTCTCATTCACATTAACTTTTCTCTTTGTTTTATATATTTCACTAGATTTTTGGCAAAAGAAAAATTTGTGCCCCACGAAAAGAGCGCCAAAACGATTGCCCTTTTTTTCTTATTGACCGAACGAGCCAAGACTTTTTCCACACACACACACAGCGATCGAAAAGCGCGAGGAAAAAGCTCGGAAAAACTCGTTTGATTTTTCGGATCTTCGTTGCTGCTTCTTTCACTCGCCTCCTAATCGGAGAACCCTCGTTCGAAAAGAAATCTGAATTCGGGCTCTTTCAACCATCGGCCAAACGCCGCGAAGCTTCAATATTTATATTACAATAATAATAAAAATAATGACAATAAAAATAGTACCAATACGAACCGAGGCTCGTAAACACCCAGAAAATACAGCTGCGCGTTGGCTCTTCCAAAACAAAAGGCTCTGGTGCGAACGAGATATCTCAAAAAACAATATTTGCAACAACGTAAGACAAAAGCGAAACGACGAAGGAATCACCAAATAAACTGTTTTTTTTTTTCAAATAAAACGTCACACAGTAAAATAGCCCATCGGAGGATGCAATCCTTAAGGGAGTTCGGTCGCCAAAAAAGAGAAAATTGTAGATTCACGCGCTGCAGAAAGGAAAATATTCTTGCAAGTTTTCTATTCAATTAAAATGAAAGGATTTTTTTTTTCAGTGTTTCGAGAAAGTAGAATTTTTCATCAAAACGTTTGATTACTTTCAGAAATTTGTGATTTAGTAATTACTGACCAAATCCCCTTAAGGTCGAGCATAGGACAAAGCGTGATCGAGGAAAACAATCGGATTTGGAGGAATTTGTCGCTGGAAACGAGGTGATAAGCGGATTGAGCACTCTATTTGCTTATTCTTTTATCAATTCAGCTGCTAAGTATCTTTAGCCTTTTTTTTTAAAGAAAAAAGTCCCAATGACACTCACACTATGTGTAATCCTAGTTTAACGCTATTTTTTTTGTACATAGCGTCAAAATCGGCAAAATCTGTGTACGAAATCAAACACGATGGCGATAATACGCAAATAAAGGCGATACATTTGCGAGGAAATAAGAGAGATAATGAAATCGATAAATAAAACGTGAATATGACGGATAAGAATATTTGCAAGATCGACGATGTGTTTTTTTCGCTCTGGAGAATTTCTGTTTCTTTTTCTTTTTATCTTTACTCACTTGAACGCTGTTCAATTCATCCTCGTAACGTCTCAGCCGCGACACTTCCGTTTTCAGGCTGTCAACCTCGGATAATGCGGTTTTCAGATGATGAGATTTTTCCTCAACTTCTTGCTCCTTCGCCAACAACTGTAAGCATTTCCCTTCGTCAATATTGTTTCTCGTTGAAAAAAAAAAAAAAATGATGGAGTAAAGCGGAATTAGCTTTCTTGTAGATTTACGGATTGAAATAAATTTTCATCGACAGCGATTTTCAAAGAATGCATCAGCAACGGGTTTGGAGAATCGGACTTGCGTTGATTTTTTTCACAAGTATTTTTCTCACGCGAATCGACTTACGAGATGTTTGATCTTCGCCATCTCCTGCGTCTGAAATCCTTCCAGCTGTTCAGCATCTTCTTGAAAAGTGTAAAGCTTCTTTTTGTACTCTGGAATCCAAACGATAGAGGATTATCAATAGTAACAGATGTGCGAACATATGGCTTCGAAATTATTTCTGTGTTCCTTCTTCTGTATGATGTAATGAGAGCTTTGAAGACACACGAATTTGTAATCAAGGTAGTCAAGCGAGTGCCTCAATTTAACGTTGGATTTGTGCCAAGTTCAATGAACTAATTGAACATATTACTTCGTCTTACGAATAAAGAAAAACATAAACAACGATAGATTTGCAAAATTTCCGATGGACAGACGAAAGTTTTCATAATGTCATATTTTTCCAAAATTGCTTGCTCAATAGCCAGAAATTTTTTTTTTCAAATTTGTGTGTAGATGAGAACGAACCTTCGGCGTTTCTTAATGCAAGTTCCAAGCTGCGATTGGCATCTTCTGCTTTTTCCCATTCCTCCTCGAGCTTCGCTTTCTCTTTCTCTTGTTTTTCCATCAATTTTTTCCATTCTTTCTCCTTTTCAGCCAGCCGTACTTTCCATTCCTCATCTTTTTTCTCGCATTTCTTGAGAAGCTCCGCTTCCTTTTTCGCCAGACGTTTCCGCCACTCGTCTTCGCGGTTCTCGAGCCTCTTGAGATCTTTCCCTGATAATTGTGTCCCGTCGCTAAGTTTGAGCTCAAAACTGTTCTCTCGCTTCAGGGGAACGGGCGACGTCGGCGACGCTGCATTCTCCTCCCTCGAGTCGTCCAACGACAATTGCGATCCGCCGATACTGCTCGTTGAACCTAACTGTATTGCCCATTGTTATTGTAATTATTCGGTCAAAATGGACAGCAAAACTTGAACAAATCGCCTTGTAATTTTCCAAGAAAAACTACATATTAAACGGGACAGCAAGGGAAAAGATATTTTCTCACTTTTACTATGGGGCCGTAGGAGAATACGCGGTAGCGACGTAATCAAGAGCTTTGTGACTTTGTAGAATTGATTATTAATTGGTTCCATTCTCGTTACTGTTATTATTTGTTATATTTGCATACGTGATTTGTCGTTATTGTTGGATATTTGTTAATCAAGTGGAGAGTGGATTAAAATATCGAGAAGAAACACAGTCTTACCTGGAATGGATTTTTGGAGTTAATACCACGAACAGTGCCGGCATTTCGGACGACGGTTGACACGTCGCTTCCAATTTCCTCGCGTATTTTATTCTTTAAACTGGCAAACATGATGATGTAGAAAATTTAATTCACTTTTTTCTCGCGTAGTTGATTCTCGTAAGAAATGACAGTTCTCGGCACGCTCTATCTCTGTCCCTCTTCTCTCCCACCTGTCACGTCGACGTTGAACGTTGAAAAAAATGCTCAATATGACTCACGAAATAGAGTGAAAAGAAAACACGCAAACACACCGATAAATAAGGATATTTATCAAAAAAACACTCCTCGAAATGTCGTAACGAGAACGCACGTCATTTTGACACTTTCACACTAATATTTTTCCTCGGATTGTCACGGGCTTGGTAGAAAACGAAAAACGATGCTAGTGTGTGGATTTTTGGGTTGAAGTAAATAATAAGGCGTACGAAATAGTATAGACGAAGAAACTCTGTACCAACTGTTCTCAACTAACCACATGCCCTATCTTTCCTTCCTCGGTCGAATTGAGCACTCCAACGCGTTATCGTAAGCCCCTCTCCCCCACTCTCGCCCCACTACTTTTCTTGCCCCTTCTCCTTTCAGGGATTTAACGTAGGACTAAAAGCTTGACTAAAAAAAAAAACAGATACCGTAAGTGTGTTGCACTCTGGTAACGTGACACATGACCTCTTTTTGCTTTTCGTTCATTATTTATCGCGTATTTTCTTCTACACAACACACGTGCCTTTTCTATCTTGAAGAAACGGAGAATGGCGGGAGGAGAGATATGGAAATGATAAAAAAATTTGTGTTAAATCGTCATCATGCTGATGACGAAATTTGCACATGCTATTATCATCAGCGCCCAAATAATTATGTACGTCGAATGAAATGTCAACAAGCTCGTCAGACTCAGAAGAGTCAGAACGAGAATTATTTTCACCGATATCTCCACTGATTGGAGGGTTATTTTTCTCAATGATACTTGACAGGACGACATCGTGGCTTACGGAAGAATACTTTGTTGAATTGAATTAATTAAAAATAGAAATAACGTTAATTCGAGGATTTTTTACATCGGGACACACACTTTCTAATGAATTTTGAATGGTTTTTGCCAATAATCAAAATACTGGAGTAATTTGGCGTTTGAAAAGCCCGCCAACCTACGCTTTTTAGCGCTAAACGTTGGTAGACCTTGGAAATGTCGCGCGAAGCGCCCGTCGCGACTCTAGCGGTAGCATCGCGAAGTAATTGTTCAAAAGTTTTGACGGTTTGCTTGCGTGCGGTCGGGTCACATTTTATCTACGTTATTGTTGTCGTTCGTCGATTTCTGGATCTAATCAAAGCTACTTAATGGATTAACGAGTTGATACTTTGTGAAAATATTTATAGTGCATCCACAATGAACAGATACGCGGAGTGCCCGGATGATACGGCTGTATCGATAAACTACTTTGATGCGTAAGTCCCAAAATATATTCACGTGCACTTTATTTTCTGCATCCTTTTTTTTTCATTCGCAAACTACTGCATGCTGCATGACAGTCAACTTTTCTTTGTACTCCGTGTATCTATATGTCTTTGACAAACGCGAGGTGATTGACTGTTAACTTATGCTGCGGAATGAATCTACAAAAGGAAATAGAGCACGCAAAAAATTACTGTCGCGTACACTCGCGTACCGTGAGTGCGTGTAAACAAATACACGAACCTCAGTGCTTCGATTACAAATATAAACACTCCACCATCAATCTATGAATGGCCGGAAATTTGATCATTTAGCAATGCTGGTTGCATTTGATTTTCTGAAAAATTGTTCACTTTTTTGAGGTTATCAAAACACATAATTTTCCTACTAAATATTTCCGAGATCAAAATTGAATCATAAGTTTCCAAACACATGCAGACGTCGACGAATAAGTTTATACGAAATTCAAAGATGAAAAAATTGCGGAATTAAATAAAACTGTCATAATTTCGGGAAAACGTATTTTCCGAGAACCATCAGCAAAAAGTTAATGTTAACCTCGCTTGCGCGAAATTTTTTATTTTTCATGGACCCGCGCTATGTGTAACGATGTTTTCTCGAGTTCAAATGTGTCAGAATTGGTGCTAAGCAGTGCTTAGTAACAGTTGCGTGCATCGTAATTAGCGAGTGATTAAATGCATAACGGAAGAGCTCTCGAGAGTGTTCGAGTATCGACACGTACGTTCTTCGATCGGAGCTTACATTGAAAAAGTTAAAGACGAATGTTTCGAGCGACCGACGCATATCTTATGAAAAAGGGTGAGCCAGGTCACTCGGATTGTCAGGGGTCTCCGATGTTGCGGGTCTCTTCGTTCCTCGTATTGTTTCGCTTGACAATTCAACGACATTTTTCCCACTGTGACCATTATTTTTTAATACCTCGACCCTTCGTTCCTCGAAAGTTGTACTCATTTCGAAACAAAGTCGATCAGCTCTTTGTGTACAAAATAAATCTCCAATAATCGGATTAAGTAAAATTACGTTTTATCGGATTTTCATTATTTTTTGATAAAATGCATTGAAATTTTGACACCATAAAATGGACCTCCATTCCGTTAAGGGGTTCATTTCTGTCGAGCAATTTTTCACAGCCGTCCTTCGGAAAAACCGAGTGCTATAAAACTTTTAAAGTTCGAGAGATTTCTCGGGCGGTATTCGTGGCTTTGGGGAACAAAGCCGGCAGTTTTATCACGTGCTTCAGGGGTCAGTGAAAAATCATGACATTCGGCGATTCGAAAAGTGCAAATTCTTGAAAATATTCGACGAAAAATCGTGAGTTGAAGAAAAGCGAGAATACTTGAATGAACATTGTTGAGTATTCTGTTGAAAATGTGTGAGACGCAGTTCGGTAATCACAACGAAGAAAAGCCGTGACTAATTGGGTAAACGTTTGAGAATCCCTGTTGTTGTTTTTTCTCTCGTGAGGTCGATATGCACAGCGATTTTTATTTCGCAACGTAGTTGCCCCCTCGTGGTTGTTTCGTCCGGTGAAAAAAAACGGAATAAAGTAAAAAAGCACGAAGAGTGGAAGCTGCGTTGGAGAATCGCTTCGCCTGTGTCTCGCTAGTCAGGCTTTTTGTGCTTTTCATGCAGCGCCACTTTTGTCCCCTCGCAAACGCAGTTCAGAACGTTCTCGTGTGTACGTTTCATCTACACGCATCCTCTCGATCTCTCCTCGCTCTTTCCTCCTTGCTGGAGCTCCGGGAGCACCGAGATGAGCCGCATTATCTACATATACCCTCAGACCCCTCACGAGGGAAACAGACCGAGTGTGAGAGAGAGAAAGAGAGCGAGAGAGTGGGGCAGAGCTTCGGATCTTCCGTCTCGTTCGAGCCCATCGTACGTTCTCACGTCGTCTTTGGTCTTTCGTGTCTCAGTCGAGTTCAGCACGTCCCTCTAGTTTCATCGTCGCGAGCTTTTACGTCGCAACATTAACCAGAAATAAAAAATTAACGACATTGACTAAAAAATCGACTAAACTATAAATTTCTGCATCGTACTTTTGTTCAATCATCGAAAACCCAGTGCGACCGATAATTTCTTTTTACAAGAATAAAAAAATACCAACGATGGGAAAAACAAGACCATCGGTGAAAAAACGTTTGTTCTTCGAGAAATCAATGTTCCACGAAAAAGACAGAAAACTGGGCAAAAAGTGAATAATTTTATTTTGAACTGCGAAATTTGTTACGTCGTTTCGACGCTTTTCCACGCCCGTTGTGCAAGTCCCAAAAAAACTGTTGTTCAAGATTTCAAAGTGTTACAGACTTTTCCGTGTACGTGTTTTGTCTTTTTATTTTTTCACGATAATCCAAAAACAAAAACACTGACGAACTGAGGAATAATTTTTTAAAAACTGTGTCACGTGTCACGTACTGTATAAAATATGAAATTTGTGCCCGAAGGACAATCAACTTGATGCTTTGCCCTTTTAAAAAATCCTTAAAACGAAGCTGGAACGAAATTTCATGGCGAGAAAGCTTTCCAACAACGCGAGACTGCCAATAGTTTAACAATAATTTAATAACAATAAACAAACTAACAAGTCTGTGCCAAACATTGTGCCAAAGACATTGAGTACAACTTAATCCAGTATTAAAAAAATACAGCCATCATTTGAATAATCCAGAGAGATAGAAAATATATAATATATTTATGCTGATTAATCGTTTGTTATCGTTAATATACAGTTGTTGAATTTTTCTATCCAAAGCACCAAAATATCTTCAAATACAAAACCCCGACTCGAAGCAAGATCTTAGAATTTGAAAAACGAGCCCAACCACTAAAAGCATCGAGTGAATAAAACCGAAAACAAAAAAAAAACAGCCACAACAGAAATAAAAACACTAAAGAAAACGTTGGTTCAAAATGAAAATGTTGTTCGGTGGCTACGGTTCTTCGTATCACACACCAAATGGTCCAACATCCCCAACGAGGACGAGTGTTTGGGGGAGCGCGTACAGTCCCTTCAGAAAGTAAGTTTCCGAAGCATAAAAATAAAACGATAAAAAACGTGTTTTTTTTTTGAGCCTGCAAAGTCGTAAATCACGTCGGCTCGATTTTCCCCACCGCCCCTAAACTTCCTGCTGGATCTCGCATCTGCCCCGCATGAACCACCAGCCTGCGCTCTCTGTGGCCATCGGGAGAAAGAAATATTAATACAACTTCTCTCTGCGAGAATTGAGCCAATTGTAAAAGCGCGTATTGTCGCTCCTGTTGATCGCTTGATTAACGTTAACGAGCTGAAAGCGTCAATTGTCGAGGCTTTGCACGTTGAAATCATTTCTTTTGACCTGTGCAATTTTATTGCATTATTTCCTGCTCCCTACGATATTTTCAAATGAGAATAACAATTTTTATTCTGTTTTTACAATAATAAACGGCGCTGACTTCATTTTTTAGCCAAACGAATATGAAAACCTCATTGCATTTATTTACAGCAAAGATTGTAACAATTTTGACCATTTTTTTAAATAACAAACACTGACAAGAATTAAGGTAATGATAATAATAATAAAAATTGGTTTTTTTATAAATTTTCATTCTTTCAAACTGTGCAAAAATGTTTTAATACAATTTTTACAAACATTTCTGGACGATTTAGAGAAACCTGCACAATGATCGACGTTTAAATGGAGACGATCAGTTTTATTTTTGAATTTATGCAAGTTTATCAATTTTTAATAATTTTCTTAATCGTCAAATAATTATAGCAGAAATGAGAAATTTAGGAAAAATGATATTGGTCCATTCGGATGAGGGCGCCCTTTATTGAGAGAGACGCGCGCGGCGGCGACCCTCGCGAACGGTATTGATCACAGACTCGTATTTTCTTCGTATCCGCATTACGAGAGTATCATGCAGTTATCGATTAATTTCTTATCTGCGAAAAGACAGACTTCTCGCTTTTTCGTGCTTCAGCCTCGAGATGAAAAGACGGAGGAAGAATCGATAAAAAAAAGTTGTCATTGCTGCTCCAGTTATTAACGAAATTTACCGAAGTTGTATGATTATTTCAACGAAGAAACGAGAAAACATTTTTGAATTATTGCCAAAATGTTTATTCCAACTCAACAGGCTCGGTTCTCCAAATTCCAAAACGTTTCGAAATGAATTTCCGGAGCGTGGAATAACCGCCAATAGTTTTTCTCGTTGCTCACAAAAGCGAAGGAAATTCGTTAGATTAGTTTTTCAAATTCATAGCACAAACAGTCGACTAGTCCGTTGATTAGCGGAGATAACGAGGAACAAAGTGATGAGTCGAGTTCCATGAACCCGCGCTCCGGTGGCCAGACGAACTATCTCCGCCTACATAAATTAACTTTAACTTGTTGTAACTCAGGCTCAAGCAAAAAATCTCTCAACGAATTCGAGTGGAGAATAAAGAGAGCGTTTTCTGTCTGGATTCCATCGAATCTCTATCTCAAAGATTTTCATTGTAATCTACGATCCTTTTTGGCAAGACTTCTGTTAGTGTTTTTGATTCTATTTCGGTTGGCCGATCGTGTACCAAAGTCTACACAAACTACGCTTCGTGTATACACTCGTATATTCATACAGATGCGATGTTTCGAAAGTGGCGCAGACGATAGTTCGATTTCAGAAGATCGAGGAATTTTTTAACGAATGATCTCCAAGTTTAAAAAAAAATTATTTTCTATTTTGTTTTTCCATCACAATTTCACGTTTTTTTCGATTTTTTAACGTTGGAGCAACTTTGGCGACACTTTAGATGTTCATAGAAAATAACAGCTCGAGAGATCGAACTTTGAGTACCGCGAACACGTGTGCCAAATCCCTTGATTTTTATTATTTGCCTCAACGACGCACACTCACCTTCGGACGAGACGTTTCGAATAGACTTGGCGCGAAAATTCTTAGAAGAGCATGAGGAATTGTTTCAATGACGACTCGTTTTTCATCATTTTGTTTTTATTGCAATGATGGCAGCAACAACAAAAGAAACACTGACTTTTCAAAGCTTCGATGTGGCATTGCGAATCTCCACTTTGCACTGCCATTAAAGATTACCGAAATAAGACCCCTCCTCCCTTTTTTTGGTGACCTGTACCATCGGACCACACAAAATCCTCTCTGCTCTGCTATTTTCGTATTCCCCTGCCCCTAAAAAGAATAATCGTCTCGTGAATCTCCATTTTTTTTACTTCTCTCTCTCGGCTCCTCCGCGTCCACTTCTATGGAGTCTTTTTTATCCCATTTTTTTTCTACTTGGAGTTTCGAGCTTTATTTTACGCCTTCGAGTTCAAAGCCTCCGTGCGGAGCAGGAGGAGGGACTTGGAGGAATGAACTTCATCGGTGGTATCGATTGTTTATCGTTTTGAGGTTTGCAACGTTGGAACTCCAGGGAAAATGATTTTTTATCTATTATTTTATGGATTTTCAATATCCTTGCGAGTTTTTTCCAACCATTAGGTTTTGAGCTCGAAAAAAATTTATTTATTTATGAAAATTGTGGGCTTAGTGAATTCTGAATACTGCTCACGAGGGGAAAGGATTTTCGTTGCTTTTCAACGCCATGCCAACGCCAACACGATGGATTATTTTTTATATAGCGAGAAAAATTGTTTTGTAAATTTTCTTTATTTTGTTGTTGCACAAGAGACTGTCCGCGGTCAATTATGATGATGAGTCGGTCCACTGTTGTGCACATGGGCATGAAAACCATCCTCGTCGCTGTGATACTTCACGGTTCTCACATTTCCACCAGGCTCGTGAATCGTGTACTCTCCACTTACGTATTTTCCTGATAAATTTTCTTGAATCAATGTTTGCTCGGAAATATATTTGTCGGTGATAAGAAAGTCATGAATTGGTCAGACGTTTTTGTTTACGTTTCGAAATTCTTTTTCTCTCCCATATTTTGTGTGTTATTCGATTTTCCTATTGACTGCATTCCATTTTGAGATAAACGTGAAACGTATTTATTGAAAAATCGAAAATTTTGATGAAATTTAAAAAATTTGTCAAATTGATTGAGAAATAGTCTCGCTCAATCACTCACCTCGTCGATGTTCCTTGTGCTCGTGCATATCTTTCGTATGGTGATCGTGAACACCGTAAGAAAATTTGTAACTCGGCTCTGCAACGTAATCCCAATGATGGTGACCGTGCTTGTCGATCCACGTGACTTTTTGATGGTGCCCCGTCACTGGTCCATGAAAATGTTGGTAAGAATGGGCTTTGTGGTCGGCTGAACTCGTTGCAACGATGATCAGCACAAGGACGAGAATCAAAGAGATTTTCTGGAAAATAATTTTATTTTTTCGATAATTATAATCGAGCGAATTGTTAAAAAAAAGTGGAAGATGTTTTGGTTTTTTGTTCAAATGATTTTTGGTGTGAAAGCAAATTAACAAAATTTTTGCTTTTCCCAATATTTTGGGGAAAAAAAATATACTTTTTTTTGAATCCTACCTCAACCGCCATATCGCGAAATCGACTCGGATATTCGGCAAGCAGATTATTCTTCCGCCAAACTCTGGGGGAGACTGACGAATATCGAAAAATCGCAACGATTTTATAAGTCTCCGAAATCACGTTAAGCAACGGCGATTTCCGATGCCATTTCCTATATTTCGAAGCTGCTCCTTTGTAGTTGGCTCATTGGTACGGTAGATTTAACAGAATAGAAAAAAAGGGTCATTCGGACCTGGCAAAAATGCGATGTGATCACTCGATCGATCAAGCAGAACGTTGCATATCGAAATCGATCGTTAATCACGTCGTTAAAAAAAAAGGACAGTTAAATTTTGTCAAAGTTTTGAAAGCAACGAATTTTCTGATCATTTAGTGTCGAAATATTTTCAAGAATCCTGACATTTTTGAGATTTTGTCCACTCGACACCAGGAATTATCATTCGACTTCGATTAATTGAGACAAAATTAAAATGTAATGTGAATTCTCAGGAAAATAAAATTTCGAACATGTACAAAGAAAAATTATTTCATTTTCATGAAAATTTACCTTTTTTTCCCGATAAATAATGGCGGGAATTCAAGGTCGTCCTTCGATCGTATTTCGCAAGAATAATTTATCGATTTTCGATCACTTCGCGTATTTTAAAAATTTATCAATCGTTCGACTTGTTCCGCATAGATACATTTTTTGCACCATGGCAATTAGTGGGTTCTTCATGATTATTACTTTGTATGAAACTATAAAAATACACCTGAGTGGTGCGAAGTGAAAAGGAATACGAAATGACTTTAGAGACCGTCGTAAACTCATTTGTCAAGTCCTTACGACGGATTTAGACGTTGGTTACTTGGGTGACCGTACTGCACTCTGACATACCTTGCACGTGGCCCGTTATACTCGCTCGTGGATTATTCATTTTGCTCGTATGACCCACGGAGTTCATGGAAATTTGCTCACTGCGACATTCGAGCTTGATGTTCTATATTAAAGCTTACTGGAAGTCTCGCGTTTCCTCGTTCGCTCTTCTCCTTTATCTCTACTGTTTGTTTTGCTCGCCGACTTTTTGTGTTGCATTTGTATCTCGGTCCCGTGATTTCATGCGTGCCATGATTTAACGATTTCACTTAGCCCCATCAATTGAGAGCGACGAGTGAGCCACAGAGAGACACGTTCTTGGCTTATTTAAATATATTTTTTTTTTCCTTTTCTGTTCCAGCACAAACATGCCGTTGCAGGACATCACGATGGACCAAACTTTTCCTGTTCCGAACGGTCAGTACACTTTGTTTTCTATTCTCATTGCCCTTAAGTTACGAAAAGTAATTTTTTCACGTGTCTGTATTTTTTGATGCCACAAAAACCTTTTTTTTCGATTTTTATGTATTTTGATTTTCTTATTTTTTTGGAAAATCCAGTATAGAAAAATCGAGACGATTAGAAACAATATTTAAAAAATAAAAAGAAGAAATTCAGTGAAATATTAAACGTTGCCGCGATCCAACGACCCAAAGACGAGCATGATTTACTTTCAAGGAGAATATCTCAAATCTATTCCATCCGGAGGACCGTGAACCTTGATTTTTTCATACAAATGTAGATCAAACTCCGATATGTTAGGCCAATATGAACAATGAACACTTCCATGTGTATATGAAACAGATGATGCATCAAGGATAGTTAGTTCAGCTCGTACGATTATCGTACCTCGCCGGATGCTCCGAGTGTCACGCTCCACGAGCTCTCATGCCAGACGACGAAGCATCAGGACCATAAATGATATTAATAACCCGAGATAAGTGCTCGAGGGATGGATATTTTTGTGTATAGCAAAGCAGGACTAGCCTCTCCTTCACGAAGACTATCATCATTATTTTTTTATCGTACGCTCTATCGTGACGTACGAAAAGAAAAGATCTTTCGAACTATTTTATCGTATATTTTGTTGACACACGTAGATAAATCGATCAAAGGTCGTTTAGGGGCATATTCGATACACGAAAGAAATGAACGTGACTATCTCGTCCTTTTCGTTCGACCAAAACGCCTTTCCATTCGTGGATTTACACGAAAAATTTTTTATTCCCATTTTTCATTTTTTCTCCGAGTTTTCTCGAACCAATTTCCGGCGAACTTTTTTCTCCGGTTTTCTATTCTGAGGTATTGATGGAAAATAATTTTTTTATCTATTTCTTTTGGCCTCGACTCAAGTTTTCTAGAAAATTTTGTCTCCGAGTAGAAAAAATATTGTCTAGAGATCTGTGCTATGGAAAGAAATGAATTTCGATTAATTTAGAGCCTCGTGCGGCTACTTCCACTTGTTCATAATTTATTATGCCTTCGAATTTGGAGCCGGGCCAAGGGAAACTGTAGGAAACCCGGCTAACAGTGGTGGCTGTGTTTTGACTGAGTTTCTGGTGGTCAGCATCGTCAGGGAAACAAAAAAAAACTGCCTCGACCGCTTCATCGGTGGAGAAAAATTATACGTTTCATTAATATCGTAAATATTATTATTTTATATAAGTATTCATGTGTCTATCGATCCTTGTTGCAAAAAGGTGATCTAAAAACTTGATGTAGCGTATCTAATGACCGACGGAAGACTGACCCTTCATTATGAGTATTTTTCTTACGATTCATCAAACTCACGACTTTATATCGGTAATCGACACACCCTTAACGCTCCATTGCTCACATCCGATTTACACGGGCTTTTTATCACCAGCACGCGTGCAAATATATGTGTAAAGCTCTATGGTGAATCACGTACGATCTTATAAAAAATATCAACGTCGAGGAAGAATAAATTCAAAAGATCCGAGTAATCAAGAGACGCGGTAGCGGCTGGACGCCAAGTATTTAAAAAAAACGTAGTGCGAGCCCTGCTGCAGTCTTATATAGTGTAAAATAGGAGTTTTATGACGTCACGGAAACTTTAAATAGTTTTTACGGGAAAACGGGTCGACGGAAAAATTTCATATCAGATTTGAATTTTCTACGATTTTTTATTTTCAAAATGGTCTTTCGTGGAGGAAAATCCGATCAGCCAATCTCAGGAAAACTAACATTGAAGATTTTGGTCCCGCGTTTTGGGAGCTTGTTTGTTTCTCGGAGTTTCTTGGAGTCGGAAGGGCGTAAG
Organism: Hyposoter dolosus; assembly: GCA_963921915.1. Taxonomy (NCBI): domain Eukaryota; kingdom Metazoa; phylum Arthropoda; class Insecta; order Hymenoptera; family Ichneumonidae; genus Hyposoter; species Hyposoter dolosus. The sequence continues at coordinate 9,239,421 of OY998135.1, read as the reverse complement.
TCGTTGTTGACGTACTAAATATTCTTTTTTTTCGTCGAGTCATTTATTTTTTTCCTGTGAGTAATTTTTCATTCGAATCGAATGGAAAAATAGTTCGAATGCAACGAGCAGATAGACTTTTTTTCACTGCTGGGATTTTTAAAATTAATTGATTAATCTTTTTTTTTCAATTGGCTGAAATTCATGTAGACAGAGAAGTGGATTTTTTAAATTGGCGAATTATGAGTTATCCAATTTAATTAATTATTAAACTTGATTGAATTCAGAAATTTAATTTCGTTGGTTACATTTTGTTGACTCTGCAGATTTGGTTTTTCAGTGTTTTGTGAGACGAAGTGAGTTTTTCAATTGTCAAAGCTGAACTTGAAATGAGCGTTGTAACTGAGCGTTAAGGAGCCTGTTGGATTCGACATAAATGTGTGTTTATGGTACTCGCGACTATCAGCTCTCTGAGCTCTTTATCGAGCTATTGAGTTTCATAAGTGCACGGAGCAGAGCCAGAGGCAAGGAAATGCACAATTTCGAGACGTGCAGTCGCCAAGAACCCTCGGCGACTGCATCCGAGACCATTTTCAACGATCTCGCTCTTCTCCCTCGCGTTAGATTCTCAGAAATCGTGTGTTCATTTCTGTCGTCCCAAGCGAGCCCCTCTCTCTCTTTTCTTCCTCACTCCCATCTCTCACTCCGGACTCAAAAGACAAAACTACTTGAAACCGCTCTCCTTAAAATTTCTACGCTCCAATACTTCGTCCACTGCACTATTCACGGATCGTCCACCTAATAATACAGATTTCTCTCTTCAGCATTGTCATGCACAAAATATTGGGAGCCTTTCTCGCTTCATGTATCGCGTAAAACAATCATTTCGAAAGGAATTTATTAAATTTTTCCGCCTCCCAAGACGGCAATCAGAATTACATTGGTTTAGTATTTCGAGAAAAATTTTCAACGTTTTAATTAACAAATGATACAAAAACCAGAAATGTTACCAAAAAGTTGAAAAAAAAACTTTTTTTTAATTGCAATCTCACAGTTCTCGACTTCATAATTTCAACGATTGAGTTTTTGTAAAAATTGATCGACGATACAAAAATAAACGGCAATTTTTATTTCTGTATGTAAATTTCTGTTCCAAAAATTTATTTTTCAGCTTCTTGACCGAAAATCGAAAGTATAAAAAAATGTCCTTACAAATATACGTACGAATATAGTGAAATTATTGGAATTAAGCGAAAGCACAACTGAGCCAAGGGGAGTAAAAATATAAAGTCTCCGGGGAGTTTTCTGATATATTCGTTAGCCCGAAATATACGCGACGTAGCGAGAAAATGGAGGAATAATAGGAGAAAGCGATGAGGAAGTGCAAGTTCAGCGGTGAAACAAATACACTTCCTGTTTGTCGAGCGTAGGAGATTTTTCGTCTCCCACTCAGTCTCGTGGGTAAAATATTGATACACGAGGAAAAAGTGAGGTTGGACGGAAGGGGAAAGGGATAAAAGTAGATTGTCGGGAGAGGGTGGGAGAGGGAGAGACGAGGCAGAGTGGAAAACGTAGGGCCATTGGTTGTATAGGAGAAAGAGAGAAGAAGGGGCATACCGAAATAAAGACAGTTCGAACGAATGGTTCCGGCCTAAATGTGTCATCTATAAATACTTGGGAGCTCTGTCGACTGAGCGAGACACACAGGGAGTAAAGCTGAAGCTTACCGGCATTTTATGCTGCGCCTCGTGACGTACCTCAGTACCAAAGCATTTCACTTTGGCCCAAGTTTCAAACAAAGCGAAAAAAAAGGGATTCTCAATTTTATCCTATTGGATTTGCTGATCGATGAGTCTTAGTCATCAGGGTCGAAGAATACACTTGAGAGTCTCGAGAAAATACTCCAACCGTCTCTCTTTTCCTCTCGAACCACTCATCGCCTCAAGGCCACTTCGAGACCAATTCTCGTGATTAAATCATGCCATTCAACGAAATCCTTACTGCACGTCTCATCGTGAGGATGTTGCACGAATGCACTTCGTCTGCGCGTGAATTTCGTCGGAACTAACAAGTAGAATTTTTTTTTTTCCGTCCAAACCGAATCCCCAATGAAACGTGTAAACGAATTCGTATGAAAAACATGCGAAAATGAATTCGTGAAAAATTAATGGGTTAACCTGTCTGTATGAAAACAAAATTATATCCAGATGGGAAAAATTTATTCTTACAACGCGTTCGAAGGCTATAACGAGCTGACGAGAAAATAGCGATTTTCTCAAACAATTGAACGTCGTTCATGTAATTAAAAATTGATGATTGACGCGAAACGAAACGCGTTGACCGACACGAGAGTCATCTCCGATCCAAAATTTCAAAGGCTGGCGCCTGTCTTGCGAAAGCATTTTGCTAGAGATGATATAGGCAATCGACGTAATTTTAACTACAAGAGCTATACGTGGCATTTACCGAGTCTCTTTGCTCGGTGCACGACGAATTTTGGCTCAGTAGTCTAGTGGTAGCCTCACCCGTCGCGATTCTGAGTTCACGTACACAAAAAAATAAAATACAGAAGCGAGCACACAGATAAACGAAAAAACTTCATTAAAATGGCCCCTTAATGAAAATCGTGGGGGGATGACGAACCGATTATTATGAGTGAGAGGGATGTGATTTTATTTGAAAACCAAAGCCTCGTTGCGGAGGTTCTTATGGGCTATGGGATGTGGTAGGTCAAGGCTATCGGACGCTGAGACCGTGGAGATCGAATCTTCGCAAGCCAATCAAATCGAAGACAGCGAAGAGTCCGTCAAAAGCGAAGTGATGTTTGGTACGAATTTTTCATTCATTCCCTTCGAGCCCCAACCCTAGCTCGAGCTTCGGGATATTTTTGACACGAAAATTGAAAAAGATAAAAAAAAAAATAGAAAAGGAAATATCGAGACGAAACGATAATAGGTCGTCGTTGCAGCTAGATGTGTGGCGGCTGGTACAGTGAACTGGTTCTTTGCCAAAGGGGTCTTGGCAATTGTAGCGTCGCGAAATATTTTTTTTGTCTTTATTATCCCGCAATGTCCTCTCTACGACTGCGAAGTTGGCACGTGTCACTGCAGTCATTTTGTTTTTTTTTTTTTCGTGTTTTAGAAGTTCTAAAAAATATTGGCCATTGGTCGTTGCTCGATTTCCTCTTTCGATTTCTACTCTCTGAAGACAGTTTATGATTGGCAAAAAAAAGAACGATACGATCATCAAAGGTCTGGCAATCTCAGGGATGAAATTCGCTAGTTTTCGTGCTAAATATAAATCCACGTGTGTCGCGTCGGTGAGAATTTATGCGGATTCAACTCCAATACAAAAAATTACAAGATTTCTATCACGTTGTTACAATGACCTTTGAATTTGACTGAAAATATCACGATGGAATCTCAAAAAAAAATTCTCAAATACTGCAGCATGAAACGTAAGACGCTCTTACCGTTTTTTTTTTTGTACAATAAGGTTAACTTTTTCAGCAAACATATTTTTTGCATATATTTTCTTGGTCTGAAAATTTATTCTATGGGATTTTTGTGTTTCTCTTGGCAGGAACCTCTGGCAGTGCGCCTGGAATCGGAACAGGCGGCAGAACTATGAAGGAATACGAGGATCAACTCGAAGCTCTCAAAAAAGAAAATTTCAATCTCAAATTACGTATTTATTTTCTGGAAGACCGTATGGGAGTCACTGCGGCCGATGAGGACCCTGTGAAGAAAAATATCGAGTTAAAGGTTAGAAAAATAAAAACTTTGTTCAAAAATGAAAAAAAAAACTAATTTTCAACAGTTCCTAAATTTTTTATTTCAATAACGACACATTCACTCCGTTTCCCACGATTCAAAAATATGATTGACGAGTATTTTGAAAAATTCAGTCCATTTTTTTCCTCCATACCTAATTTCATTTCATTTTATACTGTAAAATGATTTTCTGATTTTTCAGGTCGAAATCGAGTCTCTGAGGAAGGAACAAATCGAGAAGCAGGCACTTCTTAGTCAGGCTGCCAAAGGCTTCGAATTGATGGAGGAACAGAAGAACGTTTTGTTGAGTAATCAAGCCAAGTATGAAGAATCATTGGAGAAGGAACGGCAGAGGATAGAGGAACTCGAAACGGGTGAATAAATATTGCCTTAAGGTGATCCATCAGTTGAGCGCTCGGTAAAAATCTTGCTGCATGCTTCTTTCGGTGAGGCTTCATATTTCAGGAAAAATATCAGTTACACGTTGTTCCCTTATCGTCAGAGAGGGAAGTATAACTTTTGTTTTCCCTGGAAATATCGAGGATGCCCGAGAAAATCGTGTAGTTGTTTTTTTTAATCATTTTTCGCACTCGCGCAACTGATAGATCGCTTCAATATTATCTCGTAATTTTTTGAGCGAATAATGCAACGAACTAATTTGTTTCTTTTCAGAATTGGAAACGTGTAAAGTAAAATTAAGCGATACGGCCATATACTATCAAGAGACGTTTGGTATCACACCTGAAAAAGCTCTCGAACACCAGGAAAAATTGCTCCAAATGGAAGAAGTCGTTGCCTCCCTCGAGGCTGAGGTAAACTTTGAGTTCCACAATTTTTATCACAAGACGAATGGAAATTCGTAAATGACGAAATGTTTCTCCACTGCGATACATTCTCAAAATTCTTTTTGCACTTCATGAAAATTTCTGAGGCAAAGAATCAATATTTTTTTGCTGAAATTTTATACATTCTGTCAAATGACTTGAAATTCAATTTTTCATAATAAAATACCGCTATCTTTGACTATTTCGGAAAGAAAAATGATTCACAGTCGATTTACGAGGATAACAAAATTCCTAAATACGCCAGTTTGTATTTGTCGAGCGTTGTTTGTTCGCTGAATCGGTTCCTTAGAGTCACATAAGCATAATCTCTGTCTTCGGAGACGTGCCACGTCACGCAATTCCCAGGAACGTTCATGTAAGATAAGAGAGTTCAAGGCTGATAAATAAAGATCATTGAGCTTTTTTCAAGCGTGAATTAAATTTGAGGCGACTTTCGCCTTGGCAAAAAAATTGAACAATTCCGTCCAATTTTCATAAATATTTCTGAACTTTCGTTTGCATATCGCAATACAAACTTCAGTGGATTTAAAAAAAAATAATTTCTCAAAAACGCAGAGAATTTTGAAAATTGCGAACCGAAAGAAGCGACAGAAATTTTTTTTTCTAAATTGAAAAGTGTAAATTTCAGTGGCACTCGGAAATGATGCGAATTCTAATAATAATTTTTTTTTTTATTGTGGCCTTGATAAAGGTAAAACAAATAACAGCGAGTTTGGAAGAAGAGCGAAGCTGGGCGCATGAATTGGAGATCGAGAGAGATCAGTTTCGCGATCGATTGGACGCGGAAACGCGACTACGAGAGAAGCTGTCGTCGGAGCATGCGAATGATATCGATGGATTGAGGGAGCGAATAAAAGAGCTCGAGGAAGATTTGTCGAAGAGGGAGAGCCTGGCGCAGCAACAGAAAAGTGAGATTGCCGAGAAAGATCGTCTGGTGAAAGAAAAATTGTTGTTGCTCGAAGAAACTTGCCGAACGTACGAGGAAGTTAACGCAGTCGCAGAGAAAAGAAAAAAACAGATTGCACAGCTAAGACTCTCCATCAAGTCGAGGGACGATGCTCTTACGGATCTCAATAACAAACATCGAGCTCTTCTGAATCAGGTTCTTACGCATTCTCATCTTCCATACATAACAAAGCTGCGAGGCTGAATTTGTTTTTCATTTTCCAACTTTCACGAAGCTTCTCTCTAAATATTTAATTTTTACAAAACTCGACAGAAAAATTCCATTTTTTCACTGATCCCATTATTAACAAGATTCAAGTCTTTTCAATCTGCTATTTTGTTCACTAATAATAAACGTAATTTTTTAATTGCAACGTCAGTTTTGGAAAGTATCGAATAAATAATTTTTCAAACACATTTCAATGGACAAGTCAAGCCACGAAGAACGTGGGAACTATTATAAAATTCTAGTACGTTCTTCAACCGTTTTCAACAATGATAATTATTCACTAATGAGAATAAAACGTTTTTCAGTTTGAGCAGAGCCATTCGAAGCGTTCTTCGGCGCCCAGTAGTCCAGCACTTACCACACCATTTTCAGGATCTTGTTCTCCGAGTACTGGCTTAAAAAGTCCAAACAAATATAGTCAAAGTCCATTCACTTGGGAACTCCAGAAATCTTCGAGTTTCGATTGTCCGAGCCAGGATGCGGTTTCACCGGACATTTTATCTGAGATCACTGCTTTGCGGAAGGTTAGCATCGTCGATTATTTAGACTTTTAAATGCAAAAGTTGCGTGGAAGCGATTTATGGGAATGAAATAATTTGAAAATCTACATGAAACACTAATGGATTTTTTATGTTCACGGTACAGAAAACTGAGGAACAGGAAAACGAGTTGAGAGTTCAGGAGGAAGCGAAGAAGCAGTTGATTTTGAAATTGTGTAACGTCAAGAAATCCGCAAAGGTGATGGACGAGAAGTTTAAAACGCTCGAGATCGAGTATAAGAAAGCACTGCAATCGATTCAGGGATTGATGGAGCTCCAAGCGAGCGACGCGGCTATGTTGAAACGGAAGGAACGTCAAGTGAAGGAGCTGGAACAGGAGCTGCAAAAAGTCTACAAAAATATGGAAGGCACGAGGACGAATCATGCTGAGCGCGATCAAACGGATCAGGTTGGTTTCAGAGATCCATCTTTGCGAAAAAGATATTGTCCTTGAGCTTAGCGATATTTGCCATTCTTTTAAATTATGCTTTTTGTTTTCTCGTGGCTTTCGTCATAGAAACACGCACAGCTCTGTCTTGCTCATGCTTTTGCTCGTATGATTTGCTTGCCTGCTCGTTTATTCGCTTTTTTTTTGCTTTTCATCTTTTTAAAAATACACATACGACAAAAGAGTGCTGGGTCATTCGTTATTTCACCTTCTGCTCGATCCTGTCATGAATTTTCTTTGGCCATTGATGCTCGAACGAGAAAATAGCTCATTCGTAAGTTGCGGTAAGAATCGTACAAACTTATTTTTTTAGTGATTCTGAAATTTTGTACAATTGGAACGCACCGAAATTTCTTTTTATTAGACTTGTCAAAAATTTGATGCACACTAAAGCCTTCAAGTGATTGCTGAATGTTTTTGGTTGACTTCTTAAGAAAGCTTGGAATTTGGTTAAATTAGGATTGTTAAAAATTGCTCCATAAAATTTTTAGCTCCGTTCCAATGTGCGAACTTTACTACAACTATTTCGGGGCTTTTCGCGATGCCAAGCGAAACTTTCAAAGTACGCCAACGCTCGTTAATCTCGTTGTAATGTTTTGAGTTACGGGATAGAGAAATCTCCAGAAAAGAGAGGGGAAAATAAATTTTGAGAGTTGAGAGGGAGAGAGAGGGAGCGGGGTCGTTTGGATTCGTGCAAACATTGCCATGGATCGCACAACGAACTCTCCGCGTCGTCTAACGGAGTCCCCGGTGATCTAGACGAGAAAAGACCGTGTTTCCTTGCGGCTAATAATAGAAACCGATGCCTCCGGCGCCTTGGATCGCACTAGCAAAGCATCCCTCGGGTTGTGGGCTCGCGAACGCGAATTCATTTCGACGGGTTAGTTTCGACCGCGTGCTTCTTACCATCTCTATATCGAAAGAAAAAAAAAGAATAAACATATAATAAACGAGTTTTCGGTATAAACAGTCGAATGAAATAAATAATCGAACTTAAATTTATAACCTGCAGACTCTCGAGTCCCTATGTAACGACGCGATTCCATAACATTAATGAGAATCCGCGAAATAATCAATTAAAAAAAAAGAAAAAAAAAAAATACGATCAGTTCTCAATACTGAAAGAACGAGAATAAAAGAAAAGTTTAATACTAATTAGCGAGTCAATTAAATAATTGATAAATCAAAAAATAACCAAACGAAAACCAACACGAAAATTTGAAAAAGATAAACACTCGAACAACCAATAAACCTTCGGGAAGTAAAAACAAATTCCGACCAAGACTTACGACCAATAAAAACTCTTTTAATCGAACGAAAATCAACACGAAACTCATCAAAATATTCTTAATTGCCGATAATCAAAAAGTCTGAAAAACAAACACCACGAGATTTACAACACGATAAACAATCGTCAAATAATTTCTCAAAAACTCTAATCTACGAAATAATTCAGTAACGAACGCATTATTTATATGAATGAGAAAAACGATAGGCACGACAGGATAGAACGAAAAGGGGAAATATCCGAACGAACAATAAAACAATAAATATTCGGCAGTGCTATTTTTGTGATAGTACTCGTATCGAGTATACAAGTGTCGAACGTCAAGGAGGAAACACGATGTTGTCCTGTCTGTGCAGCTCGATGAGAATGGAGGTAGGTATGAATGCATGTCGTAAAATCCTGCTTCCTCGGACTCGAACCAAGTACTCGTGACTTTGGTTCCGTTCTATTGCTATTTTTTCAATCCTGAAGCTAATTTTGTAAAACCTCTCTCCGCTCTCTTTCTCTCTCTCGCTTGATTGATCGATAATGGCAAATTTGCGCGAGTTCATTGCTCTCGTGGAACCGGGAATTTAAGTGGTTGGAACGTTACGTTTTGTTTTTTAGGGACCTGCTCTCGTGACACTCGTAACCCCGAGGTGTTGGCCCAAGAAAACGAAAAATTAACGTCCCCAATCGGTCGTCATCCCTTTTTCCTCTCTCCAAATGCCGCATGTCCACCTCCACGATCATAAGCATGAATTTCTCATTTGTACATAGGAATGTAACGCTCGAAGCACGTCTCAATGAAAAAATAAATGTTTTTCAAGCATTAAGCCAAAAGCACTGACTTTCATTCATGCGAAAATTCGTATTGTTTTTTTTTCTGTGCGCAGCAACGATTTGAGGAAATGGAGAGTAAGATAGACGAGCTCCGTGTACAGATCGAGAGCGTCAAAACTGAAAAATATCTTCTGGAGAAACAGTCACGAGCCGATTCCGAGGTGGGTTTTTCATTGAATTTTGTTTTCGATAATTTTTTCTTTTCCTATTTATTAGCTGCGACAATAAAATTTGGAAATAGCGTTAAATAAATAAGTAAACTTTAAGCAGCTATTTGCATCTGATTCTCTTTGGAACCCTTTTGCTCGTGTTCGGGGAGTTTGCTTTATAAATAGATTGACATAAAAGCATCGGGAAGTCTATGCGTACGAGTGTTGGCGTATATTTGAAACGAGGCTGGTTCTGTCGTTCGGCGAGCAATATGCGCACGATGAGCTTCACGCGTGGGCCACCCCACGGCTTTTTCGCTTAATTAAAACTTCTCATATCGCTCTTTAACGGCTGCACACTGTGATTGTGAAATTTTTGCTCGATCCTTTCGAAAAAATGTTATTAATACACAACGTTCAAGGACACCGAGTCAATAACATATGCCGAAGGCCAAAACGATTTTCTAGTCAGATTTCTTCGTCATCGAGCCTTGACGAGGAATTTCCATGGAAATAGTCACCAGCTATTGAAATTGTGGAATTTGCTAATCCATTTTTACTTTATTCACTGTTTTATTGAAATTTCAATGAAATTACGGTTGCAGGTACTCGAGGAGCAACTTCACGAGAAGGAGGCAAAGATCGAAACGTTGGAAGCAGAGAAAAACGCGATCCGACAAGAATTGTGGGAGAAAATACAGCAACTGGATGGATTGAAGGAAGCTTACGAGGAAGCGAATGACAGAATTGACAAATTGGAATTCGAGGATGCGTCGGGAGAGCAGCAGAGAGTCCGAGAAGAATTGATACTTCGAAACATCGAGATCGAGGAGAAAAATCGCAGAATCGAACAATTATCGAAAGATCTTCAAGTGAAAACGCAAAATCTTCAAAAATTGGTTAACACCGAGTTGTGGAGTAAAAACAAGGAAATCGCTAAGTTGCACAATCAGACAATGTCGGCCAATCAATCGCAGGACACGAGTCGCATCAACAAATCAGAACAGGAAGAGCAACGAGTCAATTCTCAACTGGCTTCACTTTTGAGAGAACTCAACAATATTGGCGTAAGCGTGACGTTCACGAGCGACGTTCTGCAGCTCAATTACGTGAATGGTAGCGAGACCATTGACGTTAAAACCATGACGGAGTACGTGCAAAAGCTCGTAAATCAAAAACGCGAATTAGAGCGTGAAGTTGATTATTTGAGGTGGTTGAAATTTGTCGCACAACCAGATTTCGCTTCTAATACAGACGTCGAAAATTCCTCGTTCACGGAGAACGAGAGAGCAAAGAAATATTGCGAAATGTTACGCACACACGTAAAGGATCTTTTCAAATTTATGAAAGAAATGTTGAAGAAAACGCACAATCCGCCGAACTTGAACGACGATCATCGCAAAATTGTCCTTGACGTGCTCCTCAGTTCAAAAACTCTCTACGACGATTTTGTAAAAAGCCAAAAAGGCGATGTACTCCCTTGGGAGGAAATCGCTGATTTTGGAAATTTTGCCCGTCGCAGCCAATCGACCGAGCTCTTGGCCCTCAACGAGCCTAGAAAATCTAATCTTTCCGAAGCACAATCAGATTCCGAAGCTTTTTCGGAGCCAGATCGCAAAGTTTCGCTCGCCCGAATCGGCCTCCAGGAGACTCAGAAAACCCACAAATCTTCCAACAGACCAAGAGCCTCCAAGTACTTGAAAAACTTCAGCGACTCCGAAGACTCGATCGACTTTGTACCTTACCACAAAAACTCTAATCAGTCCGAATCAGCCGTAGAAATTGACGCATCACAACAAATACAACAGATCGTCGAAACGAATAAACTTTTGAGTGTGCAACTGCGAATTTTGCGAGAAGAAATATCGCCGAAATTGGAGGATCCTGAGATGAGTCAAAAAATCTCATCGTTGATCGGAGCTCTGGAAAAATCCAAGATTTCTAACGACCGTTTGAGATCCTCCCTCGAGAAGAGGCTCGAAGAATGGAACGAAATGAAAAACGACGGTAAAAACAACAGCCTCCGAAAAGCTCAGCTCGAAATGAAAATCACCGACGTCGAGATCATGGCGATTGAGATCGCTAAGCAAAAGAGCGAATTGCTAAATTACAAAGAAGACACTGACAGAAAAGCTTCGGATATGATGCTCACTCTCAACAGAGAAAACGAGGCGTTAAGAACAAGAATAAAATTGCTGGAGGAAGAAAATGAACTCACGCGATCCAACGTTACCACGCTTTCCAAAGATCTCGATCAACTTACACTCTCACACAGTCAAGTTCTCGTAGAAAATACAAAACTTACCAACGACAAATTGAGACTGGAACAAGACCTTCGAAAGAGCGAGAACAAATACGACACGACTGTGCGGTGTCTTCAGGACAAATTCAATAAAGAGGTAAGGAAAAAAAAAAAAACAATCCTGACGAATCATTCAAAGAAGCTTTTCCATCACGCACAATTTAGAAAAATTGGTTATTTCTCGATCTTTCGTGACAATTAAATCTTACTTGCAGGTGACTGATCTTAATCAAATGAACGATTCCCATCGGGCGAGGCTCGAGGAACTCGAAGTTACGAACAAGGAACTCCGAAGGCACGTGGTCGTTTGCGAAGCCAGTGATTCGGCGCCAAGTTCGAGCGGAGTTTCCTCCATCCCCACCGATAATAGTCACAAACAAACTTGTGATGATTTGTTGCAAGAATATCATACGTACAACGTGAGTTTCTTCGGAGAAATCAATTCCTCCTCTCAGAGCTGGAAAATCATTTCATGCGCCGCAATCGTGTCAAATCCTAGTTTTTCAAACATATTTATTCAGTAGAGTGTCCAATGACATGAAGAATTGCTGCGATGTCCCAGAAATATGAAAAAAATTAAAACAAATGATTAAGTAAGCCAGGATCAATCATTAACAGGCTTTATTTATTTCAGGGCTCTCAATATTGGTTGCCGATAAATTATCCAACATCAACAGGACGAAGTAAATCGTCCTGTTCCCCAGATTTGGGGATCGAGTCCGACGCAGCAGTTTCAACGACGCGGCCATTGCAAGACACGCTTAAAATCACAGAATCGATGACGAATTTGTTGAGCGACGAGGATTACAATTCAAACACACATCGTGGAATGCGTGACATGGATCGTGACAGTCCGCTTCATTTAGAAGGTAAAATTGACGTTCCATCGACGAAATAACGAAGAGCCTGAGAACTGCTGCATTTTTTACGGGCAATTAACGCTTGTCTGCCTTTTTCAGGTCTGGACGAGGTGGAAGCTCTGAAGCAAGAGAACGAGGCGTTGAAGAGAAGATTGATGAAGACGAGGCGAGCGCTCGAAGACACTTTCCAGCACCTATCGGCATCGAACAAAAACAAGAAAAATGTAGAAAAGGCGATAACGAAGCAGCTGATGATGACGAAAAGTATACTTAAAAAAACGCGAACGTACGAGGAACCGTTCGATTGAAGTGAAGTCAGTGCGCCGTCAAAATATTCAAGAACACGAAAGATAATCCCTTGAGTGACAATAAAAGGGAAACAAGAAGTGGAAGCGGATAATTTGGTGATTTAAAATCAATAATCGCCGGGGAAAAGATTTTTCTTTGTCGACATGTCTCTCGGCGTTTTAATATTTCGTCCGAACGATGTTCAATCGTTTTATTTATACTCTTAAAAAATTTTCAACGCCTAAACCTTTTTCTTGAGTTCCGAGTCTCGCTCGCATTCAGAAATCGACCGACTGAAATATTTATGTCAACGGGAGTAATTCGCTGTGATTAATGCAACGGCGATCGGTAAGGAGAAGAAGAGAATATTTTTCCATCCTTGAACAAAGCTTTTCAAAAGGCAATAAGGACAAAGGGAGAGAGCACCGATAACAGAGATGTTGTGTATCTATTGTACATTCAAACAAAACTTGTATATAAAAAATCTACGTATGTATATTTACATAAAGAGGATGAAAAGATTTCGAATTTTTTTTCGATTCACAACTTTTCGTTTCTTCGATTCGTCCTCGCAATTTACAAATGGAAAAGTTATCTTCTCCTCAACAGACTTGAACTTTCGAGAGAAGGGAGTGCGTGGCTTTCAACGAAGAGAAAATCACTGTCATGCACAACGAAAAAATTCACACGAGTCTGTAGTTCAATATGCAAAACTTTAGAGATTTCGTATCATCGCATAAACTAAGTGATAAACCATCTGTAAATAGATCCAGGAGGAATAAAGTGCCATTGAAATTTGAAACTCGATCTTCTCACGAATTTTCCTTACGACCTGAAACCTCAGCCTCCGAATAACTCACAAAACCATGGGGAATATCGGTTATGATAAATTTTTATTATCACTTGATGACTAGATAATAATATAAAGATTCGTAATAATAACTGATTTTTTTTTTCGAGTTGCGAACATGCTACGTCGCGTACGAGCCTCTTTTTTCTCTCATTCGTAAGTACGTTAATTTTGGCGACGAAGTACAAATCGTTCCGAGCGGTCGACAACGTTTTTCTAGTTTCCAATTTCCTCTTTGGTTCTCCATATTTTCTCTGCTCCATTCTCGCAATGGCCGGAGCAAAATATTCGCAAATAAGTAAACAATGGATTTTGGGTTTTGGTAAAAAAAAAAACAGTGTGAGCGTCGGCTCAATTTTGGACGCGACCCTCGGAACGATTTTCTTTCTCAACTTATTCAACGAGTACGTTGTTTTTTGTTCTGTTGAATTATTCTTGTTATCGTATTAATAATTCTCGTTTTCCTCGATTCATACGGACGTGCTATTCGCAAATATAATATACAGCAGATACAATAAAATCTTATTATCGACTATTTACAATATGTCACTTCATATATCTAGCCTGACACAATTGTCGTTTACGACGACAATGATATCGCGATGTGCACGAGGATCGACTCCACCGGGCATTGTTGATGTTCATTTGTTTCTTATTCTTTAAATTCTTTATCTTTTCCTCATTTCGACTATTTATACGAATTATGAATTAATCGGTGAACACGACAATAGGGCACGAAGGGGTTGACGGAAAAACAGAGAGACGGACAAACGAAAATTAAGATCCTGTGCACGACGCGACGCGACAACACTATCATCTAACGAATCCCATTGGTTCAAGTCTATGATAACGGAAAACGAGGAACTTGTACATAAATATATATATTTATATATATATTTATATATATCTATATTTAAACCGTAATATCGATGCGTTATGGACTATGCTCGGTACGAATCGTCACTTCCCTTATGCTTGTGGATTATTTCACTCGTCATCGTATCCACGAGTGTGCAATTCGAAAACGTGTACTTCTGATCACGTCGAAGTAAAAAATAAACAATATTTCTTTCAATTTGTTTCTCGCGTAAATAAAAATCCGAATTATTTTCATTGCTTACGCATGAGGAGAGAATGTTATGGAAAATAACTGTGCTATCGAAATTTCCTGTTACCGATATCGTCTCTCTGAAGTTGGGCGAAGAATTTCAAGGGATTCCCCATTCGCGATGGTATATGAATTTTTAAAAATGCTGAAAATACATTCCAAAGGTAAATTGACGATAAATAATTAGTGAAATGAATGATCGACGTGACGAGAAACACACGGTTCACGAAATTTGTCAGCTTCCTTACGATGATCTTTTGTTTGTTGCTTTTATTGGCATTTTCGTGGCGAATTTATTTTCCGGAGGGTGTGGGATGGAGGTTTGTTAATTGTTATTTCTTTTTCTCTTGTATCAGGAGGGACGGTACACTCGAGTACAGTCTTAGAACAATAACTCTGTTGTCTCACACGCGATATCCGAGTGAAGTGGATTCCCGCGCGACGGACTGTTATTTTTCTATTCGGTATTCGTACGAGGAGTATTTTTTCTGATTTTTTTTGTTTATCTCTCTTTCTTGTTTTTTAATTTTTTGTGGCGGGTTATGTGGCGTAATGGGGATGGTGATGAGGATGCTGGGCAGGTTCGCCCAACCAAGAATCCGGAGATGGAGGGAAATCCGGATAACCACCAACCGGACCACCACCTCCTGGACCGCTTCCTCCTCCACTTCCGCCACTTACTCCACCAGGTCCTCCACCTCCGCTTGATTCGTTACTCAAATCCGACGCTGGTCCAGCTCCCATGCCGCCTGAACCACCTGAGAAAAATCGGTAAATCAAAATTATTCCAAGTTCATAGTCGAAAACGTAACATGACAAAATTAAATCAATGAAAAAATGTTGAAACCTGTTGAACTTCAACTTCGAGCATTAAATTCTTGAAAAAACAAATTTTATATTTAAAAAAAAAAATGGAAAATCGAGCAAAGACTCGTTTTCCGGCTTTACGAATAAGCCCGAATATCGAGTTTTTCGGAAATTTGAAAATCATGGTTTCTTACCTAATGTCGTGTACACGGAAAGTCCGGTGTCCGGTGGGTAAGGAAATTGAGGTGGTAACGAGGGCGAGCGTGATGTAGAGAGATAGGGTGGCGTGCCAGCGCCGAGGTAACCGCGACCTGGTCCACCCGGAGGGCCCGATAAGCCGGGACCGTTTCCTCCGGCTCCAGGACTCGTGCCCTCACCATCCAGACCCATATTCACCACTGTGCCATAACTATCGTTGCTCAGATCTGCAATCAAAATTAAAAGACAATTTTAAAGAAATTCTTCTACGATTGAATTTTTCCCATTCGTTATTTTTCATTCGACAAAATTCATTAAAGTTGCTCATTTTTTTGCCCTTCTAGCCACACTGTCAACAAACTCAATACACAATGAATTTTTAAAAAAATCTACAAATGATTCATTTTGAATTTTAAAAATTTTGAAAATTTCTAGAGAATCGTGCATGTTGCGAAGAAAATTGTAGATCAAAGGCTTAAATAATTGAATAATGATTCACTGAGATTATTCATTTACAATAAATGTCAGCAAGATTTTTGAATTTATGGAAATGGCAGCTCCGATGGTGCAAAGCAGTGTACGGAATGCTGTTCAACTTTTTTCATGGCAAATGTGAAGATTTTTTGGAAACATACGATTGCAAACGATATATCAGTGTAAAGAAGAATAAAATATTGGAGACCGATAAAACGTCGAGAGTTTTTGGGTGCGGAGTTTTGTGCGGACGGCAATCTTTGTGAAATCTCGGGCTCGTACGAGCTCTGGCAGTTAGCCGAGAGCAATCTCCTGAATATTTGAAGATGGTGTACGCGAAAGTGAGATGCCTTTTCCACGTGAAACACAGTGAGCTAGACCTACGAGGGTGGAAGATCGAGAAGACGAGGGTGAATCGTGGCTCAACCCTCCCTCCTCCGCCTCTTCATCCCATTGTTCGAAAGCTTGCACTTCTAACGTCCGCCCCTCACTGCCCACGCCCAGATAACAAATTTCAAGGGTCTTTACTGTCTGCATGGAGACCCTCGTAAAAAAATTATCTATCCAATGAAAATCTAACGATTCTCCTGAATTTTTCACAAGTTCAACCCGAACGAATGACTCATTAATTAAAATAATTTACTTTTAATTTGTCCTTGAAGTTAAAAAAGATTTCTGTCGTTTAATTAATTATCTTGGAATAATTTTTATCGGAAAAATAAAATTGGTCCCAACTTTTTTTTATCAAATGTTTCCGACGAGTTTTTTTTTTATTTCCATTTTCCAAATTGCATTTTTTTGTTAACTAATTTTTCTTTCTTACACGTTGAATAACATTTTTCATCGATTTTGTACGAAAAAATGAAAAAATGTGTTTACCGTGATGGCCAAAGGACGAGTCAAGATCGATCTTGAGTTCGTCCTTATCGAGGAGCTTGTCATGCCTCGGGGAATGTCCACCAGAACTGCCTCCTTTCATGTTACGGAAGTACTGAGACCATCGCGTTCTTCCGGCATCTTTTTTCAGCCTCTTTTCTTTCGCCCTCCTGCAAAACATACGAAATTATTTCATTAATTAACCTTCAGCTTTACGAATCTTTTCAAAAGTTAACATTCGATAGCTGCGAACTTTTTCGATTGTTAAAAATAGTCAAAAGCGATAGAAATATAATTCTTTCATTGTTATTACGTGGTCATGGTTTTCGTGGATTTTCGCGATCGAGAATTATCAAAAAAATGTCTAAAAAGAGTAAATTACAAAAAATCCTGAAATTTATGTGTTCAACTTTTTTTTTCATACCTATTTTGGAACCAAACTTGTACGACGCGCATATCGAGGCCTGTATCTTGCGACAGTTGTTCCCTCACGTGTCTCGCTGGTTTTGGACTATTGTTGTAGGCGAGCTTCAGGGTTTCTAACTGTTTGGCCGTAATTGTTGTTCTTGGCCTTTTGTTTGGTGGCTCGCCGTCTATGCTCCCACCGTCAGCCAACTCTACAAATCAAAATGAAAATAAATGAATAATTTAACAGAGTTTCGAAACTGCACTTTCCCATGACAAAAACGACACTTTATTCAAATTTTTGAGAAATACTAAAAATAAACTGTTCACTATTTTAATTATTGTCGAAAAGAAAAATGGATTATTTTTTACAACGAAAAACTTGTGTAATTGTTCCAACCTCCAATAAATAATTTCATAACTATTTAATCGATTGATTTTTCACTCCAGACTCCTCCGAAAATCCTTTTTTTTTGCAATTTTCTGATTCCTTTTGGTTGATAAATTGTTTATGATTAAATTCATGAAATTTCCGTAAAGACGCGGTGCCGCGTCTCTAAACGATTGTCCTTTCACTCCAAAATCCTCCGAAAAACCTTTTTTTTGCAATTTTCTGATTTTTTTTTGGTTGATAGATTTTTTATGATTAAATTCATGAATTGTATAGTGTTTATGTTCGGAAAAGTAGTTTGTCCAGGGTTAAGTAAATACGCAATGAAATTTGTACCTTTCGCTTTGGCCTCGTAATCTGGTTTACAAACGAGCTTACGGTCCTCCATTAGATAATACTGATCACCGGTATCGAGTTGTCGTGAGCAAAGAGCGCAGGAGAAACACGTCAGATGATAAACGAGTTCTTGTGCTCTTCTCACTACCTCGGATGGCGCCAATCCTTGGCCGCAGCCCGCACATTTTGTCCCGAAACGCCTGCCACACCAACAACACACAACATTTGACATTACATTCACAAATAAAACAATCGTTATATCGATCATGTAATACACGAATCAACGATTTCCAATATTTATTAATCTAATAAACGAAACAATGAAAAAATTGAAAAAACAAATGTGAATTTTTTTTTTTCAAATCACTGCATGCGATTAAAAAAACTGATGATAGAGAAAAAACATGAAAGTCCCTTGTGTTCGAAGGGCTGGGAAAGAAAAAGTATGGCGTCTCGTCGTCGTTGAGGGAACAATAAGGGCGGGGGATGATTCGTGTCTCCCGCGATACGAGAAAAAAAAACGACAAGATACGAATAGCAGGGAATCTTTCCAGTGACAATCAATACTGCGTTGCTGGAAAGGCGTGAAGGCTCTTTCTTGAAGAAACTTTTCTGCGCGCTCCTTCCTCTGCTTTCTCTCTTTCGACGAATCCATCGAACCCCTTAATGCAACCCCTTTTTTTATACGCCCACCCTTAGAGTTCGGTACGATCCTTCGAAGGGACTGCGTGGAATGATTTATGGATATTTGTCGGAAAGATAAAAAAAAATTTGGTCAACGCCTCAACGAACACAAGCTGAACGAACAATATTGCAAATTAACGATGTGAAAATATTCAAAAATGATAAAAATCAGGGAATTAATTTTTTTCATGAATCCAGAAACTTTCAAGATGATAAAATCATGTTATTAATATTTAAATTTGATGCTTACTTGTAAAAGTCGTCTTTGCAGAAAACGTGACCGTTTTTCGCGAAACACTTGTTGGTTAATCTGGCCCCGCAGTCTCGGCAGGTGAGACACCGCGCGTGCCAGCATCTCTCGAGTACCCTCAAGACGTACCTGTCCAAGATGGCTTCTTGACATCCTCCACATTTTGGTATCGTCGCTGTTTTTTTTTTTCATCAGCCAGCAGCAACATCGAGAAAAAACATACAGAAAAAAAATGATTTTTTAATTTTTATTCTCACAGATAGTTGCCTCGAGAAGTTTTCATAAATTTTTATGGGATTCATAATTCGAACCATTTTTTTTTTGTCACCATTGTTCTCGATGCATGAATATGTGGAGTTTTTAGACTTTCGCAATATTATTCACAATCCCTGCGTTTATTGCAATTTATAAATGAATAAATAAATTTATTGCAATTTAAAACAAATAATTTATAAATTATGATTTTATGAATTTCTAAATTAATTTCGTCTCTACATATTTTTTTAGATTGCGCTAATTTTTTTTTCTTCGAGCAACGCCGAAGAATATATTTTCTTTGGATATTGAAATTGGAGGCAATAAATTATAAAACATACAATGAAAGTATCAACATTTTAATTTCCAACTGACTGCTTCGATTTTTTGTAAATTTTTTTTTTTGGTTATATTTCGATATTTATCGAAATTCGGATGAGTAAACTTACAGAGCAATACTTCGGGAATATTTCTGGGCAGAGTGATTTCGGCGAGTGGATGATCAGCGAAAGGATGAAATTCTCGAGACGAAAGATTGAGATTGCTGTTGTGATGTGACTCGGGGCTACTTTGTGGTGGAGTCAAAACTTCGCTTCGACTGCGATAAGATCTGTCGAGTGGTAAGCCGACGTTACAGCCCAACATCTCGATACCGATCATTTTAAAAAGTGATCACAGAATCTCTCTCCACGCAAAAAACAAAGGACACGAAAGGAGAGAATCCAACAATATATCAATCACAAAATGTCCTCATTCTCATAAAGTTTCGTCATAGAGTTTCGAAAGTGAAAATGAAACCGATTTTTCGATTTCTGAATATCAATGACGATCAATCGACAATTAATCACTTCGATTATCGATTACTCTTATCACTATTATCACAAAATGTCACGCACTGCTGCACATTCATAACCGCAGCCTTGTCAACCAAGAAAAAATAACGAATACGTTTTTTTTCGTCATTCGTCGTCGATAAAAAAAAAACGATAATTAACTAATTAAGACTCCGGAAATAATTCATAAACTCATAGAACTGACGTTTGTCGGAACGCGCGTATTTATGAAAAAGAAAAAAAAAGAAGAAACAAAATACGTTATCGTGGAGTTGACAGGACGAGAGCACGCGCGAGACTGTTGGCTCGCCACAGTTGTGCTCGTGCGCACGTGATCCCTTTGGAGGGTGAGCATCATATCGCCCGCGGGGGTTGCCGGAATCGTGACGAGAATGAGAGAGAGAGGGAGAAATGAACATCATGCTTAAGGGGTGACTGGGTGTGGTCGCAACCCTCTGCCATTCATGTGAGTCTGGCGATTGGTCGGTAGATCGACCGCCTCCAGTATGGCGCGAGCTTTTCTACCCCTTCGGATATACAATGTATACACTTGTTTAGCAACCCTTTTGCGAGCGAACGACTTGACGCGCATAAGGCGACGAATTGGCAGAAAAAAAAAAATATGAAAAAAATGCTAAGAAAACATGGAAATACTTATCATCGCTGTTTACTTGGGTGTATGAATGTACAAATAATAAATAAATCGTCCAAAAATAATGAATGCTCATTGAAACGTCGCGATTTTTATGGACATCGACTTCATTCGTACAAAAAATCTTTATTGCCTCGATAAATTGCACAGAAGAGCCTTCTTCGAAGTATAAAATCTGTGAAATTATCGCTTGGATGTTTTTTTGAATTGAAATTATAAAAAATTTGACGAAAAAACATTTTTTTAAAACGTATACAAATTCATTTATTTATTTTTAGAAGAGAATTCCAAAAAAATTAACGAATTGTTGAGATTTTTTGTATTACGTTCGGGAAGAATGGGGTTTTTCGCGTGACAATTTTCGAACGTAACAGTTCTCCAAAAGAGTTGCCGATCGATTCTTTTTCTTTGCGTTTCGATTTCTATTCCTAAAGTTTTTTTTTTTTAAATATTCGATGAAGGATCGAAGGAATTTTTGACATCGATCTTTTTTCCAGAAATATTGACGTGACATTTGGATTTTTAAAATTATCGTGCAAACCATCGTCTTTGTATTTTCAAATTCATTACCGTATTCGCGATATTTACGATATTTTAGTTGAAGCGTGAAGAAATGCGGAATGAAAAGACATTCCCAGGATATTCCGATACAGGAGTCGGGGGCGCGATGGCGAATAGAAAGAGGGATGTGTGTGGGGTTGCCTTGGCAGCGTTTGTGAAGAAAATTGCGACGGCGCGATGGCGGCTTGAGAAAAAAGTAAGAACGAAAGAAAAAAAATGTATCGTGGAATTAAGGAAACGGAAAATTCAACCGACAGAGTCGAGGGAACGCCATTTTCTAATCTTGCATCTTTAGAGTTTTCCATATTCCGTACAGTGTATATATATGAATATATCGTCTTCCTATTTACCAGTTTCTTTGCTACGATAAATAGACTTTATGCTTGAGCAGTGGGATAAAAAGAAAAATTCAATGCTTCCGAGACATTTTCATTCCCTCCTTATTTCTTTATTTTTCTTACTTCTTTCATCCCCCGAATACCATTATTATTTCAGTTCTTATTGTTAGTACCGCAATAAACAACAATAATTGTCGCTAAATTTGAATTTTTCACCATCACCAATAAAATCCCGTACAATCACAGCTCTAGCAGGAAACTTTGTCAATAAAGAAAATAAATCATAATATTTATACAAAGGCAAATAATTAACAAGGAATAAGCACCGTTCATGTTTTTTTTTTTTATTTATTAATTTTTCAGAAACCGGTACCTTAAGCGAAAAATTTGATTTTTTGTTGTAAAAATCGATGTACAATTTATATTGACGTATGGTTTTAATTACAAGTGTGATTGAAGGTTGATTATAATATTTATGGGGACGATTATGACGGAGAGGTTTACGAGGATAAAAAGGATCCTTCGCGTGGCACTCGTTAATAGATGTCACCTATATATGCAAAGTTACGAACCATCTGTCGTGACTCGGTCCATATATATGTATATTCGTATGTAGAGGAGAATACGAAAAGCCAGACGACAGGAGGGAGGGTGTCGAATATACGCGACAGCAGTAAAGTAGCTGGCACGAGCGCGTGATCGTCAGGTGGAAAATCGTGGCTTCTTCACGGTGCGTTAACTGATCCCTCCGTACAATACACATACGAGTAAAAATGTCTGTATAGATATAATATTTCATAGATATTCATGGATGCATTTAACTACATGAGAAGGGGAGCGAAAACGCAGCGATCTTGAATCCCATTTGTCTGTTTGATCCGCGATATAGAAAAAGCCTCGAAAAATCATGCAGATGCCCAATTTTCTACATCGATATAAACGTCAAGTTTATGAGCCACGCGAGAGACAGAGACTGCCGCACCAGAAATACCCATTGTATTTGAATAATCATCCAGATTGCTAGGCAAATTTTCGGCCAAGATTCCAAATGCTTCATAGGCAAGGGGATTGTTCCAGACCACCCTGATTCCCCGATATATCATTTATCTATGGACTACCTACCATAAAAAAAAAACATAAAAGATAACGAGTGGGCGTCCATAAAATTTATTCAACCAAAATTCAAGTATCGGTGTAAATAAATTTTGGTATTCATTCAGCTATTCCAATCGACGAAAGAAACGACAAAAGATCGATCGAATTTTGAAACAAATCGACTTCCACATATAATTTCAAAAATTTTGAAGAATACCAAAAATCAGTAAACTGTTGAATTAATAAATTGAAAAATATCTGAATCTGAAGCGCTGTTTATGGATAAAGAAGAATATGCGATGAAGCTGCATTTGGTGAATATTCCATCGCCAAAATGCCGGAAAACCATAAGAATCTGCAAAAGACTGTAAAAATTATGGAAATTCTCGCGGACTTACTAATCGAAGGTTAACAGATCGCGTCATGGTACATGGAAAACGAGATTGAACAGAAAAGAAGAAAAAATATATGAAATTCTATGGGCGGGTAATAAATCATGGGAGTTGCCAAAATACATTTAAATGAATTTAAAGGTTGCGCGAATTACGGGCGGCATATATGCATATGGTGTAGAACGGTGGTCCCGTTAGGCGCCACGAAAGAGGGCTCTTGATGTGATCCAGGCAGCGGTATAGAAAAGGGGCTATAATAACGCGTATCGAAAAATCCACCCCTTGGTCTATATCCATATGTAATATCGCCCATAATATTCTCTCGCAACGTGTACGAACAGCAGATCCGGTTAATGTGCCTTTGACAGTTGGCTTTAAGGCCGCAGAAGCATCCAAAAGCGAGAAAAAAGGTCTCTCGATATTTTGGACTTTGTGTGGCCAAGTCATGAATGTCAAACATGTCGCTTGAGGCACTTAATAATCTATGCACAATTGTATCGATACTCCGATTTCTTTATCCTGATAAATGTGATTCACGCAAATATATCGGCTGTACAGATGTTCCACAGAATCTCATGGTCCACCATTCGCATATGAGTTTGAATCTATTTTTCAAAATAAGTTCAAAGGGTGGAAATAATATTTGTATCCCTTAATGGGCTTCATATGAATTTAAAAAAAAAAAGTCTCCCCGTTCAAAATAGAATCTCTGGGGAATTTAATGGAAACTGACTTTTTGGCTGTAAAATTCGAGCTTTTCAAGGTCAACGAGAAATATATTGAAAGGCTCGATAACACGGTGAGAAATTCAGAAAAAATGACTCTGTGGTCACCGAACGAAGCAGTGCGACTTCGTCGGAGGTTGCTGAACGTTGGTGATCGCGCAGCTGATGATTCGTATGTTTGGAAAAATGATTGTTCTTTTTGAAAGAAACAGAGTGAAACATTCAGTGACTATGAACGAACACAAGGTGTTGGACTAAAAAATGTATGTTTATTTGTGTCGGAAGATTTGAATGATGCAGAGTGGGTGATAGCGGGTTAATAACGATTCGCAGATTGTTCATAATCTTTGAGGATTGTGGAATGTTTGACTTTTGAGAAGAGGAAAAAATGTGTAGGAAAAAAGAATGTGTGGGAGTAGAGCGTGATGACGAGTCACGCTACGATAAATCCAGTGGAAAAAGTTGGAAGAGCCGAGGAACAGACGGTTTGTCATTTGTTTTTAATAGTGAGAGGTAAAAGAGAGAGAGAGAGAGCGAGAACGAAAGAGATAGGCGGAGAAACACAGAAAAAGAAAGAAAAGCGAAAAAACGTGGAGGGCGACGAATATAGAGAGAAAAAAATAAAGAGATAGAAAGAAATTGCAGTGAATACAAAAAGACTCGGCACGGGTGCTGGTGAAAAATATATGTTCAGCCCTTTATCGCGTCGAAACTCTACGCTCCACATCACACACAACCCCTAAATCCGCGTCAACACCCCAACATCAGTCCGAACCCAAAGAGCTTACAATACGAAAACTCGTAGACTGCGAGAACGACGACGACAGGTCTCGCTGATTGTCGTGCCCTTCTCGCTCTCTTGGTCAACCCTCAGCCATCCACGTCTACTCAAAAGTACCGAAAAATAACAATTCACGTATTTACGATTCGTCTTTCCAAATTTAGTCTCTTTTTCTCTCTGCATAATTTTTTCCTATTTTTATGAAAATATCGCTTGCCAAATTCGCGACATGTCGAAGGATGTTCCAAAGTTATTAATAATTGATTAATTGAATCGAATTCCGTGCCTGCTGCGTTGTCGAGTTATCGTTATACGTTCGCGGAGACGCACATTTTTCTCGAGTCATAAATATGCAGTGTATGGAGCTCGTGCCCCATGGCCAATAACATTAATAAAATCTAATATTTTCCATTCAATAAAACGCCAACGAGGCGATATGGAGGTTTATGGCCTCGGTTAGCGAGTGGCTTCTTTTTTGTCCAAGAGGGTTACGAAGAAACATTTGGCTCGGCGTTTTGCTTGCACAGTACGGTATACATTACTGTGTTTTCTCGTATGCGATTCATCTGTATACAGGCTTACGAAAAATCAAGTGGAAATTGTGCAAATAAGTATGAAATCCGGACAATGTGCCCGCGGAACTGACTAATACGAGAACGGCTGCTCGGTGTTTTCAGGGGAGGACGAGAACTCTATATATTCATACATATATATATATCAACTATACGTACATGAACGTACATAAAAACGAGGGATCATCACCGATCCCCACCCTCCTGTCTGCTCCGAATTTATCCCCTTCGCAATCTCGCACACCAAGCTTTCACTCCTTTCTATATGAGATGATGATTCTTTGTCCTCTCTGTATACTCACACACTCGGATTGTCTACGAATGGCACTTCAGATACAGATACACAAAATCCGCGTCAAGTGCGTGATAGCGAAGAGTCAAATTACTATTTTTCTATACGACAATTCCTCATACAGAGCACCTCAACAGCCCCGAAAAATATTCATTAATGATAATCATTACAATTAATTTTTTCAGAACTTTTAAGGACAAAATGTGCACCACCCTCAGAGAATTTAAAAAGGTTTCACCACGTTAAAGTTGAGATATTTATTTATGAAAATCACAATTTTCAGTAGTTTCTCATAAGAGCGTGTGTTAAAAGTTGCAATTTTCAACATTGAATATTTCGATTTCTAAATGGTGAAGCCTCTTAAAACTTTGCATACACTTTTGTGTAACAAAAGTCGTAAAAAAATCGGTCGTAACATTTTTTCGAAATTTTGTTTATTATATAACAAATACAGATTACCTCGGACGATCTTGAATTTAGAGTATGTTGTTCTTTAGTCAATTTGTAACAACTTTTTCTAATGAACTTAGGCTCGAAAACCATTTTGTATGTAAGAAAAACTGAGAATAAAAATTTAGATTTGACCGTCGCCATACAACGTCCTTAAAAATCAAAGAAACGCAAATCCGTGTAAATTTTCTTGCAGGAGAACATTTTTTTCGGGTGTTAAGTTTTTTGACAAAAGGGCAAAAGATTGGCAATTGCGATTCGATTATTTTTGGGATTTCTTTCTCGAGGCCATTGCGGGTGAAATTGAGGGTGGGCGAGCAAAATTTTGTATTAATTTATCGCCGAAGAAAGAGGATACGAATAATGACATACAGAAGCCGAGGGGTGCGTCGGATTATGCAACAGAGCCGCCTAAAACGTGTTTGCTTGCAAGTGTCGATTGGAAATGACCGAGTGGTTGTACGCGCAAGAGAGAGGACGACCGTGAAAGTCGAAGACAGGAAAATATATGTCAGGACCCCGAGAGTTTTATCGTACATCAATCGCTTAGCCAACCCATTAGCCAGACGTTTACGTGTAACAGACGGTGGATTATATGGCTGACACATCGATGGGCGAAAAAACTGTCGAATCCCAGTTCGATCTTGCCAAAACCTGCTGCGAATTCGTTTAAACCTCCAGCCATTGAATTGATCGATGACCGGTCGATAAACAGACCAATAAATCCATCAATCAACGAGTATAAATAACTGAGAATCCATTTTTAGGATAAATTTATTCATTAGCGTCTAAACATTTGAACGAATGAATAAATAAGTGGCGACGAACTTCTAATGCAGTCGTCGCGTGCGACCGACGAGAGGCTTCCGTTTTTTTTTATATTGAAAAACGCCTCGGCGTCTCATGAACGCCAACACTTTAGCAACAATGTAAAAAAGTGGATTTGCGGTAATAAATAAATTTTATATGACAAAGAATACTTTATCGTGAACATTGCGATAATAATAGTCGAACTGTCCCGATTCGAATTGACACATACAAATGCACACACTTCTCGGTCTAATGTATAAATATATCGATGTATAAACACAACGAGTGAGGGCATTTAGACAGTACATTAAGGAAATTGCGTGGACTCGTTTAAATCGCCACCCTGGTTGGATCCATCACTCGAGGGGTTGTTTTTCTCTCGTTCCAACGAATACACACATGTGACGTGAGTCTCTTTTCACGAAGGATTCAACGTCCCATAATCGTTTATATACTCGTGAGTGCTACAAGTGTGTCTCTGTATAGATTAGCACTACGAATGGGCGAGACATTTTTTTTCAAAGCACGAAATACCTGGCGCGATGTACAAGGGTGAAAAGAGCGAAGAAGAGAATATAAAAGCCAGTACGTTTATTGTGTACGAAGAGATGATGGCAGATAAGATCGGGCGAGAAGATTGGCCAAGTAGAAAAAGCTTTTGTTGCATCATCTCATACCGAATAAACTTTGTGCGAATGATATTTTGACTTTTATGGAAGCGTTACATGCAGCAAGACATCGTGAACTTTCGAGCAGTACTTTCCCTCGAAAATAGTGGAGAACGAATGATGCAGAAAATAAAATTTCCGCTCATGAAACTGGCTGAACTTGTCTGAACGGAAATTCACCCTTTCACGTGCATGCCTTTTATATGGGGGAATTAATAAAATAAATAAAAAAACGTTTATGTACGATTTCGTTGGAGGAAAACTCTCGGATTAATGAGAAATAAACATGGCGAAAATATGAGGTTTTAGTTTTCATGGAAATACTATGGGAAATGTGATGATTTTTAAGAGAGATAAATGTTTACAATACTTCGTGGCAAAAATAGTGGTGCTAGGAAGTATACGATGCATAAAAGTTGCGGGATTATACCTACGGATAATTGTGTGCGCAACCAAGTTCGTACCAGGGAGTAAGAAATATACTCTTTGCATGGGGATGCTTAGCAAATTTAGCTGTGTACGTGTAAATAAATGAGAATTCACCGTAAAGCAGAGGTGGCATGTAGTGCGAGACAAGTAGGGTCAACCGAACTAAAGCGAAGCACTCGAAATGGGGGTGTTAAGGGGACAATATATGCTCCGCACGTATATAGGGTGGAGGATGCCTTTAATCTATTACCGCTCTGTTCGCCAAGTGGCTTCTTGTTATACCCTCGTTTCGGGGATAAAGTACTTGCGATGCATACTCCATCTTAATATCGCTTTTACTATATTCACATTTAAACAGCATTTGTGAGACGGTTTGTGCAAGTATTTTCAAATGCCTCGGTTCCATTCCGAGTTTTGCAAATAAAAACTTATGAATCTCAACTCGGAACCGTGAGAATTAATAATTCGAGGTTTTTGCAATGAGATTAATTGTTTTTTTTTTATTGAGGGAGTTGTCAAAGTTGTTTGCGTTGAATTTGCGTTGTAAAAGTAATTGAGAATTAATTTGATGAATTCTTGGATCAAATTTGTTTGTATCAGAAAAGTTTTCGTGGTGATATAAAAATTGGAATTAATTTTTCGCAAGGATAATTTCAGCTGAGGTCTTCCTGAATATTTGGAAAAGAGTTTCATGATTTTTTTGATTTCGTGCGGGTACCAATTATAAAATCAACGTACGTGAAGTTGTTTCGAGCCAAGTGACCCGAGAAGGTACGGAGTTCAGAGTAAAATTACTTCCGGCAGATTCGTACGCTTATGAGCGATTCCACCAACCGGAAGTCAATGACTCGGACGTCGTAGAGAGGCAGAAAATTTGGTGCTATTGACACAATTATATTTTTCTTTCTTACACTCGAGTAAGCACCAGCTGGTTTGTTGGTTTCTATGATTGACGTCGAACCAACGATGCATACAGTGCATCGACATCAAATTTGTGATTTTTTAATAAAACGTATCGTTTCGAGAAATCAAAAAAATTCATGAATGAATATCAAATCTGAATCTATTGCGAACTTTAATATTCTCTACAATAAGTAGTGAATTGCAGAAAAAAAATGAAAATTTACAATAATTTTAAAAAGATCGTAAGGTTTTGTCTCCTTTTGCAGAAATTGCCAGATTTTTCCGAAATTCCAAATAAATGTCACACTTTTTTAAACTGTACTTTGGACTCCATGGGCGCTTACAGATTTAGCATGGGTGGATTTCCATTTTGTTACTATTTTAGTGATGTTTGGATCCGATCTTTTTTTTCACCAGGAATATTAAATTCTTATGAGATTCTTACTGTACCCACGCGCCACACGAGGCTGGGTCGATTTCAGAGAATGGTGCGCTCAAAGCGGGAAGGATATGGAAGCGAGCAGCTGGTGGAAACCTTGCTTGTACAGGATCCTGTAAAGGGATCTCGGTTGGGGTACATCGATGAAGGCTGTAGATGCGCTTGTCAGCCGGACAGACACCCCGAAACCGTACTCGTTTCTTTTCATAGCCTTTTTGCTCGCACATGTAACTTTTCCAAAATACACAACACCAGACATTTGAATGAAGTCTCAAACCGAAGTAGACTCTAATTAAGATTTGTTATTGAACGGGGTTTCGTTAATTTCAATCAATTTCAATTCTCTTCGGGTTTCCCAACAGCTTTTTCGTAGATTTTCAAGAGAAAATCAATTTTTCAACCAGTCGCCAAAAATAATTCACTTGAAAAAACGCCGTAGTTGAAAAAATTTGAAATTTCCATACACAAGATAATATAGAACGTCGAAAAAATATTGTAAAAAAAATTACAAACGAGTGTGAAATTTGGAAAGAGCTGGAAAAACTGCATGTAGGAATTTTCTGAGGCGCAGTAGGTCGCGCGGTTTATTGCAAAATTGATTATCATGTAATTCTTGTCAAGTACCTCGATATGCTTTTTCCCAGCGTTATAACAACGAAAAATTAATGAGTGGAATTTCCTTGACAGGCGAATAGCTGTAAAAGACACGAAAGCTTTCGTAAGCGTGGGTTTTGTTGAAAGATCTAGTTGACATTGGGCAAACCGAGTTCTCACATTATATCAGTGGACTAATTCCTCTGGGACGAGTCGAGGAAGGAGGGAAGAGCAAGCATGTAGCAATACTCACACAAATATAAATATAGGTACGTATATTCGCGAGGGATTTATGGGAACGTTGCGGAGTCTCGTGTGGCGAAAGTGTATACAGTTTATTGCCAGGAGTATCGAATGTACGTCGTAGCATATTGTGTCGAACGACCCATGAGGTTTTACCGTGTGAGAAGTCGTCCTACAGCCCTTATACATGGGGTCCTTACATCCACCTACCAACCACGCATCGGTTACATCACACAAGCATTCGCCCTGCTTTTTGTTTTACCTTTTCGCCCACTTTTGTCTTTTATCATACAGGCTGGCTAAAAACTCTATCCTATTTGACAATAAATACGCCAATAGGCTTCGCGATAATGAGGTCAAGAAACTGTGAAGAGAAAAGTTGGTGCATTATGGTTTCTCTTGCTTTTAAATTCGTTATCGCTGATTAATTGATTTCTAATGACTGATAATGATGCTGGTCGCGAGGTTTAACAGCCTCGGGCAAGGACAATACTTGGATGGGTGACTACTGCATGGATGAGCCATGCCTCAGCCTGCAAATCGATCGCCCGGTCTTTTTATGGGAATTTTGTGTGTTATCAGGACTGCGAGTTTTTCGGTAGACTTTTGGGACGGCCTGTACTTTTTGTTGCAGGACTCCCCTGCTGTTTCCCGTCGAAGAGACAACGCACTTGCAAGTGTTTCACGGACCATTGTGTTACGATGCGACGTTTACGCTCGTCCCGGAACGCAACGGGAACCATCAACAGAAAGAAGAGTATCAGCAAAGCTGTAGAATATTAAGAGCCACTGCTGCTGCACACTCGCTCTTTGACTCTCGATGGGACCCTTGGGTCAGCTTTGCCCAAGTGGACTAAATTCTCCCGAATTCATTCTCATGCTACGTTCCCGGGTTGGTCTTTGCATTGCGGAATTTAAATGTGACTGCGGATACTTAACAATTATTCATTGATTTATCAAAGAGAGTGAAGCGAGTCGATGAAAATCTTGGGTTCAAAGTTTGAGAACTGTTTTTTTCGGATTCTCCACATCAGAGACATTATTCTCGAGAATTTCATGGCCGGCTGTCAGTGGAATGAATAAATGAACTAGAACACTTCGTGAACAAACGAATTCCTTATTCTGCAACGCAATCCGAGCCACTAAAGTTTGAACGACTTCTAAATTATTCAGCCTAAATGCAGACGCCTAAAAAATTGTGATTGTTCGTGAATAATGCAAGTTAATAGACACCCTTAAGAAAAAATGGGATTCTAAGGGAGTTGCGGGTACAAATGGTCTTTGTTTGAAGGAATGAGTAAAAAAGTAGGCATTAGACAGCAGCACGTGGATTGGGAGTGGTGGAAGGCCGGGAGAGTACTTATACATAGTAAACCAGCGATTTTGAGGCGTTCTTGCTCGAGTACTGGCTTTGCCACGAGCCGCAGACGCCGAGGAAATCTCAAGGGAAATCAGGGAGGAACAGCCAGTAGTGTATAGCCTTTGCAGTGTGCGTGATCGCACGGTTGTACGACTTGTACGACCTGCACGTGTACCAAAGTTACACACATGTCTATACCCACGGCACACCATATTATATATATTTTTTGAACGTTAGTTCGCAACCAACCGCACACTTCAAAGCGCGCTTTCCTTTACTCTCTCCAATTTTCACGATTCTAGCCGCGCGGTTATCCGCATAAAGAAGAGTCGAACAAACAAAAAATAACATTTTTACTGACGAAAATTTATTTCACTGCAAAGCTTCCCAACAAATTTTGAGGCTATTTTGTGGCTTTTTTTACTTTACCAACAAAGCTACATCAAAAGCTTTACATTTGTAAACACTTTACAGACGCGTCATCTACGCTTTTTTTAATTATTTATTTATTTATAGAAAAACTAAAAAATTCGAATGAATTTTATTATCAAAATCGAAAGAAATGGTCGATTTGGTTGATTTTTGTGAAACTTCATTAAAAAATTTAATCACCTTTTTATATAGACACTTTGAAAAAATAGAAGATGCTGAAAAATGGGAACCTGAGGAAATTTTCTGTTGACTGTTTCAGTGCAATTATCGGGGCATGCTCGTTGCAATAAAAGGGTCACTTTTGTTCAACACGTGTCATCGGATTGATCGTTATTATCTGGTCGTTGGTATTACTTTGCAGAGTAAATCCCGAAACTTAAGTCAGAGACACGTTACACTTTTACGTACACAGACATTCGTTCGTATATTTTTGCTTGATGAGCACTCTGAGAGAGTTTGACATGTTTCGCGAAGGGTCATTTATTTGCTGCACGTTCTTGGGACGTGGATTTTGAGAGACGAAGAAATATACCGAGCAAATATAAACGGAGGACGAATTTTTGTGTGGGAATCAATATAAATATATGGAGGCACGACAAGTCGGAGGTAATTAAGGGAGAAACCACCAGCGTGCATGTTTTTCCCTAGGGATACGTATCCCTATACACACAGATATATATAAATATGCAGCAAAGTTGAATAAAATCCGGATCGTTCCCTCGCACAGCATCCCTCGAGAGAATCGCCAGACCCTCGATTCACCGAGAGAAAAGAGAGAAAAAAGGATGCAGTAGACTGCACCAATGACGAAGAAGAGAAACTCGCAAATCTCCGACCCTTTTTCTCTCTCGATAAATATCCAAAGCTCGCGTCAATGATTGCAGTGATCAGAGATAAGGAAAAATTAGCAGAGAGATATTCAATCGCGGCGAGATCTTTGTCAGCGCGATACCCGTGGAAATTGAAATAATGTTAAGAGATTAGTCGCTGATTCGTGAGAAATTACTCCAGCACGAAATCCGAAAAGGATTTCATTCTATTCCTATTTTTTCGTAGTAACGAATAAATTAAAAGAAAAAAAAAAAACATTTATTTGCATTGTTTTTTTCAGATTTTTCAGCCCTCCTGCGATTCACTATTTTTTATTCTAATTACGAAAATATTTCAAAGGTTTTTGAGTTGCCCACTTTTTGTATCCGAAAGGTAATGATTCGGATTTGTGACATTTTTCCCATAACAATATTTTCTAAGCGGGATTCGCGTCGATGCCTCGCCAAGTCTGGTTGGAAAAAAAATGACGAAAAATTCGTTAAAATTTGTTTTTATTCAAGTTACGTGATGTCGAGTTTTACGTAAAGTTCAGGAACATCGATAGATGCGTTTATAGTATGAGGGCGAAATAGTAGGACGGAAGAGGTAGGAGAATTGGCGCTCGAGTTGGGTAATCAAGCGTAATGCCTTCGTGAGCTGTGCAAGCTGGCCCATTATAAATGTGTAGGTGTGTGTCTTTCCTCACGCAGGCTTTGGTATTGGTGACGTTAATGATGTCCCGAGAGAATATATAGTCCTCTACGTACGTAATCCAGTCAGTAAAGCTCTCGAGTACATCGAGTGTGTCTGCACGTGCGAAAACAACGTTTCTCGTTTGTTCGTAGTACGAAGATTAAGTCATGACAACAACAACAACAAAAAATCAACAAAATTTTAATTGGTGCCATTGGGATTATTATTATTATCAGGATTATTAGATTTATTGGTTAGACTGCAATTATTCCACGAGTTTAAAAGGATTAGTTGGATAATTTGATATACGAATCGACGTTTTAATGGAATCATTAATTTTCGTCGTAATCGCGATTTTTTCAATAAATTAGCGAGTCTCTCAATTTATCGGTACAACTAATCTTACCAAATCGTTGGAAATTTTTGGGTCAACGAGATTGAAATACTTCGAAGAAAAAAGACGGAGTTGTACTCGATCGTAATGTTTGGATCGAATTATTTATACAATTAGCCTCGACGATGAATTGAGATTCATTCAATGATGAAGGGAAATGGACAGTCCGTCGGATCGAAGGGTTTTTTTTTTTTTTTAATTTTCAGGCTCCCTTCGATCTTTCAAGGATGCAAATTTTATTCGAAAAGCTTTTCCACTGAGAGGATTATTTTTGGAGCAATAAATAACCGTATCTTAATTAGTAAAACAGCGCGGAAACGACTGTAATAAATCTACTCTGAAAAATCATTAGAGTCATGTCCATAATCATAGTTATTTGGTAATGAAAAAAATAATTATGACATCAATTAATTAGTAGATTCGTATCGTCAATAAAATAGCGACATGAAAATTTCTGTGGGATCGTAAAGCAAGTGTTTATTCATGAGGACACTGCGACCGGTTGTACGCACTTATGAAAATTCCACGATCTCGTCATAATTTGTCTCGAGGATGACTGATACGTCGCACGTGACTGAAAAAAAGCGTGACCGCGAGCGTTCGGTGACTCGAACGCGTGCATTATATTCTCTTATCATACTCTCCGGCACGAAAGCTTTTATGCCATTATACGTGATCCTCACCCATACACAGACACCTTAACATTCAGTCAGGTATGTGAATGTACAAACACGAGAAAAAACGAACTAGCAATAAATCATAAATTACTGCTCATTATTATAATTACACGTGAGTGGTCTTCTCGGTCACAAAAAGAAAATTTTTATCTATGAATGTACATAGAAATGAGGAGCCTCTCGTGTTATCGGATGAAAACGAATCGATTCGGTATGCTTGCGACGGAGGAGTAGGCCCGCACCTTTTATCGCATAAATGAATCAGACACGCAACGGAACATAGTCGCATATGTTCCTCCCTGCTTTTGTTTTCATTTTTTTTACTTCATTTTTTATTTTCAGAATAATGCAAACTCTACTGTGCACAAAGCCAATGCATTACAACGTTCTTTTATGGCACGTAACACAGACTTCAAACTAACATAAAAACTAAAGAGGGCTTTTTATTTAAAGTTTAAAAATTACGACTTTTGAAAATTATTCTTTTTATTTTCAAATTTATTTTTACGTACGATTTATGAACGAAGTTAAATCTTTACCGACCAACTCCTTTTTTTGACTCAATCGAAAAGTTTGAATGAGCAATTAGAAATAGTGGAATTAAAAATTAATCAATAAATAATTAAGGGACCTGAACGGATTGAAATAATTTGGGGTCGCGAATAAAACTGTGACAACTGGTCGGTTCTCGATGTATGGACTCAATGACAGTTCGAATTTTATCAAGGTTCATGGTCCGTGGGCAAAGTGCATGGTCCTATGGATCAGGGCGTTCGTTTCTTTTCTTCGTTCGCATTTGGAAGCTCTCAACCCTAGTTCGCTCGTTCAGGCAGTTTCCAATCAGCAAATGCGTGTACCTATTAAGACTGCTTTTGGCCATTGTGCGTGGGTGTTCACTGTATTCGAGGCTTTTGCTTTTTCTGCCATTCCGGGGTTCACTTCCTCGACATATGTAGTGCCGTTGTATATCTCGGAGGCATTATAACGTGCCTGCACTGTGACACGCTTCTGGATATTCAAGAGGGCAAAATCGAGCCTCTATTTTGCCACGTCACTTGTCACGATCTTTCATCCTTTCATTATTCTACCGTGCAAGGAGAAAAAAAACATCGAGAGCAAGACGTTTTAATGTCATCACAGACAAACAGGAAACTATTGTTTACAAAAAAGTATCGAGCTTTCAATCCAGTGAAAATTTTATCATTAAAGTGATGGGAATTAATGTGATTGAATGGAAAAGGATCGTCACTCATTTTTCCTTTCAACCCTTATTAATATAAAAGAGTAATTCTAAATATTTGAATTTCCAATAATTTATTCAGGCGAAGAATGTTGTTATCGTCTTCGTTTGTCAAGACGTTAATTTGGATTATTTGAAATAATTGTATACCAGATTGTATTAATTTTTTCGCAGCGACAATTTTGTTTTTTGGAACTTGTATCGCTGTGTATCGAAGAAAAAAATTCGACGATCCTTTATCGAATTTTTTTGGCAGTTTAATGAAACAGAATTTGGGAAAGTTGAGGACAAAGATTCTTCGCGATTGGATACTCGAGGTGCACAAGGTTTGCGAGTCTTTTTTTTGGTAGAATTCGAAGTTGAAGGGCACGCGATTACAGCCTCGACACCCGGTATAGAAAAGGAACAATAGAACGGCGTTCAGTTGAGTTGATTTTCTAGAACAACGTAGAAAGTTAAATGCCGAGTATGGCTATCTTCTTGATCGCGCATCTGCCGGGTATTTTGGTGAATCACTCGGCAATGCTGCGGCGTCCTTAGAGCGCGATTCCCTCCCTCAGTTGTTAAGCCCAACAACCCTATTCCAACACGATATGGCTTCCGTTAGTATCCGCGTAAGCGAGCGGCTGTTTCATCCTCGAGATATTATACTACCGCGTGATTCCGTTAGTGGATGAAGCCCTTAACTCACCTTTTGCCTTGGCACAACGCCTGCAGGAGGTTTGGACCCGATATTTCGAGAAGTTTATATGGAGAATGGCGAATGTGATAAATCACCAGACAATCTGGCCGCATCCGCACGAGTTCTCTTACGAAGATTAACGGGTGACCTAATTATCGCAGACTGTCTCGAAAATTACAGAGAGCTTGAAAGACCGTTTTTTTTTTTATCAATGAGCTAGAATTATCTAATCGTCACGTTTCTTTCTGGTGAAAAAATCAAAACAGAAAACAACTCGAAATGTTTCGTTGCTTTCTGGTCACTGTGTCTCGTTTTAAAATTTAACAAAAAAAACTGGAACTTCGAGAATTGATCGACTTTCCATCTGGAGCTTGTGGCAGAAGATTCGAGCCTCCGCGGCATTCCGCGTTGTGACGAATTCACATTGATAGAAAAAAGAGTTCCGAGCTACAGCTAATTTTTTAAAAGCTGAAAAATCGTTCAGTTCCCTTATGAATTTATTTCTTAACATCGGGTGCGATAATTCTGATGCCAATGTGGGAATGTTGGTTAAATTTTGAGAGGGCTAAGAGACGAGCGAGGAGCGAGCAAGGCCCGGGGGAAAAGGACTGCAGGGTCGAGCAAGGGATTGCATATAATCGTATAAATATGTACGATCCGGACACATCGTCATAATTCCCTACTGTACTCGATGGAATACTCGGCAACGACGAAGATTCGTTGTTTGTTCTGCTTTCATCGAGCCTGTTTGATCTTACCATTTGAATCTCTGAAATTTGAACACTCTCGTTCCCATGCAGCTCTCCGGACGATTGATATTATTTGTGGTGTGTTTTGCTTCGGAAATTATTGACAAAGGTGGCTCGCTCTGTATGAAATATTTAAATGGATCAGTCACTCGGAGAAATCTGGAAAATTAGCTCTTTATAATTTCATAGCTCAAAGGCATCAGTTTGAAAAATCAAATGAGTGTCTCCAGGAATCTTGCCAAAGGTTACGGAGTGTCGAAAAAATTTCCGATCTTCGTATTGTCAGCTTGATGGGTGACTTTTGGACTATATCCACATTTTAGCCATTGAATCAACGTCGCATTGTCGCAAGAGAAATGGCTAATGTTTAGATAGTCGCATTGATTGGTCATTTGCCCGGACGAAATCTGTTGGTAACGGGTAACGATCACGTTCGAGTGGCTGATGCTCGCAGGGGGAGAAGAGAGAGTGAGTTTGCGGGGAAGGAATGGTGCGGAGCTGTTAATTCGAGTAACGGGAGGTAAGCCCGGAAAATAAACTGATTCGTTAAGGAGGTTAGGCTCGGTTGGTGCGTATACATCCGAGTATGAGCCTAAGCAAACATTGACATTCTCGATCATGGTAGGTGGATATGGGGAGCAGGGAAAGACGTGATCCGGTGTGGCACCAGTAGAGTTTGTGTACGAATGGGTGGCAATGAAAATGGCATGGAACCGATAGTCTTGAGATGGCATTTGTTGGGCAGATAGGACCTTCTGGTTGTTGAGAAATGGGGTAGATATGTATACGGTGGTTCATGGGGTGCCAGTGAGGGTTTTGAACGGGACGAATATTCTACGAGTTCCGTTGGCCATCTGGCCTGGTAAAGTCAACTGCGATCAGAAAAGGAAAGAATAGCACCGAGAGAAAGAGAAGGAAAGATGGCGCTGCGTATCCCGTAGGGGTTCACCGATCACCGCTCACGTTGGCTCACCCTTACCACCAACCAAGGGGTCCAAATTGAAATGAAAACAGGGGTGACTCCACTCTTGGCTTCTCTCTCTCTCTCTCTCTCTTTGCCAGAGGACACGCTACATACATAAACACACGAAGGCACATGTATATCGTGTACAAAGTCCAATGCTAAGACTGCCAATGAGGGCTATTAGGGGACGATATGTTTTTCCATTATAGAGATTTCCTGGCACGCTAACCATATACATACACGAGACTCTTCGAGCACCTATTTCCCTGGTACCCATCCCCCGCATTTACAACTTTTTTGTCCATTGCGTGATCCTTTTTCTCCAAGTCAGATTATCGCGTATAACTTTCTTCATGGGGTCCTAGCGACTTGCAACTATCCTTTCATGTACTGTAGATCATACGCGCGATATGATCGGAAGCCCTGGAATTACTTTGTTGATTAAGCTTCAAAATTACTGCGTCGACCAAACTGTTTTGAATATTCCCGAGCGTCCGAAAACCTGCCACAAAATTCGTGGTTCGGACACTCTTCCTGGGCGATAAATCGTTCGGCTGTTTCAATAACTCCGAATCGTAAATCGAGCATCATGAAAAACTCAACCATTACATGAACGATCGAGTGCGGGAGGAACTTCATTGAGAGAATCCTTTAATGGATTCCAACGTAGATGAACTCAAAGGAACAAAAGTTCGTCCATCACCATAACAAAACCTAAGTAAGGGTTATTGTGGGTGTGACGTCGTTCAAACGCACTCGAAACGAGGATTTGTTTAGGTCACGTGCCTCCACGATTCCTAAGTGTAGACAAAAATCTAACGATCCTGTTCACTCAAATGCATCACAGAATTAAATCACTGAATGGGTAACTGCACTTTTTTTTTCAACAAAGTAATACAAAATAACAAAACAACCGGGGGCTCGATCTTCATGACTGTTTGATATAAAATATCATCGTTTAATGGATATGAGAGGAAAAGTCGTTCGATGCTTGAGGGAAGATTTATGTCGGACTCTTTAATTGAATTATTGTTAATTTTTGACATTATCGTTGTCGTGTGATGGCGAGAAAGTGACGTTCGAATAAAAATCAAATTAATTCACAATTACATGTTCGATTAATAAGGCGTGGAAGAAACTTCGATCGTATGAGAGAAAAATTGAAAGTTTTATTCTCAAGAATAAATCGAAGTGAAAAGACAGCACGAAAAGGAAAGACCAATGAGATAAATGACCGAACGTTTCATACGTAGTTGATATATAGACATAGCTTGAGCAGAGACAATCGCGAGGGAAATAGATGAGCCGAGAAGTTATAATCTCAATGGAATCCACGACGAACCACAAACCAAAAGTTATCGGTCCAAACTCGTACGAAGTTTGCTCGCAGAAATGATCATAAAATGAAAGTGGAACGAAAGGCGCGGCTGAGGAATCCAACCACGAACTGACCATCTCAGTTAACGATTCGTATCGATAATTCTCGCGTATTACGCGATATTCGGAAAATTATTTGATTTCACGTGGACTCGCGAAGGAAAAATTCAACTTCCTGCTCGACCCCTCGGTTTCAGCGTTTCGGAAGATGCAAGCAAATTAAATCTTTGTTTTGGCTGACAAGGTGACCACGTTGAACCTACACACGATCGAAAGTTTAGTGCTGAATATTTCTTAAAATAAAAAAATGCCTGTGATTCGTTTCAAATTCGAATTTTTAGCCAAGAATTTGAAAAAAATCCAGTTTTTAATTTTTGTTAATAGAAATGAGCAAAAATATCGATTCCAGCAAATGAGCAGACTTTTTCCTAACGGATACCGAAATCGCAATTTTGTGACATCATACTGAACACGATTTTTTTTAGAGGAACTCGAGACGCGGATGTATCAAGTGAAAGATGAAAAATGGTGGACCAGTCGAGCCCGAAAATGATGCACTCTGCTCTAGTCGCCAGAGGTGCATTTGGCCGAAACAGTGGAATGAACAATCCACTCATCAGTGGTCGCGTGTCCTGGCACGTGTCGGCGTGTGCGTCGGACACAACTGGTGCCGCTCGAAAAATGGTCCGACCTCTCTTTCGTCCAAGCACCATGTGTGTCGAGAAAAATTTCACGTGAACGACCGCACGACTCGTGCTCCAACACACCGCCCAGCAGGTCGCGTGTTATCCCCAGCTCAATCCCAACATTTTTCATTCATCCTGTAGGTACTCAACGTTTATGTATTAAACATTACTTTCCGATTGAGTTGGTAACAGAAGGTCAACCAAAATATCTCGACCTCTCATTGATCACCTCAGAGCATGGGGTTTCTTTTTATTTTAGAGTCGTCGATTCTTCAGCACAAGTCATAATTATAAATAATGTTTTTCCAAACGAATCCGCAAAATTTACGCTCCAAAATATCAACAATTTTTCGTTGCACAATTTTCGTAATTTTTTATTTGTAGAATATGAACCGAAAACGACGAACGACATTTCTTCAAATTTTGAAATTTTACCGAAAAATTTTCGTCGATTTTCAGTTTTTTTTTTGTTGCCGAATGATCTGTCTTTTTGTCGAATTCAGTAAAAAAAAAATTGAATGCATTTTACAAAAACTCTGAAATCCCTTAGTTCCGAATCTTCGGGTTTCCCATTGGATTTTCATTTGAAGACACGAGCAAATCATTTGACGAAAACGTGCTTCTTGAAGAACTGACAATTCCGTACGTTAGAAAATTTGGAATGAATTAAAAAATCTTCAAAGTAAAAAGTTACTGTCTCGCTTTTTGATTGTGCGTACTGAATCATTTTCGACCACTCTGTCGTATCATTTGCAATCTCGAGAAAGAAAGTACTACACTTTGTCATTGAAGAGAAAAACAATCTTCAGATAAGTATATGAAAAGATAAGCCTCTCATTGCCCGCATCGTGGCCACTTGAAACGTCAAGTATCCTCGAACGTCGGTTACATAAAAGTTGAAAAGATATTTGGGGAGTATTGGTGCACTTCAAGGGGAAGCATTCGTCGAGTTTTAAAAATCTACTTGCGACTGAAAGAAAATGAATATTGCGTACGAATAACCCGCATCGATACATGATTTTCAACATTTGTCCTGACTGATTATGGTCCCTCAGAAGCGAATTTCAATTTCTTGTTCATAAAAATTGTAATTTTCTATTCAATGACACAAAAAATTGCAGTCGGTCGTTGCATCTCGTAAAAAATCATTTTTTATCAATAATAAAGTAGCAAAACGTGGGTAAATATAAAGTACAACTTCATAGCGAGAAATCGACCTCCCAACGATTTGCCAATTTTCGAGAGTCTTTGCTGGAATAATAAGAAAAAAATTTTGTAATTGAATAAAAAAGAATTTTTTTACGATCTCCGAGAGTTCGCGTTCAATTTTTGATGAGGAGCTGCTTAATCTGAGGTGTAAAGAACTTTGTTGTCGAGTACGTGAATGAGATTTGTGGTAAACTGTTTGGTGGGTGGTTCGAGGATATTTTGATGGAGTATTGTGGCTGCAAACACAGTGTTACATATAATATATTGTTTGACCGTTGATTATGCGAAGATTATGCAACCCAAACCCGAAGTGCACGAACGGTGGGCGTGGATATTGAGTCACGTGGCTCGGAATACAGTTTTCGTATTCTGAGCCGCAGAAACAACGCCCTCTCGACCCAGCACACAAACGAAATCGGATGAACCTCGAAAAATATATACCGAAAGAAAAAAATAGCCTTCAGCTTGTAATCCACGAACATACACGATGTAACATGGCCCGTTCCCACGCAGCATCGTTCACCGCTTGGAAAAAACTCGCACGCTTCCTTCGTTGATGTTTCCGATTACCCCAAATACGTAGGTACATGTGTACGAAATGCTATTTTCTGTATCAAATGTTTCGTATTTTGAAAAAATGCAAAAAATCGAAAAATTGCGACAAACGAATACCACGAAATTAAAAAACTTGCAAATCATTGAAAAAGAACGGTCTGCGACTATAATTTCGAATTGAAAAAAAGTTCCATCAATGTTCATGAATCGATTTTAAAAAAAAAAATCGATTTTTTTCTTCATTTTTTACATTTTTTCGATCATTTCCGTGTGAACTTGACAAAAATACGGAAAATGCTTATCAACTCGTTTTCATGATCCACTGGCCTATCGGCCCAGTGACACGTTTTTAAAAAATAATAAACCGTTTACATAGGTGTTACTTCTTAATCATTCGGCAAGCTCGCCATAGAATAGTGATGAATATCTCTCGATACGTCAGTCAGTGGTGAAGGTTCTAAGGCTGAATACGAATCAATAAAACGTGTGACCGGGAAACTCGGAGAGCGTATTTCGTAGAAGCGTCAATAATCGTATTGCTCAAATTTAAACGTTCGCATAAATTGTGAGTTTTGCTTTGTCCATCAGTCTTGCGCGCTCTAGTCGTGTTTCCATATTTTTATCAATATTATTTGCCAAAGGCAAATGTTTGCAGATCAGAATGGCTTCGGGTTAAAAAGTTGTAGGCATGTTGTGGATATAAATGTATGTCGAAATTTCGTTCGAGCCACATAGTTTTTCGAAACTTGTCCGGTGCGTTTTGAAAATAGTTAATAAAAAAAAAAAAAATGAATCAACGAATTTGGAATCGTGGGTTGATGCTGTCGATCGCGTTGGCGATCGTAATTAGCACCGAAAGCGTAAATAGCCAAAGGCCGCGATTGGGTAGTGCAATAAACATGTTAAGGCGTTACGGGAATCTTGCCCAAGGCATGAAAGTCATGGCGTTGAACGTAAGTGGCTCGTGGATCTACCGTGAGCCGAGCATTATGATTTTCAAACCACGACCGGAATCCGGAGGCCGTTTTGCTCGCCGAGAACTCCCCGGGACGCGGGCAAAAGTTCAAATCCATTTTTGCCCGAGCCCCCAAAAACTAGTGCAAAAGTATTTCCGTCCTTTTATCATCGCGGGTCTCAAACAACCTGCATACGCTTTCGAACGCAATTGGTGCCACTCTACCATGGCCAGCCATTTCGGTATAAACGCGTCTTACATCGGAAATCACTACAAGTACGTTCTTCTGAAGGTCATGCGACCTCGTAGGAAGAGTGTAATGATAAGCCCGCCAAGTAAATTCAATGTCCGGGAGGTTGTTGCCAGGGATACCAGAAGTCTCACCCCCAATGACACCTTCACCGCTGACAGATTCATTAACAAATTTGGGACACACTTTATTTCGTCTTTCGTAACCGGCGACCTCGTCTATCAGGTGAGGAAAACTTCAAAGTTTCGAAAAATTGTGATTTCCAAGTTTTGCGAGGCTTCCGAATACTTTTGTTTCTTGATGAGTCTTCTTCCTATCCTTGATCTCGCTACCCTTTTTCCAGGTCTTCGTTTACAGACCCGACTACTATCGGTGGCTCAAACAGTTCATAGGGAG
Organism: Hyposoter dolosus; assembly: GCA_963921915.1. Classification (NCBI taxonomy): domain Eukaryota; kingdom Metazoa; phylum Arthropoda; class Insecta; order Hymenoptera; family Ichneumonidae; genus Hyposoter; species Hyposoter dolosus. Next base: position 9,196,114 of record OY998135.1, on the reverse strand, counting down.
AAAAACTATGAATGGATTGTCGGTGCATGACAGAAGCATTTTCTTTTCACCCTGGGAGGCCGCGCACGTAGGAAAGATACGATCGGCGAGTGGAAGTCGTTCGGTCGAGACTTGGGCAGAGGTAAATCTGGCTGGTAGTTACAGGAATGTTTTGCGCGAGGAGTACGCGAGTCTCTCACAGATTCTTGCTAATACTACGTTGGGCGACCAGCTTGTTCAACTTCTTGAAGACAAGGCTCTCATTCAAATGAAACTTCAAGATTTGTCACCAGTCTTCAAGGTTTATCGTGTTCGTCAATGGTTCAAGGAATACGTTCAGGCACGCGTCAACGATATCAGCGTCAGAGTATAGAGTGACAAGTAGAAAAATAAAATTCTGAATAAAAATGTGGCCCTTTCCACGAGCTTCGATTTTGTCATGAATTTTGCAAAATTATGGTAAACGTAATAATTATGTAATCTCGAATCTTGGAGCCAAAATCTCACACTTTCTTGTTAATATTTACGACGAGCACTAGAAAAGCGTGAGATAGGATCATGAAAATCAATTAAGTATGTGGTGAACGTATTTTATTTATAGTTGCGATGGAATGAGTGTATGCTCTTGTTATGAAAGCTTTTGGACGTTCGTTGGACTTTCTTCGAGGCCATTCGCGTAGCAAAGATCCTAGACGTAGATTTCAGTTCAGACGACAATGTTCTGTTTTTTTCTTTTGTTTCGGATTCTACGACGGCGGATCTTTGGTCATCGGAGTCATGGTCGCAACGGAATGAAACAAAACTTGGCAACAGCTTTATTTATATTAAAAGAGACATTCCATACACACACTTCAATTTTTAGTCGCGGATTGCGTGAAGCACACGAGCTCCGGTTGCTCGACGTTTTATCGCGTTGGCTTTCGAGTGACCTCCTTGACCCTGAACTTTTGCATCCTCGATATACTCTTCGGCTGTCGTTGATAATTTTTAACCCAATTTGTTTTATTGCTCTTGGAATTGTCTCGATGACTCACAACAAAATTTGCCACTTGGACAGCCACCGATATAGCTGGTCTCTCGATTAGCCCACTTTCGCGGATAATCTTTTGACAGAATTTTTAATCTTATCGAAAAATTGTCAATCTCACTCGGACTACAATTCTTTTTTTTTCTATATCTCTCATTTCGAATCTCAAAGAATTTTACAGAATTTTTGTTTTTTTTTTGCTTTTATAAACATGATTCCACGTTCTTTGACTTTCGCACGAATATTCCTGCATGTTTATTTAGATATTGGTGAAAAAATTGTTAAAAAACCGAGATCTCATCGATCACATCGATCCTGATGGCTGTCCGAAGCGTTCCGAATGAGTTCGAATCCCTTGGACCTTGCGAAGGTAAAGAGGAGACACGGACCAAAAAAAAAGCGTAACGATAATACGATAATGGTCGGAGGCACGTGGTGCGTGCACGTTAAAGTCTTCATGTTCGTCACTCGATACCTACAGCCTGAAAAAGCGCTGAGAATACTCGTGGGTCGCGTGCCCCTGCACACAATGTCCCCTTCGCTTCGGCTTCAAACACACTTCGGAAACCACATATTTGTGTGCCCAACAGGTATTGTTCAATGAACTGGATACTAAGAGATCAATGGAGAATTAATGGATCGGGAATTGACATCGAGAAAACAATTTTTTCAAACGACTCGTCCGAAGGTGTCGATTGCATTCTATTTGTTTTTTCGATTTCCAGGCTTCGAGGGCTGAATGTTCCAAAACTCGTTTCTTTTACGGTCAGGAATGAAATAGCAAAAACAAATAAAACCAAAATTATGATCAGTCTGATTCAATTCTCGTTCAAATTTTTGCAATTTTCTTTTTCGATTTTCTCGATGCAAACTTTACTCGGCAATCTCGGTCCTTCGCCTATTGCAACGTGGAACAAGTTGTAGTCGAAAAATAGGATAAAAAGTCACGATGGCAAGTGAAGAGAAAAAAAAATGAAAAACAACGATTTTCTTTTCATTTCGACGAAGCAAACTTCAATAGCGTAGACGCGACGGGTAGTATGACGTTTTACGTTAGTGTGGACGATGTTTCGATGTTCAGGAGGATTAAACGCATCCGTTATACCGCACCCAACGTTCGCCGTTTCCTAAGCGAGACAGCAGAGCAATATATATCGTATCGATCGCGAGAGAGCGAGAGAGAGAGGGTTTTGGAGTTAAAACGCGAGAACGTGAGGCCCGAATGAGCCACGAGGCCAGGCCCCCGAACACATTACATGATTAAACCAGGCCAACGAGCACTTGTGAGACATGCCCGATCGAAAGAGAGAGAGAGAGAGAGAGAGAGAGCGTACACAAGTCGTCCTTGCAGCACTTACCTTATTAAAATATCCGACGGGGTTTGACAAGTCCGAGGCAGAAAACATCCCCGCGAACGTTTTGCTATCCTCGACAAATTCTACAAGACTATCCCCCAACTTTTTCTACGCTTCGGTATAATGTCTCTCACGATCCCTCCAACTCAACTTTTTATTCGACGAATGCGTCCTCCAAGAAATAAACGATACCTCGTCATCACTCATTTCTTGCGTCCAAATAATGTAAATTCATAGAAAAGTTAACGCCGAACTTCTCCGTTGTCTAGTTTTCACTTCGAGAACCGGATGTTTTTACGTTAATATTTCGCGAATAGTTGCAATTTCGAAATGCAATCGTTTTTCCATAAAATTTCGATGCGGCTCGTCAGAACCAATTGTCTACAGTAATTCAAAGTCGAGGGATGACCGTTTTATTATTGAATTTAATTTTTTTTTTCCCAAACTCCCAAAAAAGTCGAGATTCGAATGAATATTTAAAAAAATTAATAATAAAATCGAGTGTGTGAATTTTACACGGAGCGTCCGGTGTATGTGTAAAAAGTAGCACGAAGCAGGCATCAAAAAGATCAAAGCAGCGAGAGTGGAAAAAAGTTTGCAAGAAACGTGTGTCTCGAAAGAGAAAAAAAAAACGTAGTGGCGATATAAAAGTTCAGGTACGTGTGGTCATTCACGTGTGTGTCAAGTTTCTCGACACTCTCAGAACAAGTACTTTGTGACTGCACTTGATGTGTAGAAAAAAAAAAAACAACACATGAAAAAATAAGAGAAAGAGAAACAAGGATTACGAGAATTCCAACGAAAACGGTCCACAGGAGCGAAGTCACGCTTATGTGTACGTCTCAAAGAACATCCCGTGATTCACTTATTCATAGTTTCAATCTCGGTGAGTGGAGCAAGGTCGAAAGGTTCCTTAATTATGCACACGAGTCAAGAGACGCGAGTACGAGGCGTCTCCTAACCGAATTAATAACATCCCGGAGTCACGAATTATCGGATGAATATTCAAGCAAGCAAGGACATAAAATCCTGAATAAGACTCGTAGTAGTAACACCCTAGCCTGGAATCTCTATCGGAATTTCTCTGCTCGACCCACTCTCATCATTTATCGCGATCACATCCACCTCTTAACACTTTCCCATCGCGATAACGTGATTCTTCCAATTCTTATCATTTACCAAACAATTTCTAAAACTTTCCCGCCATTTTTCATCGGCTTTTTACCATTTCTACAAAGTGTTTTGTCTTTGCACACACGTGCATACACAGGATCACGAAAACGTCATTCCTGATCCTAGCAGTAAACATCCGTGGGAAATAAACTACGATCCTGATTTTATCGAAATTTAGAGTTTCGTAGAGACATGAAAAAAAAAAAACTTTGTAGGATGATTTTTTAATCCCTTTTCAAGGGACTTCGTGGCACCGTCGACAGTTCGACTCATCGTGAGACCGAGATATTGTCTGTCAAAACTTTGGAAAATTGTTGGACCGATAAAAATGCGAAAAAAATAGATCGAAAGAAATTTCGATGTAACGTTGAACAATTGCAAAAAAATGATGTTGATGTTTAGATAATTTACGATAAAAAAAAAGAGGATTGTTTACCTTCGAGATTTTTGTTTCTGGCCAGCAAAGCCAGAAGAACGTCCGGATTGGGTGGACCGTCGCCAATGTCGTTGGAGTCATGATGATGATGATGATGATGATGGGACGATGTTAAATTTTCGGCGGCGTTGAGATTGCCAAGGTTGGGTGGAAGTCCCCGTGAGGTAACGTGCAAGGGATTGACATCAGGAGCGGAAGTAACGTTTCCACTGGCTGCTGCAGCGGCTGCAGCGGCGGCGGCTGCAGCGAGGTGCAAAGAATTCAAACCCGACGGGGCGTTCGACGGCACCGAAGAATGTACAGCGGCTGACATCGATAAATCGACACCACCGAGTAAAACCGGCCTGCAGCCACCGCCTGGACCGGAAGTCACCGCCGGGAGGATGCCACCGCCTCCCGGCAGTGGAGCGTACGGCAAATACAGCTCCAGTATAACGATCCAACGATTTTTCTCAAAATCTCTCCACCTTGACGATTTTTTTCAATTTTTCTATAATTTTACACACTCTAGCGAGTTGTGTCGTTTCCACAGCAACGGAAACGAAGCTCAATTGCTTCGGAGAAGCAATTGAAACACAATGCACAAGTCTTAGCTTTTACCGATCGAACTAACGTTTATAAAAAACAATCGGTTCAATTTTTCTTCACGATTATTTTACACATGAAAAATTAACCGATTCATTTAATTTTAACGAATATTCGACACGAGTATTCCATAGTAATGTTCACTTCACACAGAAACCTATTTTTGTTATTGTCTTGTCGAATAATACGAAGAGATCGTGCTCGCGAAAAGCAAACAAGAGAATTTGTTTTAATTCATATAGATATTTACACTTATATACACGTTTTGCCGGTGCTGGTGCTTTTGATTAAATTTTAATGAAATTTGATGAAAAAAAAACGATCCTATCGTTCTCCAGTTTCGATGGTAACTTTCCTCATTGTTTTCTCCACCGAATTCTGGACATTGCTAAGAGTTTCAGAAATTCTTCTCGTTCTCAGGTACAAGAGAACACGAGAATATTCGCGTTGCCGGGTATACGAAAGTGGGAGAAAACAAGGTTCGTTCCTCTCGACGATGGCGTGGCTATTGTTGATGATTTTTTCAATTTCGCAGCGCGCGATCCGTGGTGATATTTAAAAAATGGCCAGTATACGAGAGCTCGATTTTTTCGTGATACTGAGCTCTCCCCGGCTTCGTTTATCACGTACGACCGCATAACTCAACTTTCGGACGAGCACTTTTCATTTTTTTGTATTAACCTCGACGCAGATATCGACGCCATTTTTTATTGTACCGAATTATCAAACCTCGCGATTGTTTCACTAGCTTTTTCGATCCTTTTTTTTATCCCTCTCTTTCTTGGCGTGTGCAAACTCGCGATTTTCTTTTTGCACACAGTTGTATCGCGATTTCTTGCTGGCTTTACTTCTCAACACTCTCTGTCACTCCCGCCTTGACCAGTGTCCATATATGACCCAGAAATCCTACTTCTCTGTGTATATATGTCGATATTGTACAGCCAGTTTGCAAACGTTTTGGTGCTTATCAGAGAGCTCGCCGTTGGCGCTTTATCTCGACCATAACCTTGGTTATAATGTGTGATCGACGGGAGAATATAAGAGAAGCGAGATCGGTTGGTCAAGCGGGCGAGATGATCCGGAGCCCCGCGTGAAACTTTGTCATTCGAATACTCGACGAGAGTGTTGTTTTTTTTTTGGCCCCTTCGAACGTCAGTATGACAAAATGAGAGATTTTTTTCAAGCCGCGCAATTGTCTCTTTCGCTGACGATTATTTTCACTTGTATTTTTATTCGCAATCAAACGTCGAATTGTCAAAATTATCGTTATCGTTGGCTGTTGAGAGAATCTTCGTAGATTCAAGGTTGATTTTTGTTTTTTTTTTAGCGTCTAGCTGCTTCGTTGTTCGAGCGAAATTTCAAGTGTTTTCACGGTGATGCCTTATCGGAAGTCTCTCCTCGATATATTTCGGTGTAACGATCGCGATTTTAACAAGTTTTTGATAATTTTTTATACTCGCGGCTTTTTCGCACACGCCTGATTTTTTTTCGGGCCTCAAAGACAATGTTTTCGCGTATTGCTTCGTGGTTTTTTTTTCGATTTTTCTTCACTCGGAGTTCCGGGGCAAATTTTATGATTTTTCTTGCGTGAAAATGGAACGAAATATAGTTTTTTGTTTTGTTTATACCGAACGCGGGCTTTCTGGATGCTCGATATTTCGCTGGACGTCTTGAGACGAACTGGAGATGATCGTGGCGTTGTCAAAGCCTTTGAAAATCGGGCACGATGTCTGGTCGGTTATGTATGTATACGTTTCGTCTATATATCGAGGATTTTCAAGTCGACCAACATCGAATTCGCGATCGATGAGTTTTTACACGCGTGACAATGTAAATTATCCTTCGGCGAAGTGAACGTTGAGATGCTCCGAGAGCAAAGGAGGCAGAGAAGAATGATAGATATATATTTAGTGTTTGCGCGCAAGGAAAAAGTCTTATGGTCTCGGAGTTTGTCGAGAGCGTGCCTCAACTTTTCGTACGGGGGGATTTTAGTTCTCGTTCGCCGGCGCTCCTTTTGAGGATCGCGTCCTTTTTCAATTCAACGATCGTTTCTCCTCTCCTTTCGTCCAAGGATATTGCCAGAATGCGTTTCGGCCGTCTTCCTCGCCCTCGAGTAACAACCAAAGAAACTCACACCAGGATTCCTCACCGTGAAGCTTCAACGATCAACCGAAACGAGATGAGAGAGACTCTCGTTTCTTTCTAAACACTTGCCCATTCGCTGTCTATTCTTTTCCCCTGATATTTCGCATATATTGGGAGATGATAGTCGAATTCTTGTGCTCTCCGATCCCTCAATTTTATGAATAAATTAAAAATCGATTCATTAAAATCTCGTCGATTTATCCACGAATTTCCATGCCTCGTGAATTTCTCCAACTTTTCTCATACACCGTCCGTAATTTCTGAGTATTTTCAATTTTTCAAACTGCTTCGAAATCTCCCTGGAGTCGCACGAATAATTTATTTATTTCAGCGAATGAATCACACGACAGAAATCTTCCGACAGGCCGTAACGTAATGAAAACAACGAGTCACCAAAATTTCATATTAAAGATACATTCGTAATTGCGAATTATAATCCAATGCGAACGTCAAAATAATTCCTTTTCCACGCACAGTTCGTTCACCTTGGCATCACGCGTAGATCGAAAAACCAGCACAGAGTAAGTAACAAAAGATTAAATTCCAAAGAAAAAGCGTTACTTTGTTGCACTTGAGGGAGTTCGGGTTGGCCAAAAAGTAGATTTTGCGAGCGGTGGGGCGAAGGGAAAGTAAAAACACAGGAGATTGAAGAAAAACGCGGATGTTCGCGGTTTCATTAAACGCCGCAATGGATCTGTACCGTGTGATATCCGCTGCGGTGTGTGTTGGTAGAGTTTCTCGCGGTTCTATCGGATACGGAAGCGCGGGAGTAGCGATCAGAGACAAGTTCGTATGCGCGACTATGCCAGAACGAGACAGATACGCGAAGAGAGAGAAAAACAGATAGAAACTCGTGTATAAATATATGGAACCAGAGAGAGAGAAAGAGAGAAACGCGAGGTGCGTTCAGATGGCGTGGGTGGTGGAGGCGCGATATATAGGATGATCGAGGGAGAAATATATGCAGTGCAGAGCGTAGAGCCACGAGAGGGATCGCGACTAAGGGGTAAGAGGGCGGGTAGGGAAGGGGAGAGACTGAGAGAAATGAGGGAAAGTCAGGGTGTGCCCCTACTCGGTGTTCCTTCGGTTGTCTGCACCAACCGAACACTATCCACTCCCATATACGTGTATGTTCTTTATATATATGTCGTTATGTACGAACATACTCGCGTAGAGATATATACGTAGAAATAACGAGACTTTGCGTCCGTGCGAAGAGCTCATGAGATAAAAGACGTAAGTTGGAGTTTTTGGATGGAAATACAAACGTCGAGTGTCCTTTTCGAACTCAGCAGGTTGTGACTATGTTTTAGATCTATATATATATATATATTTGGATATTTTATGTATGTGGGCGTTTATGTACCGAAATACCATGTACAGGGGTTGTCGATGGGGTGCGGGTGGGGTTGCTTCAAGGAGAATCTTAAACACGCCTGCGCACCCCATCATCCTCCGGGCAATATTCAGCTCTTGTACTCCCATGCGCTTCACCAACATCATCCACATGTCCCCGTTGCACGAGCTTTTTGGGCAATAAACCCATCTCTACCGTTTTCTTTCTTTTTTTGTCGCGAGTATTGATGGACTTTGGGGTCGAAGTTCGCGTTTTTGGAACGACCAGACTAAAACTACCGAGCTAACGTCCTTGGCGTGCATGGGCAACTCGTCGCTTTCGCTTTGAAGTTTCAAGACTCTCTGTGACACTTTGTCGATTTTTGCAACTTCGAAGCTTATTGTGCCACTTTTCAGAATTTCTTCGTTTGTTTCGATTCGGCTCGGAAGGATTTTTAAACCGTATTACTATGCTCCGAATTTCTTGGACTCCGAAAAGTCGTTTTGGACGACTTGGGTCTCCAAATTCCCGGAGCCCCGCTGCGGAGGAAAACTTGGGAACTTTCGATCGAATTTTTAGACGCTCACTAAAAACTTTCAAAGATCACGTCTGCCATTTTTCGATTGAAAACCAAGGCTTTGCCAAATATTGCAATCCTAATAATTAAATCGTTGGGATAATAAGAAGCGAGACATTTTTTAGTATAAACATTCATTTTCATTACGCAGGCTTTAATTCCGTTCGGCAATGTTTGAACAAAATTCGCTCTTCCCCCGTCGAACGAGCTTTTATTAATTAATACTTCGATATTTTAATCAACGGAGTGTAAATACTTTTTCAGCTAATCAACAGAGTAGTCTAATAAGTTATTACCTTTCCGCATTCTGACTCGATATATTTGATCCTCTGGTTTGCGATGGAAATTGAAAAATAAATACAATCAGCCATTTATATTATTTGAAAAATTTCACTCTTCAAAAACATTTGGAAAAATGATTTTTTCTTATTCAAAAATAGATGGAGGCGATGGTAAAAACTTTCCATATGTTTCGGTGAATTTATTTATTATTATAAACGATCATGACCAGAATGACGATCGAGCTGGCATTTCTAGATAATGGCGGCTCTGTAGGGTGGGTGGTCGACGCCCCCAATCGCTCTTTTCAACCCTCGTGGCTCGCCTCTTTGGTCACCGTGGTTATCACTACCGTATCTATTCGCCTCGTCCTATCAACCAACTAAAATATTTCCAACGAAACAAAAAAAAAGAAAAATTCACTAAAGAAATTGTTGAAAATTTGATTAAAAAAACTGAAAAAATTGAATCTAATTCTTTCCAGTCGACAACTGTATCAGAAAATGGCCGACTTTTCGTTTTTCATTCACCGTTGGAACGAAGGCTCGAAAAAATTCATGAAAATTATGCTTTTATTAATTTTTTCGACAGAAAAGTTTTTTCGAGACGACGAGAAGCTTTCTGAATGTAAAAACCAGAAACCCTGATCCAGATTTTGAATTCTTAAGAATCTGTAACCTTTTAATAATCGTTGTTAATTTCTCAAATGTTAATTGACGCGATGTTCTTCAAGGTTTTATTAAACCTGATAATACTGACGAAAAGAGCGTAAAGAAAAGTGTAGAGGATGAAAAATCGTCACGTCGGTCTTGGCAGTGGTTATGAGCGATTCTGGCAAAATCATGTACTATGGGGCATCCGACCCTCGTACGAAGTAGTAACGGTGCGTACAGAACCGTCGATGAAATGCGCGTTGCGCTCTCCGAGCGCGCTGCACTCAACGAAATTAAAGCGAGGGTTGTGAGGTCTGCAACGTGGGAAGGTCGTTTTGTCATGATTGTTGTCTCTCTCTTTTTCCTTTCTGTTTATACAATATCCATTTATTCTCGTGCACGTCGATCGGTATGTGTAAATAAATAAATAAATCGACTATAATATTTAGAAAAGCAATCAATTACTATTTCTACATAAAGAAAAAAAAATAGATAAATAGTTCTCGCGAAACCATGGAAAAAAATCAAAGTAGTTGAAAAGACAAGAAAAGAAAAATGGATAAAGATGGAATTGTAAAAAAACGGACAGAAATCGAGAGAAGAAGGGAAAGAAAATTAAAGAGAGATGGAAATTAAATGAAAAGGAAAGGGAGGAAGGAAAAGAGCCCAAAAAAATGAACAGAGACGCAGAGGAAGAGAGTCGGAAAGAGAAGAAAGAACAAGGCTCAAGACTCGAAGGAAACAAAAAATTGGCGAGAGACAGAGAGCCAGAGAGGGAGACAAGGAAAAATGAGAAAGAGAATGAAATCGCAAGAAGAAATAAAAAGAGAAAAAAAAAATGAAATCGCGAAAAGAAAAACAGAAAGAGAGAAATGGGAGATGTAAAGGATTGAAAGAAGAAGAAGGGACAGAAGGGAGAGAAAGAGAGAGGGAGGGAGAGAGACGTCGAGGACATAGAGGGTAAAGAGGGTATATAGGTCTGCTTTTGCTCGATATCGAACGAAGGGGGACCACATAGGAACGGCGAGAGGCGGAGTCAGTCCCGCAGTTGCTATGGGAACATGACACTCTCTTTACCCCGACTATGTGGCGGTGCTTTACGGAGCTTTCAAGCGCACGAGGCGCCTGACCGAGCTTTCTCACCGTACCTTTTTACCCTTCCTCTTATCTCCTTTTTCCACCTCCTCCTCCTCCTCCTCCTCCTCCTCCTCCTCCTCCTTTTTCTCGCTCTCTTCTCTTATACACCCAACGTTTATACTCTGCAGATTCGTGAAAAAGTAACCGCCGTTTCTTACTTTCTTCTGCCAGCTACAAACTTTTCTATCCCGTACGCTTCGTCATATTTTCCTTTCATTTTTTTCAATATTATTTTTCATCGACTGATCCCGGGCTGTTACATTTTTTTCAAACGAGCAAAATTTTTTTATTTTTTTCTCTAGATCCCGAAAAAAGCTCCGGGTCAATTTGACCCAGAGTCAAATCACTTTCGGGTCAAAATGACCCATTGGTTTAACGAAGAGCTGACTACTATTAAGATCAGAATTTACGAAGAGAATTCCACAAAAAAATTGATGCTCAGTCGCCAGCATTTTTCTGGGGATTCACTCCACGACCGTTGATTAGTTTTTTCTACATCGCACACACGTTTTTGAACGATAAAAAAAAATGGAATCTTGGACGAAAAAAAAAAAAATTGTAGCACGAAAGAAAAATTGTTGGCTGCATACAAGCATGGAAAATTCAATATCGTATAGAAATTAAAAATGTAATGTGTGCGTACGTAGCGAACTGATTTTCTACGTTACTCTCGAAATTTTATTTCTGGACTGTATTTTTTTTTTTGTTTTCTTACTCATTTTTTCGTCTTGGTCTCTGTCCGTGCTTGGGAGTTATAGCAGACGAGTTTTCATCTCTGTATATGCACATATATGTATATTTAAGAACACACGTTTTGGTAGAGCCAGTGTGCGAAAGAGAGAATGCGGCAGAAGAGACGAAATGACATATGCAGAATGTAGCCACCTCCGTATTTCACAGCGAGTTATATTCGCGAGAATTTACGACCTACGCTCTCTTCCTCACTTTTCCTCCCTTTCGCCGAGAGCTGCGCTTTTCATTCTTCTTTTTTTTTCCACTTTTTTACTACCCCCTGCTTTATCTTTTTTCCTCGCCTGGTTATTGTGCCGTTGCACGAGGCGGTCTCCACAGTCCAGCAGCCTTGACGTATACAAGGTGTATATGCTTTTTTTTCCTCTAATGGTCAGCAACATCATGCCCTTTTAATCTCTATTTTTTTTTTTTATCTTTCTTTCATCCTCTCGTAAACTTTTTGTCACAGAGTGCCCTTTCAATTGAGCTGTACGGCTCGACCTTTCACGGGTTAGTGATTTGATAAATTTTCATTTTCATGGAATCACGTTTAAGCGAAACGTTGCCACTGCTGAATTGACGACTGCGGAACGCTTTTACTTTTCCCTCATTCGTTCTTAGGATTCATCATTCTCGTAATATTTACACAAATTATTTATTCGCCATAATAATCGTAATTGATAAGCATAATAAAAAAAAAGAGAAGCTTCAGCGTGTTTAGAAAAAGAGAAAATTCTTCGCGAGTGAGAAAATAATCTGCGAATTCTACGCGAAAGTTTTAAGTCAAATTATGCCAACGTTGATCGACACTTTGTTCCCAGTTCCCAGACTCATTTCTCTCGTTCCAATAAAATAATAATTAGGTCTCGTTTGGGCAATAAAACGTGATTATTGATATTTGCATACCTCGCTTTTGTTTCACTATCTCAATAGTATTCGGGCAACAAAAATAAAAACGCCATAAAAAAAGGGCGGCCAAAATGAAAAGCGCGCTAGTGGATCTTTAATGAAAAGTGCGGTAAAGTGCTCGTTTAACGAGATATTAGAGAGCAAAATTGGCACTGGCGGCGAGGATGCTGACTACGATGAAAAACTTTGAGAAACCTTTTATTCACCCTTATTCCTTGCTCGTTTCATTTCGGGTATACTCTCCTGCCCTCCCTGAAAACTTTTAAAGCCTACTCGTGGTTCAGAATTTTTAACCTCCGAGCCTCATAAAAGTTGCCAAAGGGAACAACTCAAAAAATTCCTCATTCGTTTGTCATCCAGTGGTTCAAACATTTTTATGATAATTTCTAATAATCACATAATAACGAAGTGTAATATGCAAAAAATGAAAAAAATTTTTTTTGGATGTTAACCATTTCGAAATTCTCAAATTTTAATTTTTTTAAAATTGTTTTCGCTACCCTGTCATGAAAGAATGATCATTATGAATTTATTATCGTTCCTAATTATTTTTATCGTCATTTTCGAAATATATTCCTAGTCCCCAGACCGAAATCCAATTATCGAGTGTTTTTAATTATTAACGAGAACTCAGAGCAATTTTGATATTGCTGCTCGTGTGATTGTAACAAAATGATTTCAGGTGTTTTAACCGAGTGATGGAATATTATAAATGGCACTGTAACGAATCTCTTATAACAACGATTTTACCTTTATTGATAAATCTACTATTGATGAAAAAAAAATCATCGATTCGTAAAGTGCGTCATTACCGAAATTAGCAATCCCCGAAAATGACTTTAATTCGATCGGAGAGTTCGAAACTCGAGTGATTAATATCGAAACTATGAGCTGGAAAATTTTTGGTACGAATATTTTCTCTCTGTCAATTATCATAAATTTTCTGAAGCCTCGACATTGTTCGTTACAAGGGAAAAAATAATTAGAACTTGATATTTTGCCGGACACGAAAACGAAGAAAAATTCGATTGCGAGCTCATTGAAAAAAATGAAAATCACAATATTGTTGGAGCGTTGCGATCGTTTCGTCATTTCTAGTGAAAATAACCGAACACGGTCAACGTAATTGTCTTCAAAATGGTCATGTGAGACCCGAGTCAGGACTCATACCTTAAAAGCCATAAATCACGAAGAAAATGATCGGAAAAAAGGTGAGACGACGAAAAAAGTCACAGGCATAAAAATCGTGAAACGAAAACTGAAAATGAGTATAAAAAAAATGGACAAAAGTTGCGGGTGTGAAAAGAGAGATATTTAAAAACTGATAGGGTTTGTGCAGCACGAACGAAAGCAATTAGTTGGTTAAGCGGGCAAACCCCCATGAAATTCAATTGTCGTCGCCCCATGCGTTCGACTTCTGGGCTAACCACCCTGCTGGCATTTCTCCTCGATACCTCGCCCCTCCCTCTCCTCGCCCTTCCCTTGCTTCCCCTCTTCAGGAAGAGTGTTTTTGTGCAGTATACATATACGCTTTTAGGACAGGGAGCTCCGAAGGTCTCGCGCTATTAGGGTGTCAATTAAATTAGATCGCTGTCCGTATAGTTTCCCCCTGCTGGGCCTGCTCTCTGCCAAGACACTGGTAAAATGTCATTCTACCCTTATAGCCCGTCAGTTCACCACCAGATAAATATATTCTCTTTAGCGATCAAGAAAAATGAAAATAAGTCTATTATTGCCGAGAAGTAACTTTTTTCCAAGTACACGAAAAAAAAAACGAAAAATCTAAAATTTCTCAAAGATTGTTAAATAAAAATAACGGAGTTACCAAATAAATTGAACAACCGTGCAACCAAATTTGTAGAGCAAACGAAATGTGGCGAACTAAGTAAAATTTGTTGATTTAACAATAACAGTCAAGTGAATGGAATAATGAAACCTTGACGTGAGAATTAACAGAATGCAGATTTGAATTTGTTTTTTAATAATAAAAAATTCTGGTGATCCAACAAATTAACGTTTTTGGTGAACGAAACAAAACTCGATCTGCCCAAAAGATTGATAAACAAAACGAATGAATTATTTGACGTTATCTTCAGTGAAATTGTAACAAAACTTTATCCAAAGAAAAGCAATTTCCTATAGTAAAAAAAAAAAAATATTCTCCTGGCTGGAATAATCGTTGGTCGAAGGAACTTGAAAGGATAATAAAACGAATATGAACTAGGAAGAAATGAATGAACAATAATAAAACGTATTCAAAAAAGCCAAATCGATATTTCCCGGTGTATATACGCGCGGGGAGGAGAATTTATCGTGTACGGATTTCTTTGGAGTGAATAGAAAATAATAATGTGTGGATGGGACGGGGTGGGTGTAGGTTGGATGCGAGGGAGTAAAAGCGGTTCAACGTGTAATCCATGGATGCATTGTCGTGCTTCTTTCATCATCCGGAGAGCTGTTCACCAGAGTCCTAATATCAATGGATATCGGAGGCTGAGAAAAAAAAACGAAACAGAGAGAAAGAGACAAATAAAGAGAGAACGAAAGCGACAAAAGAAAAAGAGGGAGAGAGAGAGAGAGGGAAATGGAACGAGACAGAAAAAGAGACAAGACAAAGGGTGAAAGGTAGCGAGAGAGCGTTTGACGAGATCAGCAGGAGACACACGCCACACCGATTAGAACAAAAGATATGTTGCGGGACAACGCGCCAGGCTTCCAAAAACTTTTGTCCTTCGTGTATACTCACATGTACAAACGAACATTTGTATGTTATGATGAGTAAATACATATTTACATGCACCTGTAGTTTTATTGGTTGAGCTCGTACCAACGGAAACTAGTCGTATTTTTTATCCTTTTTATAAATTGCTGTGTGTTATCTAGTCTGTGGAAAAAAATCGTTTTTTATGCATACATGTGTATATGTATTTCGATAGAACTTGCATCGAGTTACCAAAAAACTCAGTTCTGTTATTTTAGGGATTCCACGAACAAATTAAATGGATTGGAATTTTTTTTTTTTTCTTTTGAAAATACGAAATGTGTGGCTTTGTATGAAGCTCGCTATTTGTTGGTTGATTAAAAATACTTGCTTTTGTGCGGTGCGAAAAAAACGAATATTCTTTGAATAAATTTTGAGGATAAAATTCGATTAAAATATTTGAGTTCCGGAAAAATTGTTTTATTACTTTGGCAAATTCATGGATTTAAGGTGCCCCATACTTTTTGGATACACTCCGATTTCGTAGGCCTTACGGACCATGTGCTTTTGTCCCTCAAGTCCCCTTGACTTTGTCTGGACGGTGTATAACTCTCAAAAAGCCCCATGAATCGAAATGATCGTTCTCTGTCTCCCGGTCACTGGCTCTCTGCAGTTAAGTCCACGAGGTTGATCCGGTGATCATTTTGCTAACGGTAATGGCGGATTACCCGGAATCATCCGCCATCTGGCGTTCTAACTTGCCTCACTTTCTCAATTGAAAGAGATCCAGTTTATCGTCAAATCGTGCCTCGTAATTCTATTTCCCTGGACCTGTTTGCACTTTGCTCATTTTATCCAAAAAGCCAAGCATCTATGGATTATCCTGGTGATCGATACATTTGCTTCACGAAACGAGAGAGAGCGTAACATTTTTTTTGTGTCAACGAAATAATGAGATAATCGATAAATTAATTAATTTTTTCATTTTAATTGGAGCAAAAAACGGAGCAATGGAACAAATTTTATTTTTTATTTTTCGAATAACCAAAAAGCATTTCCAATCTATAACTTTAGGATTAAAAGAATCAGTAAAATTAACCGCTCTGTTGATGCTTAAAAGTAAGAAGACTTCGATCTTCTTGGAGCTTCGTGAGGAATTTATTTCGAATAAAAAACGTGGACGATTCTCTTGCTGAGAAAAAACTTTGCACGGTTTAGTCCTATGTCAGAACTATGCTACATCGAAGGATTTGACGTGTCTGTATACGCGCGCCCGACGACACATTCAAATGCCTCTTGATGCCCGTCCTAACCAATCCCTGACAACGAAACTTCTGATTGGTATCGGCTGAGATCTTTCCGATAGATTCGTCGTGGGCAAAGTTTAAACGTAGTTACAAAACAAAATAGAGTAGATGGGCAATCAATGTGACAGTTCATTTATCGCAGTTACAAAGATCGCGGTTATTATTAACGATACTGCGGAAAAGTGATCTCAATTAAAACGGCAGTATTTTAATTTTGGAGTGTCACGGCTGTCGAGTCGCTACCGTAACTCTGGACTTAGCCTTCCGATGAAAATCAGGTTTTTTCAGTGATTGGAAAAATCACCCAAAGATGTATCAAATATTTATGTACCCCGATAAAATATGCTGTTCAGAGAGAGAGAAAGAGAGAAAGAAAGAAAGGGAACGGGACTCCTATATGTGGTAAGGATTATATGGCACCCTCATACATGACGAGTTTCCACACAGGGTGCAATGAAAAGGACTTATCGTTGTGGATATACATTCCATTTGGCGAGCTGCCAATTGGCACTATCGACTTCCATATTTCGTCCTGAATGTACATGCACACACACACATGCACACACATAAATATATGGGCGGTAAGTATTTCACGGATTTAGCAAATATTTAGTGGGGCTTATGTGGCCTTAACGTTTGGTAGAGGTGGCACTCTGGGATTTCCAGAGTCGCAGGTGCTCATCCCTTGACAACCAAGTGATTTATCCTCGTTTTCCTGGTTCACCATATTCACCCTGACTTCTATCCGGCCTCATGTGCGGTTCACCACCGAAACTCATTCCTTACCAAACACTAACTTCACGTTGGGTCCTCAAGGGCGATCACTTTTACCTCTATTTTTATTTTACTTCACGAAAATAAAATAAAAATGTCATTGTCACTGGCATCGTTTGTAATTTTCCAAAATTCATTTTTTTACGAAGAAGCACGACAAAAACGCAATAAATTTTATTTTTTTATAAATAAATTTGTGAAATTTGCCGAATTCTTAAGGTTGCGATTTTTTAAAGAATTTTCGAGTTTTTCAAATAAAGGAATAAAAACGATTTTTTCTTAATTTATATTGAAAAAATTGTATAATGCAGCGATTCCATCACAGCTACGAATCATTTCAGAGCAAAAATTTTCGTTTTCACGTTCTGCGAAAGAAAATGAAATAATTTGTGTTTTTTTTTGGGTAAAAACATGTGCGATTATTTTTTAAGGCTGTCCCGGTGTTATATCATCGATTACTCAAACGTGTATAAACTATACGAGACCCGTCTCTGCATCGGTCTCTTTGCCCTCTTCCTCTCTTCCAGTTTCTCTCTCGGGAGTTTTTTTTTCATGTGTTTATACAGTCTCGCGAAACCTTAACGATTGCGTAATTAACGTCATGCTGAGTCTCGAGTTTTGTTTCGATCACGAATATGTGGGTAAATTCACATGATTCGGACGAGTGGCTCGGCGTCCTTATCTACTATATGACGATTACTCATCGTCCATAATACTCGAAACAAAACGTAATATAAATCCCAATTCTTATCGATTTATACATGAAATGCAAAAATGATATAAATCTTGAAAAAACGAATTTCGCGAAGTAAACTTCATGTTCACCGAAGAGTACATCGTAACCAAAAAAATGTATGGATATACAGCCCACGAATTGCCGTAACAATTAGAGTAAGGCAATTAATAAACCATTTTTTCTGTAAAAATTGTTCATTGGTAAAATAAATTCATCAAAATATTCATTAAATTCTAAACAATTCATTAATGTGGAAAAAAAATATATCCCGAGGGGGCACCCGGGTTTGAACCGGGGACCTCTCGATCTGCAGTCGAATGCTCTACCACTGAGCTATACCCCCAGTTGAGATTCGGTATAAACTCTTTCCTTCATAAACTGTATTTTCATCTAAACTCACTGAACAATAAATCTTACAAATAAAAATGCATTTAAAAAAATGAATATTAAAAAACTGCTCTCAAGATGTTCCAAAAGTTTTCTCTCATCTTCGAAAAACGTATTTCGGCCAAAATCGAATAAAATTTGTCCTCGTAAAATTTTTTTACAACAGCGAATAAAATTTCTGGGCAATGAAAATTTGTACATGTGACTAGAAAATTCGATATTCACAGGAATTTTTGTTCCGTATGACAGAAAAAAGATCGATTGGAACACTTCAATTTGTTTTTGTGTAGGTGGCGATGATCGTCAGGGATGAGGGAAAGAATAGAATAAAAAAAAAGGTTGTAAGACTGTAGGTTGTTTTGTCATGTATGGATGGGCGCCGATGGATCATAGGGCAAAGAATGGGACGGCAAAGCCGACGACAGGTAGGGTTATATACTGCGGACCACCTAGTGACTTCATGACTCTGCCATATGCCAGAATAAGCGTGACTAAGGCCCACATGGCCAAGCTTTTTGATCCAGGGAAGAGAAATTTTTATTTCTGCTGTACTTTAGGAACCTTTTGTGTTTTCCAGACATTTAGACCACAGGGAAAAATTGATTCTCTTTTATTTCCATTCCTGCTTAAACAAAAGGAACTTAAAAAAATAAATTGTCATCGAACCCGACAGTAAAGGGCGGGTTTTTCTAGTTTTTTTGAACGCTTGGGTATATACGATCGAGTTAAGCATTGAAAGAATTTATTGCAGCCGAGAAAAAGTGGAATTAGGACTATGAAACGAAACCTCGAAATTTTTTTTTTTTAACGGTTCGACAATAATAAAAATTCCTTAGGAACTAGAAAGTTCCAATAATTTCAAGGCAAAACGCCATTAAACGTTGGTTAATTGATTAGGATTAAAACAATCTGCTTGGCAAATAAAATTTTTAATATAAAAATCAGGAAAAATTGCTGGTTGTTATTTTTCTCATTATGTCGAAGTTGAAAGAACAATAAAAATGAAATTTATTCATTTGTATAATTTTAAAAAAGAAGGCAGTCGGGAAAAATGTCGAGGAGCAAATTGATTGAGATATACGCGATATAAATAATAACGATAGATTCGTCAGGGGGTGGCCTGATGAAAAAATAAAAATAAAAATTGTAGGGCATCATCCCTGAGGGGTATCTCGTGCTCTCCCTGCAAAGAATCACCGTAAAGATCGTGCAATTAATCAATGTAAACAGAACAGTCTGACAATGCACATCGGCGATGATGGCGAAGAAGCGAGATGGCGGGGGGCAGAGAGGGTAAAAACGGAGGAGGGGGACCTCGTACAGTTTTTATTGCGCCAAACATACTCGAGTCACTGGCACCCGCCTTCTGTCAATAAATAAATCTTATTCCGCAGGGAGGAAGTGGAAGCCCCCAGCGATCGCGACTACATTCGTGTATGTCCATAGTTTTGAAAATTGACGGGAGGCTGACTTGGATATTAAGGGTCAAGGATCCGGAACAAATGGGTTATGTTTGGAAAATTTATAGCTTTTTGGAATCAACAGATTCCTTCACAGAAATTCTCAGCCATTTTCTCTAGCAGGGAATATATTCGAAAATTTTTCATTCGAATTCCTTTTTTTTTAAATATTTTTCAATAAATTAAATGGCAATAGAAAACTTTATTGAAAAAAATGTATACTTTTTATGAATTCGGCAAACTTTCAACACTTGCTGTCCAACCGGCTTTACAACTAGTGAATGGAATGAGTTTTTTATTGTTCATGTGATACATTTTCTGTTTTTTTTTTTTTAAACTTCGATATTATTTCAGTTTTTCGAGAAATACTTTTGTGTCTCTATTTTCAATCAATTTTCTTCGAGTTGTAACGAAATTGATTCGAAATCTGTGTGAGCGATATCACAGCGCGGCATTAAGGAGGTGGCTGGATAATGAAATTCCGATGCAAACCCCATTTACGGATCCTTCGCGTGTGCAGTCCGCGCGAAAAGTTGCAACGGGTCTGGATTTTCTGAATTCTATTGTAACTTTACGATATAAAGTCTCAAAAATTTTTAATCGATAAAAACCGAAAATACGAAATATATCAATCGATTCGAAAAGCAATCCGGTGATTTTTTTCGAAGCTTGAAAAATTCATAAAATCATAAATAATTAACGATTTTTGAATACTCGTTACTTTGGAGGAATGTGATTTCTATCATTTTACTCAATTGAAAAAAAAAAAATGATTTTGCGACGCGACTATACGCGCTGATAATTCTGAAATTTCAAGATTTCTCGGGAGATGGAAATTACGTGTGAAACGTCGTGTTAATTTGACGAGAATTCGTGTCAACGTACTGATGAATCGCATAACTTATTAACGCGTTTGATCAAATAATAGATCGTAGAATTTTCACGTATTCCGCACAAAAGTGGAAAAGTCGAAATTAAAGAGAAAACTTTCGGTATTTCGACAACGCGCCACAATTTTCACAACAAGAAAATGAGTTGAAAGGTACAGAGAAGCCCTGGGCGCCCAACGAGGGAGACGTTTTTCTTAAAGAAAAAAAAGCAATGTCTACACGCTCATTTTCTTTGGAGGAGAAAGGAGAAAACGAGTTTTTCCCGGAGAATTTTTTAGTCGGAATATTTTTGAAGAGCCAAGGCGCCCAAATGAAATGGGAGATGAAGATTTTTCGGAGTGTTTCTAGCGTGAAATAGCCCATACATGGATCGTGTAAACTCG
This sequence comes from Hyposoter dolosus, assembly GCA_963921915.1. Taxonomy (NCBI): domain Eukaryota; kingdom Metazoa; phylum Arthropoda; class Insecta; order Hymenoptera; family Ichneumonidae; genus Hyposoter; species Hyposoter dolosus. Next base: position 9,175,153 of record OY998135.1, on the reverse strand, counting down.
ATGGAAAGTGCGTATGGCGAAGGAGAGAAAAAGCGAGAAAAAGAGCGAGTCGGATTCGGGGCTGTTGCGAAGACGAGGAAGTGCGGGGGCGGAGGGAAGAAAAAAGGTGAGATAATATGTTGCACGTTGTTTTGTGGATAGTGGAGGAAACATTCGGTCTGGTGGATTCACGTGTGGCTGTGGATGTCCGTATGTATACGAGAGGGACGAAGACGAGACGATGGAGAGGAAGACAGAAGTAAATAGAGATCGAGAGAAAGGGAGAGAGCGAGAGAGAAAGAGGGAGAGATTGAGAAGAGCAGGTTGGTGAGGATCAATATAAGCGATGACATAGCGAGAGCTCATCTTTAAGCCACGCCCTGGTCTCGAATCCGTCCAATCCCGGTGGCAGATTCGGCTCGTGCTACCCAATGAACGTCCAGCATCGATTTTTATGCTGCCAGCTTTTTTGTAACTTTTCTATCTCTGTCTCTCTTCGCGAAAGTAAATTTCTTGGGGTGGTTTGCCAGCCAGTGGAAACGGAAAGGGACTGTGTTATATCGTCGCTCAACAATAAAAAGGGCACGATTGCTACGAGCTAAAGGTCCAAGCAGCATCGCTTCAAGACCTTTCGTGAATCAGGACCGTTGCGACATATATCGTAGCCGCAAGGACGAGAGGGTGCTTTGGGTGCGATTGCCGAGTCCCTGTGGTGGATGAGCCTGACATGGGGGTGGCCAACACTCTCGGGGACCATGGACACACATATTTACACACGGAGAATCGATGCTATAGGGAAGAAGGGATGAATCGATGAGGAAGGGCGGGAAGGAAACTCTTCCCTGGTGTAAACGAACCCCCTCTAAGCCTCTCGCCTTCTCATCAACCCTCGCGATACGTATCACTGTGTGTTCAACTCCAAGTCGCCTATACATTGCTCTATATCGGGCTATATAAACGAATGTATGTATTCAACGATGCACATACCTCGCATATACGATCTTACGAGTACATACATTCTCATATATATGTGTCGTCATATATACATATAATGGATGTGTATATATGAAGCCAGGCCTGTATACGGACTGTCCTTTTTTCAATCGCAAAATCTCTCTCCACTTTTTCCACTGCTCCTCTTCATTTCTGCCCCTCATCCTCTCCCAAGCCCTCAATCGCAACCCAGCTTTTTCTCTTCCTCGTCGCTCATTTATCTCAGAACTTTTTCGGCTCCATGGACCCTCGCACTCCTATCCAAAGGCTCGTCCTTTAACCAAACTATGGCCTGTAAAACAACCTGCATCGTTTTTCTTTTTTCTTTTGTTTTTTTTTTTTTACTGAATTCTCTTTTGTGGAGTTTCCAGTTATGACTCTTGTTTCGCAAGTTTAAGGTTATGGAGGAGACAAACCGTGACGAGAGGTCGTTGACACCTTTCTGTGGTTTCGCCCACCAATTTCTGTGGTTCTTGTTCGTCGCAGGATCTCATCAATCCGCAACAAGTTTGGTAAAGAAAAATAGAACGCGGGAAACTACGTTTCGGTAGATTTTCAGTCGAAAATCAGAAATTTTGAAAGTCATTCTTCAAGTGATTTTTAACAAATTTCCAAAAAAAAATTCGTACACTTTCGAACCTAGCAGACATTTTTCTGAGAAGTTCTGTGTAAATGAAAATGACGTTTGCCCCTTTTGAAGTTCGAGCAGACCGAGAAAAACAATTAGAGCCCTCAAAAGGAGTTAATTAACGTATTTGCGATTGAAATCGTAGTGAATTCGAAGTCAACTGGATCGATGAAAAATCAATGTGATAAATAACCAATTTACCATGAAACGAGAAAGGCGGTAAAAATGTGGAGACACGTGTTTGGAAAATCTACAAAACGCGAATGATAGTTGTTCTTGCAGGAATTATTGCGTGATCGAGATTGTAGAATATCCGTTACATGGGTGGTTATTATATTTGGTAGTCGGAATAAATGAATTATCAAAGCAAATCTTGGCATCAAAGGGAAAAGTTAATTGATGAGAGCATAGCTCGAAATTCTCCGGGCTAGTTGTACAGACAGAATTAGCCGTTTTCATGGAGGATTTCTCGTGGATATACGCCGGATGAATCAGAAATGAGGAAAATGGTCGTCGCTCTTTCCATATTCATACAGAGAATTCGCGATTAATGACGCTCGAATAATTTTTCGATTTTCGAGCACACCAACTCGCGTACTCACTTATTCATCATAATTATCGTTCCTTTTCGTGATAAAGTAGTGAATAAATTATTGCAATTTTTTCGATAAAACATTTAGTAAAACATTCAAAACTTTGTACCTTAATTAAAAACTCAACGTTCATTGAATGATTTTTGGCTTAAAATGTGATTAATTCCGACGTGTGAAAAATGTGAACGGATTTGTCTCGGAGTAGATCGAGTTTCTGTAATCGTGTTGAGAACGAATATTCAATTGCAGATGTTAATTTTTTTTTTTTAATATGACTAATTATGTCGGATTATGTGATTGACACGCGCGAGCGGTCGTCACTGCATTAGAAATTAATTAAAATGCATGGCCTTCGATGAATAACAGAGAACTTCCTATCCTTTCACCCGACGAGCCTCCCGACGATATATCTGTGGTGTTTAAATCAGGGTTACGAGATTTTTCCATGAAAAACAATTTATTTTTTTTTATTACTTTCAATCGTTTCTCAGATTCGAAAAAAATGTTTGTCGAGATCGAAAAATGTTTCCAAGAGTGATAACAAACAGACCGAAGGGAAGTCTGGTTGTTCTTAATTAATGACTACAGCACGAGGTAATAAAAGTATCCTTGAACATTTCCAATTTTCTTCAGTGTCCCTTTTGCCAAAGTCTAGCGTTCGAGTTACTGATTTATTTTCCGCTGAATCTGCAGGCACGGCCAATGTCGACAAAATGCCGATGGTGAGAACTTTCTCACTCTGATACATCGTCGAATTAAGGTGGCCCAAATTCAGCAAACATTGAAATTGCATTGTTTGCAAGGAATCAAATGAATATGAAAACTGCGTGAGAATTGAGAAAAAAAAATATTTCATAAACCGATTTTCATTATTATGCGTTATTATTTCATTAATGGAACAAATAGTAACGATCAACTTCGGGACCCGAGGCTTTCGTTCGGCTCAAAGACCAAAGCGAAAGAAAAAAAGCAATCGCATGAATAAGTCGCATGAAGAATACTTCGGGGTCCAAAAATTGAAGAAAGCAAACTAAATGTTGTTTAATTATTTCTTCAACAGAAAATTTAAAAAAAGTTATATCGTTAAAACTTGTAAGCGAACGATAGGCCCCGGAGGGATTCGAACCCTCGATCTCCTGTTTACTAGACAGGCGCTTTAACCAACTAAGCCACGGCGCCGGTGTTCACCACAATTTCAAAACGCGATATTTTAAACACATGAACATTGCCTAATTTCACGATTAAAAAAAAAAACTAAAATTCTGTTCCTAGCCGAAAACTTTAAATCGTGCAGGTTCGTTTTTCATAATTGACTGTTTATTTGTCTCCGCAATATCATTCACGTAAGAATTTGAAGGAATTCTTGTTTCCTTGGAGTATAAACGAATGTCTAGTGATAAATGATGAGGAATGTGGAAAAATTGAGTTAATGAATTATTCGTACTATTTGGAGGAAAAAAGTTTTGGAGGCGCCGGGTATCGATCCCGGTACCTCTCGCATGCTAAGCGAGCGCTCTACCATCTGAGCTACGCCCCCTGTTATCAATATTCGTCAAAATAACTCTTCATGTATATAAAAAAAAAAAATTCTAATTAATTCTACTCCGCGAACCTAAAAGAATCCTCGCAACTCAAAAAGAAAAAAAAAACGTCAATTTTTAGTTTGAAAAAAAAAATTTCATCTCTATCTCTTCTCTATCTTCTTTCTATATGTAGAGACTCGGTACAGTTTCGGGACGAGTACATTTGACAGTGTCGTCTGCTGGCCCGAGACTCGGCCGAGTATATTATCTCTGAATAAAGCAAATTCGATGGTATAGGAATAAACATTTTCTTTAACTACGGAACCCAGAAGTAATATCATGATCTGAAAATGGAACTGGAGAGTTATTACGTTGCTCCCTGTCGATTGAGCCATAAATCATCACGATTGATGCCATAATTGCTGAGAAAAAACTTTGCACATGCAAAATGATGCAAAAAGTGTGTGTGCGTGTCTGGATATGCACGCAGACGACACAATCAAAGGACTCTTGATGCCCATCAAGACCGATTTCCGTGAAAGTCGATCTTTGCTGACAGAAGCGACGAGTTTCTATTACCGCCGTAAAGTTAGCAGGTCAACTTATAGTTTTCCACTTCTTTATCTTGGGACTCGGCAGAATCTCGGCGAAAGTCAACATTCTACTGTCGGGCGAAGAACGCAGACACGGCTTGTTACGTAAGTTGTTAAGAATAAGACCTCCATGTTGACCAACGACTAAGGGTCGGATGTTGGAGACTTTGGTCTCGTCATCTGAGGAAGGATTGGAACCGATTAGGTGACACCGTTGAACAAAAATCCAGACACGCGACTGACGACATAACTAATGAATCCGCAGCCATAACCGGCTTTGACTCTAAACAATCCTGATACGATTTCCGTGACCATTGGTCAATCCGCGGCCTCGCTGGCCCTTATAGTTGACAAAAGTATTGAACCAAACACCAACCGCGGCCATCACCAACCATTAATTATGCAAAATGCAACTCGATTCGAAAAGTGGAAGGTAAATTCATGTGAGAAGCTCGACAAACTAACAGGGTTATCTTGAGGGCTATCGTGAGTCAGCAAGATTTCTTTTGGCGTGCGACCACATCGATGTATCCGGCAATCCAGGGTATGTTTGAAAACCACTATCGGAAAAATTGCAATCACCCACAAAAAGTGGGCTAACTAATGTGACTGGAACGTTGCGAACGCGCGTTATATCACGCCAAATCGAGGTTTACGAATGAATGTTGTTATTCGTGTGTGTCGTGGCAACGGCTTTGATTTAAACAAAACACGCGAGTTCGCTTGACCCAGCCAAATTCGCGTTATACGCTATAAATGTACTGGGTACCTCAGACGCATGGGGATTTCAACATTCTTTATTTTTAAAGTTGGCTAGTTATGGAACAATGAACAACTCATGACTGAGTACTGGAGACACCTGATGTCCATTACACAATAAATGACAAGGCAATAGTTATCAATTATGTAACCGAAACGCGTCGCGGAAATCTGATTCTCGTCGATCGGTGATGCTCGAGTAAAACATGAGACAAAAGTTGAATGAAATAGGTACGATAGCGGCAGTGCGAAGTATCGAACAACAACGATGGACGTGGAAGGAATGTTATCTGTTCTGCACATTTGACCATGAAAATCTTTACCTTCACTGCTACCGTTTTTATTGCAATTTCATAATTATGCATTTTGTAACGCGCATGGGCTCGTGCCATTAATAAGAATAATAATAGATCAAAGAAAAAAAAACCTCATACTGATACAAAATTTCAATACTGTAACAATGTCGTAGTTGTAAAGATAAATGTCTCGGTTATGGAAATTCAAATCAACGGAAGCGGAAAAATTGACAGGAATGGAAAAAAAGTGGGCTCGTCCGGGATTTGAACCCGGGACCTCTCGCACCCTAAGCGAGAATCATACCCCTAGACCAACGAGCCATTCAGTACTGGTTGAGTGGCCGTAGGTGACGGACGGACGTACGAAGCTCTCAATCAATTTCAAAAAAAATTCAATTTCGTGATTGTTTAATTACAGTATTAGTCACAATTCACTTCTATTAAGCCGCGATCAACAAATTCGAACTGCCTGAGGGCAACGGTAGTGAAAATAGTGAGGTGCCGTGGCACCGGCACCCACTAAGAGACTCTACTGTGATTACCGGGAGTGAAAAGACGGTTAACGGTGATGAAAAAAATCCGATAATGTCTGGCACGAATTCGGAAAACAACGAGCCAAAACCGGGGCCCTCCGGGTCAAACCGGGAAAAGAACGAATCACTAGCTGAACTTAAATATCAGTGCAAAGTTTTTAACCGAAAATACGGTGTGAACATCGATATTAATAAACTCACTAATAGGCCGTTGTCAAAACCCAACGTTAAAGCGCGACGTCGCAGCTCGTCCTCTATCGAGTCAGACCGAGATGAAAATAAACAATCATCGCCAGCACAACAACAGCTGGGCAATGACACTACTAACGAATCTGGAGCCAAGGTCGGATTTAAAGCGCCTAAGAGACCATTTAAATACCGCAAAACTGTCGATACAGTTAATACCTCAACTACCAACCGCTTCGACTGCCTCTCCGACACAATGAGGGAAGGAGAGAGAGAGCCGGGAGACGAGGTAGACGGAGCCTCCGACGCGTTTCGCAATCAGGTAAACGCGAATAAACAAAAACTCAAACCTCCGCCAATTTATGCGTATAACATCGGAATCAAAAAGTCTATAGACTTACTGATTCAAAATAATGTTCCTAAGGATAAATTTCTCATTAACATCCGGGATGAAAAATTAGTGAGAATAATTACTCACGATTTGGACACTTACAACAGTGCAATGGCTATTTTAAAAAGCAAACAAGCCGAGTTCTTCACTTACACCCCCAGACACCTAAAACCCAAATCAATCGTCCTAAAAGGGATCAGAGGAGGGTTTGAAGAAGCTGAAATAGCAGAAGAAATCATCAGTCTTAAAATTCAGGACGTTGAACTCATTAAAGTTTCCAAAATGATATTCAATCGCGATACACCCGATCGATATCATTTCATCGTTACGTTGACAGCCGAGAGTAGCTTGAAAGCGCTGACAAACACAAGGGCGTTGCTCCATCAACGCGTTAGGTGGGAGAGACTGAGGAAAAAGCCGATATTCCAATGTTCGAAATGCCAAAGGACGGGACACGCGAGCGCGAATTGTTTTTACCGACTGCGATGCGGCAGATGTGCCGAACAACACCAAGCAAAAGATTGTCCCTTGGAACTGGGAAAATTCGAAAATTCGCGTTGCGCGAACTGCGGCGAGACTGGCCACCCGGCCTCGTATCGCGGCTGTCCGATGCTCAGCGGACTTATAAAATTAAACAAAGAAAAAAAAAAGATCCGCCAACACATCAACGAAGCGAAGATGAACAAAATCAACAACTACGTCAACCAAAAATTCTCATACGCAGACATGACCAGACAAGCGAACACTAGAAACTGGATCGTAAACAACTCGGCAGGAGTGAACCCAGCGAACCCTGTAACGCAACAACCACCAAGGACAGCCACGAGACAACCAGAATATCCTCGGGGAAGAACCAACGAAGGCGAAAACAATCAACACGCACCTGGAAACAGAGTCGAAGAAATCCTCGTCGATTTTAAAAACGAAATCCTTAAAGAAATTAAAAACATGCGAGAGCAAGTAACGCAAAACTCAGTGAGAATCGACTACATAATGAGCTACTTAAACATGGAATAAGATGAACAATCAGACCAGGAATATAAACAATAACAACGTCAAAATCGCTGCGATCAACGTCAACTCGATATGCACCGCCAAAAGACGATACGATTTACAGAAATTCATCATGGACCAAAACATCGATATCGCACTCCTCTCAGAGACCAAATTAAACAATAAACATCGTATGCGACTCGACAACTACGCGATAGTTAGAAACGACCGACCGACCGGTCGCCGAGGAGGGGGAACTGCAATCGCCATCCACAACCGGCTGCAATTTACACACGTTTCGAACGCCGATGCCAAGGACAACCGGATCCTGGAATACACTGCAATAAAAATCAAGGTCAACTCGAATAATACGCTACTTATCATCAGCATCTATGCAACACAAAGCACAACAATCAGGTTTATACAGGAATTGGAAAAAATGGCCACAGACCTCAACCTGAACAAGCAAAACGTTTTTTATATCGCCGCCGGAGACTACAACGCCAGGAACATCGAATGGGGAGACTCGACAACCAACGACAGAGGAAGGCAAATAGTGCAATGGCTAGAGATCAACAGCATCGACTTCAAAGCGGCTTGGTACCCACCAAGCAGTCCTACGTTTCCGTCTGCAGGATCTTATCTGGACTGCGGTATGATTGATTACAGAATCGATATCATCGACAAAAAAAACGGTAAGCTTGACACGGCCCCGTACGACAGCGATCATAACGCAATAACCTTCACAATAGATACCAGCACGCTGCTCCAAGGACTCCCAAAACAAATTCCAAAAACAATAATCTTCAACTACAGAAGAGCAAACTGGGAAAAATTTAAAAAACAACTAATCGACGCAAACACTTACAAACCCATTCCAACCGACAAAAATCTGGCGCTGGAAGAAATAGACAGATACATATACTTGCTCGAGGCCCACATACGCGACGCCATACACAAAACGATTCCAAAAAACAACGACAAAACTAACGAATATTACAAAAAATACGAAAGCAACACGATAACATACCTACATAAATTTAAATCCTTCCTTATCACACGTCTATACCAATCTACCAATAGACGCACGAGTCAATACAGCAGACAAGAAATAATTAGAATCAAAAAAGCAATAAAAACAATAAACAAGTTGCTAAACAAAGAATTTAGAAATACAGTCACAGCGTATTGGGCAGCGCAGACGAAAAGTATTAATTACAAAAACCCAAACGAATTCTTTCCCAAGATAAATAGACTACTACGACCGAAAAGCAGCATGGGCATTGAAACGCTGAGAATGGAGAATGATGCCAGTAGTTTCACCAACGAAATAAGACAAAACTACCCACAACTAATCAACAACAAAGGAGAAATTGTTGCTTCCGAGCCTAACGCCAAATTGGAAATCATCGGGAAATATCTGGAATCAATCAACTCGCCGAGATACACAAATGATAATACCGATACACGCGAGACAGTTGACAGCGCTTTCAAAACTATATCCGAGTGGAAAAAACATCTGCGAAAATCAAGACAAACGTTCACAATCTTCTCACCCGAAAACCCAGCGCACAATCCAACGCAGCAAGACGGTACACCGAAATCTCTATTCTCTTATCGGGAAGTAGAAGCCATAATCAAAAAACTAAAGAACAAAACATCGACAGGACTAGACGAAATACCGACCATCGCAATAAAAAATTTACCTCAAGACATCATCAAAGACTACACAACCATATTCAACAATGCACTAAACAATTTCTATTATCCAATAAGGTGGAAAACAGCGAAAGTATTACCAATCCTCAAAAAGGGGAAAAACCCCGAAGACCCCAGAAGCTACCGGCCAATCAGCTTGACAATTAACATTAGTAAAATCTACGAAAAACTAATAAAACTTATGCTCAACATACACACAGCCAAGAACAACATCATCCCATCGAATCAATTCGGGTTTGTGAACAAACACTCAACCACGCACGCATTAAACAAATTTTCATCCGACATTAACACCAACCTTCACAACAACAACATAGTCGGAGCTGTGCTCATCGATCTGGAAAAAGCTTTTGACTCCATTTGGAACAAGGGGTTAATTTATAAAATGGATCAATATAAATTCCCAATGGGGCTCGTCCTGTTAACCCTCGATATGATAAGAGGGAAAAATTTCCACACTTGGGATGGAACCAATATTTCGCGATCAAAATTCAAAATTACCGAAGGCCTACAACAAGGAACAGTTACATCGCCGATTCTCTTCAATATCTTTAACAGCGAGATAATTAACAAATTTGGCCTAAATACCGAACCAAACTGCCACGCTATCGCCTTCGCGGACGATCTGATAGTGTACAAGGCCGACCGAGACATCGACACGATCCGCAATTCTTTGCAGGATAAAGTCGATAAGATCAACCGCTACTATCTGGACTGGAACCTGAAAATCAATCCGTCGAAATGCGAGACGATTATCTTCAGACGCCCCATCAACCACATCAAAGCTTCGACAGCCAAGAAAATAAAAAAATTTAGACTCACAGTAACCGACAATACATCAAACACACTCACTGACATCCCGAACAAAAACGCTGTAAAATATCTTGGAGTTACTTTCGACCATTTATTCCGACTAAACCTCCACCACAAGATTCAACTCGAGAAAGCCAAGAAAACGCTCAAAATGAATTCGAGACTGTTCTATAATACGAACTTAGACAGCAAAGCAAAAATTATATGCTACCAGCTAATTATCAGACCGATATTAACGTACGCGGCACCGATTACCTGGAATACTGGACCAACAGTCATGGAGAAATATCGAAGACTAGAAAGAACAATCCTACGCGCGTGCCTGAGATTTCACCGAACAGCCAATACCGGATATACTCACAGAACGAGGAACAGTGAAGTATACAACAAGGCGAACATCCCGAGAATTGATAGCTTTATGACGAAACTCTGCAGAAACTATTTTGCAAGCATTCTCAAAGTTGACAATCCAATCCTCACAAACATCATGGCAACCTGCATTAACACCAGACAAATATTAAACCACCTCGAAACCGGCTACATCCCACCACAACTCTTCACCTATTGCGACTTTGAAGGAATAATTCAAAACAGTAAGAACGTGCCCACACTCTATCACAAACCGAGACACTGTACAAACAAAAAAATAAGCCTGAACCTCCAAGAATACGAAGAAGGTAGACTGATGTTCGACACAGCGATACCGAAAAGAGATTCGCAAGACACGCAGAGACTTTCGGCGAGATATTGGTGGCTTGGAACCGATGCAAGGTTCCTCGACGAACTCAGGAGGAGAACACGATTCAGACACTGAATGAAACCGAAAACACGGCTTAATTAGAGGAAATCATCCTCTCGAACAGCAAATTCCTGCCCACACAAGCATCCGACTCAAGGATAAAGAAAAAATAAAAAAGAATAAGGAGGAAGGAGAAAGCCCTTTTTTAAATAAAAAATAACGCGAATGGCCCCAGAAAAAGAAAAGAAAAATAAATAAATATAGGAGCCTTTTCTTGTAAATATGTACATAGTTCCCCCTAACCATCCTCACTCCCCTCCACAGTCCCCAACCCACCCTTAGTTTAAGTTCCCATACGAACAAAAAACGAAGGACGATTTTTCCCAAGCCGGGGTATTTGCGTCTAGCCATACCAATCTGATCGACACATCGAATGTGATACGTCGTTTAATTACTTTCCATTATAAACAAAAAAAATAAAGCAACTAAGTTTGTATATTTTTAGAACGGGCAATTAACGAGATGTAATTTATGTTACCTAGTTAATAAGAACCAAATTATACCATATGTTAAAGTTTTTGTAAGAATGTTTATACTTTTATATTACCATTGTTAAACGGATTCAATAAACGATCTTTTGAAAAAAAAAAAAAACCAACGAGCCATTGTTTATATTAATATATGTTGTTTATACTAACATATGTATCAATGTTATTCGGATTCAATAAACTATCTTTATAAAAAATAAAAAAATAAAAATAGCCACCGAGCCATTCAGTTCTGATTGAGTAGCCGTAGGTGACGGACGTACGTGCGCAGCTCTCAATCCATTTTCAATTTCGTGAATGTTTGAAATCACAATTATTCATAATTATCAAAGTGACATCCAAAAACAAACTGCCTGTGGGCAGGTGCAGTGAAAACAGTGAGATGCCGTGGCACCGGCACTCAAAAACAGACAATTCAGTGGATTGTAACAAAGAAAAGCCGGTTAGCGGTGTTGTGAAAATGCCGACAATGTCAGGTCCAAATAAAGAAAACTGGCCAAAACCGGGATCCCTGAGAGCAAAGCCAGAAAATAGCTAATCTCTAGCAGCACTTTGATATCAGGGTTATGCTCTTAACCAGAAATTCGGAACGAATATAAACGTTAATAAAATAATTAACAAAACAGTGACAAAACCGAACGTGAAAGCGTGTCGACGCAGCACGTCGTCTAACGAACCGGACAAAGAAGAAAACCGACGCCCTCAGCAACAGGGCATGGACACCTCCGACGACGCAGGGATAAAGACGGGATTCAAAATGCCCGAGACCGGCCAAACATCGAAAAACGGTTGATACTCCAAACACCGAACTTACCAACCGATTTGAATGCTTTTCCGATACGATGAGTGTCGAAGACGAGAAAGAGACCGATGATGCAGAGAGAGACAGAGATATTGACGGAGCCACTGACGCGTTACAGATAAAGGTAAACGCGAATAAACAACAATTGAAACCGCCGCCGATTTATGTGTACAACATGGGAATCAAAAGATCCATAGACCTACTAATGAAAAATAACGTTACTAAAGACAAAATCTTCATCAATATACGTGATGAGAAATTAGTGAGAATAATATCACGAACGATTTAGACACTTATAACAGTCCAATAACTATTTTAAAAGCCAAAGAAACAGAATTCTACTGCACATACACTCCTAGACACCTGAAACCAAAATCAATTGTGTTGAAACGAATTAGAGGAGGGTTCAAAGAAGCCGCAATAACAGAGAAAATTTACAGTCTGAACATCCAGGACGTTTAAATCATTAAAGTTTTTAAACTGATATTTAATCGCGACACACCAGAGCGATATCATTTCATAGTCACGCTGGCGGCGGAGAGCAACATGAAATCGCTAACCAGCATAAGGGCGTTGCTGCACCAACGCGTCAAGTGGGAGAGACTGAGGAAGAAGCCCATCTTCCAGTGCACAAAATGCCAAAGAACGGGACACGCTAGTGCCAACTGTTTTTACCGACTGCGATGCGTCAGATGAGCCGAACAGCATCAGGCAAAAGATTGCCTCTTAGAGAGGGGAAAAATCGAGGAAACGCGTTGCGCTGACTGCGGAGAGACAGGCCACCCTGCTTCGTACCGAGGATGCCCGATGCTCAGTGGGCTACTACAACTTTCCAAAGAAAAAAAACAAGATCCGCCAAAAAATCAATCCAGCTAAAATTAACAAAATAAGCAACTATATTAATCAAACATTCTCATACGCAGATATGACTCCCCAATCAAATACGAAAAATTGGATTGTAAATAGCACGGAAGCCGCGACCTCGGTGAAACCGGCATCGCGACCACCACGCGCCACCACGAACCAAGAGGAAAATCTTCGGAGAAAATCTGCCGAAGCCGAGGACACTCGTACACCAGAAAGCAGAGTCGAAGAACTCCTCATGGATTTCAAAAATGAGATACTCAAAGAAATGAAAAACATCCGGTCGCAAGTAACACAGAATGCGGTAAGAATCGATTACATTATGAGCTACCTCAAAATTGAATAAAAGGGACAGAAATACCCAAAACCAAATTGATAGATAATTTTTCTCAATCCGGAGTATTTGCATCTAACCGAAAATAAATACCAACTATATCGAGTGAGATACGTCGTTTAAAGACCAAATTTTTCATTAGAACATAAAAATAAATAAGTATATTTTCTAGAAATGTTAATTAACGAGATTTAATATATTTTACCGAGTTAATAAGAAACAAAGCTACGATCTGTTTAAGTTTTTGCAAGTAAGTTTATACTTTTATATGTATTATTGTTGTAATAAATTGTTGTATAAAAACCAGCGAGCCTTGTGATTATGCTATGCCGAAACAATTGTGCAAGCATAATCAAAGTAGATAATCCCATTCTCGAAAATCTCATGAACACCCGCATTTATGGCCGTCAAATAATTGACCACCTCGATTCCGGTTACATCGCGCCACAATTCTTCACGTACTACGACTTCGAAGGAATAATTCAAAACGGCAGCAGTCGTAATAATGCTCCTCATTACTCATGATTTCGTCAATTTTTGGTAAGAAATTAGAGAAGGAATTTGGGAACGGTCGGGAACTTATAGGCGTACGGAGGATACGTCGCATGAGCGAGATCGTTCCACCCATAGCCCTCTGGCGGATATCTCCCAGACCAGAAATCCAGCCAGGGGATAAGGCCGTTCCGTTACAATACATTTATCTCTTTATTAATCGAATCGATGCGAATTTATTTATCACGTGTGTTGTTGAGGGATTAGTCAATCGGCTCGTTGGTCTAGGGGTATGATTCTCGCTTCGGGTGCGAGAGGTCCCGGGTTCAAATCCCGGACGAGCCCGCTTGGAAAATTAATTTTGCTATTACCAAGGATATATTCATGCCTTAAAAATTTCTCTATAACAACATACACAATTCCATTAAAAACATCACGTTCGACACGCGAATAGTGGAAGGCAATCCGACCTTGACAGTGAACGTAACTCTAACTTCCTCAATAATTCAAAGCGATAGAGAAACACACTCAGATGTCGTTAAACTTGTAAAAAGTGACCTCGTTCCGTTTATGCACGAAACCAATAGCACAGCTGTTGAGGATTCAACATTTTTAGGAATTCTCGTGATTAATTGACAAATTTCACGACTATAATTTTATCATGTCCATGCTGAACCTGAACCCCGTCGAAGTCCGTAGGTACTCTGCGGGTCTTATTACATTCCTCCACGATATTATGCATCAGAAAAATTCTTGTGACCTGAATTTTGCACGTTAGTTAGAATCCGTCCGGAAGAACGAGTCCGGATCTTCCTTTTGTAAAACCTTAGGTGTAAATGAGCCATACCCGTGATTATTGAATGAATAAATAAATAATCGTTACCGAATACATTTGGCACCTAATGAATTTATTAATGGAACGTTCGATGGATTAATTTTTTGTAGAAGGACTTGTGGATCAAGTATTGTAATTAATCTCGATCCCCTATTTTTGGCTTGAAACCTCACTTAAACAAAAAAAAAAAAACAAAAACAAATTCTTCTCGTTTCCGATGTTTTTGACATTAAAAACATATTTTCTTTTAGGCTAATCATAAAAGAGGTTTGGTTTTGAATAAAACTTCGATTCAAAATTTTTGTAAATAGAATCAGTTCATCATTACTTTCAGGTCAAATCACGTTTTGTCATTATTTCCTTCTATATACTCTCGTCGGAGTTGAATAAAAAGATGAATAAATCGAAGCAAAAAACCGTTCACTGTGAAACGTTTTTTCCATAAAACAGATACATTGTTTATAATTATTGGCTGTTTTTTTCCGTACTTCACGGTCATGGGAGTTTATATACATCGTCTTGAAAATTTAGCAAACAGCAAGGCCATTCCTATTAGTCGAACTATCGAACACACATTTTTCTCAATCGTAAACCAATCGTTATGTAACAAAAAAAAAAACCAACAACAAAGCGGCAATATCAGAACGAAAATCGATCAGAAAATCGCTTCAAAAGACAAATGAATAAGCTAATGAATATAAAAGTGTAACCGATGGTTCGATTAAATTTGCATGCATTAAAAAAGAGAATGCGTGACCATCGTCCTCAAAAGTTGTATGTATCGTTATAAAATATTTAAATGATAGACTCCAGAGAAGAAAAATCCAGGAGATCGAGATTTGAGATCTTTTTGTTCTTTGGGCTTAAAGTCACTTTTGTGGACCATCCATTGTTCAGTTCTCCGACAATTCTCCGTCGTAATTGCTCGACTTAAACTTGATGTGTTTTGGCAACACTTGTACCTCATAGACCAACAAACCCCAAAAAGTTTTTACTAAAATGACTGTAGCCAATTGTGGACAAAAGTTGAAGGAACATCGAAACTTGTAGCGTAGAAAATCGATTGGCACATTGATCGAATAAAATAGCAAAAAAAAAGCGTCGACGTACAATATCAAGGACAAAGTTAGTTCGCGGTCTCAGCCGTCTTATATCAGTCGAACGAAAATCAATTGTGTTCCAAGACTCGGAGTCTGACACGAGGATATATAAAGGAAAGGGTTACTCCGAAGGCACAGTGTTCGTTTGATTCTTAAGCCAATCAAAAGGCCTCTTGAAAAATATTCAAATTACGTTTTCGAGGAGGAAAAAAAATCATCCTCATCCACAGAACTTGGAGGTATGTGAAAGTCTGTGGATTCTCATTAATCCAAACACAAGAATTGCCACCCAAATAACAACTTTGACTTTCGAATATTTGACACAGCGACATCGTTTTTTTTTTCAAACTTCGAAAAAATCACGTCCAAAAATAATCGTCATCGTTGATCAGCATTGATATATAGAAATAAATTCTAAGATTTTCATCAATGTAACCAAATTTTTTGAGGAAATTGAATAAGAGAAACGGAGATGATTACAAATTCAGTCAATTACTTCGAATTATGCCTAATGCATAGAAAATCCTATCGTCAAAATTATCCTCAGGATATGAAAGTTTCAACGGAAGAAAAATGAAAAAACTCGAGTTGAGATTTTTAGAACTTTACGATGCCCAATCGACTCGTTGCTCACAGAATTCAGATCTAATTACTTCGGTCCAGTGGATTGATAACGAATCCAAACACAAAAAGTTGAAGATTCAAGAAATTCCATATTCGAAGGGAGAAAAAAAATAATAAAAAAAAACAAGGTCAATGAATTCTCGCAAAAATTCTGAACGATTGGAAAAAATTAGATCAATGAATTGTTTTAGTTAGAAATCGGAACAGTGCCTCATTTTTTATCAATGAAAAATTACGGAATAAAATGAGACGATGAGCCGGAAAGAATGAAAAGATGGATGTTGCGTGTCAGATAGATAATGAACACGAACACGCGATGCCCTAGCTTGATTTTTTAATAAATCCGGAGAAAGCGAACAGTGAAAGTTTTTGGTCGGTTCAGAAGGTCTTAAATGTTGGTGGAATCCGCAGGCTCCTCTTAGTAGCACGAGTGTCGAGCGACGAGGAGAGTGAAGATTTCACTGTTCTTCCGTAAATTGGTTAGAAAAAAATCGCACTATCATTACGGAAATAAAAGTTCACCAGCTAAAATCTTGGTATAAATTTTTCCATACGATTACTCGATTGATTGATTATTTGAAGTACCGATATTTAGTGATTATGTGGCAACGTTTCAAGTGTCCTTTGGTGTTCAGTTCGTGACCAGTAATTACGATTTTTTTTTCGCTCAAAAAAGATAAAACTACGAAAACCAACGTAAAGGATGGACAGCAAGGGGTTTACGGATTTCGGCAAAGCCGCAATTGATTACATCGTCGAATTGAACGAAGGACTTCGCGATCGAGATGTTTTGCCCAGCGTCGAACCGGGATATCTCAGCAAACTGGTGCCTAAGGAGGCACCGGAGAAAGGGGAAACCTGGCAAGAAGTCCTTCAGGACGTTGAGAGAGTTATAATGCCAGGAGTAAGTCACAAACCATTTTTTAACGATAAAAAAATCATCACCTATTCTCTATTTCCCAGAAAAATTTACTTTCGATTTTCGATTCATATTTACAAGAAAAATCAAACATTTCCTCTTCACGGAGCCTTCAAGATTTTTAGCTCTTCAGCAATAGCGATGATTTTTTTCCCTCCAGTTTATTATTGAACGAGTGATCAAGATTCACGTAAAATTCATAATCATCATAGATTTTCAAGTCCTTGAGCCCAAAAAGGAAATATTTTGCATTGTCGTCGGCGTATTCGATAAAATCTCGTTGCTACGATTGGAAACTCTACGAAAAATTTTGCTCCGGGAATTTTTTTTTTGCCGATTCGGAGGAAAAAAAATTGTCATTTTCGAGTTTAAGCGTACGGTCAAAATCGTAGCAACTTAAAAATGGCCTTTTCCAGCTCATTCAATTTTTTTGTTTTTATAAATATAATTTCGAATTGTATGTTCATTTTTATGCGAAATGATGCGTTTTTCGGAAAAGTGAACTGTACGTGATCCCTCCACAGGATTAATCAATTCTTCTTATCGTTCATACATTTTCTGGGATTACTGCAGCTCACTCGTTTCGTATTTAATTATATTAATTAATTATAAAATTATAATTAAATTAGTGATCGGTAAATGTTTGTGATAATAATTAACAACGGATATTTTTCCATTCGATCAGGTAACGCATTGGAATTCCCCGCATTTCCACGCATATTATCCAAGCGCAAATTCATATCCAGCGATAGTGGGTGAAATGTTAAGTTCGGCAATAGGATCGGTAGGTTTTTCGTGGATCGCATCTCCAGCTTGTACCGAGCTTGAGGTCATAACTATGAATTGGATCGGTAAAATGATTGGATTGCCCAAAGAATTTTTAAGCAGCGACGAAGGTCCTGGTGGCGGAGTGATTCAGGTACGGCAATAAAAATCGAATAATGCTAATAAAAAATACCACAACAGGTTTTGAGCAGAGGAATTCAAAGATATTCAAATTTATTTCCCTGAGAATTTGAAGCAATGTCGAGTTGAAAAAAAAAAACGTTAGAGCGAAAATTCGATGCAGAGACTTTTCAAATTGAGGGAGATTTGTGAATAATAGGGATTTCTGTTTCCCTTTAGGGATCCGCGAGTGAGTCGACCTTCATTGGACTCCTAGCCGCAAAGGAACGAACTACACGTCGCATGAAAAAATTGCATCCGGAAATGGACGAAAATGTCATTAAAACGAAACTCGTCGCTTACACTTCCGGTAAGTGCTATTTCCGAGTTGAAAATCATTTTGTTTTGTTGTAGCGATTTATAATTATTTTTTGCCGAATACATTTTTATGTATTCGAATCCACAGCAATTTTTTTCTCGCACTCAAATCTTTGAATGGACGTTCATGAATGAAAATTTTATTTTTTCGTATTTTTTGGACTCTTTTTAACGTTAATGGAATTTATTGATTTTTTTATTTAATAATTTTTAATAATTTCAAATTAGTTGTCAATATTTTGATTTTCGAAATACCAAGACGAATGAGAATTAATTGATTAATCAAAAACTTGATAATGTTTGTACAGATCAATCGAATTCATCGGTCGAGAAAGCCGGGCTATTGGGTTCTGTACTTATGAGATTATTACCAACTGAAAACTGTAGTCTACGTGGTTCGACTTTGTTGGAAGCGATTGAGAACGACGAGAAAAACGGTCTTATCCCATTTTACGTGGTAGCGACTCTCGGAACAACGGGAACTTGTGCTTTCGATAATCTAACGGAACTCGGACCCATTTGCAACGACCATCATTTGTGGCTTCACATCGACGCTGCATACGCAGGTAAATTCCTCTCACGGAGTCAATAATCATAATGAAAAAAAAAACAAGAAAGAGAGAGGAAACGAATAAAGACTTCATTGGACGTATGCGACGTGTTATTAAGTTGCAATTAACAATATTTTTCTTCCGGAACGTTAGGCGCAGCCTTCGTATGTCCAGAATATCGATATCTCATGACTGGAGTTAATTACGCTGATTCTTTTAACTTTAACCTTCACAAATGGCTTCTCGTCAATTTCGATTGTTCAGCAATGTGGTACGTAACATTTTTCAACAATCATTGTTAATCGAAAATTACCCAGGCACGGAGAGAAGTTGAATAAAAAAATTATCGTTGCCGAATTAAAAATCGCGGGAAGACTCTCGAATTCCCGACGAACAAAATACATTTTCCCAAATTTTTTTTTTCCTCATGATTTTTATTCTCTTATTCCTTTAAAAATTTGAAATTACGACAAAAAAAAATAAACAAAACGTGTCCCCCTCGTCAGTCTGGAGTTTCAGTTTTTTGTTAAAAGAATTTTCATGGTGTTGGAATTTGCAAATGAACCGGCACGATTTTCTTACATTCTCAACTTTTCGTGTATTCGAATTTTTATTTAAATAAAAAAATATCTCATTGTTGGGACGAAACGTTAAATTTTCGACAGTGAAAACTGAAAATTTTGCAAAATAACGTTGTTTATTGATGCAGGGTGAAAGATGCGAGTTGGCTAATCGACGCTTTCAACGTCGATCGAATTTACTTGGCTCATGACAGACAAGGGCTCGCACCAGATTACAGGGTAAACAGAAGAGAAAGAACGCAGGCGTCTCGATCTCAAAAATTCTAACCTCGAAAAACCCGACTGATTTGTTCGATTTCCGATTTTCTAGCATTGGCAAATAGCCCTGGGTCGTCGTTTCCGCGCTTTGAAACTCTGGTTCGTAATGCGTCTTTACGGAATCGAAGGAATGCAAAAACACATCAGAGACTCGATTGAACTCGCTAGCAAGTTCGCAGAATTGGTCAGAGCAGACGACAGATTCGAAATTGTGGCCGAACCTTCTATGGCTCTTGTTTGCTTCAGAATCAAGGTCATTGTTACTGAAATATTATTTTTTTCATCATTTTGATCGCGATCTGTAACTTTTTTTTCGTTATTTATTCATCCAGGGTGATAACAGCTTGACGAAACAGCTGGTCGAACGTCTGATGGCTCGAAAACATATATACGTGATAGTTGCGACGTTTGGGGACAAATTAATAATTCGTTTCGTGATATGTAGTCGTTATTGTCAACAAGAAGACATCGAGTACGCGTGGGCAGAAATAACGAGTCAGACTGCCGAGATTCTAGAATCTACAAAGTGCTTGTCGGCTTCGATCAACGAAGATGTGCTTGAAAAAACTGCAGGTGCAATCGCCACGAAATTACAACAAGTTCTGAAGATCGAAGAGACTAAAATCGAATCCCAAAAAATCTCATAAATACCTGATCATTTTCCACGCCTCTTTGTTATGTATTTAGCTATTTATGTAAAGACACCGTAGTTCCGGAATGGTAGGCACTTCACTTTTCTTCTCATAAAATAATGTTACTTGTATTATTCACTGACATTTTATACGATCGCCACACACGAATTACGGTTTATTATTTATGTTTTAATAAAGTAAACAATACGAAAATTTGTCAGACACTTGTGAACTTCAATAACGACTGGTAAAGTTATTTACGTCCTTGACAAACGATGGAAAAATGCATTGAAAAGCGAACGGGACCGTATTGGGCGCTACTAACAAAGGAAACCGACCTGCTGCGCACTGCCACTGTTGACTCGTACGACACAACAGCTATACAAAATTGGCCCCCGCGACTTTGACATTTGCCATTTTTTAATATTTGTAATGATTGTTTGTCGATAGTTAGTGATTGTTTGATTAATTAAAACTTTTGTTGGATAATATTTATTATCAAACAAACGAAACAACAGAAAGCGTAAAGTTAGCCGCCAGTTTTAAAAATTTGGTGCAAATTGATTTTTTCGAGTGCCAATCGATTCGGAATCGTTTGCTTGAAACAAATAACATTGTTTAAACGTTTGTTTGAACGTTACGCGAGTTACTGGAGAGAGGAGAGCTTGCGTTGCTCGGGGTAAAGTTGCATCAAGGACGAACCCGGCGTGCTTGCGTACACGCGTACGTGCGAGTGGACACACGATTCTCGAAAACGTGATACAAAGAGTCTTTAAACGGCCTGTTACTAATTATCGGCTTAGCCATCTATCTGTGCGAAACTTCATGGACAACGATTCAACATTTTCCCGAAAAAAAAAAAATCTATTCAATTGTTTTTTTAAATCATTTTTCTATATCCGTTTTGATGCAGACGCAATAAAGTCTATCGTCGTTCAAGAAATAATAATAATATCAATATTATTGATGATAATTGCGTAATTTTTATGTATTTGGTTAGAGTTTTCATTTACTCATTTAATATAAATCTTCAGTATGAATATTTCTGATTTAATTTTTATTCGATCGAAGAATAAATTGAATCCGAATGAAAGATTATTTAGTTCGCTGTATTATTCACTAAAGATCAAGTAGAATTCTTCTCATTTTAAGCATTCCGTTTATAGTCAGCAGCTGCGCGTCGACGAACGATAAAGTGACGCATGGAGCTGGCCAACTGACGCACACGTAGCGCTCTCCATGCGGGCCGGCGCCCAACTGAACATCCTGTTCTTCCGGCTTCCGCTCGCCCCTCTCTACCGCGGCTTCCGCTCCGCCCCACCACCGCGCTTCCCCAGAGCGGTGCATCAATTCAGCCATCGCCCCTCCCCCCTTCTCCCTACAGAGTGCAAGCGATCGCGTCGGTGGCACATTTCGTAGAATAAAGGGAGATAGCCATAGAGGAGAAGAAAAAGCGATTTCGTCCAATACTAGAGACCGCACAGAATATAAACAAACCGACCGGAAACGCGTAGAACCAGTAGAACGTGAACAAAAGAAACGATTTACACCAAATAAATTTACTCCAAGATATTCAATGAAATATATTTGAAATCCATTGCCTCAGTTATTTGTCAATCAAAATGCTCTCAATTTTTTCGCAAGTACGTAAATTTGACGTTACTATTTTTTGGTCCGCGTGATTGACGCCACGCGGGTCTCTGATCCACAAAAATATTCGATGGATCCATATTTTTCGATGCATTATATGATGAAACGTCGGAGCATTTCTACATACTACCCCAATTAACGCGATTAATCCAATATTTTATTTATTCGTTTCTTTGGTAAAATAACGTTCAAACAATATTATTTGTTTCAAACGAACGATTCCGAATCGATTCGCACTCGAAAAAATCAAATTGCACCAAATTTTTAAAAGTGGTGGCTAAACTTTACGCTTTTTTTTTGTTTCGTTTGTTTGATAATAATTACGATCTAACAAAA
Source organism: Hyposoter dolosus (assembly GCA_963921915.1). Lineage (NCBI taxonomy): Eukaryota > Metazoa > Arthropoda > Insecta > Hymenoptera > Ichneumonidae > Hyposoter > Hyposoter dolosus. Next base: position 9,152,626 of record OY998135.1, on the reverse strand, counting down.
GTTCCAATTGATCAAACAATTACAAACTATCGACAAAAAATCTTTACAAATTTAAAAAAATGGCAGAAGTCATAGTTCATCGCGCGAGTATTCTTTTTGGGGCAACCAGAAACTAGTTGTTTTTTTTTGTATCTTTTTCAACTTTGTCCCCAAAACCGAACGTAACCGAGTGGCAGCAGCACGTGTCAAGTTTGAATATCGAAAAGACTCGTACACATCGTGCACGTTGACATAACCTTCGGGGGACAAATAATTAGTACATTTCGCTAATAAACCTTAAAAAACAGGAAATATCATTTCTGAACCGGTGTAAAATCCTTCCAGCGTAAAAATGGCCAGCAGAGAAATGAACAAACTGAAACTGTCTAAGAGCATTTTAGAAATGAAGGTAATCACGAGAGGTTAGGTTGTCATGTTGACAAAACGCATCTTTAAAAAACCATAGGATTTCATAAACGATTTTGTTTATACGGTGACTGCTTTCAGTTTATGAAAAGGACCAAGGAAAAAGTGGAAAAACAGTTGTATCAGGAAGAAGGTGAAGAATACTTCGGGAGCGGCCTAACGACGCGAATGAAAAATGAATCGTAAGTTGGATCGATTTTTTACAAACGTTCGCAACGTATATTCGAAAAATTCTCTCTAATCGAGTAGAAAGGGTTTTAGTTCCCATAGAAATATTTCTTAATCTTGTATTTTGACATTTTAGTGGCAGATTCATAATCGAACCAAGTTTCGCGTTCTGTGAACAATTGCGAGACGGTCGCGTGAGTTATCAGGGTATGAATCCTGAGATAGAAAAACTAATGGAATTGGAGGAAAATGCAAGGCTAGCCAAGACTCAGCCAAAACGAGAGCTGGACGTTTCTGATGAACAAATGGCTAAACGCTGGAAACCTTCCGAAGTAACGACAATGGGAAACAGATTTAAAACTAAACGACAGAGAAGGCAAGATTTTCAGAAGGAAAAAGTTACCGCAAACGGAGCGATGCAAGGAAAACGTAAATTCCTAAAACCCAAGGACTAACTATTGAACTTCTAGTTTTTCAAATTATTATTGAAACATCTGTACAATTACACATTTATTGTTTAAGCCGACAGGACTTTAGATTTTGACAATTAAAAATGTACATATTTCCTTAAGTGCTTGTGAGAAGCAAAAATAAATATCTTCCCTCTTTTTTGAATTGAGAAGATTTTGGATTGCAACGAGAAATTTCAAATTTTCGATTTTTCCCCATAATAGTCGCATGTAAAAATGTAGAATTCTCTGTGGGACATTATCGAAATTATTGAAATGAGAAAGTTCAACCACATCACGCCCTGAACTTTCCAATAGTCACGCCACGGATTAATCACTTTTTGTTAATTGGCAAAAGGGGCCGAAATTCGACACCCCACAAAGAATATCGTTTTCATCCACGTGGGGGAACATGTGGTTGGCTTTTTCTCTGAAGCCTCCGGAGCCATGGTATTTATTTTTTTTTTATTCCAAATTTCATGTTGTTAAGTTTTCGGCATTTTTTTGGAAAAATACGATAAAATTCGATTTTTTAGTCAACAAATTTGAATGTATACATGAATAAATAAAAGGAATAATACAAAAGTATGGATTTACAAAGATTTGTTGATATTTTATTGACTATTGTGTAAAAATTCGTTTGTAGCGAGGCAAAATCGATTTTTGTCGTCGGTATAAAAAACTGCACAATTTTTTGGAATTGCACTAATTTAGATTACCGACTGTTTGGTCGATAATGAGTGGGAAAAGGTTCGTCGTCTGGTGTGTATCAAGCTTAAGGTAGCTCGCAAAAGGAGAAGGAAAGAAAGAGAAAGAGGATAAAGGAGTGAGCGAGAGAAAAGAGGTCCCACGCATCGTGCGTGGCTTGTATCAAGAGTCGGTCCTTTCTCGCGCATCTTACGCGTTTTCCCAAAGGAAAATGGCTCCCATCTGTCACTCGGTCGTAAAAGTATAATTCATAAAAGGCAAATCCTAAGCAATAAATCCCCACCAATCGGTTGTTCGTTAGAGATAAACAAAGGAAGGAACGAAGTAATGCGCGTGGAATTACATAATAAGAGATTGTGATTAGTGAGCGTTGTTAAAAGACGCGACAGGGTGTTTGAGCTTACCGTGAGCGAGAGGGAGGAGGGGGAGTAGGCAAAGCGCAAAGTGAATTCTGGTTGGTGCCATGAAAACTTTATCGAGTGAAAAATACTGTTTACAGTAGTTTATTCATCGAAAACAACGAATGAGGAGCCTAATTCTCACGTTGCAATTGAAAAAAACAAAAAAAAAGAACCATCGTTGGTACGGGGATTGTATTGTTAGGACGCTTGACATCGAGCTTGCCGAATAAACGCCGTGTTTGACAATTTCTTCGAGTGGATACGGGGGAGATCGTTCAATCGACCGACCAAGACGCACGCACATTCAACTTTTCGTCGTTCGAGCCCCCACAACGTAAGCAAAGCAAACAAACATCCATTTTTTTTCATATTTCAAACAATTACAACATCCAACGATCTTTTTTTTCGTTAGAACGAAAAAAAATCCAATTCCAATTCAAACATTCGTTTGTTTTTTCTCGAATCCTTAGAACAGCAGCATGGGTTCCAGTCAACAATTCTCCCTCAGATGGAACAATTACCTCAAACACATAACTTGCGCCTTCGACACGTTGCGCACCGACGAAGATCTCGTCGACGTCACTCTCAGCTGTGAGGGGAAACGCATCAGAGCCCACAAAATGTTGCTCTCCGCGTGTAGCACATATTTTCGAGATTTGTTCAAGGTGAGCATGACGCTTTTTGGTGAAAAATAGTTTTTTTGTGTGAAATAAAAAAAGGTATCGCGTGAAAAATCGTTATTTGGAAAATCTTTGAAATTTGTGGAACGGAGATTCGCATTAGACAAAAAATTGAAAAAAAAAAGTCTTCTAAACAATTCCATTACTTTTTCCAGGAAAATCCTTGTCAACATCCCGTTATCATATTCCGTAATGTAAAATTCGATGATCTCGCTGCGCTGGTTGACTTCATGTATCAGGGAGAAGTCAATGTGGTCCAGGAGCAGTTGGCGAGTTTTTTGACGACCGCAGAGTTATTGGCGGTACAAGGACTGACTGACGGCACAGGGAAGGACAGCGATAGTATAGTCGAGGTGAGCAGAGAATTTCCATTTCAAAATGATGATCAAGAATGTCGTTGACTTGAAAAATAAGAAAAAGATTTCAAGGATTATCGAAGGAAGAAAATTGTGATTTTCTTTAGACTTTGTCTTACAATTGGTTTTTACTTTTTTTTCTCATCAGGACGACATAGAAATTCCCAACGAACCAGAAGTACAACTACAAAATGCGGCCGGCAAGCCAATGACGAACAGCAAAGGCAGCAAATCCCCTTCCTCCCCCTTGCCCTTCCAATCGGTCGATGTACAGGCCGAAGCTACGCCGCCCACGAAGCGACGAAAATGTCGAGAGAATCGTGGACACAATGCGGAAAAAACACAACGTGAAAATAACGGAAATACGACAAAGGACAGCGAAAAGACAACGGAAAATCAAGCTAACACTTCGGGCTCTGATCCCGTCGAAATAATACCACTTATGCCAAATTTCAAACTCGAAATGCCCGAGTACATGGAACAAGACGGCAGTAGTTGTAGTTACGAAGAGCAAAACGCCGCCGATAATTCAATCAACAAATTGGTCGCTGATGACACCACCTCCAATGCTGTTGAACACGAACAAAAACCAGACATCAGCCAGACTTTCTATTCGGTTAATCAGTCGGACGTGCCCGAAGGAAAACGCGCGTCGACGGATCTCGGTAAGATTATTCTTTCACATACAAACATTTATTTTTTTAAAATACATTTTTCTATATCAGAGTTAACCCTCAATCCTTAATCCAAATTTACATGAGATCAGTTTCCCAGAGGAATTTTCGGGTCGCCGACTATGAAACTCAAATCAGGAAAAATATTTTTTTTATTTTTTCATCTGCTGAGACGAAAACCATCCTACGAAAACGTTAGATAGAATTCTGTAAAATTCGTCAGACCGGTTGTGAAAAAATTGACATGTTCGTAGGAATTTGATGGAAAAAGAATTTTTTTTCGATCGATAAATTTTCGAGGGTTTTCGATGAAGACTCGAGGCTTGTGATTTAGTGAATAATTCATCTAAAATATCTTTCTCCATTTTACAGGTCATCTTTTATCGAAGCCAGGCACATCAGGGGAAAGGCTAGGGCAGGAAGCAGCACAGGGTGAGTGCCGAATGAATTTTTCTAAAAAGCAACAGTTGCCAGTTGCAGATCGACGAGCTCCAAAAGAAAAATAAAACAAGCGTTTGCTCAGATTGATTATTAGAAAAGAAAATTTTGCAACTTTGATTCGACAAGCGAGATTTGCAGCTGGCAAATTAATTTTGTACCCAATAACTGCACAAACGCGATCGTACGTGAAAGTAAAAAGGTGTAGAATTTCCCTGGTACTCTGGAAGTAAAAAAAAAGAATTTTATTTTTCCCGCTGTTGCTCTTTTTCGCTCTGCCACACTGTTTTTTGGCTGTACACTTGAGGAGAGTTGGTGCACGTTGGGTACAGAAAGGAAAAAGATGATTTCTCCGTGAAAAAGTAAAGACAGAGGAAAATGAAGGAGAAGCGATTCTCCTCCGATCCCTCAAGGCTCTCGCAGGCTTCGTGATCTTGACAAGCCGAAATTTCGCGAGAAATGTTTTTTTTTCTCGTTTTTTTTTGTTCACTACAAAAATGAGCAAAAAACTCTTCTATTTAGAAAGTAATTTTTTTTTTTTTTTAATTCTCAAATTTAATCTTATAACAGCGCAGTAGCCTGCGCAGCTTTTGCATTATTCATACACCGCATACGAATAATAACTATCTGCGAGAAATTGGGTGAAAGGTGGCAAATAATTATTATTAACAATTCTAGTCAAACTTTCATGCACAAAAATACGAAATTCGAAGGTTTCCCCTCGAGGATGATACTTGACTCGAGGATTTTGTGAGCTCGATAAAGCAAAGGAAAGAAAATAACAAAAAGAAACAAACGATTCAATCATTCCGAGGAGCATAAAAAAAATTCAAGTTTATCAAATGACAATCCTCTCCATTTTTTTTTTGGTTCTCCTTTGCACAACAGCTTCCAAAATCCTCGTAAACGAATTCATGAATGTGAGAATGTGCTCTGGATACATCAAGGTGATTCTTTCTTTTGTACAAAATCAACGAAAATCAAAAAAAAAAAATCTCTTCTCTTTCCACTGATTGTTGAAGATGCATTTTTTTAGTGTAAAGCGTGCATGGTTTTTTTTTTTTCTAAATTTTGGATGTCAACGTTACGGTATACAGAGGCACTCGGGTGTAGGTTGAGCTGTAGCGATTAGTAAGCATTGCCAAGTGCTGTATGTGTGCCGACAATCATCTATGTTCCTTTTACATTTCTAGAGTCACTACTGTGTTGATTATTTTCATTGAACCTTCTTTTTTTTTTTTTTAATTTATAATTTTCTTCATTAAAAATATACGAACGTATAAACGATGTGTATAAATATCTAAATATTTATATACAGAAACTAACATTTGAGTCTGGACTTGGAGCCGAATGCGAAAAAAAAAAGAGAAATATTCTAATTTTTCGAATGTTTTGTAGCTGGAAATTGGCTACGATCGATAATGCGAATAATAAAAGTTTTACGACGAGTCCTCGCGTGTGTGGAGGATACGATTTAGGGCTGGTGGCGGGTGATTGTGCGGTGGCGGCCCTGGTTTTATTGTAGCATCGAGATTCTTTAACCTTTTTTTTTCTTTTTAGACAAATTTTTTGTTTTATTTGATTGAATTATTTTCCGGCATGGTATAAAACGATCTGTCACACTTTCCAGCCAAACGATAACTCTCCATCGTACTGTCGTTTTTATTATTATTGTTAGTCACTTGCGAAATATCTTCAAAGCAGAATATTTGATAATCCGTAGGTAAGTAATGAGTGAAAAACAAAAAAAAACAAACGAAACAAAACCGGAAAGTCTCAGTGAATTGAACGAAAAAGCATGAACTCTTTGGTTCTTTACCAATTACGAGAAAACGAAAGATACAGACAATTTTTAGATACAAACAAAACAGAAATAACGAGGCTTCTATTTAGCGGAAATAACCGATGGAACTGAAACTGTAAACCGAATCCACATTCGGAAATTGCACTGCGAACCATATATTGAGGATTTTTCTAACAGCCATTATATGCACACATAAAAAATTCTATATTACGTACAGATAATATTTTTCTCTCTCGTTTGTTCTTAATGTGAAAACGAAGCAAACAAAAAACTGAAAAATCGCGTCAACGAAGCGCGGAAGTCATGAAAACGATGCACAAAGAAAGAAACTCATCGACGAGTCTCGCCATTAACGCGTTTGGAGTCCGAAAATCTCAGCTGCGAACTGTAGAGAAAGAAGAAAAAAATCACACGTTTCGCCGCCACGATGGAAAGTGAAGAGGTCGATAAATCGAACAGAAAATCGATTGGAAAACGGATTACGAATTGTGGACAAAACGTGAGATCCAAGATTCTTCGTACAAGGAAAAAAGAACAGAGATCCCGGGAGACAAGGAGAATTCTCTGCGAGAAACGATCGTCGCAGGAAAGAAAAGCAAGTTTTTCCTGCTCGGACGACCCAGTCGGAGCGAAGGAAAAATTGTTGGGATTTGAGAAGAAAAAATAGGAAATATTGATGCGAGAAGTAAGAATTGTGAAATTTGATAGGCGATCACATTGAACTAGCACCTGGCAATGCTATATTGTGGGTATTGGTCGCTCGTTTTAATTCTTATTCTCTTTTTAAAAACGTATTTTTGATTATTTCAAAACTTTATTTAGACTGGCTTACGGCTACGGGGTTGGTGCTGGGAATTGCTCACACACAGACGAAATTTCTATGAAAAAAAAAAAAAAAACAACAACAACAACTAAAAAAATAGAAAATATAGAAAAAAAATATTAGAAAAATAAAGAAACAACAAGTACAATACACAAAAAACGTTACTAATGGTTGCCTCGAATTGCATGTGCACATAAGAAAATTGTAAAATTTGACTAACCGAAGATTGTGGACAATTTTCTTCAGGAGGAATAACGTACGTTTCTGGTCAGCCCCATAGTCTCAGCAAAGCAAATGGTCATGGAAAAGTATGTGTACACTGCAAGAGACGAGGAATACTCACGTCACGTGGCAAGCTCAGACAGACACGCTTCAAATGTTGGGCCTGCAATACCTGTTTGTGTCGCTGGCCTTGTTTCGCTGAATTTCACGAACTTCGAGCAATACCTCATATTCCACCTCCATAGCACCAACCTCATGGACCCATGCCGTACTATTTATTTCAAAGAGAACAACAAGAAAAACGAAACGAACGAAAAACAAACAAAAATACAAACAAGCAACTACTAAACTGATACCCACAAACGAATGATTAACGCGATTGGGAACTCACCGACGATTCAATTGTTTAGGTGGCGAAATGCCATTTTTGAAAATTCATCAATTTTCAACTTTTCCAAATCAATCTGCTGTGCAGATTATTGAAGAGATCGAACTTTTATTCTCGTACTGAAAAGTACTTCTCGTTATCGATGCTCAAAAATACTCATGCATTCTATACATTTATCGTTATTCGAGGATGCAATTTAGCAGGCAGTCGTGTCACCAGTTTAGCAAATTTTATCGAAAAGACTTTGTTCGTTTTTAGTGAATTTTTTACTCGCTCATGATCAATTTATTCCAAACGTACCAAATTTTCTTGCTACACAATTGTTTTTTTGGCAAGCCACGCTTTTTGCTGTTTAGTAAAAAAATTTGTAATCGAACGAACGAACGATCCACTTTGTTTTTGTGGATCCAAACAAACTCGTTTCTTTTTTCAATTCAACTCGATGATTCGTTAGAAATTTTATTCCATGAGGTTAACTGATGGTGGCATAAAAAAAAATTCACTTTTTCGAGGAATCAGAGTCTTTTCGATTGTTTACTCGACAGTGAAACGAGCGCCGGTAAGTTTTTCATTTGGACATCATTCCAGCAAGAAATATGCGTTGCAATTTTTATAGCCTGTTCGCAGCCGTTCCTATAAGGTGCAAACCGATGAAAGAGAATCTCGAACAGTGTGTAGAAACGCACACTCGCGTTATTGCGTGCACAATAACGAGAAAAAAAACCCTGTTGCAATATTAGATCGATAGTAAGAATTTAAAAACACAAAGTTATCGAAATACTCAAGTGTGACATAATTTTTTCCTCGTAATTAGTTGATTTTTTTTAACAAGTACAAATATACAAGCGAAAATACTCTTTCGGAGTATCGCTGCGACAGTCTCACTGCGAAAATTCGCAACGTTTGACTCGCGAAATAACTCAACGTATTCCTAGGTTAATCGCTCCTTTTTTTCTCATTAAGCACAGACTGAGAACCGAACTAAATGCTCTTACGTGCAACTCACGACTCGAGCGATCAAATTGTTGTGAGAAGTGAAAAAAAAACTAATCGAACAAATAGTTTTTTTTATTGAAAGTTGAAAAGTGCGAACAGTTTTCCAATTTTCCAGAAAAAAATTGCATCGACAACTGACAAAATTATTGGGACCTAAATACGAAGAGCTGGGAAAGTTTAATTCGCGTTCAAAATTTTATTTCGAAACACACACATTCCAGGCATTTTTTGAAAATCATTGGAATCTAAATCTTGCCCCGGGACGATTTGTAATCAGCGATTTTTACAAATTTTTATGCCATTTTCGTATTTTTCTCGAATTTTTAATCGAGACTTTGATTTTTCAATTATTCACGTCAATGAGCACGACAAATTTGGAATCTACTATTTTTCGGTAAAAACGAACGAGTCACTAGCACCGGTGGACTAAAAAAAAATAGATCTTTTCATAAATCGTGGGGAAACTAATTTGAGCTCCTCCCACGTGTCCATTTTTAGGAAATTATCAAAAGATAAACGTGTAGCCGATCCAGGAGAGTATTTAAGCCGATTTTTTTTACTTCAGTTAACAAAGCAACGAAATTGAAAAAAAAAAATGAAACTCGAGCTTTTTTTCGTCGCTTCAATTAATTCTATAAATTTTCAATAATTATCGCGTGGATTAAATTATAAAAATGAAAAACTGATGCTGTTGTTGGCCTCGCAAAGGTTCAGGGAGTTTTGGTTACTTTTTCCAGGGTATTTGGGTCTTATTGCTTAACTTTGGTACATGAGGATTTTGTTAATGAGCTTTGTTTATGTTTTCCGTTGTATCGAGCTTCTCTATCCTATTTTGTTTATAATTATTTACAATTTGAATTGTACATACAGCTCATTAACACTTGTCGAGAAAAACAAAAGGATGAGGAGGGATAATTAGAATTGTTGTTGTTTAGCGTTAATTTAGCGAACAATTTATACACAGAGTTGGTATTTTGTGTTTATTTGTAGAGTGTGGAGAGGATACCGGAGGCGTTACTTTAACCGGTCACATCGAAGATTTCAGTCCCTCGTTAAACGATGACTCCGATCAAAACTCCGCCGATACAGAGTTAATGTTTCGTTGTACAATTTGTTGGAAGGCTTTCAAGCATCCAACCTCCTTGATCCTTCATAAGGATTTGCATTCGGGCCAAACGAGATGCCCCATTTGCCAACGAGTTTTCAGTCGGATTTACGACATGAAAATTCATTTGTTGCGTATCCACAAGTGCTCCCTTACCGCCGGCGATAAATTGAAGTTCGATAAATAATCGATAGGAAATCGGTGCTCCTCGAGTTGCTCGAATTGTGCCATTGGTAGAGAAAAAAAAAAAAAACAACAATTTGACGTGACTTTTTTTTTCGATCTTTTTTTTGACACTCTCGTAACCGCAAGGTGGATTTTTGTGATACCCGATTTTTAAAATACTCGGTAATTAGTTAGACGAATAGTCGGTTTTATTATTATTTTTCTAATTAAACAATTCCGCCTCGACGGAGTAAAAAAAAAAACAAGTTTTTTATTCGCGGATTTTTATTAAAAAAGATCTCGAGCCAAGCTCGAAGATTTCGATAAATTTAGCATAGGCTTTAAGTCTAACACGCTCGTACTTAAAAATCGAATTTTTAATTGTTCAGTTACTCGGCGATTGTAAACGATCATTGTGATTTTGTTTTTGCTGCTATCAGCTGATTCTTTGTACTCTCAATTCCTTCCTACCTCGCTCTCTGTTCTTTCAATATAAATAAATCAAGTGTTCTGAATAAAAACACATGGTAAAATTGAGTCAAGAAACTCTAAGTGAAAATGTGGACAATTTATTTTCTTGAATTTCTATCGGTTTTCTATCGGTTTGTCTTCAGCGATGATATTCTGCAGATCATGACGTTTGAATCAGCATCAAGCTTTAGCAGGATTTTTTCGACTTTTTATAATTCAGGGGATTTGAAGAATTTTTTACGTGAGAATGCAGGCGACTAATTTGACAATCAGCGAGAAAAGAAAAATATTGAAATAACTAGCAGGTCAATGAGCTTTTGTGTTTGAATGAGAAAAATGTTTGGATTGTGTGCGCAGAACCGAATAGCGATACGACTGTCGGGGATCCGCTACTGATAGCTTCCAGTGTTCATGCCAAACGAAGGGTACGGACGCTTCACGATGAGCAAGGTCGTTGGGTCTGCGACGATTGCGGAAAAACCTACAGTCGTAGCGACTCGCTTGTTCATCATCGCAGTATACACAGAGGCGTGACGACCTGTCCAATATGCAACCAAATTTTCAGTCGAATGTACGACATGCGAAGACATTTATTGCGTAAACATTAATTCTCATTTAACTCATTTTTTCATCAATTTTTCCAAACGAATCCAAGACCCCAAAAAATTATCAAATCACGAGACTCAAACTTTATTTCTCGTTATTCAAAGATTCGATTGAGATCGCGAAACATTATAATTAAAAAAAAAAATTAAAACGAAAATGCCAATTTGGTTAGGGAATAATAATTTTTTTTCGGGTTTTAAAATTCGCCCAAAATTTTATTCGTACAACGAGAAAATCCATCATTTTTAAATAACCAAATAATAATTTTCTACGTACGACATACAATAAATAAAATGTGATTTTTCGACTTTGTGAAAAATTCTCTCGAGATCCCTGACCCTTTGGAAAATGAATGGAAAAATAAAAGAAAGAAAAAGCTGAAAAAGACAGCGAAAGTCTGTTGGTTTTGTACGTCGAAACGACGAGCTCTCCCTTCTCTATGGTTTAAGGCTTCCTTGGGGCTGGTTTTTTGGGATTACTCACAAAATAGTAATAAACTTAACGTAGTCGTAAATCTCACTCGATAAAATCTCGGGAATAGTCCCCATTGTTATTTCTATCTGCTGATCGATATGTAAATATATGTGTGTGTGTGTGTGTGTGTGCGCGTTGGTTAACGACTGGGAATTAAGAGCTTACGATATTTGCAAGAGAATGAAAAAATCGATAAGGATCATGATGAGCCTCTGTGTGTGAATGGGAAAACACTTTGGATTGTGTGCGCAGAACCAAATAACGATACGGCTCTGCGGGATCGACTTCTGTTTACGAGCCAAGATCAGACGAGGCGAAGACCGGTGAAGATTCAAAATGTCAGGAGTCAATGGGTATGCGATGTTTGTGGGAAAACTTACAGTCGCCGCGACTCCCTTGCTCATCATCGCAGTATACACAAGGGACAAACAAGATGCCCCATTTGTCAACGAGTTTTCAGTCGAAGTTACGACATGAGATTACACTTACTTCGCATACACAGTTCTCAATGAGTTATACCATCACCACGGGCCATCCAAACAGAAAGAACGAAACGAAATTTCCAATTTGTACGATTTTTCATTATTTTGTATTTTTTTCCCTCGAGCTTTCGTGCCGAACGCTCTATTTTTTCCCAATTTATTCAGGCCATATTTAGAGACGAATGTGTGTGCGTGTGCTTCTTTATTTTTTTAAATAAAATGCCATTTTTTGATTCATTAATATCGCAGTCATTATGGGCTCGTTTTTCGAAGAGCTATTCGTCTCGCTAGACAACGCGAGAATTCCCAACATTTGAGATCCTTTCAAATACGTTCGTTATCGGCGACCGATTGAAGGAAAAAAAACGCTCGTTTTAATGCGAAGTTTTCAAAAGAAAAAAATTCGCGTCCTCGTTGTTAAAATATTCAAGTCGAGCGTGATTCTTGGTCGTATTTTTCTTAATCTCCTAATTAGCGTTCATTTTTGAAAGACGGATGATGATTTTAGAAAAGGTCTCGACCAGACTCTGAGAAAGATTCTTCATTTACTTCGATACGTGAAAGGATTTGAATGACGAACGTAATCGTTGCCGAAAAAGGCGCGAGTTGATCGAAGAAAAAAAATGAGCAAAATTCTTCCGGACGTGATGCGAGGAAACAGTGAAGTTCAAAAAGTTCCCTTGATTTATCCGTACGACGCATATTTGTGTTGAGAAAAAAAAAACAAAGCAAAAGAATCGAAAAAAAAAACGATAATTTGGCTGCATTTCGAATTGGCGTGAAAAAAAACGAAGAAGGCTCTACTGTTCTGTGGTTGAAGGCTTAGTTGGGGATGGTTTTTGGGACTACTCACAAACGATAGTTGATACAAATTTAACCTAGAAATAAAGCTGTATGCAGAAAAAGAAAGACACGAATTTATGAAATAGAAAAAAAAAACAAACGTTTTCTCTGTTCGTCGACTTTTCGTAAACAAGTCCTTTGTGGACATGTAAATGCAAACGTCACATGACACGTGTAAATATCAATACGACAGGAACACGAACAGAGATCTAAAATGAATTTAAAAAAAAAAAAAAAAAAAAAAAAAAACACATAGTGATAAAAAAGCATATTTATCTAAAAATTAGAGAAAAAAAAATGAAGAAGAATAATGAGCTCTTGTGTGTGAATGGGAAAACACTTTGGATTGTGTGCGCAGAACCAAATTACGAAACGACTGTCGGGGATCCACTACTGATTACAACCAAAGTTGAGGCCAGGCGAAGGTCGCGGACGATTCACGATGAGAGCGGTCGTTGGGTATGTGATGTTTGTGGAAAAACCTACAATCGCGGCGACTCCCTTGCTCATCATCGCAGTATACACAGAGGCGACACGATCTGCCCGATATGTCAAGCGGTCTTCACTCGCAAGTACACGATGCGATGTCACATGGTAAATGTGCATGGAGTCAAGTAAAACAAGAGCTGCGAGACCTTCTTGCCCAAACAAAATATTTAAAAAATCTAATAAATAACAAACAAAAGAAAACAGACAAAGCCCCAACTTAGTACATTGCCATGGAATTGATCTATATAAATACGTATGTATATACATATACATTTGCGTATATATATGTAACACACATATATATATTGCTATCACACGAAAAAGTAATAATTACAAACAAAAATCATTATATACGCGGCAGATGTCCTAGATCAACGAAACGGGCTGCTTTCTAGAATTCTTCAAGGACGCACAACGTCCTTTGAAGTACGATCCATAGGTGTGCACGAAAAACAAACAATTCCTTAAAAAAACAACAACAAACATACAAATAAAAATACGAAGTCGAGACAAAAATTTAGTCGAACGATCCAATTCGTACTGATGACTGAACGGTACAAAAATTTATTTATATATATACATATATATATATATATAAAATATTGTACAATAGACTCGATCTAGGAGCTCAATTGTAATCGCGCAAATAATGTACATTTACACGGAGAGAATGAAAATCGAAAAATTATCGTTTCGGAATGACAGCAGGGGATCGACTTTTATTTTGCCTAATTTTTACGGTCCCGGACGTAATTTCTTTTTTTATAAAATAAAATTCCGTTTGGGGACAAGAAGAATTATTTTATTTTCACGGAAATTCAAGGTCTTCGCAGTTAAAATTGTACAAAATTCAAGGTCGTTCCTGGCTTGTGCTCTGTAACTTAATTTTTTTGATTTTTATTCTGTTGGAAAAATTTTCAACCAGAAAATTTTGTAATTATTTGATTTTAATGCAATTTTTTGTTCGTTCTTCTTAACCTTACGAACGAAATCCGGTTGAAGAATTGACTATAGTACTTACGAAATGATTCGCTTGGACGGGCTTACGTTGCTGCCACTTTTGTACTTTTCGAGAGAAAAAATACGAGCTATACGTTTTATTATTAATCTTGTTATTACGATTATTTTTATTGGTTTGTTTTTTCCTGTAAACGTCAGTATTGTCTCGAAGGCTTATCGAGTCACTCCACTCAATGTTCCCAGACATATTCTTTTAATTTTAACTCAAAGGATCATTTATCGTTGTTATAAACGTACATCCAACTTTATTATTTTTTTTATATGTCTTTACACGGTTCTGTGTGTGAAAGCGTGAGTACATGCGTGAGAGTTTGTGAGAAATGGTCATGACGTTTTTTTAAACAGGGGGTTCGTTGATCGTGGAATTATTTAATGAATTCTTATTCGTACTCGAAGCTCATAGATATTTATTTCATTTTTCCTTTTTGCCACTCTCCCTCTTTTTCTCGATGTATTTCTGTTGGCGTTGAGCCTTTGTTTTTTTTTTAATCAAACTTTTACAAAAAGTTGCAAACTATTTATAAAAATGCATATTGGAAAAAAATGAATAAAAAAAAAATACATCGTGTATACGAGAAAGGATTTTTAGACACAGAGGGCGCCGAATTAATTTAAAAACGCGGTATCAGCGTCCACACCGGTGACACGATCGAACTCTCCATTATTTTTCTCGAAATCGTGTCACGAAAGTTCGGTAGATTATATTCATGTGTATTGACATACATATGTATATATAGATTAATCATTAAGGGTACTAATCGGTCGCGAAAGTTGGTCACGAGGACGAGATTCGAGCGACAAGTTGGCGCGACCGATTTTGCTAACCTCACAAAGAGCCTATCGGGCTCAATGACGAATGCCTCGTATTGTAACATACGACGTAAAATTATTGTAATTGTGAATAAACGAACAAAAAAATGCTTGTAGAAAATATTTCGTGGATATTGAATTATTTCGACGAGAATCGTCGTCCCTGGATAACGATATGAACAATAAACCTGGCGTAACAATTATCACGAACGAGACGACGAAATATATCGATTTAATTAATTAAAAATCGCTAATCGACGACCCCGAATCCAAAATCACCCACTGAAATGACAACGAGACTATTTTCACGTAGTGTTTTTGCAGCTCACACGTTTATAGTATGTAAAAAGCGAACTACATGATTGTCGGTTCACCGTTAAATACACGTTGATTTTGAAATAATTATTAAAAACACGTAACGAGTGCCAAGTACGTTATGTTAGTGACGAAGTAAGCGCGAGATTTCGTATTTTTAACGCTTGTGTTTTTGTTTCTTGTTTATTTTAATTTATTATTGAAAAATTATTATTTCATCGTTATTTACATTTTTCTTGTTGTTTACCGTTATTTGTTTTATGCGTTGAGAGAAAAGACGATAAAGAAAGTACATAATCGATTACGAGTTTGCAGTTTGCATGAACACTAATTATTATATAACATCGTTTGCGTGTACAGAGAGAAAACGAACATTTCAGCATTGGCCAACAAACATTTCGTTGATCCGAGTAAAAAATCGTTTCAATTTTCTTCAATGTCTTTTTTTTCATCGTTTTTTTGCATGGATCAACAAAATAGTTGGGCAACACACAAATGTTAGTCTATCTCGTTGTGTTTTATATTTCGTACACGATTATGCATATTTTCGAATAAAACGCCAGCCAAGAACCCGCCCGAAAGTTTGTGTAGCATGATCGCCAAAATGTAATATTATAAATTTCCAAAGAAGAAAAAAAAAACGATAAAACTGAGTGAGCGTGTGTGTCGTCGTATTTCCCCTCATTTTCGTATTTTTATATTCTATTTCCTCTTGTCTCTATGAATCTCCTTGACTCTCGATGTTGTTTGAATTCATTGTGACGCTGTCTCTACAAATAATTTTCTTTCCACCAGAAAAAAAAGAAAAATTGATGCAAAAAAAACCTGAGTGTGACGTACGAGTGACGCGGAGTGAGTGAATATTTTTCCAATATAAACATTTCTTTAAATTCGTATGTACATTTTTCATGTGTCTCTTTGAAAGTTCGAGGATTACAAATTTCTAGGCTGTTACTATGTTAGAAGAGAGGGAGATGCGATAGTAAAATTCATGAGTAAACAGATTATTCAAGGGTTGAACGAAGGGGGTGGGGAGATCGAAAGACAGAGAGAGAGAGAGAGAGACCTCCTGAGATTTTCCTCTAAGAGCCTCTCACTCACTCACTCTCTCTCTCTGTGGCCCTTCCTGCTCTCTCGTTCTCACATTTAAATGAAGGAGAAAAAAAAAAAGAATCGTACACAGAGTGAGAGGCAAACCGAAAAAAGGAAACAATGAAAAATCTGCATGATTGTTTATTTGATTTAGATTCACGTACATTGGTCATCGAACAACCGTCGCATTCGTGCAAACTCTGCGGTAAATCATTTTGGAATCGGGACTCAATGTATAAACACATGAACATGCATAAGGGAACGACACAGTGTCCCGTATGTCACAAGGTACTGAGCCGTACGACGCACATGAAGCGTCATTTAAAGAACCGTCACGGCTGGTTGGGATTCGGAAGTTTAACCACAGAAAACCTTCGCAATCCAACCCAATTATTGACCAATGTGACAGGGACAACACCAACGACAACAACGAGCAGCGGTGCAACGACAACGATAGCGCAACAGCAGTCCAACACAAACAATACGACATCATCGAGCCTCGATCCGAGTGCGCCAACATTTACAACAATACGGATTAGAGAGAGCAGCGTCGAGAGAATCACCTCTAGTCCTATTCCTTAGTGTGAATTAACAGCCAAAGAAAAACGATAAACCATTTTAGTGATTAACTAAAAGTCAACAACAAAACTAATCATTTACAAAGATATACGCCGTATGATATCTTGCCTGACTTTTTTTTCTCACTCAAAAACTAAAAAAAAAAAAAACAAGGAAAGAAAAAAAAAACTAAAAAAATAATTATTTACAGAAAAGAAGTGGAAAAAAAGCAAAACAACTTGTCGCACTAGTCATTCGTACGCATATGTATATAAGTACCAAAATTATGACTATATATATATATAATTCTATATGGATGTGTGTGTGTGTATGTGTGTGTGCGAGTGTGTGTATATATTAAATAGGGAATATGTGTACCGTTACACAAAGAGATAAAAAATATGCCACACACGACGAAAGTTTGCCACACCTCGCATACAACAGACTTCTTATGGGTTTTGTTACGATTTCTTATTGTTTTTATTTGTTTTGCCCTTTCGATGTCAACCAAAGACCACGCGATCGGTACAGAACGATTTCGGGTATCTAGTCACTTTTCTCGGTACTTAATGTAGTCTAAGGAGGAATGTGCATTTTTCTAAAAGAAAAAGAAAGGAATCGTTTATTTATTCGTTTCTTATAGAAATATCGATAATCGATGCATCGATTATTTGGAATCTTTGTTTTTATACAGGAATTCCGACTAGTCCTGGAAACTGCCAATCTCGATTGTGACTCTCGTTCAATCGCTTGGAAAAGCCCAATCACAATTTTTGGTTCTTTTTTTGATGGTTTTTTTAAAATATCGATTCTAGAAATATCGACTGTGCACATCCATTGGTATGTTTTTTTATCGATCTAGCTTCCAGAGGCATATGTGTTTGTAGCCTTAAACATAAATTTTACTTTTATGGTCGAGAAATCTCTCGATATCAATCTTGCCAAATCTTTAGTGGACACAGAGAACTATGAAAAGGACTTTGTTCACGAAGTCTCGAGGAACACGACTATGATATTCTCACGTATACTCAATTTATATTTTATTGTGTAATTCTTACGAGCTCACAAACTTGCCAAAAAAATAAACGATAGTTTTTGTTTTCTTCTTTTTTAAATCGATGATAAAAAATCATCGTTTCCTCCGCAGGAGGAAAAGTAGGACGAAACTTGGCTGAGTTTTTTTTTTTATTCAGATGTCGTGAATTTGTTTCCTTTTTTTTTCACGTTATCGCCATTTGTTTGTTGCCATTGGATTTGATTATTTTTTTGTTTATTGTTTTGATGGTGAAAGGACGAAAAGAGAGAGAGAGAGCGTCGTCGAGTAAACGTGAGCGTTGCTCCGATTTTAATATTACGTGCAATTTTTATTTAAGACTAAACGTGGCAATTGACAGACGTTTTTTTTCTGCTCTGTCTCGATCGTAGCATGAGTCCCTTACGAATCACTCGATGTGTGTGAAAAAGAAAAAATCACCAAAGCCTAGTTTGTAATTCGAACCTAAGATAGATTTGTTTGGTGTAAATTCCATTTGGCTACCAATGAGCTTGATATGGAAAGAAAAAAATCCGAAAATAACGAACGTAGCCAAAGGAGAACTACGGAAAATGCAATTTACAGCGTTTCAATCGCTCCACCATAACACATAAATAAATATTTGCATTTATTTATAGAGCGAAATATTTTTCCTAGACCTAATTGTCGGAGCAAAAGATTTATTATTTTTTACGAAGTTGCCTACCGGTTTGTCGTTTCCTACGAGTTGAGAACGTACCAAAGAAATATGAATACTTTTCATAACTTCTGTACGAAGTCTGGGCTGATCGAGCACGTGATGTCAATTCGGTTATAAAAAGCAAAAACGCAGAAAAGTCGATAAAAAAACCAAACGAATGTGCACATTCCTCGAAAAGAAAAAAAAAAAAGAAAAAAAAATACAAAATAAGTACAAGATTGCCAATTATTAGTTTAATATCGATACCATCAAAAAACAACATATTTCTTTAGTTAATTATTTATGGAAAGAAAAGAAAGGAATCAACGAGATGATACATCTATATAATATATGGTATTACGTAACCCTATGTTCGGCTTATATAGCAGGCAAATAATGTAAGTGAACATCTGTGTGAATAAAGTTTAAAAATTCAAATTAATCAACAACACGAAAAAAAAAAGCGAAACAAACTTTAATCCTTTCCTCTATTGACAGCGAACGAAATCGTCGCGTCGATTTGAAACTTTTTTTTTTCTCTCTCAATCTTCGGCTTTGAAGTTACAGCTATTGCGCGAACATCGTTCCATATTTTTGATAGTTGCAAAATCATAAAGCGTTCGATACACTGCACAGAAATTTTCTTAGACTAAGGTGATGGTAGATTTTAAGGAACTCATACCTCGGAATAACTTTCTAACTTTGAATATTGACAAAAATATATAATGGAGAATTCTCATGTGTACATATATATATGTATATGTATATGTATATAAATATTCATATATATGTATATTCTGTCATATTTGATGTCGAATCGCATGATTTCGTGAGCATTGTTCATCGGCACATCGCCCTGCACGATTACAAAGAAAACACACAAAATTACGATATCCTCGGGTCCCTTATTTAGTCGGTAAATCACGTAAAATTCTGTCCAAAGAGAATACGGATCTTGAAAAGCAAAAGAAAATGGTATAGACGAAGCAATTTTCTGAAAAAAAAAAAAAAAAAAAAAAAAAAAACTCGATTTTGGAAAATTGATATTGGAAATCGGTTTATTTCAAATGTTTCGAAATCGAGATTGAGCTGAACCACGAGGGATATCGTAATGCCCCAAGAACCAAAGCCACCAACCGCTGAATGCTCCAAAGCGATAAAATCATGAGTACCAAAATAGAAAAATGACACGAAGCGAGAGAGATTTTTTGAACCATTGAAAATGCGAGCAATGCTGAACAAAAAAAAAGGCTGAATCTTCGAGAAATTGATAGGAAAAAAAAATTGCACGAAATATTGAAAAAAATGTGTATGTGTATAACGAAATGTGCCAAAGTATGAGCGAGATTAATGGACACGAGTAAAAAGTCTCGTTCACGGAGCCAAGAAATTTGCTTAAATCCCATTTGGCATTTGAATCATTAGAAAATATTTAGCGGTCACGAATTTTTTAAATTGAAATTTTTGTTTCATTAATTTCCTTTTCGTTTAATTTCGTTTGATCACTTGGTTCTATTTTTTTTTTGTAATGAGGAATCGGGGTCACACGAGGCTGTTGATGTGTTGCAGGGGGGGTGGGACGAAAACGGAAGCATGTTGGCGATACAACTGGTCAGGTGGTGATGCAGGGTCCAGGGCGTTTTTCGTGCAGTATCTGCGGAAGTGTTTACAAGCACCTAGCTTCGCTGACCCAGCACCTCGAAGTGCATCGCAACCAGACAACCTGCATCCTATGTCACACCACGCTCAGTCGTAGAACCGACCTGCGTCGTCATATGCGATTAAAACATAATATGCAATGGCAAAAGACGATCCAGAGGCACCGAACTCCCAAAAAAGAATTGAATTCTTAAATCGAGAGACCTGCCGAGAAAGCTTCGTCACCAAACGCGCGGACAATGTGAGAAAAAGAAAGAATACCGATAAGAAAAAAATCTCACCCAAGTGTAAACCCGAAAGAAAAACGAACAGAAAAAACGAGGTTCGCGAAAACAAAGAGCAGACACGTCCCCGAATCTTCGCAATTCCTCAAATTAACGTTTCTCACACAATTACACATCCATACACAAAAATAAATAATGAGAAAATGACCGAATACGAAAAACACACACACAGACACACGGAAGAAGGTACTTAATTTCGCACGCGCTCACCCGAACCACAATTTTAGAAAAAACGATAATTTTCATCCCGATAGAATTTCATTGGATCGAAAAAAACAACCAGCAGACAAAAGTTGTTGAGCCGTGGGAGAAAACCCTTAAAATTAATAGTGAGCTTCAGCATATTTTTATGAGATAACATATAGATATAAATATACGCTCGTAACGTTGAAAGATCATCGTAAAAATTGTTGTTCATATATAAATATATTTTGTTTTCATCTTTGTTGTTTATTTTTTTTCTTTCATTCTAAGGTCACTATTGATTTTCATGCCTAGTAATCGATGTATACTGTATAGTTAGATCAAGCGAAATACACGAGTATGCGAAATTGCGATACGTAAACAAACGTTGAGAAACCTCCCGGAGAAAACAGTGAGAGGAATAAAAATCGAAAGAAAAAGTAGCTGCACATATTCTAGTCATGGGTCCTCTACAGTATTTTGCAATATTTTGACACTTGCGAATGTTCCATGATAATTACTTCGTTACCGTTATCATTGCGAAATACAAAATATAATCATGTAAGAATGACGATTCTTGTATACATACATGTATGATGAATATGACTGTATATACACGAAAAAAAAGAAACAAATAACAGCAGGAATTAATCGCAGAGTCTCTTAGTCCGTCCATGCAGTGCAAAAAATAAAATAGGCCCTTAACAGGAATGACATTTGTCTTCGTAATTTCAAGTTATTCTGCGATCATTGACGCTGGTGAAATTTTTTCCTCAAGATTTTAACTTTTCTCAAAAATTCAGCCAGCCGCCATCTTTTTTCTAACTTTTTGATATAAATTACCACTCGTTTGTATCGTGATAATGTTCGTCATAATTTTTCCTGCTCTTCACTTTCCATTGCGTTTCAAATTCCACACGCAAATTGCTACGCAGCTTCGTTTTTCTACCCCGGAATCACGGTAAAGCTTCTGATTTTCTTTCCCATGTGACTAGGGTCATTTTTTTCTCGTTTTATCGCGGAGAACACGTCGTTTGTTGTCTCCAAAGAGTATTCGAGCTCAGCCGAACATTTGTCAAAGCATTCGCCAGATATTTGTATAATTGGAGCGATAGGCGGCCCTTAACGATTATAAATGTACACGAGATACTAGTTCTGGTATCGAAGATGCGAAAGCGTCAAATTTTGCGACTGCTGAGTTCACGAGTTTCAAACCAAGCGTAGATCCCTGTTAGAAATTTCAAAATAAAGAAAAAAGAAAAAAGATGAAAAAATGTACGATTGTAAGAAGTGAAAAATACTTTCCGGACCGGCTGATTAGTCACGACAACAAAACAATAGTTGCAAGTGTATAGCGCTGGTCGAGATTTTACTTTAAATGCAAATGGATCGTTATTCGTTTCGTGAACAAAGGTAGTTTTTCCAACGGTCACAAGTGGCTCTACCTTTACGTCACGCACAGTCTCGAATACGAGTACAAATTCCTATTTTCAGACCAAAAATAAACAAATAAAAAACAAGAAAAATGTTACGATTTTATAAAACGTAATTGATTTACGAAAAATGCTTTTTTTTTCGGTAAGAGGAACGCAAATTAAAGTTGTTTAAGGCAAAAATGTATTTTAGAACATTATAGACATTGTATGTACCCGAAAATGTGTATATATATATATATACATCAATATGTATATGCATATATATGCGAGATGAGAAAATTAAGTACAACATATAGAAGAAAAAGGAGAAAAAAGAGCCGTGCTTCGCTTTGTTTCAGCAGTGTCAATAAAATAATGTCAATGTGGTAAAAACATCGTTTTCTTCTTTTTTGACGAGCTATCATTTTCAATGAACTTTTCAAGTTATATATACCTTGATAATAAAATGTATGGTCGCAGCAATGGCATTCGGTTTACGGTTTAAGTCTCCGATATCTACGAAAAATGATCTGTAACTATGTAAACAAAGTGAGAAGAAAAAAATCTACAGAATTATGCAAAAACACACTCCCCGGTACATTTTGAGACATAAATTTGTAGAGCCTGTGAAGCAGCAACTGAACTTTGAGCATCCGACAGTGGAACGCCTTAACAATGAACATCTGGACTCAGTCTACCAGCTGCCAGGTGGATATCGTCCTCCAAGCTTGTCCTGCATACGATGTGGCGTTACGTTCACCACCCAACATGCTCTCTTGCGACACATAGCCTCGAAACACGAGTCCACGCCTCATGATGCTGCTTATTGTGAAATTTGCTCACGATCTTTCAAAACCAAGTGGAGCTTGGCTACGCACAACAGTCGATATCATAGACCGTGAATGAAATTTCTTCGTCAGACTTTAGGTAAACCCTTCGCTGTCATTTCCAATCGATTTTCGTGTGATTTTGTCGAGCAAGTTTCCATATTTTTCTCTTAAAATCACGTTGTAGTGGTTTTTTTTATAACCGACGATTTATAAAAAAAAAAAAAAAAACAATTTCTGACAAACAAAATAGTCCAAAAATTATGCATTCAGTAAAATGTAAAAAAAAAAACTGTCAAATAACTCAAGAGTATGCCCAAGATGTTTCAGGCATCTCGACTTTCTTTCGTACCGAAAAAAATGTCCATTTTCAATGGCACTTCTCGGTAGCAACTCATTGAAATTGTTGTCTGTTAGCACGTCTCTAGAAAATTGATTTTTCAATTTGCTCTGATTATTGTTAAGAATTTTTTTACATGATCAACGACTTTTCTAACGGGTAACGTACAGGCTTGGTCGAGATAACTTCGATACAAATAATTGCACGCTGGAACAGGTTCGTTTAAAAAATGGAAAAACTTCCTGACAAACGTTCACGAGTTCTGGTAAGTTCATAGAAAAGTTTATAATCTTCGTTCATTGAATTTGTTTTTATTGCGTTAATTTACCTTCGTCCGAACAAGTGCATAATTCATGACCTTCAACATTATTTATGTGACTCGCGATAAATGATTATCAATTCAAAAATAAAAAATAAAACCGTTGAAGATTTATTAAGCTTTGTCGTGAAACCTTGTATTCTACAATTGAATTATTTTATTATAATGTTCAGTGAAATACAAATTTACTCGCGTTGGATACGAGCTCTTTGACCATTTAATGGGTTCACCCAGAACGTCAACAATCCTGAAGCAACAGGACATTTCATTCCATCCTTCCATCTTCTTGTGTTGTCGCTCATCCAAATTTCATAATATCCTTAAGTCGGCGAGGAATGTTGTACTACAGTCCACCTCGGAGCGCTAGCACCAAGTGAAGTACCGAGCCTCCTTGAACTTTGTAATCTTGAGCCGTTTTCTCATCGTTCCTGAGTTTTCAACAGAAAGGTAATATATGCACAATCATTCTCATCAAAATTTACTTGAAAAGCGTTAAAACAGAAAAAATTGAAATTTTTCTATGTCGTTTGACTAATTACAAAAAGGCTCTGTCAGCGTGTATAGGACGATAGCAAAAATGCGCTGACAGGGGCTTTTGGTGATGGATAAAACCATGCGAGAAATTTGCCGTTTCAAAAATAAAATTGCAGCTTTCTCTCTGGCACTAACAATCGCGAAATACCAACTGATCCTTCACCTCGAGACCGTTTTAATATAAACAAATAAAATAAAACATAAATTTAGAGATAAAATATAATGTGGGATAAAAATGTTCAATTTTTTGGTCGGATAAAAGTCCAAATGATTAGGATATTTCGTATTATAATCGACATTTCGAGGTACAATAGTTTTTTTTCTTTTAATGTAAGGAAAAATTTTTTTTTTCTCCCTGTCGAAGTGTTTCAACAATTTCGAGGTTATGTCTTACGATACTTTTTTTTCTCGAGCTAGTAATTTCGATCGAACTTGGCAAAGCAGTTCGAATTTGCTGTTACGAGATTCGAGGGTTAATGCATGATCCATTAATGTGTAATGAATTTACTTACATTTGTTTACCGGAGAAAATTAATCTCTGTTGTTGAGGCGGAATTCCCTCTTTTTCTTCAACTCTTTCTTTAATCCTTTCTACTTTGTCTGTGGGCTCAATGTCAATCTCAATCTACGAAGAACCCGAAAAATCGAATGATATAGCAAATTTAATTTTCACATATATACACGCACGAAAATGCCGGCTTATTCTTAAGGTACTTTTCGATCATGACGATACTTGCCTCTTTACCCGTCAGCGTCTGAAAAATAAGAAAAACCAACGAATTAATTGAATAATTTCCTTCACTTTTTAACCGTCTTTTTTACAGACTCGTAACTGTCAAAATTCGTTACCTTTACTTTGATCAACATTTTTGTACAATTTTTGGTTAATGTTTAGACTAATTGCACACCGACGACGAACTGTCGAAATTTCGGACGCACACGAATCCTAAGTTGTCTCAATTTCCGCGAATTACACATCCCCTATAGAAATTTTCGTCAGTGTGAGCTTCAACACTAGAGCCATCTGCTCAGCAACGGAACAAAGTTCCAACGGTATTTCGAGTCCGTCCATATGACTTCCGACATTCAAATTTTCGGGTGCAATGTCAATAGAATTATTTTTAGAGCATGAATCGTTAACGCAGAAATAAAATAATCTAAAAATTGACGACTATAAATCATTTCATCGCTTGATGATGACATCGACGATCGATCGATAAATTCGTTAAAGGGGCTCTAATGCAATGAAGCAGTCTCATTTTTTAGGGATTTGCCAATTGTCCTAAACAACCAAAAAAGAAAAGTGAAAAAACTTGATTTCAAATAATATTTATTGCAAAAAAAATAATGAAATTGTGCCTTGAAATAAAAAGTGTTAAAAATAATATTCTTGTTGGTTTTTTTCTCCCCCGTAAGAATTGCTGTTCTCTATCCCAAACCGGCTAACAGTTTTTATTCATATATATTATAATGAGAATTAAAAAGACTGGGATTACAAATGTTATAAATTTATTGCATCTGGATAAAATAAAATAATGACTTGTCGATAATACATAGGAATTCTTAGCAGCTACTGAAATAAATGAAGTGCATTGAATCGGTGGATTGAGCAGTGAAATGTTGAGAAACAACTCGGGGATCCAAGGATTTCATCCCATTTTTAATTTCTCCTCTTGGGCGAGTAATTGGCTCTTGATTTTCTGCAATAGTTCTTTTTTCACAGAGTCCGGAACAAGACTTCTCGCTCTGCTGATAACCATTGACAGCAATGTGTCGTACGGAATGTCCAGGCCGTGCTCTTTGATCAATTCTTTGCAAGTTATCTTCACTTGATCGCGCCATCCACACTCGATGAGTCTCCGACGCAGTAATTCTTTTAGCCTACGATTGTTTTAAAAATCAAAGAAAATGATGAAAATAAGAAATTTATTACTTTCTGTTCGTTTTGCGTATGGCAAAAAACTTACCCATCACGATCGCCCACCATGACTAAACGCTGATGAGGAGCAGTGTTCATTTGCGATATTTTAATTACAAACAACTCATTAACAACAATTTACGATGTACGGACGAATTTTCCTGTCCACTACACTGTATTTTCTTTTCTGATGCAGTGATGCTGCGGGACACGCACAAAAACAGCTGATCGTTGCGATCGAAAAGGTAAGAAACTGTTTTATCGAGCAATAAATCGCAGCGTGTCTAGCGTCATAATTTCAAACTACCCAACTCTACCGAACGGAGCTGCCGCCAGCTCGGCAAAGTCGACCTCCACTGAGATTGCCCTCTCAAGTTGACAATATTAATTTTCTTTTTTTTTAATTTCTTGGGGGTCGTTCAGTGGTTAATGGTGACGCCATTAGATCGTTCAGCAGTCAACGACTTTATCGAAAAAATAAATTTTAATATCGATTACAATGCGCGACTTCGCTAGATCTACGAAAACTAATCATGGAGCCTCAGCTTCGGGATTGAAACTTTTTATTTATTTATTTTCCGAAAATGATGGATAAAAATTTATCCAGAAACGCAAACGACTAGAACTCTTCACGAGGATACGCAGGGAGACTTTCTCCATCACGCAGAATCGCTAGATCTACGAAAACTAATCATGGAGCCTCAGCTTCGGGATTGAAACTTTTTATTTATTTATTTTCCGAAAATGATGGGTAAAAATTTATCCAGAAACGCAAACGACTAGAACTCTTCACGAGGACACGCAGGGAGACTTTCCTCATCACCCAGAATCGCCAGATCTACGAAAACTATTCATGCAGCCTCAGCTTCGGGATTGAAACTTTTTATTTATTTATTTTCCGAAAATGATGGATAAAAATTTATCCAGAAACGCAAACGACTAGAACTCTTCACGAGGATACGCAGGGAGACTTTCTCCATCACCCAGAATCGCTAGATCTACGAAAACTAATCATGGAGCCTCAGCTTCGGGATTGAAACTTTTTATTTATTTATTTGCCGAAAATGATGGATAAAAATTTATCCAGAAACGCAAACGACTGGAACTCTTCACGAGGATACGCAGGGAGACTTTCTCCATCACGCAGAATCGCTAGATCTACGAAAATTAATCATGGAGCCTCAGCTTCGGGATTGAAACTTTTCATTTATTTATTTTCCGAAAATGATGGGTAAAAATTTATCCAGAAACGCAAACGACTAGAACTCTTCACGAGGACACGCAGGGAGACTTTCTCCATCACCCAGAATCGCTAGATCTACGAAAACGCGTCGTGCGGCTTCGGCATCACAGGGTTGAAATTTTTTATTTATTTTTTTCCGAAAATGGTGGGTCAAAATTTTTCCAGAAACGCAAACGATTAGCACTCTTCACGAGAATATGCAGGGAGACTTTCTCCATCACCCAGGATCGCTAGATCTACGAAAACGCGTCGTGTGTGGCTTCGGCATTACGGGGTTGAAATTTTTAGTTACTCACTTTTGGATGCTCGTTTCAATTATCCAGCATAGTCCATCGTCATTCGTTGCAAAACGTCTCGAGACTGCGTTTTTTGAACCGACTGCATGCCGCCACAGAATAATCACTCAATCACTTTTCACTTCGTTTTATTAGACTCGCTGAGATTTAGCTTCTACATTAAAACCGGCAATGCAATGTTTCATTTAACATTTCTACACGAAAAGCTCATTAATTCGTTTCACGCACTTGTCGAAAAATTTTGCCGAAAAAAAAAATTATCTATTTGTTTTTTAAAATCGTTTTTCTATATCATTTTGTTGCAGACGAAATAAATAAAGTTTATCGCCGTTCAAGAAATAATAATACTATCAATATTATTGATTATTATTGCGTAATGTTTGTATATTTAGTTGGAGTTTTCATTTACTGATTTAATATAAATCTTCAGTATGAATATTTATGACTCAATTTTTATTCGACCGAAGAATAAATTGAATCGGAATGAAAGATTGTTTATTTCGCTGTATTATTCACTAAAGATCAAGTAGAATTCTTCTCATTTTAAGCATTCCGTTTAGTCAGCAGCTGCGCGACGACGAACAATAAAGTGACGCATCGAGCTGGCCAACCGCCGCACATGTTGCGCTCTCCACGCGGGCCGGCGGCCGGCACCCAACTGAACATCCTGCATCCTGTTCTTCCGTTCGCCCGTCTCTGCTCTGCCGCGGCTGCTGCCATGCCCCACCACCGCGCTTCCCCCTGGCGGTCCACCCGTTCAGCCATCGCCCCCCTCCCCCCTTCGCCTTCCCGCCGGCAAGCGTAGTGTCGTATACTCTAGACCGCAAAGAAGGTAAACAAACCGAACGGCAACGCGTAGAACGTTAACAAAACAAACGATTTACACCAAATAAATTTACTCCAAGATATTCAATAAATATTCAATGCAATACATTTCAAATAAACGACAGTAGAAATCGATTGATAAAATCTCATTCGTTTTAAAATCCATTGCCTCCTCTGACCGGAATCGTAAATGATAATCGGGGAAACAATTCACTTAAATTTTTCAAAAATTCAATTCAATTTTTTTATCATCCAAGAATAACACAGATTCGAGCTATATTTTACAAACAGATCGCGTTCGGTTTGTTTTTTGTTTTTTATATACTCAAGCGATGAGAAAGTCGCGGATTTACCGACGTAAATATTGCTTTATATTCATTATCACAAAATAGTTGAGCGAATGGCCGTCACAACATTAGTAAATTTGAGCGTCAATGTCGTTGGTACTGCTGGTGGTGCTGTAGAGAGGCAGCACGGTGCAGCGCACACAAGAAACAGACAAAAAAAGAGAAAAAAAAAATACCCATTCTAACCTTAAATTAGAAAATGGTCGACTATCAGTTGTGGGTGTTGCTGTGAAGTATAAAAGGACACAATAAAGAATATCTCATATTACTCTGCCCATACGTCAGTGTGCCACGTTTATGTGTTCGTGGTATGTAGTTTCACGTGATTATCCAATTTGTTACGTCTACTACGACGTGATTGTATTTAAAACCAGTCAGTATAGCTCTGATACTTCGTCAGGTGACTATTGCCATATTATTATTTTTTTCTTCGTTTCTCTCCTCCGTCGGCACCCCTCGTTAGCAAATCATCAACTTTAGCTATATTCTTTACTGCCAAACAATCTCCGAGTCGCAAAGCTTTTCGTTCTTTCCCTTCATCCACGATATTTAACTCACCTCGAGCGTCACTTTTACTCCAATTATAATGGAAAACAATTCTCGCATTATTGACAGTTTCCGTCCTTCATTATCTGACGTTTTCTTTTGTCGAGATTCAAGGTTAAATCTCTACGTACGGACGCTCGTAATGAATGTTTCTCGTCCGTTCATTCATGACATACATTCCACTCGGAAAATCGCTTCAGGTTGTTTTCATGATGAGGCAGTGTCAGAAAAATTACGATAACGCTGCAGGTTCCGTTCCGACAACGAACAATGGAAATTCGTCTGTAATTTGTGCCCAGTGGACACACATGACGTTTATTTGTCGTTATTTCCACAAAATTGTAAAATCTCAAGAGCTCTCAGTTAGCGTCATTGGAATCTGTGAAAATTTTTTTTTTTCCGTCACACCTTCATTTTGTTACGGATTTCCATCGCAAATCACAAACAAAAGGGATTTTCAATTAGGCGCATGAATTTTCAGTTTTGTTGTTTTTTGTTTTCTGTTTTGTGTTTTTGTTTTGAAAAATGTTTTCTGTTTTTTTTTTTCAGCCATGTCTTCCATCAACAGTGGAGAGTCCCTCGGGACTCTACAATGGGACATGATCGAGCTGGCCGGACATTTGCGACAGGAACGTCTGTTTGTCAACTCGGAACAATTGAATCTCCAATCTTTGAATGAAAAAGTAAATCACTCGATCGTGCTCTCATTATTGTTCGTCGTATATTATCCTATTTTTCATTCTTATAAGTTGATATTTTTCTAATTGCCTAACTTGTCCATCA
Source organism: Hyposoter dolosus (assembly GCA_963921915.1). NCBI lineage: Eukaryota > Metazoa > Arthropoda > Insecta > Hymenoptera > Ichneumonidae > Hyposoter > Hyposoter dolosus. The sequence goes on along the minus strand of OY998135.1, from coordinate 9,122,453 downwards.
ATGCAGTGGATCGTTGAAGGCAGAAGAAAAAAATTTCGGAGTTTTTTCAAGAAAACTGAGAAGAAAACTCCTAATGAACGCCAGAGACCTCAAACTTAAATGTAGAATTTTACACACGTTTCTCGGTATAAAACTTGTTGGAACCGGGTCTCGAAATTTTGAATCGAATGAAAAATCTGTAACTTTTGACAATTTTCATACTTCAATTGCAGTGAATACTTTAATAAATGTTTTCAGGTATTATACGTATCTTCGGATTTAGCACAGCAAGCATGGGTGACGGATCAGCAGAGAGTGAATCTGAACAGATTGATCGTAGCAAGGCCGGACAGTACACCAGCTTCGTGTTGCCAACGCGCGAATACCCTCGAGAATTCCCATTTCATCGACGCTTACAAACATCTTCGTTATCAAGCTTGTTTAGCTTACGGTGAATTCCTGGGCTCTTTGCGAAAATCGCCGAAGCTCTTGGCGGCTTGTCTCGTCGAGGGTGACAAATTGGTCCCGGAGACAATGCAGACGATAATTCAGTCGTTGTCGGCAGGGCTTTACGGCAGTTGTCTCTTGCCGGAGGACAAAATGTTTGTCCTGAGATTGCTGAGGGAATTGATGCTCTTGCAAATAATACCGTCGGACAATCCTCGCAGATTGTTGAGGCACGGAACTTGCGCGTTTTCGAGATTTTACTCGGTTTTTCACGAGAGTCTCTTCTCGGCGAAATTGTTTCTCACCGCTGCGTTGCACGGTCCGATAACGCAGTTGCTCATGGAGGATGAGATGTTTCTTGACATCGATCCGGACAAGGCACCGATTCGTTTTCCACCCGCGGAGAGGATGAAAAAGTTCGGTAAAGAAGGCACTTCGGAGTATCAGTCAAAGCTCCAGCGTTATAGACTTTGGACGGTAAATTCGTTGGTGAGAATCGCACAGAGATTCATCATCAGTATACGAGAAAGCATGCATTGCTTTCCGACGAGCGTCTGTTGGCTGGTTCGGCAAATGGCAGGCCTATTGGCCAAAAATGGCAACGTCGATCGCAAGGAAGTTCACGCCATGTGTACCGATCTCGTTTTCACTTATTTCATATGCCCGGCAATCGTCAATCCCGAGCCATACGGAATCACCGACGCTCCGATAAGTTACGTCGCCAGATTCAATCTCATGCAAGTTGGCCAAATTCTGCAAATGCTCTCGCTCATCAAGTACCAAAGCATCGACGTCAAGGTCATGGACCTTTATCGTCGTTTTGAAAAAGATTCCGTCTCTTCGATATTGGACACTATGCTCGAGGGTCACAATGACGAACTCGACGATGAACCCACCATCATTGACATCAGCAAACTCCAAGGTCTCTGTAGATCAGCCGCTTTGTTCACCGAGAACGAACTCAACGCTCTCATCACTTTTCTCCAAGCTGTAAACAATCGCAAGGAATTATCCGACTTGCTCGTGCACTTGCCGCCCGGATCCGTTAGCGCTAATAAAATCCCGAATCATCCGTCGGCTGAAACTCCAAGTAAACGAGGCGGATTGTTGGGAAAAGGTAAATTCAAATTCAAACGACTCTCTTTTTACTTAATGCACGAAACATCGAGCCAAATGTTGAAAAATTTATACGAAATTTCTCACGCAGAGAACGCAATTCGCCAAGAAGTAATTCCAAAAATATTTTTCCCAAATTTTTTGTTATTTTTGTAAATTTTCCTACAGATACGTTTCTTGGGTTTTAAAAATTTCACCAATTTCGATTGCAAATCAAATATGTAAAAAAAATAAAATCGATTGTAATTTTTGTGCCGGTCGAGAAGAAACTAAACTTTTGTGACTTTTCAGTGAGTCGTGCTCGTGGCAATAGAATATCAGCATCGTCCTCATCGGGCGCGACGACCGACGGAGCAGACGAAACGAACGGCGGCTCAGGACCGGAAGACGATACTCAAGACAAATTCCACGACGTGCTGGTGCTTCCGTTTGGCCCAGTGGTCGGAGAATCCGTTGGATTACTGAGTGAACAAAAAGTGCTTTGCATGGGAATACAAAATAATGTCGATGGAGAGGGCCCGTCGCACAATCTCTCGGCTGATTTGCCGAACGGTCATACCAGCCGAGAGGCTGGTAACCCTGACCGCATCGAGACTCAAGAGAAGAGAACTCGTTTCTCGCTTTCTCACGACGAGGGTAAGAATAATTCGGTCAAAAATAAGTCAAAATTGCAAACAATAATTTATCGTCTAGGCCGAAATTTTTCACGAAGTGCGATCAGTTCTGTTCGAAGGTTCGATCGGCAATACATCGGACAATCTCGAGGCCGTTTCGGAAGCTGCTTCGAATCACAGTGCAACATCCTCTCTCGAGCTCGAGACCGAGGATCAAAATGACAACCTGTCGGACATGGTTTCGGCCAATGTGTCGGGACGAGGCACACCAAATATATCGGGACGTGATACTCCGTCCTCGCAAATAACCGAGGGTGATGACGGTCGAGCTGCGGGTGAAGCGAGACCATTGGATCTCGCACCACCCACCATAACGGCCAAGCAAACACGCTCCGAGATTGATGACAAATTTTGCAAATTCGAGATTAAAAAGCTCATCGAAGGTTCGTAAATGCAAGCGAAAGTATTTTTCAAAAAAAACCAGAACAAAACTTCGAAATTATATTTCTTGGAGAATATTGCGAATAATTGGAATGAAATCCCGTAAAATCTTAATTTGTTCATATTTTAAAAATCGAGTTTTATTCTCAGGTGATGAAACCGTCTCATTGGTTTCCGACACATGGTCCACCGACGTTCTGGCGTCCGACAGCGAAACGGTTGAGCAGCAAGACCGTTTTTTATTCCCTCCGCCGACCCTCGAGCCCGCGGCCCCTGTTTTACCGTCCGAACCCTCGCAGAGTAATCTCGACGTTAGTGAAACAGCCTCCGAGGCATGGAGCATGGACGTGCTCGCGAGTGATTCAGAGAGATTGACCGAGGTTGATACCGATGACACGGCAAGCGTTGCGAGGTAACTCGAGATTTCGTATCAACGTCGAAATGATATTTTGTTGCTGTCCCGCTAATCAAGAATCGTGACGCAATAATCAAGGTCAAAACGTTATGATTGAAAAAATATGCTCAGATACAATATTTTCCGATAAAATACTCATTCGATAGTTTTCAACAGCTGGTCTTATTGTTGCGTCTTTGTCATTGAATTTGGAAGTGACAAATTTCGACACAAAGGACGAGAAATGTTGCTTTTATCGAATTTCGTATATATTTTGTATTTGGCATAAGAAAGTTTCGTGTTTCACTTTAATTTTCATGTCCACATTTAACTCACGAATGGAAGTCGCTAATTTGATTAGTAATTTATTACATAATCATTTATTTATCCCTTATGAACCGTGAACCGTTATGACGATTCTCGATGCAAGCTTTTGAATTTTGTCACGAAATTTTTGTCCTCGATTCTTATAATCTGTACTTTTTCGCAGATCCGATGACACGGCACGTTCGGAAATTGAAGTGGAGAGTCGCGGCGAACCAGAAGGCGGAGAGGAAACTCCACCGCCAGTTAATTTGCGTGAGCACTCAAATTTCTGATTTCCACATTGTTTCTTCCGTTTCTATCGATGTTCCTGAAAATTTTGGAAAACTGACTTTAATTTTTGTTAGAAAATTGTTAAATTGTTAGAAGAACAAAAAACACAAAATTGCGTTGTAGTTTCGAATGTGAAAATACGTCAAAATACGAAAATACGTGAAAAAAGTGCGTCTGCATTTTTTTCGGATATTTTTTCATCGACATTGCGTTTAACGGCTGGTTAATATTTTTTCTCAGCCGTCGGCTCCGTCGTCGACGGTGCAGGAACTATATTTCGACCGATACGTGGTGAGCCCATTGGTCGTTCAGCAAACGCGATGCTCTCTTCGCCAACCGCGTCACTTTCCTCCTCAAACGTCACCGGCCGGGGTGGAACCAGATCGGATTATCGTCAAAGCACTCGTGACTTTGTAGACAACAATGCGAACGGGCCGCACAACAACAATACAGAATATGGAAAGCCAGGAGGGGAAGAGAAACTGGTACATTTGATAGATAAACTGCATATCGATAATGGCCAGAACAATAATGGTGAATGCCAGAGCACTAGTAATCACATCGGAGCAGTTGCTGTGGCTCCAGCATTGCTGTTAGCCAATCACATTTCGGCCCCTGTCCTACCCACTGACAAGTTGGTTAATGGCGATGCGAAGCCAGAGGTCAGTAAGCCTAATCCTCATACGACTCCAGATTCTTAACATCTCGAAGAAAAACGCCATTTTTTTCATTCTACCTCCCCACGAATCGACCCTTCGTGCTTTCCTCAAATTCGAAAAAGCTGTTGAAAAAAACGGAAGGTAGAAAGATAACTTTCCTCTTCGGAGTTCTGATCCCAAAGTCTCTCCATAATTCGCTAGGTAGACTGGAAAATTCTTCACGTTGTTCTCCGACACGCTTAATATTTTGAGAAAACGGAGAAAACGTCAGAGAATAACGTTCGACTTTACTTTTTATTTATCAACCCCCCCACTCGTGAAGATCGTCCTAAGGAATACAGATCGTGTCAGATCGAGTTCAGCTGCGAAGAGAAAAGTTGTTTTTCTGCCAGATAAAACGTCAGTTCGTATAATCAGAGGAATTGTTCTCAGGAACTGGAGCAAGGGATCGCCAGTGGCACTGACATAATCGTGAGATTGAGCACGGCGAGTTTGACATCGAGCAGCAGTTCAGGGTCGGAGCCAAGAACGAAAAACATCACGTCGACGTCGGAATTGCCACTGGGACAACAACCGGTCGTGAACGGCGATTCCGACATTACGGACAGCGGTGCGTCTTCTTTTCCAAAACCAAGTACGTCCACGGGTGCCATTCCCAAGAGCATAAGTTTCGACATGACCGCCGCACGCGGCGACAAAGATTTGCTCGACGATGATCAGAAAAACAAACGTGGTTTCTTCGGCAAATTGAAAATGTCGTTGCGCAATCGTCGCGGCAAATCACTTCGAGGCACCGACGATCTTGGCCGATGCTACGATCGAGATCCCAGCGGCGATTGCTCCGACGTCGCGAGACATCGACTTCGCAGAATTATGTCCGAGGATACAACTTCGACCGCCAGTATAAACAGTGGTGAGTTTTCCGAACTTGTCGAAAATGAATAACAAAACTTTCGAGTTTCCGAAAAGCTCGAAATCAAATTCAATTTTTCATTTTTAAAATTTCTTTTTCCAAATACAAATCGAGAATTTCCTCTGCGAAATTTATTTGTCGAATAACATTTTTCGCTCCGAATCACAGTGGACAGCACAGACGATATTCTCGCCAAATATCGCAGAAAGCCAAGCGCAACGAGCGACACAGCATCCGTTGAGAGCAGCCAGTCACGAACGAAAGAAGCCGAAGACGAGAGACTTCTCATAGATCCGAACAACGTCGAGATGTCGTTCGCTTTTGCCGATGCCAAACGAAAACTTCGAATGGTTCTTAGCACCGCGGACCTGCAGCACATTCCCTCGAGTGCTTCACCAGAGGTACGATTTCTTTCTTCGTTGTGTCTTTCAAACTTTGTCAACTGAGCAAATGTTCAAGAAAACATTCTGTTCGGATGAACAGACAATAAAATGGCACTAACTTTTAATAAATGTTGCAGCGAAGCACATGGTTCCAAAGGGAAAATGAATTAGTAGCTTTCCTGCAACTCCAATTGGCCGAAGCAATCAATTTGCAAGATCGAGCTTTGATAGCTCACCTTCACGAAACCCTGCGATGTGTCAGACTCTTTAACGACGATGGTTGTCGAAAGCTCTTCAGATCGCTGCGGGACGATTATCAGAAAAGATCCCCTTACATCGCGTATTTGATACGTTGCCGACAAGGTTTATTGTCGACGCTGGCTCATCTCGACAGGTGAGTGATCGATGACGACGAAAACATTGCATTTCTACTTTGGTGAGCGTCGAAATGAGCGTTTTTGTCGGACATTCTTGATATTTCGAGAAAAAGCCTCAAAGTCACTTTCTCCGACGACGAGAAAACAACGACGCGTAACTTATATTTATCTCGAAATATTAAGCCTCTCCGAAAACAAAGCGTACCACGGGATTTTCTTCGAAATAAACATCTCGTATATTTTTTACAGATTGGGCGAACGTGTAAAGTGCGATCGCGATGCAGTGAATAGTCATTTGGTAGCAGTATGCGTGAGAGTATTTTTGGAGAAACGCGAATCTAATGTTTTGTCATTTTGCGAGGAATTTAAGAAGCTGACATTGGCGGACGAGAAGCAGGATTTGGTTGATAACTTTTTGGGCAAAATTCATACCGAAATGGAAAGCGATTCGATATGGCAAGGTATTTGAACGACGATCATATAATTATCGCCCTTGTAGTTTGAAAAACTCGTTGATTTACAACCCGAAGAGCTTGTTGCTTCGATCTCGTGACTTTCCAGAAACAAATGCTTGAGAATGTAAATGGGAAGAACGAAGTTATTGGTTCGCAATACTGACCAACCTTTTTGTGATTTTTTCTGACCTTCCAGCCGCGAGCGACAGCCAATTAGAACTGGCCAGGGTGGTGGTGGAACGAACAGTGATGGCGCGAGTCTATCACAACGCTTTGTATCCAAACGGCGATGGCGATGTTTATCGCGACCAATTGCTCAACGATCATATAAAGAGGCTTGCCAAAATCATAACGCCCAATCACAAGGATTTGAGGATCCCCAAGATTTATCATTACGAATGTCCCTGGCCATGGGCTCAGGCCGAATTGGCTGTCATATCGGCTTACAAAACACCCAGAGACAAATTACAGTGTGTATTTCGATGCGCCACTACTATCATGAATTTATTGTCCATGGCTTCGGAGAGAGGAATTCCCACTGCGGATGATATGATCCCCATTCTCGTTTTCGTCATTATCAAGGTCAGTCAATGAGTTTCAAGTAAACGAAAATTCTATTAACTTTCAATGGAAAAATAAATTGTAAATAATTCGAAACATTGTTTGAAAAATTTGTAAAAAAAAAAAAAACAAATTAATTCCTCAATTCAATGCGAGGAACGAAAATTTTTAGCGATGGCATCCCGGCCCTGAAATTTTCATCAATTACGAGAAAATTTCATTGTTTTATGTAATGGTCACTTTTTTAAAGTTTCTTTTTCTTTCGATATGTATCACTCAGACGAATCCACCATCGTTGCTCTCGACGATCCAATACGTGGATAGCTTCTATGGGAATCGTTTGGAGGGCGAGGAACAATACTGGTGGACCCAATTCTGCTCGGCGATAGAATTCATAAAAACGATGGATTGAAATAGCAGGATCGAATGGAAAACAAATAAGGAAGACATTTAAAAAAAAAAACGTAATCTTTGGCAACATGCGCAAGTTGAGATTCGCGACGTAAGAATCGATATTAGCGTGGCTGCGAATGCAGGAAACTCTATCGTAGAAATCATTGAGGAGAGAAAAAGCTCGATTGTAAAAAAAAAACAATAAGAAACAAAGTAAAAGCAAAAGTGAGTTTCAAGGGCACACAAAAAAAAAGACACACAACCACACGTACACACGCATTTCCATAGAACAGTATTCCAAAGGCGTAAAACGAATGGACAATATTCGTGGCTTTAATTGTGTTGGATGATGACTGAGGAAAAGAAAAATCTCGAGTAAAATCGAGTGAGCGAGTAAGGAGCGAGCTTGAGCAACGAAGCATGAAAATCGAGCACATGGCGATGCCCGATTCGATAAAAATCGTAAAATAATGACGTAATCACCAGGTATTGATTCTCAGGTGCGGATTTCTCAGGTCATCGACTCTCGGGTCGTTAGCGAACGTTGTCGACTCGAAGGTTCGATCGTGTGAGAATTATTTGCTCGCGTATCCAACGCGACGATCCTGAATAATCGTCCGTCACCATGAATCAATGAAACTTCGGAAATAATCCGAAACGTAAACGAATGTAGAAAAGAAATAGAAGAAGATAGAAAAAAGACGAGAAATACTATTCGTACAATACGTGCGCATAATGACATGATCCCAAAATATTTTGCAATATATATTTTTTTAGTCGAAAGAAAACAAAAATGATAATACTGTCTCTGAGATATAATAGTTTAGGGTATTGCACGGTACTTCACAGTGAGAAACAAATAAAAATAAAAGAAAAACCCACTTGCACAATATGAGAAGAGAAAATAATTAACAATGCACTATTCGGTATGAGGCCACTGTGTGAGATGGTTCAGCTCATTCGGCTGTGCTTTACGGGATAGTAATCTGTATCTATTTAATTTTAACGTGTACACGATTACGATTTCGAACGAGAAACAGGGAATAAGTGAGCAGAGCATGAGAAAGCGATGTAATTGAGCAATTATTTATACAAAGATTTATTTTTCTCCGGATACTCTATAAAAACGGCATATTTTTTAGCTTGCGTCGACGTTCGTTCGTTTTTTCTCTTTTTTTATGTACATTTGTTGATTATACCGCACTTTATCAGTAGCAGATGGTAAAGTTTAGTATATAGAATATTGAGTGTTGGAAAGTAAGTCTCTCGAGAGAAATTAACTCGAAAAATGCGACACTAAACAACAACTGAAATGTCACTCGTTTTGTTGTATGAACGCCCGATTCTGCGCGAGGATAAAAAACAATCTGGAATAACTTCAGAAGTATAGAACGTAAAACAGAGTTTATTTGAAAAGCAATACGATTTGTTGGAAAGCCACGATTCTACGATATTCGTCCGACCCATTATGTATATCCATAGAAAAATCGTATTTCTCCAAGATTCTCTTTGCTCTATTTTTTGTTAATAGCTCATTATAGAAACTGGAGAATTTATATCGACGAAAACAGAGAGTCTCATATACAAACAACACACAAACACGTACACACAACCATAGAATGAAGATTTTGCGTGAAACATGTAGAGTTACGTAAAATAATTACCGTTACCTGTATTTATTGATTTTACAATTCACGTGTACGTAACAAACATATATAGTATATATATATATATATATATACATTTTTTCTTTTTTTTTCTATCTCTCATATCAGATTACATTTTTATTTAATTTTCGAGAGCTAAAATATATTTTGTGTATTATTGTTTTTCCTCAAAGAAAATTCAATTAACGTTATGAAATTGCTTTTTTTAAAGAATATATTTTTAATCTTCATGGTTTATGAAAATATTTGTTTAATTTGAAAATAAAAAATATATATCTATCTTGTGTAAACTTCTGGTTCACACTATCGAATTTATCTTTGTTAGGTAATTCGTTCGAAATCTGTTTGATGCAACAGACAAATGACGATTTTTCAAATACCAGTACGAAAATCAGCCAATGGTAATTTGCTGTTAGGAAACACGAGAGGGTAGTTTCGAATCTCGCTGTTTCTCTTTTTAGAGACGTTGCTCAGCGACATGAATGTCCCAAACGTTTCTATCCGATAAACAATCGCGTCTTTGACTAAATTTTGTTCTCTTTCAAATGCATAGTATTTTTGCTATAGAATATTTGTAGATTGTCAACGACAGACAGTTATTATGTAAACTCTTACGTACATGCTTAATAAACTGGTTTACAGATTTTCCACAATTAATTTAACAGTTTCGCTCAAATAGGACAGATTGATATTATCATTGGAGGATTTCATTCACGAGGCACAACTGAATTTTTCGTGCTGCAATAGCCAAGATTACGTATTATGCATGAGCATTTCCTTGGTCACCGAATGATGTGAATTTTTTGAAAAATTTAATTATTATTTGATTTCAACGTACAGTGCCCAAAATTATTTTACAAATCCAGTCTACTTCCTGCATCCGAGTTCTATACAAGTATTTACGACTTTTTTAATTCTTATTTCGAATTTTCCTCGTTTTTTTAAAGATTTTTATTCACTAAGTTACGCAATTTTCTTGCCACGGAAGAAAAACTGATTACAGTAAAAAACATATGATTGTGTAGCTGCAACAAAGTCTTCGTTGAATTACGCTGTTTCAAGAAACGTCTATTAGTCGAGATCTATTCGATAACTACGTTGGAACGATCCCTATTTTTATAAGAAAATTATTATTATTGTTATTATTCGATGTATTTTTATTTCTTTCGTTGTAAATGTACCAACTCATTATATTACGTCTGTGTGTCTTTTTACTTTGCGACGAATGATTATTTTTGAGGGGCTGTCTAGACGAAACACTGGCTACAGTCTAGGAAACTTCCGCGCGTATCTTATTTTGAACTGGTTTCCGAATAAGGTGATCGAGATATCAACAGACCAATTTTCATTAATATTTTCCAGGAGGTAACAGCAAAAATCGCAAACTTATCAAGTTGTCACACATGCAGTATTTTTTTCGTTGTTCACTTTTAGTGAGTAATTTCTTATTATTTGATCCAAATTCAATTTTAATTCAATTTTCGTTATACTCTTCACGGGCTCATTAGAAAAAAAAAGGTGGAGAAATGAATGGGATAGAGGAAGTCGCAAATTTTGATGTAATTAACACAAAATATTATTAAAAATTATTTTACGATGGTCAACATTTATACAAATTGAGTGAAACGAATAAATTTGCAATTTCCATAGTCGATGCTGTGGTCCTCAGAAGGCTGCAGCTTCAATAGGTCCTCATTTTTCGTTGAATTGTCGTCCATCACTCGTTCGCGTTAATGAGAGTCTTGTTTACCTGCTAAAAGTAAAAAAAAAAAAAAACATGAGATTCGAAATAAATGTAAACGTGTGTGAACATCATGCAGACACAAGAAAAAATTCAAACACTTTGAAATGCGGCTCAATGTTTCTCGGCAGGGAAGTGGCAGGATTTGACGATCTCGAAGGTGATCGTACAAATCGCTATTTTTGATGCGCATCAACAGGCATTCGTTGATCCAATCAAGTGTGTACCTGCGGCCTGACTTGTTCCCGACCTTTGCCGCCTCGAAACAAGCTCGCACCACTTGTTGTTGCGATGCTGGTAAAGAAGAAATGTTTTCCTCGAGCGTGTTCTTCTCGATTTTCGAACAAGTTCGTTTTAACTCTGCCACGTCAGCCAACGCCTTTTTAGTCTGCAAATTAAAATATTATTTGGACATCAATGAATATTGACAACATAATAAAAAAGCACAAAGCGTACACTCATTAATCTCAGTGAATTATTGTATTTCATTTTGTAATGTATTGAATTATCCTAAGGATAAGATTGGCAACCCTGTACGAACTTTAAGCGTTAATCGTTACCGAAAGACTCCGGCTAGTCAGTCGTTGAGCGCCTGTTGCTCGTGCTGGTCCTTTCCACGGAGAACAAACTGACTTACCTTATCATTATAATAAAACCGTTCTTATCGCTCACATGTCCGCTGCAGTCTTATTTACCCCACTACGTTACATTGGCGACGAGGATAAAAAGCGAGTAAAAAGTGACATGGTGTCACAGTGAAAAATAAAATAAAATTATCGGGAAAAAGTCACGAAAGAAAACGGATTTCTTTCAAAAATCATGGCGACAAGAGAGGATCTCGACAAAAGGCAGCAATTTCTCGAATCGAAACATGCAGAACAGGAGAGTTTTAAGGAGAAACTCTTGGAGCAGCAAAAATTCCTACAAAACCAGCAAAAGGACCAAGTCAAGAAAAAGGAGCAATTCGACATCGAACGACAACGGTTTGAGGAAGAACGACGGCAATTCGAGGCCTCAAGGTCGAGCGCTCGAACAGCAACAATAACACCGACAGACCAGGTATCGAACGTAAATTTTTTTTCTACCATTGGTGCCTTATCGGAGTTTCGTATCGGCGATGATTGGGACATTTATCAGGAGCGTCTCAATCAATATCTAATAGCAAATAAAGTGGATGAAGATCGTTGGGTAGCGGTTTTGATTACGTTGGTGGGTCAAGAAGCGTACAAAGTATTGAAAGACTTGTGCGATCCACATTTACCATCAACAAAACCGTTTGCCGAGCTGTGCGAAATTCTACGAAAACAATTCGCTCCGAGGGTCACGGCTTTCAAAGAAAGACGAGAATTTTTCAACATGACACAAGGAGATTCGGAGTCAGTAAACGAATGGTACGCTCGAATTAAGAAAAAAGCCTCTAATTGTAAATTTGGGTCTTTGTTAGACGACAAAATAAAGGACGGATTTATAACGGGTCTGAAAAGTGGGCCTGTATTGGACAAGGTGTTCGAACAAAGTCCAACCGCTACGCTATTTGAAATTCTCGAGGTAGCGAGAACGAAGGAATCTTCCCTGGCGATTTCGTCGAGGTCAAGTTCATCGGAATTGCACAAGATCCAGTCGAGAGATCCAAAAGGGCGAACGAGGAAAAGCTTCGCATACAACAAGAAAACTACTGAAGAACTTCCACCACGACACCAAACAGCGAGATCGTCGAACAGTCGAGCCAAGGAGGCTGGCTCAGATTCGTCCTGCAACCACTGCGGCGGCGTGCGGCATAATTATAAAACATGCAAGTATAAAGAATATAGATGTAAAATTTGTAGAAAAATGGGCCATTTGGCTAAAATTTGTCGCGAAAACGCCCAGTCAAATAATTTCATCGGTGTCGAGTCGGAAGAATCGTTCGAGATCTCCGATATGTTGAATCTCGGGAGTAACAATAGCGAAACGACGCACGATCTGGTAGAATTGATAGTCGAAAATAATAAAATCAAATTTGAAATCGATTCCGGGGCGGGTAGATCAGTAATGCCTGAAAAAATTTACAGACGATTTCTGGATCACTGCGCGTTAGAAAAAACGTCAGCTCGTTTAAAAATGTACGACGGTACAGTGTTAGTTCCGAGTGGTCAAATAAACGTGAAAATAAGTAATCAAAGATGCACGGTGCAAAGTCAATTAATAATCGTAAAAGAAGGCTGTAGACCACTTTTGGGTAGAGATTTAATGAAGCCATTGGGTTTTTATATTGCATCAATAAATTGCATCTCGACCGAGGCTGAAGTGAAGGAAATGGTCAAACAATATACCGAACTTTTCGACGGAAAATTAGGAAAATACAAGTACGAAAAAATCGAGATCAAACTTCAGCGAGACGTAGCGCCAAAATTTTTCAGACCAAGGCCAGTGCCTCTAGCTTTAAAAAAACAACTCGAGGAAGAACTAAAAAGACTAGAAAAAGAGGGAGTAATTTCGCTAAAAAGCGTTAATGCGTGGGGAACCCCTCTAGTACCGATCCTGAAACCGGATGGTAAGATTCGAGTGTGCGCTGATTATAAGTTGACGGTGAATCAACATGTAGAGGACATTCGATATCCATTTCCCCGAATCGAGGAGATTTTTGCCGCATTAAGTGGCGGGGAAAAGTTCACTAAATTAGACATGTCGTCAGCTTACAATCAGCTTGAGCTTACCGAAGGTTCGAAAGATATTTTGGCATGGAGCACTCACCGAGGCGTTTATGCGATAAATAGATTGCCATTCGGTGTTAAATCGGCTTGCGCAATTTTTCAAAAAACAATCGAGAAAATTTTGCAAGGAACAAAAGGCGTAGTTTCGTTTCTGGACGACATTATTGTTACAGGAAAAAATCGCGACGAACATTTGCAAAATTTAAAAGAAACATTTGAACGACTTTCGAAAGCGGGGTTAAAGTTAAATAAAGATAAATGCGTTTTCTTTCAATCCGAAGTCCGTTATTTGGGGCACATTCTAAACAAAGATGGGTTAAAGAAAAATCCCGAAAAAGTCGAGGCAATTGTAAACGCTCCAAAACCAAATAATATCAAAGAATTACAGGCTTTTATCGGAATGGTCAACTATTATGCAAAATTCGTGCCAAGATTCGCAGACATAATTTCACCTCTTTATAATATGCTAAAAAACAAGGAGTTTAAGTGGTCAAGAGAGGGCGAACTTTCTTTCAATGAGATTAAAAAGAAAATGTCAAGCGAATGTTTCTTAACCCATTTCGATCCAAACCTGCCAATAAAATTGTCATGCGACGCCTCAAACGTGGGAATTGGTGCAGTGTTATCGCATATTCTTCCAGATGGAGCGGAAAAGCCCATAGCATTTGCGTCGAGAGTCTTGAGAGACTCAGAGAAAAATTATTCCGCTATTCATCGTGAGGCGTTGGCAATTTTTTGGGCCGCAAATAAATTTTTCCAATATTTGATCGGAAACGAATTTTTGCTATATTCCGATCACAAACCGCTACAAGCCTTGTTCGGGGAGAATAAAGGATTGCCACAGTTGGCGGCCGGCAGGCTCCAACGGTGGGCATTATTCTTGAGTGGTTTAAATTACAAATTTGCGTATGTGAAGGGCACAGAAAACGGGGGAGCCGATGGATTGTCGCGACTCCCGCTTCGAATTGGAAAAAACGCAGATAACAGAAATTTCGATTATTTTCACTTCATCGTTGAAGATCGCGTGCCAGTATCAGCCGATCAAATTCGCAGAGAAACAAATCGTGACATTGTTTTGAGTAAAGTATTCCTGTATACAAGAAACGGCTGGCCTGAAAATATCGACGACGACGAATTGAAACCGTATGCTCATAGAGCGAATGAAATTTATATCGAAAATGGCATCGTGATGTGGGGCTATAGAGCAATTATACCTAAAAAATTATGGCCAATTTTTTTAGACGAGATCCACAGCACGCATATTGGCATGGCCAAAATGAAAATGTTAGCGCGCCAATATTTTTGGTGGCCTAATCTCGATAAAAACATCGAAGAACATGTAAAAAATTGTAATGCGTGTATGTCGACGGCTAAGGCACCGCCGAAAGCAGCACTGATCAAATTTCGCGAAGCGGAAGCACCCTACGAGAGAATTCACATTGATTTTTTGGGGCCATTTCACGGAAAAAGTTATTTGCTAATCATCGATGCGTACTCAAAGTGGCCGGAAATTTTTGAAATGAGCAAAACAGATTCTACTAACACAATTGAAAAGCTAAGGGAATGCTTCGCGAGATTTGGTCTGCCACAGATCATTTTTTCGGACAATGGTCGACAATTTACATCCGACGAATTTGCCAAATTTTGCGAAATAAACGGCATTCTTCACCGAACGTCGGCGCCGTATCATCCGTCGACAAACGGACAAGCCGAAAATGCGATAGGTAATTTTAAACGAAGCATCACGAAGACATTAAACGAATGCGAGAGCAGGATAAAAACGACGACTATAATAAGTCGATATTTGTTGACATATAGGAATATTCCACATTGTACGACCGGGGAAACCCCCGCGAAATTATTGTTAGGATACAACGTCAGAACGCGACTAGGATTTTTGAACAAAACAATAACACAAAAAATGAGAAAAAAACAAATCGAACATTTTGGAGGGAGACGAGAAATCGAGTTTGAAAAAGGGGAAACAGTTTATGCTCGTAGTTACAAAAATCCAAGTAAGCCGACGTGGCAAAGAGCGGTAATAAAAAGAAAACTGGGAGAACGAAATTATTTATGTAATACGGAAGAAAATGTGGAATGGAAAAGGCACGTAGATCAGTTGAAAAAGGGTGGTTCGTTTGACGAGAAAGAGCTGTCAGAACCAAGTTCTGAAAATCAAATATTAGAACAATCAAGAATCGATCACAGTTTGCGAAAAGAGAGTTCAAATACACAAAACTCCGAGAAATTACCGAAGGAGTTAATCACAAGCGGAGAAGTTGAAGGAGAAATTAATCAACGTTTTGAGAACAATTTGCATGATGAAAATCAGCAACAGTTGAGCGTTCCGGAAATCGCAACAGATTTAGACACGTCAAAAAACGATACGAGAATCTCAGCGTCGAAAACGAATGTTAAACGCGACGAGAATTTAAATATCCATAGCAGACCAAAACGGGTAATTAAGCCTGTACAGCGATTGAACTTGTAAAACGAGATCAAATCATAAATGTTAATGGAAAAAAAGTGAAAATTAAAAAATACGATGTGAAATTATAAACGTTGTGTATACGGTAAAAACTCGGGATGAATAAACATCCGCACGGTAAAACATAACTTTGTGATCCGAATTTACGTGATATTTTAAAAATGTATGTAGTAAATTTAAGAGCTCCGAAACTTGTAAAAATCCACGAAACATATTTAAAAATTGTTACGTTAAGTAAATGTGTAACACAAACTGGTCGAGGGGGAAATGTAATGTATTGAATTATCCTAAGGATAAGATTGGCAACCCTGTACGAACTTTAAGCGTTAATCGTTACCGAAAGACTCCGGCTAGTCAGTCGTTGAGCGCCTGTTGCTCGTGCTGGTCCTTTCCACGGAGAACAAACTGACTTACCTTATCATTATAATAAAACCGTTCTTATCGCTCACATGTCCGCTGCAGTCTTATTTACCCCACTACGTTACAATTTATTAGTCTACCGTTTGTTGCAGACGTCGGAATTTTCTTTGTGTTAATTTTGCCGTTTTTTTGGCTTGATCTTGTTGATGAAGAGCTAATTTGTTACGTCGCTGATCCCTTTTTTGCAGCGTTTTCCGGAGGCTTCGACAAGAATTGCATCTCCATGGTCGCCGAAAATGTTCCCCATTTTTAGCAGGATACGATATCTCTGTACACTGGGGATGTCGACTGCAAAACAAAAGTCAATAAATATGTAACAATATTCGAGTAGATTAACTCTTTGAGTGCACACCTCATATAGGTGTGTCTTGGGTCAATCTGACCCGAGGCGTTTTTCAAGTCGTTGTATTTCGGTAAATACGCATTTTTTGCTTTTTTTTTTTGTAGAGACGTTTTTTGTAGTAAATTATCCACATTTTATGGCCCTAAATTTATTTTTTGATGAAAACGAAAATTAAATGCCGGAAAAATCGTTGCCATCGCAGGTCAAATAATCGGTGACAGAAAATTGTTGGGGTCAAAATGACCCAGTATGCACTCAAAGGGTTAAAGTAGATATACGGAACGGGCGTAGCTGAGTCTTGACTTTCTAGATGCCGCACCGCG
This sequence comes from Hyposoter dolosus, assembly GCA_963921915.1. NCBI lineage: Eukaryota > Metazoa > Arthropoda > Insecta > Hymenoptera > Ichneumonidae > Hyposoter > Hyposoter dolosus. Next base: position 9,105,449 of record OY998135.1, on the reverse strand, counting down.
TCTTACCTTTTGCTGTCCATGCCTGTTCCACTGCAAATTAAAGCCCAGTTCAAAGTATTCAGTTGACGAAGAACATCGTTCATGGACGTTGCTCGATCGTCCAACTGTACGATGGTATCCGCGATGGTCCGAATCTGTAATGAAAGAATTATCGAGTATGAAAAGTCTATTTTGAATATGCCTGTTGGTGGTCAACAAGACAAACTACTCGGCAATTACCTGTAGGGTAAGGTCGAGACCGACCTCCAAATGAATCAGCGGATGCAAATCCGCTTGATTCAAAAGCGTAAAAATCACTCCGGATGCGTTCCGAGTCCACGCCCACGACTCAGGTAAAAGCCCTCCACTCAACTCGACCTTGAGATCGTTCATGGTAAAAGGAAGTGTAATCGTTTCGACATCATCTCGAACTTCCTCCATCAGGGGTTGGGTGAGCTCACACGGTGGTGGGTTCTCAGTCTCTTTGATAACTATTAGGTCCCTCTGCTGTTCTTTTTCCACAGGGACTGTGTCATTTTGGGAACCGGTTCCTCCTTCTTCGTTATTGGTGCTCTGAATTTTTTTTAATAAGACAAAACTTAATTCACCTAAAGCAGTGTGGGATAATTATTCAATGCCGTTCGAATGTGGGGTACAAAAAATTTCAGTTTTTTTGCACGAATATACAAAAAAAAAAGATTGCCAGTATGAATTTTCAATTGAGGTGCCTTGGTGAACAAAATATTTTCATAACGGCGAACCCAATTATTTGGCAAATTAATTTGACTTGAATTTTGAATTATCGGTTCAGTTTTGTCATTTCAGTAAATTTATATAAAAATACTACTCACCTCACAATTCAACGGTTCTTGCTGTTTGGATTTTGGTACGGCGCCCCTTTCCAAGCGCCGCTTCATCAAAGGTGCCTCATAGACAGTACCGTCCACCAGAACAGTCCTGTCAGCCTTCTTAATGTCATTTTCGGAAAAATGGAACTCACAAACAAAGTGATTGGTATCCAAATCACAGCCGAGGGCCTTTTTCCATTCTTTACGCCGCTCATCGCTCTGTATATACAAAAACCATGCTCCATTTAAGCTCCATTTGAAGTTGGCGGTAAATGACAGTTGTAATTACTCTATTGCTCACACCATACAAATGAGGAACGTTCCAATGAGGATGCTGAAGTATATTTTCCTGAAGGAATAATGTTGTTACCTTCGGAACTGAAAAAAGCGTGACTCGGCGCAGTCCTTGGCTCTTTCGCTGATTCTGTATTCTGGAATTCCCACTGCAACATCCTGGCACTGCACAGATTTTTCCCATCCTATTGAGATGGAAAAATGAACAGTTGTCACATTTATCATCGTGTCGGGATTAAAAAATTTCAAGAAAAGTAATTGTCTTAATTGATGAACCAGACGTATGAAGGTTTTCTTACCTTGAACTGCCTTTGTGGTACGTGGACCACAAATAACTGGTCCAAATAACCTAAACCCTAAACGAACATAATTTCAAAGAACACTGAATAGTCCCTTGTATGACATTACAACGATTAGCCGTGGCAATAAATTTCACACTGTTCTCAAGGTCACAAAAATAGATAGGAACACAATGTTTATCACAAGGAATCACTTTTTCGCCTCTGTTTTTTTAAACGATGAGTGTTTTGATATTTTGACAGGCGCGAGAATCTTGCCGCCATGATTGGCCAGTTTCAATGAGTATATACCCATTATTTTGCTTTGTATATTTTTCGACGAAATGTAATTATAAGGTAACATTAGTTATTCCACATACATGTATTTTAAAAAAAACACCACTTTACCGTTCTTTTAAAGCAGATAATTCTTGATTGAATGAGTGCTGACGATTGTCTATAAAAGTCAGAGTTTTTAAAAATGTTTTTGAATGTCATGCACGCAGCTGCAGTACGCGATTCAAAAACCGCGCGTTTTCCCGAGTTGTAAAATCGGTGCGCGCATGCATCGACCCAAAATTTCTAGACGTTTCGCGATTCGCCCGGTCGTTTACTTTACAATTGAGGCGATCATCGTGCTCCCAGTATTCATTTTCAATACACACGCAGCGAGTTCTTTGTCAATCTAAAGTTGTGATAAATAGTTGAGAGACTTGGATCGAGTTTCGAGCTTTGAATTTCCTACCGAAATTTCATCAGACCATCATCAAAAAATTACAAAATGTCGAAAGCTCAAGAGGTACGCCCATAAAGATAAATGCAACACGATTATAACCTATCGCATTGATTTCACTCGTTTTTCTCCCAATCATCGACGCCGCAATCACTGTTTATTATTCTCTATAAATAACTGATTTTTCGTTTGTAATCTTCTCGAACATTCTTCACAAAGAAACTCCCACGATTAAAAATTTTTAATCCAGCCACGTAACGTATTGGTTCACAGCATTTGGATTACGAATATTTGCAATAAATTTGTTTTTTTCTCTTGAAAATACCTTAAAACTATTCCCGTTAAAGCAACTTTCGATTCTTCCATTTTTCGCTGCTCTCCTGCTATATTGTCCGAGGAATATCGACATCAAAATTCAACAAAAATAATTATGTATCCAAAATTTCGATAATTACGCAAATTTCTTGGAGAAATTCTTCAACTACGACATGCACAGGAATGCAATAAAAAAAATGAATGTGTCAAAATTTCATAGATCAGTATATGTTGCCAATTTTTTTCACATAGGTTTTTATGGCAAAATTTTGATCCATTTTCAGCTGAAACTGGACATCGAAGAGTTAAATGCTCTGCTGGGTCAAGCCCACCGTCAAAGATCCAAAGATGTGCTTGGAATAGAGGTGAGAAAATTGCAAACGGAATTGTCCAAGCTCCCAGAGTGCCGCACCTCGGATCCAAAGCCAGCGGTTACCGCGTCGGATGCGTCGAGCAAATGTTACGAAGTCAAACTGAACAATTATGGTTGGGATCAGTCGGACAAGTTCATGAAACTTTACGTCACCCTCAAAAACGTCCAGACGCTACCAGAAGGTGCGGTTCGTTGCAAATTTACGGAGAAATCGCTGGACCTCAGGGCGGACGGTTTGGAAAATCGCAATTACCATATGCCGATAAATAACCTTTGCGAAGAAATAGACGCGAGCAAAAGTTACATCAAAGTCAAAACGGACACGATAGTTATTTTCCTTGCCAAGAAGATTCCCAACAAAAGTTGGTCGCACGTCACAGGAGTGGAGAAAAGAATAAAGGAAGCAAAGTCAGCCCCTCCGCCAGATCTTGAAAAGGGATCCGATCCCGAAGACAATCTCATGAGTCTGATGAAAAAAATGTATCAGGACGGCGACGAGGATATGAAAAAAATTATAGCCAAAGCATGGACGGAGAGTCAAGACAAAAAACAATCCGCACAGCCTGATTTTCCCAATATGTAAAAATCTACGAGAATGAAAAACAAAATACACATACAATTTTGAAAAAATTGTTTCCGTTTCCGCATCGAAATAGGCCTCAGCTAAAAATTGATACAGCTTTCGTATCAGATCGGAGTTGGTCGTCCTATTGGAATCCAACGATCCAACGATATTCCCATTTTTGGCGACACTCACTCATTGAATTTGAAAATAGAGAAGAAAAATAAGCGATTTCCCTAATTTGAAAATTAAAGATCAAAATAACGTGTTTCGCTTCCAGGATGCAAAATAATACGAATCGACGGATCGATTCGATTCTTTATTTTCTACTGTTGTCAGCAATTACCTTCTGAATTTTAGTCCGCGGTCTCATGACAAGGATTCTGAAAAAGATGCAACGAAATGTTAACATAGTTTGAAATTTCGATACACATTCCAACAGCAGAAAAGAAAGATCACAAGTTTGATGATACGTGTTTCGATTGAGCTTGAGATATTTAACGCTGATTCGTAAAATTCATAACATGGAAATGATTCAGTTGTCAGTGATCGTTAGTCTAATCGTCCGTACCAGTTTTTGATTTTTATGTTTTCAGAATCGAATGTACCAAAAATCCCACTAAACTCAAATGGTACGAAATGTATTTATTAGAATATAAGGTCAATAAAAAGTTGAAATTCTTGTACATTGCCACGTTTTTCTTGATTCTCTTCTTGTTATTCGCTCGTTTTTATTATTAATGTTCCATCGTTCGTGTTACAATAACCTTCAGCTCGTTACACACTCGTCGATCTCACTTCCATGTAATAATACGTAATTTACAAAACTTTCTTAAGCGATGACATGGTTTTTTTTAATTTTTTAAAATTACAGTCTCAATACGAAAGTGAAATGTTGATAATTTTTCCTTGTTAGAAAAAGCATCGGTTAAAGCACTGAGATCAGTGAAAAAGTTGGACGATTGAGACTGCTTACATTCAATGTTCACGTGGTATCATTCATATTTTTTTGTTCCTTCTGAACTCGATGAAATAACGCCAAGTAGCCAGAATCACAGCCTAACACACACCCATACGTCAAGTACTCGCAAATAATCGGGGCATCGATTTGCAGATTAGAATGAGAAAAATTCTCATGAAAAAAAAGGCATAGACGTAAGGACGAGCAAGCGAGAATTGATGTCGGTGATTTTTTTAATCGAACCTCCATCCGCAACGATTGCTTTGGAAAACGTGGTTATTGGATAAATTATTTACAGGCAAATGGGCAATTATTAACTAAAGAGGCGTTTACGGTAATTCTGGAATATTTCAGGTCTTACTGTCGATATTGTCGATCGTGCGCATTCATCGACTGCTATTGCGTTCTGTAACGACAACTGGAATGTTGACTTTTAGACATTTTCTAAATCGAATAAACACTCAAAAAAGCAAATGAAAAAATGCTACATCGTGAAAAGCGGAAGGAAGAATCGATCAAATAATACTGAGAAGGAAGAACGAAGGTAAAGAACTCATGATCAGCAAGAACATTTTTATCAACACGATAAACATCGCAGATTTCGATGAATTTTTTGGCGCACTAGAAACTCGGCTGGACATTTGTGTTTTGGTCGACCGCGTCATTCTGATTAGAAGCGTTAGAAAGAATGTCAAAACTGCAATTCGATCGTGTCAATTGTCGAGTCTGTATCCGAGTTCATTTTTGACAAAAATTATTAACTTTGGGGAAACTATTTCCCCATCGTTTCAGAGTCATTCGATATCAACCAGATTTTTTCTTCGTTCCGCGACCGATAATACTTTAAGGAGATTATTCTGTTCAGGAAGTAAATATGAGATCGAAATTTGTTCGAAAATAGACTTTCTCGGTATTGTTGCGTACATAAAAATCATCGGAAATTGTATTTTCGAGATAAACGAATAAAGAACGTTCCGAAACTTGACTGCGTTATACGTTCGAAACATTGCCGCTTTCTGGGGCGACTGGATAATTCGGGAAAAATTGTAGATTACTCCAATTCTGAACGCCCTTTATCTCTCTCGTTGAATTCATCGAAAGAAGACTTTTCACGATGCTATAATTATCTTAAAATATGTTACAAACACCTAAGTCAAGTTGCAACTGGCATCAACAGATTGACCTGCTGACGTTTTATTTATAGAAGACTAAAAAAAGGGGAATTCGTTTTTGGTATACGTTACGTCTCTAGATTTGTATTTTTGTGGATACGTGTTTCAAGATAAAATGGTAAATTTCATAAAAGGAGTTTGGTAATGGTCACTGTGAAAAAATGTATGTACATTGTTTTTCCTCCACCGATTTTTGATACTGGAATCTATTGAGGATGATTGTGTTATTATTCGTTTGTATTAGAAATTTAATCCGATATTATCGTGTGCCATATTTGTACCTGATAAACTGGCCCGCATTTGAGATCGTCGCTTAAAACGATAATTACACTTTAGCATCTAACTAGTACGCCAAGGGCTAAGAGTGTGAAAATCCATTGGTCGAAATAATGTCTAAATAAAATATCAGTTTGAATGACTATTCGTACGATATTAATTTTGGTACAAAGGAGATTGTACGATAAGATACGCGACAAAATTCCTCATCGAAAATTCCAATGAACGGTGCTTCGCTATTTTCTAAAAAGCTTGCAACAATCGTACTGGGTTTTTTTCATTTTTCGTAGAGATTTCGATGAGACTCGCGACTCGGAGCGATAGCTGGAGATTGAAAAATGTCGCCCACGGGATAAAATAAACTATGGCACAATGTTGAAGTAGCAAGACCATACAGGAGCAAAGAAATAACATTCTTCAAAGAATTTGTTTCCGTTCATTTCGTAAGGTTTTCGTTTAAGCCGCTTCCTATTTTCTCGGGAACTGAAAATTTTTCCCCTGAACTAAGTTTCTCCTCTAAACTGACGATCGGTTCGTTTGATTTTAAGGAAAAAGTAAGGTTGGACGTTAGACTTGAAAAAACTGTGTGACTAGAATTGCTTTGTCAAAGAATTTCGTCGTTCAATTGAGATTGGGATGTTTGAGAAATGAGTATTATTGTACATGGTGTTTGGAGGAAGCGAGGGACGACTGTACCTCTCGGCTCGTCGCTTGAAACACATCGATCATCGCGTTTCTCGTTTTGTCCATGAGTTCCGCGATGTCGTCTGTGCCCAGTCCCTTGGTCGAAATCGGTGGGAGAGTTGTGATGACAACACGGCCTACAATAATGCCAACAATGCAATGAAAACTCTAAAACAAAATTACGTTCATGTGACCCTTCAAGTGCACACTGTTGGGTCAATTTGACCCAAGGCGTTTTTCAAATCATTGTATTCCGGTAAATATGCATTTTTTGTTTTTTTTTTTTCATTGCACAGACATTTTTTGTAGCAAATTATCCCCATTTTATGGCCCTAAATTTGTTTTTTTTTTTTACAGAAACAAAAATTCAAGGTCAAAACATTCGTTGCCATGAAATGCCAAACAATCGGTGACAGAAAATTGTTGGGGTCAAAACGACCCAGTATGCACTCGAAGGGTTAAATAAATAATTTAAAAAAAAAGGTACTAAAACTTTTCAAATATTATTTCAATATCGTTCATTACCTGCATCGAATCTTTTCTCTTTTTTCGACAAAAAGTAATAAGATGAGAAGACAACTGGTAATATGGGAAGCTGCGAATTAATGGCGACATGGAAGGCACCTTTTTTGAATGGATGAATTTGTCCGGTATTGTGTCTTGTTCCCTCAGGGAATATCCATAACTTGACCTGTGAATGAAATATTGAGATAAAAAAAGAAGCTAAATGATCGATCGGTTGGTCGAACTGCTGCGATGTTCCCTTAAAAAGTTGAAAAAGCCAAAAGAAAGTCTCCAGGTAAAATAACTTGAAAGTAATAAATAAGCGAAAAATCATTAATGGGAAAAATTCACCTTTTTCTCTTTGATGCTATCGGTAGCCAAGTTAATGACCGTCCGAGCTTTTTCAGAGTTCATTCTATCAATAAAAATGAGGCCGCACAGCCAGGCGGCAAGACCGAAAGGCCAAGCATAGAAAATCTCCTTTTTGGCAACTACGGTACATTTGTCCATGACCGGCCAAATATCGAACATTCCTAAAATATCCAGAGAGCTTTGATGATTGGCGACGACGATGCAAGCCTGTTCCTTTGCCAAATGTTCGCGTCCTCTCAATTCCCATCGCAAGCCGAGAAGCGTACTCACGTGATGGCAGATCGAGGATGCGAGCCTGAAAACGTCAATTTGTTGAAAAAAAAAAAAAAAACAAAAAAAAACAAAAAGCCGCAGGACATTTTTTAAATGGCAATCCAGCAGGCGGCAGAATTGAAAAACGTTGCAAATTAAAATTTTGTGCCAAATAATACATCTAAAGCAATGAAAAAAAGTTATTCATACCTTCGAGCGAAAAGATGAACAAAAAGGAAATACGCCTATGGAGAACGACAACAAACAAAAAAATACAGAGTAGAAAATACGAAAAAAAAAGAAAAAAAAATAAAATTACCACTAAAAGTCACTATTCACGTGCCATAGAGCTCACATCTAGAAGAAATTCTTACAGCATTCATGCAACTTTTGCGAACAACATTCCAAGAGGTATTCATCGAAGCGTAATTTCGAATCAGCAAATTTTGTATTTTTTGTTTTCTTTCTAACTTTCTTGTCTTACTAACAGGAGGTTTTTGACGTTCCCCGGCCGGAACATCATTATAGGAATCACGAGGATCGCGTTCGCCATAACAATGCCATAGTACATTAAAAACTTGAAGTAATATCTGAACGTACGACTCGTCTCGTAAAGAAACGGTAGAACGAGAATAAAGCCAACGAGAATCACTTCGAAACACGACGGTGCCATTTTTACGATTTCTTTCTTTTTAGATTCTAATTCGTCGCAATGTCTTGCCGAAAACTTTTGTCGCCGAGGGTAGCACTCGCAGTCGCTCCTCGATTTTGCGCGGTTTCGAGAGACACTCAGTCAATGAGAAGAAATAAAAAGACTGCGTGCTATTTAGCCCAGTGACGATCACTTTTGATTCGAGCCCGGAAAACAGGGGTTGCAGACCAAATTCAACGGAAAAACTTGTGCGTTTTCCCCCCGCTTCGAGGCTTTATCACGGCTCTAAACCCATCGCCTGGGTTTCATGTGCCTACACCAAATTGGGGATGACGCTTTGTCAGCGCCTCCAATCCTTTGAGACTCAACTAACATTACACTTATATACATATGTATATATTGGTGGTGATCGTTCTATATTTCATTCGTGAGCTACGCGAAGCGGTTGCTGCTGTCTCGGTATCTTGGATTTTTAAATTCAATTTGGCAGTCTCAACTGTCCCATCCGCCGCCTGCTTAAACTTTCGTTCCAACCTTCATCATTTGTTTCTTAATTGTTCAGTGATAGAAACGTATACGACAAAATCATTCCGCAAGTTTTCTTCTTCCAATAAGTGTACATCCTACTCGCCGTTACCCCCTCGACTGTATGCGTATGTTTTTTTTTTCGAATTTTGACAATTGCTTCGTGATCGTTTTTTCACAAGGATACAGTGTTCGTCTCCAAAAACATCCATAAAATTGCGAAAATAAACATTTGCAGTAATTTACGAAAAACATTAATAATCCCGGTCCTGGTGATGTAGAATCTTATTTATTTTTTTTCGTATTTCGTAAAGGGCTTGAGGGATAAGTCAGACATGAACATTGCCGACTGTGCGACGTCCTGAAAGATCGAGAGATTTTCGATGAGCTGTAACCAATTCAGAGCGCGACTTTTAAAATATTGCGGTCGCTAGTTAATTTATTTTTGAATTCATATGTGATTTACGGGCACAAATTACTGATGTCCGGATTGAAATGATTTTAATTCGTCACTGCTCAGACGTCCATGAACGGCTTAAATTTGCTCCCCGTCCCAACTTTCAATTTTTGAGAGTTCAATGGCTCATCGATCGCACGGTCGAAGTGCAAACACATTTTTTCCATTTTCTCAAAAACTACTATCGCGAATCGAAAAAATCAAACTTCCCTGGAATCGGAACGGTCTGTTCCGCTCTATATAGTTGTTGACAGGGTCTCATGATGCATCGCTCATGGAGAATAATTATTTTTTCACACAAAAAAATCGTTTTTTCATTTTTCAAAGAACTTTTCTATTCCAATGCTACAAAATGTTTTTCAGAAAACTTGTTCGCTTGTAAAAACTGCAACGCACAAGAAAAACAATCCATCGGAATTATACGTTTTTTTTCAATGTTCTCTAGAAGCTCTATATACAGTCCAACTTTTTGAAAACTATTATTGGCTAAAAAAATTGAGCACTCAACCCTTTGTCGTACTCGGAGTTGTTCGAGAATGTCGGAAACCGATTATCTAAGAACTTGAATAGGAAATTCGTAGTCGATCGTGGAAAAAAAAAATAAATAAAAAAAATTCTCCGCATGCTCGTACATTTTCTTTCGTCAGATGTAGTTTTTTCTGCAATTTGCTGTACGTCCCCATCAATTTAGCCATGAATAAAAAACGAAAGTTGAGAAAGTATCATCGCGAACTGTGCGCGCATGTACGTCAGAAAAGTGAAGGGCTAAAAAATGCTGGCAGTTTATTCTTGACCATGTCGAGTAAAGCATCAAAGGGAAACCCTTGGAATTCTGACACCGTATATGACCTTGGACTTTGTAGAATGTTGGCACAAGTTCTTGGCATTTGGCCGGTCAGTTGTCAGGACATTTTTTCCAAAATACGACTCGCCATCGTGGTGATACTGGAAGTATGGAAAAAATCGTTGAAGTGATTTTTAATCTGTCGCCCATCAACGGAGTAAACATTTTTGTGTTTTTTTTTTGTTTGAGAATCTTGCAGAAAATCACGGCTTTTTTTTACATCCGTACTATGAAAAAATTGTAATTGTCATAATTTCACAAATTCTCACAATATTTTCGTGAGATAAAAAACGAATTCCTGAGAATTTCAAACTTCATGGATTTTTCGATAGTTGCTAATTAGGGGAATTGTAATTAATTATATATAGTAATTGATCACCCAATTCTATGAAAATTTATCTACAGACCTGTTTGTCGATCGTCATTATTTTTGCTTTGGATTTTCGATTAGATATCCATGGCGATAAATCTGATTCGTGAGATTTTTGCGGACTGCGTGATCGTTGACGAGATGGTAAACTTTTTGTCTCTGGTGACATGTTCGATTATTGCATTCCTCAAGGTGATGGTACTGCGAATGAATCGAAAAAAGATGGAGTTCCTGATAAAGTCAATAATCGATGATTGGTCAAAGTTGGAAGATTCGAGTGCAAGGAAAATAATGAGGAAGCATGCTCAGACGGGAAGATTCGTATTTATATTTCAAATGGTATCAGCTTTCTTGACAGTCATACCTCTGGCATTGGCATCGTTGCCATTTCTCGTAGCTCCACCGGAAAGCTTCGGAGGTGCTTTGGGAAATTCGAGCAGTGCTAGTCCCAATAATTACTTGAATTTATCGTCAAACTTCCGCGAGGGGGATGACGTAGTTTTTCCGCGAAGTCTTCCGATGGGAACCGGATGTTTCGTTCGTGATGTTTCCTCGATGTTTTATGCTCTCGTTTATGTCCTTCAAATAATTCAACTGATAACCACGTGTGCTGGTAACGTTGGCACCGATGTTTACTTCTTTTCAATCACCATGCACGTTTGTGGCCAACTTGAATTGCTCAAAATGAAATTTGAAAACTTCGGACAAAATTCCGATTTCCTCACCTGCCGTGAAGAGATACGAATCCTCGTCAGAAGACACAATCATTTGATGGAACTCTCCAACAACTTTGAAGATACTTTCAACATTGTCATACTCGCCCAACTCTCAGCGAATGCTCTTCATATGAGTCTTTTAGGTAATCCAAAAAAAAAATCGTATTTTTCATCGAACCGAAAGTTCAAATTTCGGTATTAATTTATTTATCCATTATTAACCCTTCGCGATCACCTGGGGTCAGAATGACCCGAAGCGCAACATTATTACTACAAGTTATTGGCGCCCGAGACGGCTGGCCTCTAGCGGTGCTTCGGGATTTCCTCAAAAATGTTTTTTTTTACGCATTACCTCGTTGCTGATTTTTTTTCGTCATTTTGAGAATTTGAAAAAACTTTTTGCCATGATATTCGCATTCCGGAAGATTCGAACTAATATCCTGAATTTTTATGACAACACGGCAGTCGCTTGAACATGGCTGGGGTCAATGCGACCCCCTGTGACCGGGGCGCTATTTCTAGAACGTTTGACCTTGGATGGTTGTCCTTCGAGTGCATCCTGAATCATTTTGAGCGAAACAATATTCTGTCATCCATTTTTTGGCATTTAATGGCAACGAATGTTTTGGCATTTAATTTTCGTTTTCGTCGAAAAATAAATTTAGGGCCATAAAATATGAATAATTTACTATCAAAACTTTCCTATACAAAAAAAAAACGAAAAATGCATATTTACTGGAATACAACGATGTGAAAAACGCCTTGGGTCAAATTGACCCAATATGCACTTATAGGTGTGCACTCGAAGGGTTAAGATTTAAATATTAAGGAGGGTGGCTACACACAACAATGTTGCCATGTTAAAAGCATAGGAAAAATCGAAATGATTAGAATTTAATGAAATTTGGTGAGTATATTCTTTAGTATTAAATATGAATATACAAATTTTTAAATATTTTTATTCTACATAGTTTTCGAGTTATTGAACACTAGAGTTTACATGCACAAGCATAGGATTCAGATATATAGGTATATCTTTTGCATATTGTAAACTCCAATTATTCGACAACTATGTAGACGAAAAATTTGAAAAAAATAGTATCATCGTATTTGATGCTAAAGAATGTTATCATGAAATTTGATGAAATTCTTATCATATTGTCGTATGTAGCCAAACTCCTTAAATCACTTATCCCCGGGAGAAATGGCAGTTGCTCGGGTGATCAGCGAACTCGTCTGAATTGACAAAGTTATTTTGTTGCAGGTATTCAGCTGATAATAAGCATGCAAACTGGAAACGCTGTAAGCGCGATTCTTGCTCTAACAGCGTTCTATATTCTGAGTCTGCAATTATTTTTATACAGTTATGCGGGAGATTATTTAATGAACCAAATTGAAAAAATCCGGTATGCAGCTTACTGCAGTAGTTGGTACGATTTGTCGCCGACGATTGTTAAGGATCTCATGTTTATAATGTCCAGGAGTAACCGCACGTTTAATCTCACAGCCGGTAAAGTGTTTTGCATGAATATGGACAATTTTAAAAACATCTTCAAAGCAATGGGCTCGTACTTTTCGGTGCTGAAACTTATGTTCGACGCGTAATTATGTTCCGATTAATTTTCTTTTGTTTTTTGTGATTTTCGCCATGTGACGATCGAGTGGCTGCGTACATAAAAGTTATTGATGTCAATTAGTCTGTTTAAATAAATTAGCGATGATGCAACGATTCTGGTAAATATTTTGCAAGAGTCAAAATTCTTCTGTGCGAAAAATCCCGAGAAAATCTACGCGATGTACTCAGCACCCTGATCTGACGGTTCTGTAACCGATTTATTGTTAAAATACTAAAAAAAAAAAAGGATATACAGCGGTTTTTATGGCGAATCCTTTCACTGCTTTTTTTTCGAGCTATTTTTAACATTTTCGGCAAAAAAAAAAAGATTTCTGTATGAAAAGTATATTCTCGAAAAACTTATCTCGTGATGCGACGATGAATTCGAATGCTGCTGAGTTGACGATTGTCGACACTGAAACGACTGTCGTTTTTTGAGCAAACTAAACAGCTTCGGCTATCGTGCATCGACTGATGGATTCGAAAAAGCGAGACCGCGATGGATCGGAAGCATGCAATCCATTTCCATAGCAGAGCCCCGTTCCGGACGATGGAATTCCATTTTTGATGCTTTGCGAATAATTTTCAAGTAAATTGCTCGCAGGTGGTACATTCAAACTGGAAACTACCCCGAAAGAACATGGAAAAAGTTAGCCCTTGATGATCGCTGATGAAGGGTTATACCCTCGACGAAAATACAGCTCCGCGTTGCCAGCGTTGCGAATGGCTTGAAAATGTAAATTATATAGCGCACGATAAAGTTCTTCAGTTGCTCAACAACCGGAAGAATAATGAGACAAAAAATAATCCACCGTTGGATACCAAAACGGTTATTTCTCGAAATACAGATATTCACTTCCTGGTGAAGTATTTTACTCCGAAGTACAGAAAAGACTTCATAACTGGCTCAGTCATGGGAACCATCAACAAACATTACTCCTGGAATTCCAATACCACTTATGCCCTCGGACTGTACAAATATATTGCAAGAATTCTCGGTATTTGGCCACCCAGCAGTCGCGGAATATTGGCCAGACTTCAAGTCGTTGTCATCTGTTTTCTTCAGGTAAGCTCGATACAAGAAATTTCCCACTTGTAGCAATTCTATTCGACTTTGATGACTTTCAAGCGGAACACCCGCCAAGAAAACAGGAAATTTTTATTGTTTCGAAACTTAAAACTCAAAATTTCTTCATAAATGGAATTTCGTCAAAATTATTTAATTTTTGAGATTTCAGAAAAACAAAATTCCACTTTTTTCGGGGGGTGTTCCGCTTTGACCAGCTCTCCCTTATATTATGGAACATGATATGAGTGGCTTCTCTTTAAATTACGTTTCTACGAACAAAAAACTACTCCATAGCCACTTGCTTGTGCGCGAACCGTAGTGGATGATTCTGCTATCAGGCCAAAGGGATTTTTTAACCCTTCGAGTCCATACTGGGTCGTTTTGACCCCAACAGTGTTTTCTGTCATCGATAGTTTGGCATTTAATGACAATGAATGTTTTGGCATTCAATTTTCGTTTTCGTGAAAAAATACATTTAGCACCCTAAAATATGGATAATTTACTACAAAAAACGTCTCTACAAAAAAAAACAAAAAGTGAATATTTGCCGGAATACAACGATTTAAAAAACGCCTCGGGTCAGATTGACCCACTATGCACTTATACCATGTGTGCACTCCAAGGGTTAAAAGGAATAGAAACGATGTTACTGTATATGCAACAACGCTCATGTTTCAACAGGTAACGATGATGATGAGTATGATTGCGGAAATAAACACTGAATGTTCTTCGATAAGTGGAATCGTTGAAGTAATATCGCTGATCAGCTGTTCAATATTATCCATTCTAAAAGTAACGATTCTTCACGGTTGCCCATCAATGTTGCACGAAGTAATCAGCTCGGCTGTCGAAGATTGGTCGAACGTGAGAATGCCAAACGCTCGAAACATAATGAAAAAACATGCCAAGCTGGGTAGATTCGTAGTTTTGTTTCAACTTGGTTCTGGCTACGTAACGACGATTCCGATGATAATTGGCTCTTTGCCATTCTTGGCACCCCAAATCGATCTAAACGGTACAAACAGTTCCGCTCCATTTCGTGGACTTCCACTCCGAACTACATGCATATTTGGCGACATGTCTGACATTTCCTACGCCATCGTATTCACGATGCAAGCTCTTCAACTCTTGACAACCTGTACAGCCAATGTTGGCATTGATGTTTATTTCTTTGGTATTACGATGCATGTTTGCGGACAATTTCGACTGCTGGGACAAGATCTTGAAAATTTTAAAAGCGACGTTGATGAGACGGAACAGCGGGAAAAGCTCGTACAAATAATCCAACGACATGTCAGGCTCATTCGACTTGCACAGCACATTGAAGATTCCTTCAACGTTATTATTCTTGTGCAGCTTTCGGCCAACGCCTTGCAAATGTGCTTGATGGGTATACATACAAATTTCTTCACGAAAATTTCAATTTTTAGGGTTGAAATTTGGAAGTAACATAACGATGTTGAAGTTTGCATCGTTAGAATGCAACGAAATTCTGTTTTTTCTTAAGCAGGGCTTAAGATTCTTATTCAATATTTGGTCAGGCCAATAAAACGATACTTTTTTAGCATCCAAACACAAAATCGGTACGAAAATTGTCATGGTCTTGGAAATTGAATAAACAATTAATAGAAAAAGTATTTTTCGTTGGACCCCAACGCCGCAAACTGCAGTGTCATGTAACATAGAAAAGTGTATCGAGTTGTCAAGATAACGTTATATACAAGTCACATTTTTCGAATCCTCATACACAGGCTCTTGTGGTAGACACACTCGCCCTTTAGAGCTATTTATTTTTTTTTAAGTTTCATCTTCCCAACTTTAGCAAACCAGAAACGAACATAACAAATTATCATTTTCATAGAAGTCCGCGCTGTCTTTAACTCTTCGAGTGCCTACTGGGTCGTTTTGACGCCAACAATTTTCTGTCACCGATCATTTGGCATTCAATGGCAACGAATCTTTTACTTAGGGCCATGGAAAATGGATAATTTACAATAAAAAACGTCGTTACAAAAAAAATAAAACGAAAAATGAATATTTACGGGAGTACAACGATTTGAAAAACGCCTTGGGTCACATTGACCCAATATGCACTCATAGGAGGTGTGCACTCGAAGGGTTAAGGTTTAGATCAGCCACTCCAGAAGCATCTCGAATTTTGTATAAATTGAAATTTTTCAAAATCGTTCTACCGATTGCATCAAAAAATTTCGTGCCTTACAAGCAGCCCAATACACAATACTTCATTTTTTTTGCATCGTAAAGCGTACACAATGGATTTATTGACGATGTCAAATGAATTTTTTTGTTTTTTTTTTTTCAGGTATTCAAATGCTTTTGAGCTTAAAATCAGGGAATACGGTGATGATAGTAAATACGATAATAATATTTTACGTGATGAGTCTTCAACTGTTTTTGTACAGCTACGCTGGTGATCGTTTATCAACAGAAATGGCAAATCTTCGAGTATCGGCTTATTTCTCACCGTGGTACGACATGCCATCGACGCTGGCTCGAGACGTACTATTTGTTATGATACGCAATCAGAAAAACTTCAACATTACAGGAGGCAAAATTTATCGCATCGATATCGATAACTTTAAGAATTTGATCAAAGCGTTAGGTTCTTCTTTCTCGGTACTGAGAATCATGTTCGATGCCTGAAAACGTCTCCGACATACAGTGTGTAATTCTACGAGCACAGCAAACTGTAGCCACATTTTTCGGTACGACGTTTATTGTGTTACTTGGAAAAGATGATTTTTTATTCGAACTATCAATAAAAAAAGATTTTCAACGCCAATGTTTTCTTGGTCTTCGCGTACGCTGCAAGAGTTGAAGGTTAGAAAACTAACTAGAACAATTTTTCGAGGCCGTGCTTTATTTTGCACAGCGCCAGTGTGGCGATTATTTCAACAAGAAAGACTTTCCAGCGCACGTGATGGATCTATATGAATGCACACATGTTACAAAGTTGGATAAACAACGTAGACCCTTTGGCTAATACGGAAAAAAGTTGAGTTTTTATGAGGGAGCCGAAAGCACGAACAAAGTTGATCTTCGTAAAATACAGTTGAACATTTATCGATCGCGGGCGGAGGAAAAATTCTCATGGAAGAGTTTTCGGTTCGATTATATATTCTTGGGTTTTGCAAAACGCTTTCGCACAAAGCATGCTCTTGATGCATTGTGAAGGGTGCATACGTGATGAGCCGATCGCAGCATCGACCGTTTGATAGCTCAATTGAACATAATGATGGGTCAAGTTTGTTTGTTCTTTATTCACGTCTTGAAAATGTTGCTTTCCGATGGTTTTGACATTCGGGTGAGGACTTAGTTCTATGTTGACCTTCAAAGGGTTATCGCAGACAAATCTAATAAAAACATTTCATCGATTACGCTCCAGAATCGTTTTAATTTTCCACTCGTAGTTCGTGGAACGTTTGACAGAATATTAACTTGAACCAGGATGAGGGGGAGCGGTAAAAAAAACTCGAGTCACTATTTTCTCAAAATAGAAACTTTTCAGTTTTGCGTGTTACGCGCTCCACCTGTGGACTCCATCGTGATTGAATTTGGCGCCAAAACTATGAGCGCCACCTTGCGGAGAATCACTCAAGCATACGTTTCCCTCGCGAGTTATTTCTCAAAAACAGTTTGCGCGTCCAGCCGGTGTGGCGTTTATTGTCGTGAAGGAATAAAACGTCTGTTTTACGATTGTAAATGTTATAATTTATTCTTCCGAATTTGAAGGATTTCTCATTATTCTCGAGAACACGTAAATCGTGCGACAATCACAACGTAGATTCGAAGACCTAGATCGTAAAAATGTCGATAGGAGTACCGATTAAAGTTCTGCACGAAGCCGAAGGTCATACCATAACCTGCGAAACCAACACCGGCGAAGTATACCGTGGCAAACTGATAGAAGCCGAGGACAATATGAATTGTCAAATGCAAAGTATCACAGTCACATACAGAGACGGCCAGGTCGGACAACTCGAAAACGTTTACATCAGAGGATCAAAAATACGATTCCTCATACTACCCGACATGCTCAAAAATGCACCGATGTTCAAGAGACCCGGCGGCAAAGGTTCTGGCACAGCAGGACGAGGAAAATCTGCTATTCTGCGTGCACAAGGTTTGTCCTACAATTTTTTCAGTTTTCTCCCCATTTTTCAATTCAGTGCCATTCTCTTTTCCCTTTCAACATTTTTCCAAACTCTTTTACTCCAAAATCTTCCACAATTTCCATTGCATCTGCTTCCGAATATTATTGTTTATAAATTTTTGTCTCAAAGGCTTTTACATTATTTTCCCACTGATTAAATATCAAGAAATTTCGACACAGAATGCATGGCACTTGTGAGGCTCCTAAGACGATCAGTCACTTGAATTGTTGTTATATTTTCAGTTGAATAAAAAAAAGAAGTTGGCTTAGCCGGCTCGTGCTGTGACAAATTTCTTCTTTATGTGAATGAACCAAAAACACTAAATAATTATTAAATTGGAATTTTTTTTAGATTAAAAAAAAATAATTCAATTTTTGTGACAAGAGGAAAAGTTTAACTTGCTATATCAAAAAGATCTTTGGTCTGAGTCAATAGATAGTTTTTTTTTATCGCGTTTGAGATGAAAAAAATTATGCGGCGATCTGGCGACTTAATATTGTAATTCCAATTCCTAAACTAATTGAAAATGTTATCTCAGCGAGAGGCAGAGGCCGTGGACAGAACCAAAGGGGACGAGGAACCGGATCAGCACCCTGGCTCAACCAACAGAACCAACCGGGTGGATCGCAAGGCGGACGTGGAAGAGGCTAATTTTATTTTCAACACTGTACCTTCATTTATTCTTATTACCGATTTGCCAATTATTATTCATTCCTGTACTTTTACACAATGTGAAGCATAAAGATTCCTGAAATACAATAAACCAGCTCGATCTTCTAAATCCTTGCAACACTGTCTTTGGTCTCCAGCTCCATCGTTTTCATAGACACGAATGTTATGGAATATTCACAAACTTCGGAAAACTGAAAGGGAGGTTTTGTTGAGCTGCGTTTTTTGAGTTTATTCATACGATTTGCGAACTCCATGCCCTGGGATCCGTTTTCCGAACAGAATCTCTGCAAAGGGCTTCGAATGAAACTCGAGATTGCCTCGAGCTAAAAAGGTTTTTCCTACGCGTTGATTCGCGATAACAAAGCCACAGGTTCATGTAAAAAAACGTACAACTTTTCTTTCCGAATAAACGTCTCGAGCGTGTTCAAGAAAATCGTGGACTCGACTTTCTTATCGATCGCGAGACTGATGGATTACAAAGAGCTTCTAAAAGTCTCTCAGAGAGTGACAGATGGCGCTTGATTGCAATTCCACGCATCACGGTTCAGTTTATAAGCAAGCAGAGTGGCTGGTACGATCGTGAGAGTTGTCAAACGTAAATAATTATTGAATTTGGCGGAAAGGCGAGAAACAATGTCAACTTTGTACGATCAAATAAAGCTCCTTTACGATCAGGGTCTCTACTCCAACGTTATTGGCCTCGTGAGTGTTTGTTCATTATTCTTTCGTGTTATTCTAACCCATATTCGATGTTTGTTGACTCAGTGTTTTTATTTCGAATCAAAATCGAAGAAAACACAGATATCGAGCGTTTCGACTTTAAACTAATTGTACGTTTTTTAGGCAAATTTGATTTTGTCTCTGAGTGATCACAATGGAGATCTTCTACCAGCCCATGCCAAATTCCATGTTTACGTACATTGCGCCGACTCACATTTTCATCTGGGAAAATTCAGAAAAGCCGAATCCTTGTATAAAAAGTCGCTGCAGTTTCGCAAATGTTTGTTAAAGTCCAAAGGCGCCACCAAACCTCCTGGCGAAGGTCACAAGGATCTTCTTTCGGACATTGATATCAAATACCAAATACATCTTTGCCTGGTAAAGCTGAAGAACCAACAGGAAGCTCTTCAGGTTTTGCAGAGCATTCCAGGAAAACAGAGAACAGCCAAGGTACATGCATGAATAATCCCTAAAGTTGCACCATTGGAATGCAATTAGTTGGTCGTTATTTCCTTCGGTTAAAAAACTCTTTCAATATTTTCTCATGACCTGAAAAAACACAAAACGTGTCAAAAATACACAAAATTTCCAAATTTCCTGGATTTTGTGGAAAAACACAATTCGAGATTCGCTACAAAATGATAAACCATCATCTGGTTATGTTCCAAGACTATAAATTCATTGTTGATAATTAATTTTTCGAACGCACCTCCCATAAGTGCATCTTGGGTCAATCTGGCCCAAGGCGTTTTTTAAATAGTTGTATTTCGGTGAAAAATATGCATTTTTTGTATTTTTTTTGTAGAGACGTTTTTGTAGTAAATTACCCATATTTTATGGCCCTAAATTTATTTTTGAACAAAAACGAAAATTAAATGCCAAATAATCGGTGACAAAAAATTGTTGGGGTCAAAACGACCCAGTATGTGCAACGTATGTGCAAAAGTATTTTTCAGAGCAACAATAACTCATGAAACTGATCAATAAATAATTTAGGTGAACATGGCACTAGCGAAAATATTCCAAGAGCAAGGAATGGAGAGATCAGCGATTACTACGTACAAAGAAGTTTTGAGGGAATGTCCTCTAGCGTTGGAGGCAGCCGAAGGTCTTTTGGCATTGGGAGTCAAGGGCATAGAAGTGAATTCCCTGATAGTAGGATTTACTGCCAATCTGCCAAACTCGGATTGGCTCAATACGTGGATAAAGGCTCACGCTCACATACACAATCGTGAATATAACCATGCGATAACAACTTTGCGATCGTTGGACAACGCTAATTTCCTCCGCGATAACTTTAATCTGTTGGTTACGATGGGCGAATGTTATTACTACGCGGGAGATGATAAAAACGCATTACTGTATTTGCATAGATCGAGAGTCATCGATCCGGACGTTACCAAAGGGTAATTATCGATCTAGTGATTCTTCATACGTTTTGGCAACTCGGAGTTGAAGGTTTGATCGTTCGTTTCGTTTCTCTGTTCGCAGACTGGATTTGTACGCGGCAGTTCTTTATAAAACGCAATATACCAAAGAACTGGAGAAACTGATACCCGTGATAACGTCGTCGAGCGAGTGTACAGCGGAAATATATATAGTGATGGCGTACGCGTTGTACGCATCTCGTAAACTCAACAGGGCCAATACCCTTACGGCCCAAGCGATGAACCTACGTCCCAACAACGTTGAGGCGATTATTCTTCGAGGAAATATCTTCATAGATCAGAAAAAGTATCAGGAAGCTCTCCACCATTTCAGACAAGCCATGCAACTTCGACCACATCGCTACGAGCCGCACAAAGGTTTGGTCGACTGTTTCGTCGGGATGCATCGCTTGAGAGAAGCGCTTAATATTGCGAGCAGCGCTTGCAAACAGCTCGGCCATACTCCGCGAGTTTTATCGGTAAAGTTTAAAAATTCATAAGATTGACAGAATTCTGGTCGATAATCTCTAACGCATTAATTTATTTCGGAAATCGCAGCTGTACGCTTCGGTCCTCATGAAAGATCCGGTCTCTGTTGGAAAAGCTAAAAATTTGCTGGAAAAAGCTCTTTCTCAAGACGAAAGTTACCTTCCTGCTGTTTATTTCCTCGCTGAAATATACGAGCAGGAAATGAATCTCGAAGCTGCCATAGAGCTCCTCGAAAGACAAGTCGAAACGCAGCCAACCTGCAAGCTTCACCAAATGCTCGGAGATCTGTGGGCCAGAGTTCACAACGAGGAGAAAGCTCTTGATCACTATGCCATTGCGCTAAAGTAAGATTTCGATATTTATCTACAAATTTATTTTAATTCTTAATACAGTTCGCGAGGCATATGGCTTGACAATTTTCAGCAAAAATTAACTCCAGATACGTGATAAATTCGCATTCCCATTAACAGCTAATACGAACAGAAAAAAAAACTTGGAAAATAGCAAAAAAGAAACTTTTGACACTTTAAAAATCGAACTCGGTGATGAATTGAGATAAATGTTTCGTTGTTTCTCTTTAAAGTTTGGACCCAAACAACAGACGAGCTCTGGAAGGGATGCATCGTTTGGACAGCACAGCGAGTAAATTAGATTCGAGTTATTATTTAACCGTCGGCGAAGAACATGCCGACACGACGTACGACGTGGGTGACGGTTTACCGGATTCGGACAACGACGAAGCTGCCGACGAAAGCGAAACCGAAGCTGTTTGGTCGGACATGGATCTCGAGGCCAATAGTCAATAATAATAAGCAAAAATGTTGCACCTTTTTCTCTCCCTCAAGAATCGTCAAAATATCATTGATACCAATCGTCACTATAAATTCTTATTTTCCCAATTTTTATTTCGATTCGAGATTATGTTCGTTTTATGTTTCGAGCCAATCGTTCAATTTTTCAAGAGATCCAGCTGTATTATAACATTGAAAATCGTAACATTACGTTCACTCAGTTCCATCACAACAAATCTTCAAAACTTTTGACATGAAAAAAAGAAACTTCGCAGATAAATATACAATTCAGGTGCTGAATTTTTCGCAAACTTTTCACCTAAAATTCAAGGGAATTCAATGAATTTTTCGTTCTTTTCCAAAATTTAATACCGACTCTCGAAATTTTGGGAAGATTTTTTTCGATGGAACAAAATGGCCGAATCACGTTTTTATTAGCGTTCTAATAATACAGGCTCCCTCTCACACGAGCTGATATCTCGGTGAATGGAATTAACTTCTCGATGTACGTTCACGTCTATTTACAAGACTGACACTATTAAGTTTATCTTTTTGTTCGATTTTTTTCGTTACCAAACGTGGAGACTTTCGTTTTTTTTTTCACGAATGATTTTTCAATTGTAAAAAAAGTTTACGTGACGCTAGAACCGACTGTCTGCATCACTCGATCATGTTCACTCAAGAGATCTTGTTTACAGATTGTTATAAATATAAATAAATTAAATTCTGCTTGAAAAACAATCTTCCGAGTTTGCATTCGAAATATTTAGAATTTCAAAAATTTCCCTCCGAGCGTACTAAGTTTAGAAAAACGCAATTTTCGATATTGTTTCGTTTTCGTCCGAACAATTGACACATTTATTACCGTCTATGGTACAAGATAATGGCAAAAAAATATTCGACTTTGAAAATTGACAACTCATCGACGATGCCCTAATTCCTGAAAGATCCGCAATTGTCACAGTGCCGAGTCGCCACCTTCCAGCACTGTTGTTTTTTTAGCAAAATGGCAGGTGTACGAATTGTTGGGCAATACGGTAATTCGTTAATTTTCACGGCATTTGATATTCAATTAAATATTTAATAAAACACAAGTGCTGATGAAAGTATAAACAATCTCATGAAACTCAAAGAATAAATAGACAGAGTGTCCATTCGTTGTAGTTGATCGATTTGGATTCTAACCTCAAAATTACGTCGGAGACGTATTTCATAACAGGATTGCGACGAATTTTTCAAACTACGTTGCAGCTCTTTTTTCATTCTATTTCCATTCTCATTATTCTCATAACAAAAAAGTATCATCCACATATGGTAGCTGTTTGAGTTTTGACAATCAAATGTTTTTGCTGTCTCGTCGAACTCGTACAAAACGTTCGATAAATCGGAGAATACAAATGAAAACTGAAGAACGATGTTCCGAAGTTCCTAAATGAAAAAATTATTGTTTGTCGTATAAATTTCAGAAATTTCATACAATCTGTCAAAATAAAGCTTTTTCGAATATTTTTCAACATTTCGGATTATCTCCAATGAACTCACGAAAAATTCAACTATAATCCTAGCACCCAAACTCAAACCTCACAAGAGAAAATCAAAATGCTTCGATAATCACAAGGACAACGAATTTTAAACAACTCGGAATTAATAAGACGTGTTTTCCTGCATTTTCAAGGTTCAAGGCTATTGCAACTGTCATATCGACCAGCGGCGACTCAAGTATCAGCTCGTAACAAATATTATCTGGTTGGTCCTGATCACGAAATTAAATGGGGAGATGTTAAAGATCATGTAGCACAAAACTTCCTACTGAGTGAATTGATCCGTGGATTGGGAATCACTCTCTCACACATATTCAGAGAACCGGCTACGATTAATTATCCCTTTGAAAAGGGGCCTCTGAGTCCAAGATTCCGTGGCGAGCACGCTTTGAGACGGTAATTAATGATAATAATCGCATTTATTTTGCATCGCTCTCTGACCGGCGCTCCTTCCATCCGTCCAAAAGCAAGCGACGTCCATGGGATCACAAAATTCCGAGTTTCCCTAAATCCTCACAACGAACATTGCCTGATTTCTTATTACGCAACAAATAATGAGTTTCAACTCATATATTTACAAAACTCATGCGCAAGTCACTCGTCTGAGTTGTTTCGAAATACATTTTTGCAGGTATCCATCCGGGGAAGAGAGATGCATAGCTTGCAAGCTTTGCGAAGCTATATGTCCAGCTCAAGCGATAACCATTGAAGCTGAGGAAAGGGCGGACGGTTCACGAAGAACTACCAGATACGATATTGATATGTCCAAGTGTATCTACTGTGGATTCTGTCAAGAAGCTTGTCCGGTAGACGCAATCGTTGAGGTAATTTCTTTACTCTGTGAAATAATAATTGAAAATATTTGAAAGTTGCCATTGAGAGGCGATTGGAATGTTTTAAACATTATAACTGTTGACTGTGATGGTTGGTGAGGAATAAATCGAATTGACGTCTCTCCTTCTCGTCACAGGGTCCCAATTTCGAGTTTTCCACAGAGACGCACGAGGAGATGCTCTACAACAAAGAAAAGTTGCTGAACAACGGTGACAAGTGGGAATCCGAAATAGCGACAAATATACACGCTGATCATTTGTACCGTTAGAAGAAATTGACGAAAAAATGGAAAAATGAAAGCCGTGTCGTTGGAAAATTGCAATTAGTCATACGTGTGCGGTGCGTTATAATAATTGAATCGGAACCAGGCGAGATGTAATATCCTATTGAGCGACACTCGCGAAAAACAAATCCGTTATTTAAATCAAGTAGAAATCGCCCGTAGAAACCACATGGGCTAATTTATATCTTCAATCTGATCCTTGTAAATAAAAATCGAGATAAGCTCGTATCCTCCAAATTTACTTTACACCTTTTTAAACAGGAGACTCGTATTTCCAATTTTTATTTTAAAAGGGCATGGATCACCGAGAACAAAAACTATTCCGTATCAAGTTTGCGGATGAAACTAAATGATGCGCTCGCTCGAAGCGTTGGGCAACTCGGGATTATTTTTCAACGCGATTACCGAATTACTCGAAATTCTGTGAATAGTTCATTGAACCGGTGACGAACTATTCAAAATACTTGAATACGGACTTTTAAAAAATGCTCTTTTTTGTCCTTATCAACGAGAAAAATGACAGCTGCACGTCATTTTTCCAGTGGCATCTTTTTTTCCGAGTAGACGTTGTACTGCAATTTTCTTTCCATACTTCTCATACTTATCTGATGTTTTTCCCTCAAAAAGTCACCATTTTGCTGAAAATTCGTTAATCGAAAAAATCCTATGAAAATCGGTTTTTCTATATAATAGTGATCAATACTAGATTTTCTTTCTCGGAGAAAAGATCGTACCAGCTACATTTTCGATGGTGCGAAAAAAGCTGTAGACGGCGAAATCCCGTGCAACCGCATTTTTCCTATTGATCAATGGGAAAAAATAATGTTTTTCTCAGCTTATTAATAAATCGATAAAGAACAGTCCCTCGAATTTCAATTTGATTTAAAATTTTGGAAAAACAAAAAAAACATGGCAATAATGACGTGACCCATTTTTCTGGAGAGTTTCCGAGTCCGATAAGCTGGAGGGTGAAATGATAATAATTCGGTCAGCGAGTATTGTACATAACGATTACGAAAGATTCGTAACTGTTTATTTTCTTAATGTACATAATATTAATAATATTTTACCTATTTAGCAAGACGAACGGCTTGAGGAATGGGTGGGTATGAAAACTGAATAGTTTCGCACTTATTCACAGGAAAAACATATTGCTTGAAAGGAGGACGAGAGGTGAGGGGTCAAAATGAATTATTTCAAAAAAATATTTCATAAGCAATATGCTCGACGTACTCACGCACAAATATCACAAAATATCTTGTCGAGGGCAACGGAAAGCTGTCGTGCGTGATCGTCAGGTTCGTTTCATTGCGATTGTACAAAAATTCTCGTACGCTTTTGAGTACGAATTATCGAGTATGCTGAGAAATCGTTCAAAATCCGATAAAAGATGAGGAAAGAAAAAGGAAACTTGAGTTTAGAACGTTTCGAAAGAGATTGCGGTTTTTCGATGCGTTCACATAAATGATATAACAGTTTCGTTTGAACTTGGTTTATCGTGCAAAATCGAGACATTGTTCTCGTCGGCAAAACCTGCGAAAATACATGATCTGCTCTCGGAATTCAACATTTTTGCACGCGAAACATCCACTTTGACTAAACATTCAAAGTTTTATGGAGAAAACGAAAAAAAAATGAAAAAAATGAACAAAAACGGAACGAGAGTTTTAAAAACTCGTTCCGCCGCACGTTCCAATGCGAAAACTCGAAAAACTGTCGATTGCTCCTTTTCGTTAGCGTTACCTTTTATAGGTCACCTAGCTACATGCAGGTATCAAAATGTTAATACGATACGTGGACGTGTAAATGTGTGGGTGTGTCTTTCGCCTATCCCTGTGACTGGCCAAAAAAGCAGAACACTTTTCAACAACGTGTAATTACAATTAGCGAGGTAAGTTAACCGAGAGGCTTTTTTTTTTGCCATATTCGTTCTCGATCCTCGCAGCAGAAACAACAAGTTACGTACCTCGTTTTCATTTTAAATGCTAAAAAAAAGTCATTTCTTTGGCATCCCGATTTTCTATTCGATTCATTTGCCTCGGTTTGCTCACCTAAGAGATTTATCATTTTTCCCAACGCCTCGAGCAATCGATGAAAAAAATCGATTGAATTTGCGATCCGGTATATTATCACGAGTCCGTAGATCTAAGTTTTTCTTTCACACAATTGTGTCAGTATTTTTTCAAATTTATCAATTAAAAAGTATTGTTCTATTTTGGCCCCGTGAAACGCCCCGATCAAGGGAACCAGATCGTACTGTTCGCTCCTCAAATGATACATCTCGTGTTTCGCAGGATGATCCAATGTTTGTAGATTTAACAGTGACCGAGCACGACCGAACATTGTCGTACGCGATTTCCCTGAAGTCTTCAATTTATCGTTGCGATCAAACACGCATTACGAAAAAAAAAAAATGTTAAATTCGATTCTGAGTTATAATTATTTTTCTGTCTACGAGTTTAATTTGAGCAAGGAAAATTTGCTATCTCCGTTTCGACTGGAATACGAATGCAGTAACGGAAAAAGAAAGATTATTGGATTATTGGAACCGAGAAAGACTCGAAAGTGTTGACAAAGTCTTTTTTAGTGTTTTTGTTGTGTGTGTTGTGTGTGTGTGTGTTTGTATCTGTTGATGTTGTTTGCTACGATGCATTATACATATTTACATTGATTGAAATTTAACATTCGCTCGACGTGTCTATATATTTATAGTCTTTGTAAAAATTCCAATCCCTTGGCGAAAAGGTGTTGGAATTGAGTTAGCGTTTCACTCAAACAGGAAACAAGGACAAAATTCTTCGATCGTTCATTGTTTCACAGTTGACTGACTTTACAGCATGATTTTGGAAATCATGTTTTTTTTTGTTTCTTTTTATTCGTGGTTTTATCTTCTTGATCCTCTTTCTCCTCTCGAATCGTCTTTTCATTTCCGTTTCGTAGTGCTTGGGTTCCTCACAAATCGAGCAGAACCGTGGCTTTTGAATTGATGAGCTAAATCTCAATCCGTCGATGCCTTTGCACGCCTGCGATGATGATTACGCGCAAGTGCCTCGACAATCGTTTTCAGAAAGTAAATCACCATGAGCATGACGAATTTGTCGAATAACCACGAAATCATCGGCGCTCCTCCTTGCTGTAAATAATACGAGAATTTTAGGCCGTAACCAATAGCAAAGTTCCACGAGCCTCGAAGCTCCCAGGGCAAAATTTCTGTTTGAACAGCTGAAAATTCAATCAGCTCTGCAGAGCATAATTTTTTTTTCTTTTAATTCTTACCACAGAAGACTTTTCATGCAACTTGTTCTTCTGTTCGATGAGATATTTCTTCAGGGGTTCCTGCAACCTTCGTCCTACGTAGGGCACCAACGCCAACAGACCAATCACTTTGTCCAGGAGTTCCTCGTTGAAGGCGATTATCACTGCCAACTGCTGTATGTGCATCTTCACTACAGCTTTACCGATAACCGTTGCCCCGAAAAACGTCCAGAAGGGAATAAGATAGTGGCCACATGTAAGGCCTGCAAGGTCGAACAGTGGATTTGGTATCTGCAAAGGGAACAGGTTCTCCGTTACTTCCGGGCCAAACTTTTCATAAAGAAAACTAAAAATAAAAATGAATGTTTGGAAAATTTCTCGCTGAAGTCGCGTTCGAATTTTTTTTTTCCAATCTCGAAATCATGCCTCAAAGATTACGACTGTGTGATTTTGAAAATGGAGAAGAAGCAAATTTCTGAACTTTGAATCAGGTGTTTTTTCGCCTACGATCATTGTTAAGGTATTTCGTAAGTTATTTGATCATAGCGAGACAGCTACGTTAACGGGTTTCATATGAAGGATTGAAATTTTAAAAATATGAGAAAATGACGCACCGATGCACAGGCGAGGATTCCTAGAAATCCGGCACGTTGAACGAAATGTTTCATGGCAAGTTTGACCCTCATGATTAGAGGGACATTTTCACCGCTCTCCATAGCCTCGAGAGCCTCCAATTCCTTGAGATCTTCCTGATCATAGTCTTCGCTCTTGTCGCTCCTTTTGCTCATTCTAGCTGCACGAGCCATAAAATATGGTGGCAATTCCCCCAGCGCGGTACCGACGCCCCACAGCATCGCTTCGATCCTCACTTTTCTCATTATATTAAAAATACCCGCTGTCCATGCGGGATCTATCGTCGTTGGACATACTATATGGTCCGGATACGGCGGCTCCGGGAAATTTAAACCGCCGCATTCGTAAGCTGCCATTGTAACACCCGCTATGTGAGGCCCGAGGTAAAGCACGAATGTATGAAGCCCCGTACCCAATCCGACGCTCGATAGAACTCCAAGCCCTACCCAGTATGCCCACCATATTAATTTTGCTTCCAAAAATTTAAATACCTGCAAAATAAACAACATTTTCTTTAGTAATCATCAATTATAATTTCGTGCTAAAATGTTCATCGTTACATTAACATTGTCTTTTTGTTCAGATTATCGAGAATTCTCAAGCTATTTTTTTTTTTTTTTCACTACTCGACGTAGTTTTTAATTATTCTCCAATTTTCTTTTCATTTTGTATTTGACGGCAGTGATGCGTTGAAAAGTGAGAATTCTAGCACGTTGATACGAAATTTTTTGTATTTTTCTGGGAACAAATGGAGCGTCAAAGGTTGAACGAGAATTGTTTCGATGTGAAAATAATTATTCTGTGAGTAACGGAATAAGAGCGAGGTTTTTTTTAAGGATATGGATCAGTCACCCAAACTCCCTGATAAAGAAGCAAAAATGGTCTCGCACTTTTTTATACCGATTGGACGGAATAAATGGAGAAATTCACTTTCACAATTTGTAGCTATTCTTCTCAGACTCGTGGGCCGATCATACCGATTGATCCGTATCCTTAATCGTTTTAAAATCGTCCTAATCGACATTAAAACTTTTAGAAACTTTAAACTCGGGAATATACATATTTGAAAAGACTTTCGAGGTTTTTTTCTTTTTTCAAATCGGTTGTTGAATTTAGTTGTGGAAATCACTTGTGAAATTGAGGTTTAGACTTACATTTTGTTGAGGTCCGGCGACGCGACTCAACAAGAGGAACAATCCGATAACTAATACTGATAACCACACTGTCTTTTTATATCGCAGTGTATTTTTCGTTAAATTCGATATATCGATGAGCAATTCACGTATGAAATAATGTAAGGTGGTGATTGGATGGGTCCATAACGATAAACTATCGGCATCGGTAATATCATCGTGGGTGCTTGAACTTTTCGTCTTTTCCTCGCTCGTTCGCTCGTGTGAACTTTTCTGTGCTCCGTTCGATGTGTTTGTGTCTTTTGCACGACGAACCGCGCTGCCGCTCGTGTTTTCCATCATGCTGCTGCCCAATCGATTAATCTGTAATTGAGGATTAAAACATTCTTACTCTCAGTTTCATTCGTCATTTTTTTCTGCCTTTTACAAAAATCGACTCAACGAGTTTTCCAAGAATAACAAATCGTACGTTCATCTCTGATAGGATTGATAAATTAAAGACAGAATTATTATTCTATAAATGAGGAAGTTCGATCGATACTACTCGAAATAGTTGATGACTAGGTGAGGCTTCGTGAGTATCACGTGAAAAATAATTGTACTCGAGAACGAAATATATGGAACAAGCAGGGAAAAGTGAACCGAAGAAAAATTATATTGGAATGATGAGTCGGCTCGTTCTGCATGGTCTACGGGAGCTTTAGTTCGCCAATACAATCGGCCACGCTTTACAAAATACCTGTAATAAACCGGTCGAGTATATTCCGAATTTTTCTTCGCGGAACGCAGACGGAAATTTGTGCGATGAAGAAAAAAATTGTATACTTCGATTAAATGACTTTTAAATTTTTTTTTCCTCTTCTGTCGAAAAATCGTTAGAGAGAAAATTCCATGCAACGAGTAACGATGAACCAATAAGTTTAAATATACGCACATCCGTCATCCGAAGCTTCAGAGGAAATTAAAAAAAAAAATGGGAGTCATTCAAACGACTTTTCTACATTTTCTTTTATTTTTGCTAGAAACTGTTATAAAAAATATTCAACAATCCGACGAAAAATAACTTTACAAGTAGTTCGAGCAACCTCTACATTTTTTCTACATGCTCCTAAATGTGTAATGACTCAAATAAAAATTTGCAAAGTGTGTTTTACGTCTCGACATATTATTTCCAAGGTCGTCAACAAAAAAAAAAAACTTCCAAGTCAGTAAGAACGACTTGAACCGGAAAAATGATCAAATCTCGTTTCAGCCTCCTCTACATTTTTTTTAAGCTTGAAATTTCGAGTCAGTCTTTTTTTTAATCATATAATAACGGAAAGAAAGTCGATCTTGTTGAAATGACTTTAACCCCTTATACATATACATAGTTACGTTGATTTTACTTCAAGATGTTGCAGTAGGTTCATATCAATGACTAAGTAATCTTTGTACGGTCGCAATTGGCGATTGTCGAGCATAATAACTCAATTGGAAGAATCTTTGATTGCACGAGTTCCCATCGGTGAAAGAAACTTTTGGAAAATGCACTCAACTCTTCTGGACTTTATAGTGGACACGTGTTCGAAAATTTTCAAAGAGCATAAAAACTCGGGTTCAGAATGACAAATTCCAACGACCACTAACTCGAGAATCACTCGATGTGTATTCACGAACCGTTTATCAGCATAAGCGTATTGCTAGAGAGGGGTCACTCTGAATCAAGGGTCAAACGTTACTCCCACTCTACAGCTCGTCCATTTACGACAAATTTTTTTTCTCCACTATAAAATCCTTCGTACTACAAACTTCAGTCCGAACGACAATCCAACTTTTTCGATCACCGAAGAATCGGAACTCTGCTTCACGTTATTTGCGAATGACTAAGCATGCGCCAAAAATTACATATTTCTAAATGTTTTTTTCGTATCTTGACAACATAATATTGCAAAACGTTGAGTGCTCAGCAGACTAACGAGCACCAAACAAACGAGCAATTATGCTGAAACAGAAATTACTCAATCATTCTTGTTCAGGGTCAGAAAATTTATAAGCAAACTCTGGCAAGCATTCGAACGAGCAAACAGATATGCTTTCAATATGTCCGATTATTCAAAAGTTTTTGAACAAAAAATGAGGAACAGCAGACAATTGCGAAAATTATAAAAATCCATGGGACCCAGCTTTCTGAAACTTATTCTGCAATATTTCCCACTCGTCCGAATCACTGTCCAGTTAGTAATGAATTTTTACAAAAAAATAATGCAATCGTTGAATTTTCTTCCTGAAATTTTTTCTTGGTTGAGATTAGAGTTAGTACCTCAACGTTCAGCCATAAACATGCAACGGCGAAAGTTTTGATGGAATAAAAATTAGGAAAAAGTCTACGACACCTGGAGAAAATGCTTCGCTAAAATTATCTGGAAATTTGCACTGACGGAATGCAATGGAAATGGTTTTTTGAATTCTGCCATTTTCACAACTGCGGAAAGACTGAATATAACATTTCAGGGTTCCAAGCGAAGCGACATTGACTCTAAAATGCAAAAAAATAGGTAGAAAAGCGTTGGGTAAAAGCGAAAGTCCATTTGGAATAATAAGCAAAAACACTGTTGCATTGTGACTAGGTGAAAGTTTCAAGTTATGAAAGAAAGGGTTAGCTAGTTGTGACGGTTAGTGCAACGGAGTGTACCATATTAGCCTTGTTTCCCCAAATGGGTAGTCCCCGCTCCCTTAGTAAGCCTCTAAGTTGTTCGCGAGTCATGCGTCCAAGAGCGGGAGCCAGATTAGTTGCGCTGGTTGATACGCCGCTGTCGAGACGAGCGTAGCTGCCCTCTGAATTTTCGGTTGCGCTGGCGCTGGCACTCGTGCCGGTGCTTGCTTTTCTCGTTACTTTTCTTCTGACCATCGTAGCTGGGCAAAAAAATTATTGCCACGAGGAACGATTTTGTTTTCCAACAGATAAACGAATGGAAATAAATCAAAAATGATTTCTTGTTTGTTTTTTTTTCGGAACAGAGCTTCTCTTCGAGGTCTCAACGTTCCATGGATTTCTTGAGAGAATTAGAGAGCGGCTACCTCTCCTCGCGGGTAAGGATCAATTTCACCAGCTTCAACAAAGCGCATACCACATTGCCCAAAGCTCCGAGAGCGCTGTCTCGTGTATCTGCGACTAGATTGTACACTTTCTTGGAACAGGATTCTCAGGATTTGTCTGTGTGAATTTCGTATTGAAAAAATTTTATTATTCCATTCAAAAACAGCAGAAAAATCGAATCGTGAGCATCTAAGGGTTGGAAATGTAAACTTGTAGCTAAAGTGTTTGTCAAAAAAAGTTTTTCAAATAATTGTAACAAATTGAGCTTGAAATTCGTTATATTGAGAAAAATCCGGGTCGATAAGACCCGAGGACTTCCGATGATGTATATCTTGGCATTTACTGCACAAACCGTGTTAATTGATAAAGCTCATGAACCAGAATAGAAAGAAGGCCGTATCACATTCCGATAAATTATTTTTGACAGAATTGTGAGTGAACAACGGAATATTTGAATTTCCAGTCGTACCCTGAAAGCTTACCAGTTATTGAAAGATGCAACTAAATTAAAAACTCGGATTACTAATCTGCTGGTAACCAAAAAAAAAGTTGCAGCTCGGTTTGTAAATTTATTTTAAAAATTTAGAAAACTTCATGATTTTTGAGTGATGGGTGAGCATTTTTTTTTTTATTGTCTAAAAAAGAAAAGTGATAATTATGTATCTTGGCGCGGGCGAGAACCATGGAGTTGGCTGGCAATATGTTGAATTAGTGTCAGTCGTTCATATTATATAGTTTGAACAGAGTGCAACGACAGGCAGTCAATCCGTGGACCAAAATAGATAAAAACAAAACCTCATGCAAGTAGAGATGTGGAGAGAAGAAAAGGAAAAAGTAGGGAAAATTAGTATAAGCAGATATCGAGATTGAGTAGAAAAGTTTTGCTTAGAATCCCTGGAGACAATATTTTAAACCAGAAATATCATTCTCCCCCATAAACCAGTTTCGAATTCGATTCCATGGAAAAAAAGAGTGGGATTGCGAAATCATTCGTAAAACAGGGAATTTCTTTTTTTTTTGCAAACGCGAAGAGGAAACGTGTACAGGTTTGAAAAAAAAAATCGCGTAGTAACAAAGAGTCGAGTTTCAGCTGAAATTGGAATTTGGAGTAAATGTCGATTCACGGCCACGTAAGCAGAAACTGCAATCGAAAGAGGAAGGTGGCAGCTTATAAAAATGTTTTTTTTTTCATTACTCGCGATTTATTAATGTGAAAGTTGTTGTTTCCCTTTGTTATGAAATATAATGAAAATCAATGGTTATTCTTACATATTTTCCAGCGATTATTCGGACGAATCACACCGTTTATCGTTATTCTTTGTGGTTAATTGAATTTAGAATCGAATTACCGACTACATAGTTTTCATAACGTGTTCGCTGCGTGTATTTCTTCTACGGGCGGGGGAAAGCTATTTTGTGTCTCTTTCTTTCACACTCGTCTTTGTACTCGAGCTCGTACGAGTCGTGCGTGAAGTGCGATCACAGAAATTGGTTGTCTCTTCGCGCAGGCACTTTACACGTTAATAATATATATAAATGTATCGCACGGGCAATTAGGGAGACCCGAGATAGAGGAGGCAGCAACTGTTACGATTGAATACGACTTAACCGCGTGACTTGTTAATAATCGCACCTGTTCCTGTTCTGTGCTCGACGAGGACCATCGCAG
Organism: Hyposoter dolosus; assembly: GCA_963921915.1. Taxonomy (NCBI): domain Eukaryota; kingdom Metazoa; phylum Arthropoda; class Insecta; order Hymenoptera; family Ichneumonidae; genus Hyposoter; species Hyposoter dolosus. The sequence continues at coordinate 9,070,900 of OY998135.1, read as the reverse complement.
ACTTGTCACACTCACACTACTCACTGAATTCGTTGCTACTGATTACCCTGATACCCAAGAGCATCAGGCACAAAATCGAGAAATCTGAAGTTCACCTCTTATTCACTCGTGATCGACAGCTGTTGACTGATACCAACGTTCTAAGAAAAATAATAACAATGCGTCGACGATTTTGAACTCTGTAGAGTTGGTCAGTTGTTGACATTTCGTTTCACGCACTTTGTTGAAAAAAATTCTGACTTTTTTATTATCTTCATCGATATTTGACACTTTCAAAATCGAAAAGAAAAAACAAATAATGTTTCAAAATAAGAAGAAAGATGGCTGCCAGGCGGCCCAGTCGGGCACTATATAGATATACAGGAACATGATTACTATGTATTTGTATTATCCTGTTGCGAACTTGACTATCTGGACAAATATTTTTTCACTGAACTTTTAACTAATTACCGAACTATCTAATTATCCGATAATGAACTACCAAGCCTCATTATTACGCTACCATCAACCACCGAACAATTTTGATTATAAATAAAAAAAAAAACACCGCTCATGGCACAGCTGAGTAACGGTGTTAAGACGTGTGCGCCATGTGTTTTGTGTTCGCGACAATTCGTAATATTTGAAGGTTAACCACGTATGTGACGGATTCGATCGAGTGGTCGGGAGGTTTTGTTTGATTTACAAAGCCACTTTGGTACACGAACTTATTAATTCCCATTCAGAACTACAAAGTTGAGCACCCTTATTTTATAATTATCGCGTTAACCAAAAATGCACACGAATTCCAAAATATGAAAGTCAAAAGAAAACATAGTAAGAAAAAGCTACCGGTTCAAAAAACACGGAAAGAAATTCGCAAAGATAAACGAAAACAAAAGAAAATCAATCGCGCAACTCATCACGAACAAAAGAAAAAAGTTCCCGGCAAATTTGTTTTGAATCCGGATCGTCCTAAAACTCCAAGTGAAACTGTGAAGAAAGTTGTCGTCAAAGATGTCAAAGATGAATTACAAAAAAAACTTGAAAGAGAGAAAAAGAAAGAAGCTCGACTGGCCAAAGAAATGGAAAGGAGACGAAAAAGCCAATTAAAAGAGGCTAATCAGGAGGAGGATAAAATTATTAAGCAATTGGAAAAACAATTGAAACTTAACAAAAGGAAGAGCAAATCCACTCCCAAATCTTTTGCTGCTGACGGTCTTGACTGTATCCTTTAAAAAAATACATACTTCTCGGCATTTCGATGTTCAAATCTACATGCCAAAATCTACATTTCTTTTCTTAATAATACGTTTAGTCGCAATCCTTTAAAAATTTCCTTAACCAGGTACCAGATTTGCTTGACTTTTGTAACGACGAGAACCGAAAGCTTGCGGTCGAAACGGAGAAGCAGCTTTTAGGAGGTGATGCAGATTCTGATTTTGACGAGGATTTTGCAATGATCGCCGGATCAAACCTAACGGAATTAGATTCCGAGGGAAATTCAGATATTCCCTTATCAGGCGAGGAAGATTTTACGGACGGAATTTCAAGCGACGAAGAAGATGTCGAAGAACCAAAACGGAAAAAGTTGAAGAAAAATAAAGAGAGTAAAACGGCGAACGGCAAAAAAGTGTTGCGAAAATCTGCTGAGCCATTGAGCGACGAATCAAGCGAGGACGAAGGTGATTTGGCGGATAATTTGTTGGGTTCGGACAGCGAGAAGGATGAGAGTGATTCTGAAATTTCCAAAGACGAGAACCTCGATTCCGAATTTGAAGAAAGTGGCGAAAACGAGAATCTTGCAGATTCTCAGAATAAACAGAAAGCATCTATCGATGAGGACGGCACCTGGGAAGATATTTATGGTAGAAAACGAGACAGAGACGGACACATTTTAACGGCAACTAAAAATAAATATGTACCACCTGCCGCTCGCCTCAAACAATTGGAAAATAATTCTACGCTCAATGAGAAATTGTTACGATTAAGGAAACAACTCAAGGGTCTTATGAACAGACTTTCCGAACGTAATATGCATACCATTGCTACTCAAGTGAGTATTCTCGAGTACGAATATCAAACTGCAGCTGGAAATGTTCTCCAAGTCCATACAACGTCATTATTACTCAATTACTCGTGTTATTATAGATCGAAGACCTTTACATGTCGAACAGTCGTAACGACATGAATGAAATGCTGTCAAGTTTGATGATGGAATCGATCGTGGCTCCAGTGATGACGCCAGACTGGCTGATAGCTGAACAAATGATGCTGATAGCGATTTTGCACGCGAACGTTGGCACCGAAGTCGGTGCGCATTTTTTATTGTCTCTGATTCGAAGATTCGACGAGATGATTAAAATCCCACAGGAAGTTGAGAACAAGGAGCTCGACAACATCATCCTAATTATTTCTCATTTATATAATTTCAAGGTAACGCGATAAAGGGCATCGATTTTCTCAGAATTTTGTAGGGGACTGTCAATAATTAAAACATTTCTTGTGCACAGGTTTATGGATCTCAACTACTCTTCCAAATTTTGAACATTCTGTCGGAAAGGTTTACGGAAAAGGAAATCGAGTTGATTCTGCTAGTGCTCAAGAGTGTCGGATTTTTGTTGCGAAAAGATGATCCAGTTGCGTTGAAAGAGCTAATTCTCAAGTTGCAGCAAAAGGCTGCGAGCTCCAAGTCCGAAAAGTTCGTATTTTTTCCAAAAACTCATTTCAAAAGCGCTTTTTTCCATCGTGTGTATTTTCATTCGCTATTTTGTTCTAGTTCACGCATAAAATTCATGTTGGACGTGGTGTTGGCCATAAAGAATAATAATATGAGCAAAATTCCCCAATACGATCCAACTCACGTCGAACATTTGAAAAAAATTATGAAAACGTTTCTACGCAAAGGAAATGCAGTGACGCAATTCAATATTTCCATGGAAGATTTGTTGCGAGGTAAGAATCGAGATTCCAGCCAGTAGTTTCATCGAGACAGACAAGAAACGTCATTTCGATCGACATACGTTTTGATATAATTCAATTTTCTTTATTTTGTCGCAGTCGATGAAAGAGGAAAGTGGTGGATCGTTGGATCGGCATGGACGGGTAATAACGATCTCACGAAACCGCTTAAATCCACCGATAAAAGTGAAAAGCCTTTGTTCAGCCAAAAGATTTTGGATCTGGCGCGTAAACAACGAATGAATACCGACACGCGTCGGAACATCTTTTGCATTCTTATGACTGCTGAGGATTATATGGACGCGTTTGAAAAGTTGCATCACTTGGGTCTCAAGGACCAACAAGCTCGAGAAATTATTTACATCATTATGGATTGCTGTCTGCAAGAGAAAAAGTTTAATCCTTACTACGCCGTGTTAGCCCAGAAATTTTGCGACTACGACAGAAAAAATCAGGCGAGTAAAATTGACTCCAATTATTAAAAAAAATCATTTTAATTCTTTTCGCAATCTCTACAACTATTTATTCCGCTTTCAGATGACGTTGCAATACTCCATTTGGGACAAATTGAAAGAACTTGAAAATTACAGTGAAAAACAATTGACGAATTTCGCCAAATTCTTGACTCACTTGTTTGTCGAGAAAGGACTTGCCTTGTCGGTTTTAAAAGTGAGTTAAATTTTTCTTTTTCCTTTGGTCCTTAAATTTGACTCCCGAGAGCCCAAAAGTAAATCTTCCAAATCATAAAAAATGGAATTTCGTATCGCGTTCCAGGTGGTCGAGTTCGGACAATTGGATAAGCAAACGATGCGACTGTTGCGGCAAATTATTTTGGGAATCTTACTGCACGAAAACGAGGAAGCGAGTTTAAAAGTTTTCGAGAGAATATCATTGTCGTCTCAGTTGAAAACCTTCCGCGAGGGATTGCGATTATTCATAAATCATTTCCTCATTAAGAACGCGGAATCGCGAACGATATCGGAAAAAGAATTAGCCAAATTGAAGAAACGCGGTGAATTGGCTGACAGAATGTTGCTCTCCCGAGGAGGAAAAGTTGATTTTTAGTTTCGGAACTTGGAATTTGTTCCAAAGAACGAGGTGAGTTGTTTCTTCGTCAACCCTTCTCTTGTATTCGAGACACTTGTCCAAAATCGATCCATCTGATTTGAATGATAAAGAAAACTTGCAAAATGTATAATATTTATGGAAATACATATAAATTTTACATTTTCTTTTTTCACGAATCGTGTCAATGAAAAAAAGGAGATTTATTATAAACTTATTTTATTAACGTCTGCTGTGTATTGAACGAGTTCTTAAATGTAAGTTAATTAAGCGGACAGAATTGAGCGTACGAGCAGCGAAATATTTTCAAGTACACGAATGATTTGACATTTTTGTTCGTTCGAAGAATTTCTACCGTATCCCCAATGATTTTTTAGCCCCGAACATTTATTTCTGTTTGATTTCGCATTCGAAGTGAAGCTTCGTCGTGGTCGAACGTACAAAATGAATTATTAGTAATGGAAAGTTTCAGATAAACGAGTCTTTCTATTGCTTTGTTGAATTATCGATTTATCCGCTCAGCCGAAAGTTGCCATGCAGCTTCTGTAGGCATTCTCGTATTTCGGATCGAGCGGAGCGCTGCAACCGTAACCACCGAATCTATGAATTCGAACGTAATCGTCGCAGTTTATAACACCGTCACCGTTGCAGTCCTGGAATATCATGAGAAAAAAAAATCATTAATGATCTGTTCCACTGAGCTATTTGGCGAAATTCACAAAAATTGAGAAAACGAAAATTTCTCGATATTTGGGGGGAATTTTCTCTTTGAGTGAAATATTTTACCTGAGCATATTTGTTCATGTATCCTTGAACAGCGTTGGAAGCACAGAACGGGTCATTTACGCAACGTGTCCAAGCTGAAATAATGTTCATTGTGTTAAAATTCTTTCCGAATGAATTTTCATTGAACGAGAGCAATTTTATGTTTCTTCACCTCCATCGACCGTGTTGAGCTCATTGTTCAGAGTCGGCTTTCCACTGTCAGCCCAGTAAGCCCAAGTTATACGGAAAGGTCCGCAAACTTCACCCGTACAGCCAGTTGTTGTGTCACATCCCGAAGCAGCCTCGCAGATGCATCCGAAACATGTCTGTGAAACATCCTGTTGGATCAATGGCGTAGCTCTTGCATCGTCCTCGTCGGCTGTGAGTTGGAAAAAAATGATCGATTTATTTTTATTTCTATAAAGTGTTACAAAATCTCGTTGTACTCAAAAGTACAATGGGGGCTTTCAATACCCCGGGAATTATTCTCGTAAGAATGTTTTTTTCTTTGCTCACTATCGCAATGACTTTTGGTTTAAATGAACTTGAAAAAAAAAAAAAAAAAAATAACAATCAGTCGAAGAAACTGTTCTACGTGATTGGTTTATGAATAACTTTGACATTGTGAAATACTTCCTCATGATTCAGAATAGACGCGTGCGCAAATTGTGAATTGGTCTCTTAAAGTGTAATCAACATTCGTGTGAATCAATCAATATGCCTGGAATAACAATCGTTCAATTTCAACGATACGCAGTCGAATTCATGACAAAGTAAACAATAACATTTGAGATATTTTGAAAATGCAACATTCGAATTGAATTTTGAATTTATTGGAAAAATTGAACAATTCATATTTTTCGGGGAAAATTGTTCGCTAGTGAATTTTTTTTTTTTCAGTGGCTTGCAACGAATTATTAATTATTCTCATGTAATGAAAATCTTGTGGGCAGAAGGTACTACGAGAATATATAAGCGACGTTTCACCGAAGGGATACGAGAGATTGAAAATGGAAAACATGACCAAGTCTGGCAAAAGTTGATTCCCTTGAGCTTGAGTTCCAATGGGATCCCTTGATGAGAGAGCGTACGAAAATAGCTTCGGGCATCGTGTGGAAAACCGGATCTTCGACGCGACTCTATAATCAAGAGAACGAGCGACCAGGGTGTTTTGCCACTTTCCCCGAAAAACTCTTTCTTTTTTTATAAGAATCGTATTGTGTCCAGGATGTTTTGGAAGAAAAAACGAATAAGGACATGAGGAATATGTGTCGCGGCTCGTAAATCCCGAGCTCAACAGATATCCCTGCCTTTTTCAGATGGAGAGAGTCTCAAACGCCCACGATACTGCTTCGCGACCTTCGTGAATGTGCGTCAGCCAGAACCGCATCCTTGTCTCATGTCGATCGAACAATAGCCATGAATATTTCCATTTAATCAGACTCTACGAAATCTTTGCTCAACACCATTGGCCGATCGCAGAATTAGTTGCCAAATTTATTTTCTACTTCACTATCTTCATCTCGCTTTATTTTGCTTATTCGGTTTTGGAACGAATTTACTTGCACGTAGTTTGTGGATTTTATAATTTATTTTTACTCTCACAAGATCTTTTGATATCCTGATCGTCATTTAGCTCATTTCGCACCTTCAAAGTGTGTGACTGTTTTTTTCCACATATTTTACAAACATTATATCGTTTTAAAAAATTTAAGAATATAGAAAAAATCACTTTCCAATCGAAATTTAAAAAAAAAAAAACCCTCGAAAATTGATATTTCTTTGGCTTAACGTCATCGCGAATGGACGATGCGGAAGGTCAATGGGTTTATTGAACCTATCGATACTCTGGCAGAACGACAATCTTGAATTTTGCCGTAGTATGCAAATGTTTCAATAAATTTCTTGAATCTTGCACACCCAAAGAAATATCTCCAGATTCTAAAAATCCGAGTTTACAATTCGTGAAAGAAAATCATTAAAAAGATACGTTTCGAATTTAAAAAATGTCCAAGAATTAGTATTAAGATTATCGACCTTGAATATTTGGCAACGATAAAAATCAAGTCTCAATCGTTCATTTAATTCATTTGATAAAAATGCTGAACTTTTTTTAACTTCGAAAAGAATTCGAGGACATTGAACCTCCGGAGCTAGATCCTGGACAGACAAGGACTTAGCGTGGAATATTCAAACCTCGAATCGACTCAAAGTCTTGAACGTTTCTCTCGAAGTTTTTCATTTTCGAATTAGACCGACGACTTATTTTTATGTTTTCAATTAAAATTTGTCACGTTTCGTAGGATTTTTTTTTTATGACCATACGAATATGAAAATTAGGCGTGAACGGTCTTGGAATCGTTCACCGAATAGGAATGGCATTGAAAAAAGTGCGTAACGAAGCAGCAACAAAAAAAAAGAATAATCATCCGATTCTTCGTCATATATTTCTGTTCTATTTGCATAAAATTGCAGGTTGCGTCTGGGAGAAGGCGAGCGCTTAGATCCTCCGTTAATAAGATAATCATAGATATTTTTTTCACGTTTCCGACGCTTGCAATCAATAAAAAATTAACGGATTGTAATGAATTCAGTGTGAATTTTTATAACCATCTTTTTCCTTGTATCGTTTAGCCGCTCGTCGTTTAAAGTTGTCTCGAGAATTATATAAAATCGGCGTTGACAATGATGATGTAATGGAAATCTGCTCACAATTATCCCCGAACATAATTGAGACATTGGGATTTTACGCTCAGCCTCGTTCGACTATTAAAAAAATATATGATGAAATTTTTTTTATAAACTTTTATTTCCAAGTCTATGTTACGAAATATTATATTTTCCAAGGAATAGAGACTCTTGCGTCAAAGTGTTCATCATGCACATTGAAATCGCGTCTTTGATAACATTTAATCAAATGTTGGCAATTATCTTTCCATTTTTTCGGCCTATATTCGATTTTTTCGACTCTACGCGTTATTATTTCGATGAATGAGTAATTGATGATTATCGTGCAGAGAAAATGATCAATTGCAATGATTCGGCAAAGACAAAAATCAACGACTGTGTTGCAATTTTTTCTACTTTTATCATTAGGAATATTTAAAAACCTTTGATTACTGATTGAAGATGAAAAAGTAAATTACTAGGTGGAAATGATTAATTTAGCTTACCCTGAACGTACGAAGCCAAAAGGCAAACTACGATAAAGGCAAATTGCACACTTTTCACTGCCATTTCGGTGTTTCAAATATGAAAGAAAAGAGATGTCACGTTTGTCACCGGCTCTCTTACTTTTGTAACACTGCCCACTGGGACTTTGAGATATCCGGCCTTATATACTACACATACGACTAAATGTCCAGACGTCGTCACGAGTGGGGAATCCAAGAACACGCTTGGACAATTACTTCTGGGGGGAAGACTCCGGAATTCGATACGAGTAAAAAGCAACAAAAATAACGGCTGGAGAATAATTTACGTTTAACGTTTTTCGAAGATAGGAACGACTAATTTTTTCACAGGTAGAAGAACTCGCAGCTTCAAAGACTGCAGGGATGCATTCTTCACAAAGTTGTTGTCAATAGAATTGCCAGTTTTACGAGAGGTAACAAATTCGGGCTCGAATAGTCGTAGGCAATAATTATTTTTAGATATCCAGTCAATCAAGAAAAAAATGAATGAAATTTAAAGTCCTGACTAAATTTGAGATTTCATGTTTGAGCCTTTTTCTTTTTCTCTGTTGTGTTGCATTTGTTGTGAACAAGCTTCTGCAGCCGATATATTTCATTAGCTTTTCTGACAAATATTCATCGTTCGTAAATTTCCAAGAATCCAAGCACGTAGTTCGAAATTATTTATTATTTGGCTAAACGATAAAGATTCTTTAATGTGAGAAAAAAAACTTTCAAAACGATCAGCACGATAAAGATTTCTGCAATTTAGCGACTAATTACCGCTTCACAGAAACACGAGACAAATTATTTATCACTTGATCCATTGTCCATTGTGCTGAATGAGAAACTATTTTATTCTCAGTAAATATTGTTGAAAAGAGTTTTCCAGGATGTTAAGTTAATTAATCGACGAAAAGTAAACGTCACTGGAATTTCCAGCAAGTAATTAAAAGCATTTTGTTAATTAAAAAATTGGAGCTGCTTTTGCGATGCTTGAAAAAAAAAAATCACGTCAATACAGCAGCGTTGCGTGCACTCATTGACGACGATGAATTTTAATCACTTAAGACAAATCGTTAAAGAGACCGCCTGACTCTGGAAATATCACCGTTTCCTGAACACCTTAATTCAAAGCCACAGGAGTTCCCAGAAATTACGAATATCTGTACATGGAAAATCGACAACCCGATGCAGATAAATCTCGAGCTTATAAACGTAAGTATCGCGAATCAGATTGCTGCTGGATATTCGTGATTCAGTCAGGCACTAATTATTCTGAATTAGATAAATATCTGAAATACCCATTGCGCAATTCTACAGTGCGTGTGATGATAATTAAAAATACATTTTTCAATGTCTCTTCAAACAAACAGTTAGCGAGTACTGTCTTGAGCCTTTCATATCAAAATGCGAACGAGGTTGTTCTAAATTTCAATTTTGACAAAATTGGAGCACGCTTTGATAATTTTTATATCAAATGGTGAAAACGAGTGAGCAGCGTTTTTCAAAGTCGGAAAAAACATCAGAAATTCACGTGAACCAATTTTTCAATCAACTTCTCGGTGTATTATTTTTTACAAATTGAAACCCTGCGTTCAATATTCATCTAGAGACTCAGTTTTTATTGTTCTGTTCTGTTGAGCCACCAGTTCAAGCTCCACCGAGCGGATAATGAAGGAGCTTGCTTTATCGTTTGGATTGGAAAATCATCGCAGCCAAACATGGGCAAATATTTTTCTACTGTTGAGTATAAACATCCAGTTTCAACTTTTGCAGGTGCGATTCCTCGAACGTGGGAATGATTCAACTTTGATTATTCACCTACAGTCGATCTTGAAAACCTTCAGCGTATGGATTTATTTTTCCTTTCAATCAAACAACGAATCATTGAAACTGCTATCAAGAAATATCGCAACGAATGATGGATCTCTCAGGAGTTTTTATAATAACGACGTGATAATAATAATAATGAAGAAAACATTAGCGTTACAAACAATTTATATTTATTAATTCGATAGTAAAAGACGAGAGACTTATTTAAATCTTGTTGAAGGCTGCAATGTCGACCGACTGTACGAGATCCTCGAAATCTTGGATCTTCTCAGTCAGTAAATCTACGGATACTTTGTCATCCTCGACCACGCACATTATCTGCAGTTTGTTGATGCCATAACCAACGGGTACGAGTTTTGCTAGAAAAATCAAAATAAAATAATGAATTATTAATCGATAAATTAATCGCGAATCCAAAATGTTTCGGATTGATTTATGTTTCCAGTTTGTAAATTGAAAATGGGAAACTCAAGTAATTCGAGAATTATGAAAATGGAAATTTGTGTATTTTGCAGTAAACAAAAAAAAAGTACGTACAAGCTCCCCAAACCAGGCCGTCCATCACGATGGATCTGACAGCTGTTTCCATATCTGCCATATTCGTTTCGTCGTCCCAGGGCTTGACGTCAATGACGATGCTCGACTTGGCTATGAGAGTTGGTTTCTTAGACTTTTTCTCTGCATACGCTTTTAGTCTTTCCTCTCGGACCTTGGCCGCTTCCGGGTCTTCCTCCTCGTCCGATCCGAACAGATCGACGTCATCTTCCTCCTCGGCTTTTGGCGTGGCCGCAGCTTTGCTGCCAGTCAAAATAGCAGGTGCTTTCTTCTCGCCAGGCAACTTTTTCAAATCGTGCGACTTGATGTGATTGTACCATCTGAGCACATGGGCGTTTGCCGCACTCGGCGCCTTTCCGAGCGCCTCGAAAACAGCAACATCCGCTTGAGAGGCTTGGTATCTGTAATTCGATTATCGTTCATTCGACTGAATAATCAAACCCTTGATAGACATGAAAATTTTAGAATATAGATAAAGAACAAGTTGGCGGATTGACGGTTGAATTTTTTTTCATTCTGTAAAATTTGATGCGCTATTCTTCAGCATTTGCAAACTTTTATGAAACAAGATAAACAGTCTGGACTGATCGTGAGTACACAACTGGTTGCATAACAGCTGAACAAATTTGATCAATTTGGATTTTTAGCAATGGAATTTTTAGCGATGAAAAAGTTTTTTTCACGATTTTGACTCATTTATACTTTTCTTTTTAGATCGTGATTAGAAAAGAATATTGAAATCACGTTTAGAAACAAGTACGGAAATTATTAAGGTGTACACTTTTTTCTGATTCCTCAACCTCCTTGGATTAATAAAAGAACGAGCCTGTTTGGTGGAATAAAAAAAAAAAAACGATAAATATCATCGAAATGTAAAAGTACGATCTGTCAACCGGTTTCGTAACATTAATTATCGTCTGCACATGTTAAACGTCAAAATATAAATGCGAGTTTCAATGAGACCGCGAAATGTTGTGATTCACGATTCTCAGGGTTTAGTAACCCGAGTGAAATCGGAAAGGAGCAAAAAATGCGACTGTTCAAAAATAGACGTTACGACAGAGGGGGTGAAAAGGATTGGACACCTTTTCGGCTATTAACTGGAAACCTGAAAGAAATGTTTCACACGAAATACGAGAAATTTTGGCGATTGTTTTTCGATCGAATAATTGTTTCTTCGTTAGACTCGAGAATTTATTTTAGTACGTAGGAAAGGAGAAAGGTGGAAAGTGAAAAATGTGGACGGTTTATAAGACGTGACACAAGGGTAGGGGGTCCTCTCAAGTCCAAGATGCCGACAAGTGGAGCACGTGTGGCAGAATAATCTCTTTTTCACGAATAAGTAAAGCTCACCCTTCGATGTAACTCCTCTCTGCGAGATAAGCATTAAGATCCTTGACGCCTTTTTCAGTTTTGAGATCACCGACTGCCATTTTTATGTTTTGTTCAATCGGGTAAATATATACGGCACACTGAATCCTACGCTACAAGCCTGTCTTGTCGTCTTACCGGAAGAGAGAAATATATTCACACCGAGAATCACTGTATAACGTCACCTACGTTAACACATATGCGACACATACACGTTTCTTGTAAAGCGTGACGTTGTTCCGGTAATCGAAAGTTTCGCCTGCATTAAAGGCACGTTTCCATAAAAAATTCGAAATATTTGTTAATCCAGAAAACAGTAAAAAATTATGGCAATCTTTCGTACAATAATGTTGTTCTTATTTTTCTGAGAATTCTCATCAGACTTTTTGATGAAAACAAATAATTTCTTTGATCTTCGAGAAAAAAAATTCAACAGTCGTTACATGAAAATGAATTGCATTCGGTAATTGGTGCACATTGCACTGTGAAGCTGCGTTTATATTTGGCGATAAAATCTGCCACCGCGGATAAAATTTTGAAAACACAGATACAAAAGTTTTTTAGCAAAAACGATATCGCAGTAATAGAATTATAAAAATTGTTAGAACGTAATATATTACCATGATTACCATTAACAAAAACATATTTTGCCAAACGGTGCCATAACCTTGATGAGTGGGAAATTCTGTCGAAAAAAAAATGTCATTTCGGATATGGAGATGGAGTTTTGCCGAAAAATACGATTGTTATCGTTTGAACATCAAAATAAAATAGTTGCAAATATATTGAGCGCCAGTGGTGCGTTCTCCGGAAGACGAAGATTGAGAAAAGAGGTCGAATGACAGGCAGGAGTGGGAGCGGGGGTTGATCAGACAGACCCGACATCTAGTAGGGGTCTGCAGTTTTCGGTTTTCAGAAGGGTTTTGGTAAATTGATTTTTATCGGATTATAATGTACATTTAAGTATTACAACGTGAATAAACCGCAGATCCCAGAAAATCGGTGTTTTCCATATGGAGTCGTTTGTAACTGAAAGTCGATAATTTCTCCCAATGATCCGCGCTTGTCGCCAAAACCGTATCCCAATCTACGCCGTTCCTGGTTAGGTTAGCCCAACCTGTCCTTTTTTTCTTTCGTTTCGTCGCAGTTGTTTATTATATAACGAAAAAAAAACATCGCAGATAAAAAAAAATCAAAGAACAACAAAAGATAAAGTGACGTTGTGTTGATTCCTCAGAAAATGTTGAGACTTCCGCTGGTTAGGGCCACCGGCCTGTCCACTGGAAGAATAGCAACAGCCGGCCTTCACACAACCACAACACGACCTCAGGCTCCTCAGGATTTGGTCGAAATCTTCATCGATGACAAACCCGTTCAAGTGCCGCCTGGCACAACCGTTCTCCAGGTAAATTTTCTATTCCCAGTTGTATTTTTATCATTCAATACCATGGAACTTGTTCATAATGCGTTTTCACAAGAAAAAACAGGGACAGTGGTGCTGAAGCCAGAAAAAACAAGCCGCAAGCTCAGTAGCATTATAAACCTCGCATTGGGCTCCAAATTACGATGCAGAAGTTCGCATCATTGGATCGCAACAAAAACTCATCATTTTTCATAGCAGAGCGTGAAATTTTCATACGGTGTTTGTCAACGATAACGAGACACGCTTCTTTGCCATTGGAAAACTGAATTTACTAGAAAAATTGCAAAGATTGCATTAATAATCAGAATAATGAATAAAAAACATATTTTTCGTTGTTTTCCAATGATGCAAACTTCAGTTTCATTCCAAATTCCATTTGAAGCTAAAAATGTTGTATGGAAAAATAGAAATGAGACATTTACCTAACGAGTGAAAATCTTTCCTTCGAATCTTCTAGGCTGCTGCAAAGCTTGGGATAGAAATTCCTCGATTCTGCTATCACGAACGTTTAGCTGTTGCTGGAAATTGCAGAATGTGTCTAGTGGAGATTGAAAAACAACTCAAGGTAAGATTCTCAACATCTGCCAGATATTGGGCGAGGATCACTCCATCGTACGGTCAAAAATACTTTCTGTGCGCAAGAATTTAAACATTTTGGTGGACCAGTCAAATTTTATATCTTTGAACTTTCTGGCATCAATAAAATTCTGGTAATTCAAAATCTTACCATATGAAAAATAAAGAATGAGAAGCGAATCGAATTTTTGGAGTAAACAATTTTCATTGCGGAAAAATTCAATAAACATGCAAGTAAAAACAGTTTTCGCCATAAAAACTTAGGATTTGTGTGGATGGAATTTTTTCAGCCAGTAGCAGCCTGCGCCATGCCCGTAATGAAAGGATGGCGAGTGAAAACTAATTCGGATTTGACCCGCAAGGCACGGGAAGGTGTAATGGAATTTTTGCTGGTGAACCATCCCCTGGATTGTCCAATTTGCGACCAGGGTGGTGAGTGCGATTTGCAAGATCAGAGTATGGCTTTTGGCAGCGATAGAAGTCGTTTCGTCGACATGCAATTCAGCGGTAAACGCGCCGTCGAGGACAAAGATATTGGACCTCTCGTGAAAACGACGATGACGCGATGCATTCATTGCACGCGTTGCATTAGATTCGCTTCCGAGGTAGCCGGAGTCGATGATTTCGGAACAACGGGACGAGGCAATGACATGCAGGTAAAAATTCCGAAACAAAATGAAAACGATGTTTTCTTCGATTTTTTCAATTATTACAAATGCATTTTCCCCTCGAAGTTTAATCAAAGTAAAAATCGTTGGTAATCGTTCGTCTGTAATGTGGAAACGAACTTTTCTCAAAAAAATTCATTAAAACAGGTCGGAACGTACGTGGAAAAAATGTTCTTATCCGAACTGTCGGGCAACATAATTGATCTCTGTCCCGTGGGGGCACTCACTAGCAAACCTTACGCATTCGTCGCTCGACCCTGGGAGACCAGACGAACCGACAGCATCGATGTTTTGGATGCTGTTGGCAGCAACATCGTAGTATCGAGTCGAACGGGTGAAGTCCTCAGGATACTTCCAAGAGTGAACGAGGTAAGTATACAGAAAACCTTCAAATGCTGAAACCCACGTTCAGTGGACGCGCTAATGAGAAATTATTTATCAGGAGGTGAACGAAGAATGGCTGTCCGACAAAGCTCGTTTCGCTTACGATGGTCTCAAGCGTCAACGGCTCATAACACCCATGATTAAAATTAACGGCAAATTGGAGAACGTGGAGTGGGAGGACGCCCTTGTAACCGGTACGAAAATGTTGGCATCCATTCCATGCAGAAATTCATTAAATTTTTCAATCAAATTGAAACTCGAGCTTGTTTCAATTTTCGTAAAACCCAACAAATTCCGAAAAAAAAGAGACAAAATTTCCATCGCGTCTGAATGAATAGTGATTTCATAAAATTCCATTTTGCAGCTGCAAAATCTTTGCACGACGTTCCATCGAACAAATGTGCCGCTATCGCTGGAAAGCTCGCCGACGCTGAAGCACTTATCGTTATGAAAGATTTCCTCAACAAACTGGGCGGCGAAGTACTCGCTACTGAACAGAGCTTCCCGAAGGACGGTGCAGGCATTGATCTTCGAAGCAGTTACCTGCTTAATAATAAAATCATCAATATCGAGGAGGCCGATGTGGTTGTATTGATCGGTACGAATCCTCGGTTCGAAGCACCGTTGGTCAACACTCGTCTCCGAAAAGGATATTTGCACGGGGAGCAAACGATTGCTCTTATCGGACCGAAAGTCGATTTGACGTACGAGTATGAAGTGAGTTTTTTTTTTTTGAACATACGATTCTATGTCGCAAAATATTTAAAATCATTGGAGCTCGATATCGCCTTTCGAAATATACATTTTTTTAATTCTCCAAACTAATGAACCCGACAGCATTCCTATCGATTGAAACGCTGAACATACGTACCGCGCCATGATATATTTTCACTCGTTTGATTGACGTCCGGCTTGTTATTCTGAGAGCTGCCAATTTTTGTAGATCTGATGAAACGACAAAATATGCGTTTATTATTGTTCTTCAGTAACTGACACGGACGTCGTAGTATCAATTAGTGATTGTTGATTTACCAAAACTTTTGGGATATCGAATCACAGTTTACACTCGAACTATAAATTTGAAGATTTCGAAATGAGTGGGTAAATTTAGAGAAATCGCAGGTTTATTTTGACCATTGACGTTTCAACTTGTTGTGACGTAAATCGAATCTAGAATAAGATTCGAATATTGCGTCTGTTCAGTAGTGGACCTTGCGTTGTGACATCTCTAAGATTGACTTTGAAAAATGTTTTAAAAAATATTTATTCAGTTATTTCTGATGAAAAAATTGATTTTCCGATCAATAAACAATTACGTTGATTATTTAGTTGACAATTTTTCATGGCGTAATGATTGGACTGTTATTAGCACTTGGGCGAATCAGCAGACCTCATATCGAAGCTTCAGAGCGGTAACCATCCATTCTGCGAAACTCTGAAAAATGCCAAAAAGCCGTTAGTAATTCTTGGTGCTGAGCAACTAGCGAGAAAGGATGGAGCCAAGATCCTGGCCGAGACCCAAAAATTGGCTAAATCTTTGGGGGAGAACGCGAAAGTATGACACGATTGTGACAATCTTTAACGACGAAAAAATGCAATTTCTCATTGGTGTCAATTTCAGGCCCCTGCTGAATGGAAAACCTTGAATATTTTGCACACGAACGCGTCGCAAGTCGGTGCCCTGGATCTTGGTTATGGCTCGACGGTGGAGGAGGTTAAACAACAACAACCTAAAATTCTTTTCCTTCTTGGTGCCGATGACGCTAATTTGACGAAAGAAGATTTCCCTGATACGTTCATCATTTATATTGGTAAAAAAAAAAACATTTTTTCGCTCTTTCCGATCCTCCTAACGATCGCACGACTCAATTTCTTGAAAGACACTGAAAACAGCTGTCTGTATTTTCTTCTATCCTCATTCCCTACGTCTTGGTAATGAAAAACTGATTTTTCGAATGTAGGAAGCCACGGTGATCAAGGTGCAGCGATCGCTGATGTAGTTCTAGCTGGAGCAGCTTATACCGAAAAGACAGGAAGTTACGTCAACACCGAGGGCCGTGCTCAACAAACGGGCGCAGCGATCACACCGCCGGGACAAGCTCGACCGGATTGGAAAATCCTCAGAGCCCTCTCAGAAGTATGATTCGCGGAGAATTCAATTTTTGCAAATACCGTTCGAATTCCATAATGACGCCTAAAAATTTTGAAATGCTTCCACAGATCAGCGGCGTATATCTACCCTACGATACCCTGAGCGACGTAAGGGCACGATTAGAGGAAGTCGCTCCTCATCTCGTTAGATACGGTGAAATCGAACCGGCCAATTTCTTTGCTCAAGCTCTCGAGCTATCTAAGGTATGAATGACAAATATATTTCAACTTTTCAATAGATCTAAGCAGCGTTTCGAAAGCGTCTTCAAAAAATGCTATTCCCCAAAAACAGCATAACGTTTCGCGATCTTTTGGTGCCTGAGGGAATAATTGCGAAATAATTACCTACACTATCGAAATATTCAGGAACTCAAGCAAAACAAAATTCAATTCTGTGGCAAAACGATTTTTCTGCGAACGATTTCCTGTTGTATTTATTTTTATACTTTTGAGTCTCAAACGATTTTAAACGATTTTTTATTTGTTAAGAATCTTTTTCGTGGAACTTGTTAAATGGAAAAATTCAGGATGATAATTTGGTTTCTTTTTTCATGCTAAGCAAACCGGAAGTTCATTCCTCCCCGACCCAGTGGATGTGAAGCAAAAGTCGCTGGATCAATTCTTCATGACGGACGTAGTTTCGCGAGCGTCGTCAACGATGGCAAAATGCGTGCAAGCCGTAATGAAGCAGCGACAAGAAGCCCAACCTTAGGATCCATGGAGTCGCAAATAAGTACGATCGTGTAAATAGTTAGGATTCTGTTATGATAATATCGTGACTGATATTAACGCGTCAAACTGATATTAAACGTGTCTTTTTATCGTCGATGAAACAAGAAAACGAAAAGAAATAAAGGAAAATCAGAAAAACAGGAACATACTCTATGCGGAAGATTTTGAAAATGTATTAATTATGTAAGCCAGGGAAACGCAGTAATAAAATTGTAACAGAATTCTATGCCGCGTATCTTACTACATGAATTAATCGTGTGACATAGTATGTGATAGTTGCATAAATTATTTAAAATGAAAAATAAAACAACTCCGGAGAGTTCGGAGAAATGTCACTTTTGAAGTAAACAAAGAGGCACCATTTAAAACCTGAGAATCTTCCACCGAATGAAACGTTTAATGCATTTTTTTCCTTTGTGCATTTAATTTTTCGTGCATATCGATAGTCACTGATTTTCTATGTATATATTTGCATCGTCCCAGTTGTAGGAATGTCGTCATTTGAAAAATGAGCTGGGAATTAATGACGTTTTATGTAGTGCCTTAAAAATTATTCGACTCTTTGCTTCTTCTACTGTATCGTACAAAAAATTCAGTTTGAAAACATGGCGGCTTCAAGTTTATTTGTTCAACTGCAACCGAATCAATTGACTGTTTTATGGTGGAGAATATTCGGGATCGTCGGTTTCGAGATCGCCCGAACTTTCGTCCGATTCAACCTGGAAATGAAACGTGCATTTTGTTAAAATGGTTAACTCGATGAAATAATAAACGAAAGTTTCGAGAAATGTTTCAATTCGTACCTTAACTCCTAGAGCTTCGAGTTTTTCTTTAAACAACATAATCTTGCTGTCTTGATCCGCCATTAATTCTAATAGATCTTCCTGATCTTTTCTTAATCGTTCGAGCTCTTCGACTTTTTCCTCCAGTTGGCTCTGTAGCTGTGCTGAATTGTTTATTTTTCTCTCGTTTTCCTGATTTTTCAACTCGCTCTCGGCCAATCGATTTTCCAGGTCCTTCACGGTGTTTCTCAGTTTTTCCAATTCTTCATTCGTCGCCTCCACGCTGTTGACCACCGCCGAAGCTTTCTCCGTCGACAAATTCGTTTGGGCTGCGCGTAATACTAAATTTTGATCCTTCAAGTGACTCACAGTCATTTGAAGTTCGTGCAGTTGAGCCTTGGGAAGAAATCGCAAAATTAGATCACATGCGGAAGACTCCTCATCGGAAATCCATCAGAAAATATACAACAGAACAAAAATCCACACTTTTTTCAAACATTTACCTCCAAATCTCTTTTTTCTCGGGTGAGACCTTGGTTGACTTCGTTAATCTTTTGTATCTGTACATCTTGCTCTCTGATCAAATCTTTATACTGAGCAACTAAAACCGAATTTGTAGGATTCATTGAATTGGCTTGATCCTTTGCGGATTGTGGGCTGCTCTTTTTCATTACAGTCTCGAGTATGGTGCCTGAGGATATAGTTTAAATAATTAACTCGAACCAACAAAACTTTGACAATGATTTTTCTTCTTGCAATTTTTGCAAGCCAATTACCTTCGAGAATTTTTAGTAATCTGCAAAATTCATGATCCAAAAGAAGGTCACCCGGAGTTTTGGCAGAAGGTTGTGGATGTTTGAGGGTTCGAGAATATATTTCGTGTCTGGCGATACCACCGATGGCGTTCTGGAATCTTTCCAATCCTATACGATTTTCCAGCAAGTCTCGCAAGTGGTCCTGCCAATTGAAAAATTAGGAGTTAATAGGATAATCCATTTAATCATTCTCTGAGTATTCTGAACTTCCTAAAAGGATATTCCGAATGAGTACGTAAAAAAAAAACCATGGCGAAGTCGTACTTTTGTGTAATTTGGTACATCGTCGCCATTAAAATGAATGCACACTCCGATCAAGAGAGCGCACATGCTTTGAAGCAAAATTTCCTGCAAATCGTCGTTGTTTTCGTTGGACGATAAAAGCGCCGTTAAATAAGCAACGGATGAGTCTATGGCAAGAAAAGCCTTCACAGCTGCGGGACAATACGAAGTCCATCGACAAAGTAGAATTAACAAGCCCAATTTACACTGGGGTTTGTTTCCCTGCTGCAACAACATAACGCACTGTTGCAAAAGTGTTACGGGTGGTTTTCCAATGTTTGTAGCTAGGAGCACTCTCAACAGTTGCTCTTTTTGCGTCATATTATCAATCAGTGCGTGCGACAAGGCAACTGCCGAAAACCAGTTGGACAATGGATCCGGCGAGAACAGACCACCGCACAATAATTGCCCTGGAACGAGAGATTCGCAAAATAAAAATCTCTGTCCGACATTTTTCAAAACACACGAATATGTTTAGAGAAATAATTTTTACATCCGAAGTAAATGATAAAAATAGCGAAGGAATAAAACGTAAATCACCAAACAGTCAACTTATCGAAAAAATAGCAAATCGTAATGGGAGAAGAAATTAGCAGGCAGGATTTCGTGCAAATTCGTACCCGTGGTCAAACTTGGAGTTTCATTGCCTTGGGGCAATAAAGTGTGGACGAGTTGTGATTGTCCGACTTCGTTTTTGTACAAAAAACATTGGAAGCAATAGAGCACGGCGCATCGAAGAAGAAACGGCTGTTTCTCGTTGACCATTGACATTAGTAAAACTACGATAACGGGTCTCGGAGGACTACTCGGCGCCAACACGTTCGCAAGAAATTCTTGATTGGTCGTGTTCCCTCTTATTACTTCAGCGACAGCGCTTATCGTCTCTGTCAGTACGTCCGCTGGTACGCCACTCGCCATTAAAATGTCACAGAGAGACTGCAGCAACCCACAAGCTCGCATTGTTCGCTGGCAGGCAGCTATGGCCTGCAAGGGAAAGAAAAATTTAATACACTTGCTGCATAGCATTAAAAAGTTGCGTCAAAATTGTTCAACTCCCAAATCATTTGAGAACTACAATTGATTCCATGGGCATTTCTTTTTTCTCAAATTATTTTTATTTAAAAAAAAAAAATCGATCGAAATATTCGATGGATATTCACCTGCGCAGGTGCACTGGGAGCAACGAGAGCTCGTATGACTTGGACCATGCAGTGGACATTGGAAACCTTCTGGGGGCTCCAACCACCCAACGGACTTTCATCGACGTCCGAAGGTATTTGGAACATGGGCGTCAGCCGCTGAATATAACTGCCTGACGATATTACGTTGATTAATGTTTTGATTTTCTGAGTGATTCGACGAGGAAAGAAAATATAAAAACTCGAAAAATCGACATTACCTTCTTGGAAAAAATTCTGATTACTTATGTTGCCTCTCAGTAAATTCAACATAAGAAGTAAACAATCCTCCACAATAATTCCACCCTCTGTTCCTCCCTCTTGCGTTATAACGTCGAATATTCTATCAAAAGCGTTCTCGAATGCAACGATTTTCTGAATGTTTGCATTTCCCTTCGTCAATTGGATCAGCAGCAGCAAAGCCTATTTTTAAATCATTCAACTTAATCCTGTCTTTATACAAAAACTCGAAATGTTTAAAATTCCATAACGATATTCAACGTACGTCGTTCCTGATGACTTCTCTGCTGTCACTGAGAAGATCCATTAGTTTGGAAACTCCCATAGGACTAACAAGGATTATTTCCTGAATATCTTTGGGTCTGTTAGCCAGTAAATTAGACAACAGTTTCAGTGCCGGCCAGCGAACTCTGAAATCAAATTCTTCCAGCGAAGCCAACACCAAGCCGACACTGTCTTGTTGCTTGATGAATATCTCCGTGAATTGTTCTCCGATCACGCTTTTCGAGCCGTGTTTATCAACTGAGAACAGTTTATAAGCGACAAATGAAAATGTTGCAAACGCAATCATGCGTAATTAATTAAACCACTAAAAACACAGGCCACGTGTTTACCTTCTTCGTCAAAAGTTTCCGGGCTAGTTATATTGCACAACGTGTCGAGTGCCAAACCAACAATCTCGCAATCGGTGCTGTCCATTACTAAAACTTGTCGGAATGTGTCCATGCCTTGAGCGCCAACTTCGATGCGATAAGTTCTCGACAAAGCTTTGAGAGTTCTGCAAGCGTCTCTTCTGTCATCGAGTAAACTTGACGACTGTAGCCGATCGACTAATCTTTCCACCTACCCAAAAAATTGTGCATCAACAATTAAAGGATTGCAAATGACAGCTTATTGTTGAATGTCAAGTTTTCCAGTAACAAAAGTATATTCAATAATTCTAACGATTTAGGGCAACAATCGAGAATTTTTTGTAGAATTTTCGCTATTAGTGAACGACGAAAATAATTTTGAAACCGGGTGACTTATAGCTATGTGTTGGACATGGTCATTTTGACAGGTTGGTTTTTTTTATGGAGTAATTTTTTTAAATTAATTACGGTGTCAGCGCCGGATGGTTGAGTTCCTGGATCCGGAGCACCGAGAACCGATTTAATGCTACTTTTGAAATATTCCATCGCGCTATTTTCTCAATATGTTGTTTTTTTAACGAATAAAAACTACACGTCACACGAACGGAGCATTTTTCAACATTGGTGCTGCTATACGAGCAGGAAATTTTGATTAGGGATTTTTCTATCTTTTACAGTCTAGTGGAAAAAGTTTAGGGACCTGGAGCCATCGGGAAGACGCCAGATGGCGCTGAGATCTCGATTCGTGCGAAAACTTATTGTTCATTTTTATTCACAATTGTTTGTATTTGTCGCGAACAATCGGTGCTTTATTGAATACATTAATTTTTATTCGATTCAGAATTCTTTGAAATGAGCTCAATCATCTTTACAGTTTGATTCATTTTTTTCTGAGCCGTTGTCAAATTTGCGTTTGCCAGGTTCGTCATTCTTTCGATGTCTTGGAGATTCTAAAAGGAAAATAAAAAACAGTAGAGAAACCGAAGGTGAAAACAAACAAACATTGTCTTCTAAGAAAAATTCTGAAAAAATTCCAACCATCCGAATGCTTTGATAATAATGAACGTTTCTTCCGTCGATGTACTGGAACGGTGGTTCGTAAAAAGATGCCGAAGACGAAGATATCGACTGATCTGCCATGTTTGGAAAATAATGCTTGGTTTTTGTTTTATTTTTCCTCTCAAACCTCGTAGTGCGACGTTTACAACCGTATATGGATTTCTACGAAGGAAATATACTTGAATACCGATTGCATCTCGCAAAGGACACACGCAATCTTGTAATATATTTTAAGTTCGCACATGACGTATCCCGTCACGACAATGTTTACCTTTATTTTTATTAATTTCGCTACCCTTTTCAACTATATATATTTACTGCAGAATGGCTGCTTTGATATATATTCGCGAAATTGCGGGCAAATTTGATCGAAACGCAAAGTCGAATGAATCGAAAAATAAAAATAAACGGACATAACCTATTCCCAAGGGAACGTTCGAATGAACTGGTGACAAACATCCTCGATTTCGCGGAATTCTCGGAGAAAATTCAACCAATAGGATCAGTCTGAAATCACTAGAAGAAATTTCATTGGTTTCGAATGGTGTCGTATGTTATGGAACCGTAAAGATTGCCTAGAGACATTTTCATGAGAGCGACACTTCGAAGGCTCGGTCATTTCTATGCCGCGATCATAGGATACGGCTGTAAGCAACGAAAGTGCATTATTCGGAGTAAATATTTTCGAAGAATGGCTCCGTTTTACAATAAACAATTGACGAAAGTAAAAAGTTTCGAATTGAATAGAAAAAATATTGAAAATTAACGAATTAACGCGCATTCGTTGAACCCAATATTTCATGGGATGAAAGATTTTTCGAAAAAAGGAAGTTTGGAATCTAGGGGAAAGGAGTGCGTTTGCTAGCGCCACGGTTTGTGGAGAATGGTGCAACTACCTTTTTTTGCCGAATCGATATTCCGCTCAAATATTGACTCCGCGATTGTGTGCCGCCGCGAACGAAACGCTTCGCGAGAGAAAGAGCGAGTGAGAGGGAGTAAGAGAGACAGTGATAGAGTGGATAGAGTGAGAGAGCGAGAGAGAGACCTCAGACGTCGCGATGCCCTTTTAACAGATTTCTCTTCATGAGTCTTTTGTAAACGTCGTCCGAACCGTGTGAAAAAAGAAAAGATATTTATCGAAGTGCGAAATTAATCGTGCTCTAGACATGTTGCTGGTGACAAGTGTGGTGTTATTTGGTCTAGCGATCCAGTGCTCCAGGGCGAGTATTTTAAGTTTCGTGCCGACACCGACTGCGTTTGACGATCATGGAGGTAATTTGATTTGCTTTCTCCATTCACCCATTGCACCTTCCGATTCCCTTGCGAGTCTCGCGTTCTTTTTCTCCCAAAAAAAATCCATTCGAACGCTTTTTCTTTTTCCACATCGTCGTACCATTTTTTCATCCTCCGGATTTTGGTATAACAGCATTTTTCAGAAACGAACGTTCTCGTGTATACCTGTATGCACAATATATACATGCATACGTCGTACACCTTCCCTCTCACCTATTATGGCGCATTCATTACCTACAGACGCAACACTGGAACAATGCTCGCATAACTTTTTTCCCCTAAATCGATTAAATTGTGCATTCGATTCGAACTCGACATAATAATAACGACAATCCCACAATTAATTATCCAAATACATCGAATCCTCAAATCCCGAATGGATCTGGCCAATAAAGACTCGAGAATGTTTTTTTTTCTCGTGTGACACGATTCTATATGGTATTCTCGATTATTCCCGTGCACACAAGCCACCAGAGGGAATCGAATCAGCTTCGATGATTCATTCACTCTAAGAAAACGAGATAAAATTTATTACTCGTTTTATGTACATATGTAAATGTTTCATGTCAGAGATTTTGACCTATATATGAGTGTTATCCCTCCTGCATCAATAATATGACACCTGTATTACAATGCAGGGTAAATATCATGTATACGTCTATACATATACATATATATACCTCGGTCGTTGAATTGCTTTTATCGAACTGTTGTGGAACGTACGAAATGTTTGTTCAAGCGAATTCTTTCTGATTTTCATGTAAAAAAAACTAAAATCGAACAATACATTTTGGTTTGCGAAAAATATTCGTACGATTTTTGGGAATAATAATAATCCTTTTGAAAATGAAGAATTCATAGTACGTCCGTGCATTCTTTTGTCCTAGCGTTTCCAACAGTTTTCTCGTGCACAGTGAACAATTTTTATTGTCAACTGGACAAAACAGTGTTCCTTGAAAAATTTAATAATTCGAATCTAATTACGATCATAATTCTAATTAAAATTGTGATTAAAATTTGTTTTTTTAAAGATACAAAAATACAAAAAATTCATGGCGACGTTTGTATGGTTGAAATGCTTCAAAATTCTGTTTTTTTTTTACTCGAGCCCGAAATGTTCGTGCTGTGCTCGCCACGTTGATTGGGCAACGGGTGCCAGGGCCTAAAAACTAAATTTGCCAAAAAATTGTGACGATTTCGAAATTGGGTGAATGAAAATGTACGCTAAAATATTTTTCGCTGGATTCGATCAAGAAAAAAACTTCATAGCGGAACTCAAAGTTGAAACGAACGATGAGAACTGGAAAAATGTTTAAAATGCGAAAGAAAGGAAATGCGCTATTTTTCGGACCGTATGAGAATTTTTTTACGCGCCATAGGAATTGGGAACATCGTACGCGTTCTGTTCCATCGAACACGTGAACCGAACGAACCTGATGTTGACGTTTTCGATGAAAATGCGTTATTGAATATTTAACTCATACGTGTTTTGGAAAATTCATTCATGTGTTTGGAAATTTTTCTCTATTCCATGCAAATTCGTCAAAAAAAAGTTTTTCGTAAAATTTCAGTTTTGG
Organism: Hyposoter dolosus; assembly: GCA_963921915.1. Taxonomy (NCBI): domain Eukaryota; kingdom Metazoa; phylum Arthropoda; class Insecta; order Hymenoptera; family Ichneumonidae; genus Hyposoter; species Hyposoter dolosus. The sequence goes on along the minus strand of OY998135.1, from coordinate 9,045,403 downwards.
AACGTGTTCAATGGGTGCATTTTGCAAAAACCAAGATTAAGGTTTCCCCTAATTTGATAAAAATCACTTTTTTCGTAATTTGACGTTTTTCCGAGCGCTGCAAACGTGAATATTTTTGTTTCGTAGTCGTTCATCGAGTCATGTCGAAACGCATATTCGAACTATTTATTTCCAATAATCGGTAATTACCTCGAATGCTCGTTAAAAAGTATCAAAAGAATCGAAATTGGAAAAACGTTACGGAAATATCGAAAGGGGATTGAGACAGCTCAGCGTAGTTTCAATGGTACGATTTTCCATTCCCACAGATACCTTTTGTTTCGTACGGTTTGTTATGACCGAGTAACGTCATAGTCTTGTACGAAATGACCCAGTTTTGCTGTTATTCTCGATGAAAACCAATCGTTTGTTAAAAGTGAAGCTGGAATTCAAAAATGACAGCGTACGAAAAGGGGGAAAAAAATGAGAGCGAGCATATTCCTCCGGCACCTTAATATTTTATTTTTTAAACATTTCATTCGTTTTCACGGATTTGTCATTGTCACACGTAAAGCGATGGGTTTCGTTCGAAATGACCCAGTTTTATGGTTGATCGCATGAACACTCAATTGGTTGGTTGAAAAAAAAAAAAAACGGTTAAAATCGGAAAAACGTCCGTCACATGTTACAAAAGCTGGAAGGAGTATTAAGGTAGTTCAGTGACATCATAATGCAGGGAGGGATAGGCGCGGCGATGCGCAACGTGCAGGTTTTAACTGTGGTAGCAATCGAGAATATGCACGACCTAAAAAGAGACGGACGTCCAAAGTTTCCCTTTCACTCGGTGTGTTAATGAAAAATCTATACTTCTTATCGTGCGGAGAGAATTCATACGTATGTTTCCTTGATGTCCCCTTTTCAAGCGAAACACCATTCTTCCTCACAGCTTTACTCTCTTATTTGCAGCTCCTATAAATTAAACTCAAACACGAGCTATTTGAGAGAACTAAAGCTCCGGATAGAAACTCGAGATAAACTCGTAAAAGCTGTTAGTGAAATATCTCGTAAGAGTATTTCACCGAATCACATTTATTTCATCATCGTACAAAGTACTTTTTAATAAGTAGTTGCGATAAACGCAACGTTCCGTTTATAACGTTATTACGATGACTATGTGCGATTCTCCTTTTTCCCATGCAGTTCAGTCTCGTCAACTAGTGACAATGCCAAAATGCGGAATCTGAATAATTAATAAGGGCTCGAGGAGAAAAATGAGGGAATTCAATGCTCGCTGTCTTGGAAATCTTCTTTGATACAGAATCTCCTCTGTCTTTCGTAATTTTAATTGACCGTTCAATCATTCAGGAATCTTATAAATTATGAAAATTTGTTACGTGGAGAAGTTCGCTAAAGTTATATTTTACGACAAGAAGGATCCTCTTCGGTTCTCTCGAGACTTTTTGTTTTAAATTCATTAAGTTTCAACCCCCGATCCGTAAAATCTGCTTTTTCGAACGCAAACCTTCACAGTAGCGTCAGAAATGACCCCAATTTTTGTTTTCGCATAGAATGTTCTTCGTATGTTGTGATAAGATTTGATTGTTTACCATTTTCTTTGTTTTTTGATAAGGACGAGAGCGGTGCACGATAAAGCCACGTTTGCTGATTACGTAACGATATTAATTCTATGGGAAGATAAACAGTTTCAAAGAAGTCGGGAAAAGGCTTTGAAGAAACAAGTTGGGGTCGTTTTCCCTTCCGATGTTTTAGGGTGAAATATCGATTGAAGGCTCTTTCGTCATTCGGGCATTTATTTTTTTTGGATATTCAGAAGCTCCAGAATTTTTTAACAAATAAAAAATGAAAAAAGTCGGAAAAATATATTTGTTGAGTTAGAAAATGGAGGCGGATTTGTCACGATTTTTAAATCGTTAGAATAAACAAAAAAAAAGACTGCGAACACCGGCATCGGAAACCGCAAACATTTACTGACGTAAATATTGTCAGAAGTTGGAGAAAATGTCTATGAAACTTTACAAAACGATGAGGAACTTGTAGGTGGATGAACCAACGATAGTTCAAAGGACAATCGATCAGGGAGAGAATACGACGCAATTGGTTTTCCACCCCAAAACTCTGGGAGTTATTTTAGTGACATGAACGAAATATCGGGAGTTAATATCGACCAAGTAATACTTTAACGTTTGATTGCGAAAATCTCATTTGCAAATGTAACAGGAAGCTGGATAATTACTCGTAGTCACTTGAATAAATAATTTATCGAGTTCTCGTTTATTTGAGGTTTTTTTTATGAAATCTGATGAAACTGCCGATAAAATTCTGTAAGAAAGAAAAGTAACGATATTTCTAAAAAGGTTTGATAGAAATTCAATAGTCCATAATTAACGAGAATCTTGTTTCGTTTTCGATTCAGCTCTACGCTTGGATTTGGACAGCCTCGAGAGCGGATACCACGGTTTGGTCAAAGAAAATGAAACACTGGTTGAGGTCACCCCACAAATACGTGCCTTAGGCGCTAAAGTGTGTTCCTTCCACATTGCTAATCGGCATCATGGAGAGGCACCCTTCGTAATCATCCTCAAGGAGAAAGGTACAGCTGAACTACGAGCTCTGAGAGTTCTCAATTGCGAGAAAAGGCGTAACTACAAGTTCGACATCGCTGCTGTTGCATGCAACGGAGCTCAGTCCGAAAAGTGAGTAACATTTACATTTAACCCCAAAAATAAACGGATGGAAAATGTATTCCAATATTTTTCTTTACGGTTCTCCGAATTACTGCAGTTTCGTTACTCGTTGCCAAGGAATGTTAAATTAGTGGAAATCAAAATGATTCTAGCTCTCCGAGCGTCTACTGAACTCGATCAAAATTTCACGAGTACCATTCGGGACATTGGCCTCGTACATTCTTAGATAAATATTAACCAGCAGAACGCAAAGTGTGTGGATAAAGCAAATTTAATGATATGACTTTGGCTCCGAATGTCGTACGATTAGAACATTTCGAGCAACTAACGAAATAAAATGAATCTTCCGTACGAGCTAATTTCGTGAATGTCGTAAAACTAATACATTAAGAGGAACAAACGGTAGAAAAAAATGTGTTGATACAGCCTTCATCATGAATATTTTTAGCGAGCCGTACATCAACGTCTGTTGAAAAGAAATGTGGTTTTGTGTATTTATTTTAGGCAATCGAGTCATTTTCATTCTTCGAAATATCGACTCACTGTTCAGAAAGCTGTACTCAAAAAATAGTATTTATTAATCCATGTTTAAAACTGTGAGGAAAAAGAAAAATAGTTTGAAATCGATGTTTTTGTATACATGGGTCAATACTCATCCGAAGACTGTCGTTCGAGGTCATCCGTTTTGTGTCGACGTTGCACGTAGGCGTTCTCGAGAGGTCCGAATGAGGCTCAAGTTGTTCGCTCGTTCTTAGCAGGAAAACAGCACGTTCCCGGTTACGTAAATCGTGGCACATTTATTTTTTCTTTTTTGCTCCTCGTTACAGGTAAAGCGTCCCATAATTCGACCATTCCCGGCCTATCATGTTTCCTTGTCTCAACTTTAAGTCCCTTGCGACGGAGACTGTGTCAGAAGGAAATTGCGAGAAACAGAAAGAGAGAGAGAGAGAGAGAGAGAGAGAGAGAGAGAGAGAGAGAGAGAGAGAGAGAGAGAGAGAGAGAGAGAACAAGAAAAAGAGGGAGATTGAAGTCAATTTAGCAAAGTTGTGTTTTGGCACGTTTCACTGTAGATCACAGAGTCCGCAGGGGATCTTTGTATCAGAGATGCAAGAGCACAGATTACGGAAAAAAATGAAGTCTGCTATCACGCAACGTTCCCTGGATTTCCACTTAGCATGTATTAAAGTTTTAAAGCTGATAATCTAATATTAGAGATACTTTTCGTGAATAATTTCCTGCCAATTATTATTAATGGCCTCTTAACTTTGGCCAAGTAGTTCAAAAAACGAATTTAGCTACTGGGCAACTATTCGTATTAAACGACGATAAAACTTGCACATTAATTAGAGGATCATCAAAGTACTCAGCCAACGATACTAACTAGCACAGCTTCCTTAATTTTTCAACATTTTAGTCGCACCATTTTTTTACTGAGTCGTAAAAAAATTCTTTCGAGCATCGATAATTTCTGTTCAACTAGCGGCGCCTGCAAGCTTCGCCCCGCAGCACATCTAGTTGTCGCTAAAGGGTACAGCTAGCTTAATATGAAAAGTTAAAAAAAAAAATTTCAAAATCTTCAAACTTTAATTTTACGAAAATTGCTAGAATTTTTTTTTTTACAAATTCGCACTCTAGCTACGATTGATTATCTTCATTTTAGAATTATCTTTGAATTGGTAATTAGAGCTTTTTTATTTATTAACGATTTGCAATTGCGTGTGAACGTCGAAAGTTGAAAAAATGATGCAGAGTGTGATTTTTCGGTTCGGGTTCCCGAAACAAATAAATTATCGGAATGCAATGCAGTCTAAAACTTATTCTGATTCATGGGCTTCATTCCTGTGAAAGATTCATGAAAATTGGTTCAGTGGTTTTTGCGTGAAAAGAGCACAACCACAATTTTGTATATAGAGATGGTTATCACTTGAGCGTGTAACTGCTTCAGCAATAATTTCTTGTGACGTTGTATTCTTGAAAAATGGATATTTCTAATAAGTGAATTTTGATATTTTGCAGTGCTACAGTCCACATTACAGTGGTTGATGTGAACGAGTACGCGCCACAATTTCTGCAGCCGGCCTACGTGAGCACGGTCGACGAGGGACGTTTGTACGAGGAGGTTGTCCGCGTGGAGGCATCTGATCGCGATTGTACCCCGAAATTCGGTGACGTTTGCAAATACGAGATCTTGACGGCTGACCAGCCTTTCGTAATCGACAATGAGGGCGCGATACGCAACACCGAGCCGCTGGATTACGAGAGATCGCACAATTATATTCTCAGCGTGGTTGCTTATGACTGTGGCATGAAACAATCCGCACCGGCGATGGTTACTGTCAAAGTAAACAGAGTTTGTTCACCTGGCTGGCGAGGAATACCCGAGCGAGTTGATTACGCTGCAGGAGTTGGATCTCAGGCTCTTTTGCCGTCGGCAAAACTCGAGCTCTGCGACGCGCCATGCGTTTTGCGTAATATCCGTACTACACTGACCCTGGCGACAGATCACATAGGCAAAGGTTGTGACCGCGATACCTACGGTGTCCGTAGCCAACGGAAACTCTGCGGAGCGTCCCGTGACAGCGTCGATCTGTTGCCAACACCTGGACCAAACTCGCCATGGACCGCTACACTCTCTCGCGACGAGGGCAGAGAAGCTGATGAAATTTTTGAATTCGATGGAACCACCTCCGCCGCCATTGTACCGACCGATGTCCTCGATCCCAGTCTCGCGCAGAAATTCAGTATTGGCGTTTGGGTAAAACATCGCCCACGACCCAGACAAGATCCTCATGTCAAGGAACACATTCTCTGTGCCGCTGATGATCACAGTAAGCCGCTTTCCTCGTGAACGCTTCTTAAACTTTTCTCGACATTCTTACTGGTTTTTCTTAATTTTGAAATTGTCCACAGAGCCAAGGGTATTTTTAAAATATTATATCCTCCTGGTTGGATATTCGATACGATTTTGAATTACTATTCGTTAATTTTTTTCCGCGAAAAGCTTTGCACGTTAAAAGTAAAAATGATACTTTTCCGAAGAGACTTAATCGTTGATTGTTTTCCATAGAAATGAATCGCCATCATTACGCTCTGTTCGTGCGAAATTGCCGTTTGATACTGCTGCTCCGTCGTGATTTTTCGGAGGGCGATCCAAACATCTTCAGACCAGCTGAATGGCGTTGGAAGTTGCCGCAGGTATGCGACGACAAGTGGCATCATTATGCTCTCCAGGTAGATTTTCCACACGTAAGTCTTTACATCGACGGTGAGGAATGGCGTACGGACGAGAAGAATCCTGAGGTTATCGACGACTGGCCATTGCATCCGGCGAAGGGTATAAATACGACATTGGTCGTGGGTGCTTGCTGGCAGGGTTCGGACAATAGAACCAAGCATAATTTCCGTGGTTATTTAGCTGGTCTCTCGGTCCTCGTTGGTCGTAACGAGAAGCCCGACGTATTGACGTGTCTCCGTCGATGTCAAGAGGGTATCCACGTGCCGCCGATGGATCTTTTGCAACCGGGAACGCAATTATTGACCAATTCGGACTTGACGGAGGTGCGAGTAGACGGTGACAACCGCACGAACGTGGAGACTCTTTTGCGTCGCATAGGATACTCGAACACACGGCGTTTCCCAACACCCGGTAGACGTAACTTCCGGGTCGATACGACGATATTGTGCGAGGGTCCGTCGTCGAGACCGCTCGCTGTGCCATCGGTGCAATCATACGTGACCGTATTGCCACCACCGCGTCCGGGCATTACTGTCAACGGCACTGGATTCGTGGCTCGGGAATATGCCGATTTCCGTTTGGGTGTCCGAGTCTTCCCGGATGCGCGTGTAACCGCTGGCTCAGCTGCAAGATTGGACGCTTGCGCCGTCAGCGTTTATCCGAGCTTGAATCCCGATCACGAAACTCTCGGTTTGCCCGATGATGCGCTTGAACGAATGGTCGCGATCACTGCGCGAATCGACCGCGATGGCGTCGTCCTTTCCGGCGCTGACACACCCTACGACTACGAACAGCTCATACGTTTAATCACATACACCAATCGCAAACCCGCTTATTATCTCGACCGCGTTTTCAAGCTGACTTGCTCCGAACTCAGCGGCAGATTCGCTAGCAACGAGTATATCCAAACACTCGCTGTCATTCATCCCAAGGAAAAACCAACTCCGAGTCCCCATTGGTCCTCGGACGATCCACCGATTGTCAAGATTCTCGAACCGCTGCCTGGACACGCTCAACTCTCGCCCCACCATGCCGAGTCGCCCGAGGAATACTCGATAACTTCGTTGCACGACGGTGGACGTACCGCTTCCAGTACCGGTGGCAGCCACGCCATAACAATCGTCGCCGCGACTTGCATCGGCTTCTTGCTACTCATGGCAGTCGTCGGTGCCGTCAGAGTACGCGGTGCAGCGAAACAACGTCGTACCGCCGGCGATGAACTCGCCGCCGAAACCGAAATGGCCTGGGACGATTCCGCCCTCGCAATAACGGTCAATCCCATGGATCGGCTTTCGGAAAATGACTCATCCCGTCAAAACCAACGCGACGAAGATATCGACGATTCGGCCAGCTCCGATTCCGAGGATGATTCCTTCAGAGACGATGATCTCGACACAACGGATTGCGAAAACGAGTGCCAAGTCTCGAACGGACGGAATCACGGACGCCACACCGTACCTCACGAACTCGAATGGGATCATCGTGACGTTTAAATCGAGAAACACTTGGCTGAGAGCGAACAAAAACATTGAAAACAAAAATAATGCAGAAAAGAAGCGAAGATTCCGAGACAGCGGAAGACTTGTCCATCCTTCATCTTAATCTGGTATTAAGAGAAGTTCAACCTTCCGAGCTACCGAACGGTACTCTCAAGATCAAACAAACAAAACACCGACACATACGTACGCTAAACATTCTTCAATATTTATTCCGAATTTTACTCCGACGGAGCACCACAATATTTACCGAATAACCCACCGCGTCATTGTTTCATGACCCACGACGAATTTGATAGAACAAAAACATCAATTTGACGTCTAGGAGGTTCAAGATTTTTTTCATATCCGTCAGATTTAACGATTGAAAAGATATCCGGGTTAAAATAACAAGCAAAGGAGATGAAGTCGATGTTTCGTAAATAGTTCCCAACGCCTCGTTTTCTTTTTTCAATTTTTTCTTTTCGTTTTTCTTTCTACAAAACATGACGAATCACGTTGAAGAAACGGAGCAAAGAAACATGTGAAATTGGGTCAGTGGAAGTAGCCGCGTCATACCGTATCCGTCCTAATAGATGGAACTTTAGTCTAAACACACTTATATAATTAGCCGTTAGTACTCCGCTTGAGCACCAGGTGAAAAGAATCAACGTCTACGCGAAGGGGAGAATGCCATTTAATAGATAAAAACTATTTCTACCAACACTTGAGGATCCACGGATCGATAGAATTTTGAAAAAGATCGACAAGCATTTACGAAAAGAGAGAAACGTTATTGATTAATTATCGTCATTATATTGCCCAATTTTCCATTCACGACCATATTTCCCGATCAATACTTTTTATTAATTTTTGTAAAGTACAGCCATTCTTTTGTTTTCTTCTTTACGTTCTCGTAGAATTGATAATGCTATTTCTACTATATATTAATATGGAATGATCGCTCGGCGATGAATTTTTACCGTTTCCCAACAATCTCGAAAGGAAACATACAATTTACGGAATGTTTTTACAATCCAATTTTTTTTTCTCATCATTTTTAGATCGTGATGTTGTTTCTTAAGTGTCAATCAATTTTGCCATATTCTCGATGCATATTTCAATTTAATTTCAACGTGAAAACAGTTTTTTGTCGCAGAAAAGCGAAATATTTTTTTTTGTTTTTTTCAACACTTCGATAAAAACTGAGAGTGCTAAATACGATTTTTGTCTTTAAAGTGTGTTTGCGTATCGATCATCTTACGTAGTTCGCGTTGAAATGATTTCTATCGTGTTATTATACATTATCGTCTTTGACGTTGAAATATCGATCTGTAAGGGAATTCATAGAGATAATGAAATCGCACGTGTGTTATGTATGTTTACGATATTATACGTATAAAAAAAATGGGGGAATTAAGGGATACGCGGTTGCACGTAATTCTTCGAAGCGGATGACTTATTAACGGGGAAAAGTTTTTTACCAGCATAGAAAATTTGGAGAATCCAGGCTCGATAGGTTTTATCGATGGTTTTTCATTTTTCCAGATTGTTGATTATTTTTACATAATCTAGCACAAAGCTCGCTGACGATCCATTTGAAAACTTTCAAGCACTCATTAGAAAATTCGTTGTTTCAGGCATTTACAAAAATCATTGATTTCGTTCGAAATGTCGAGCGATTTAAAAAAAGAAAAAACATGAAACTGCGACTAAGGATTTCGTTGATGAAAATATGGATCGGATTGAGCATTTTGAAAAAACCGTTTGAGGGATCGAAGGGCTGAGAAACGACAGTGAAAAGGTGGAATTTGTTCTGGGAAAATAGTCCATAATGTTTGGAGCGAAGCGCTTGTTCCACGGCCTGCATTTTCGCAAAATCATTCTCTTTCACATGCAGCAGACATCGCATTTCACAATTATATTCTCTGACAAGGTGCAATCGATCAATGATGAAAAACATTTGCAATAATCGGGCATTTGCAGTGCAGATTTTTAAATTCTTTATGAATACTTTTAAAAACCGTTTTTATTTTTCGAACTAGAACTTAACTTTCTTTATAGGAGCAATTTCGAACAAGAACAATTGTCCCATTCGGTAGACGGGTGACAATTTCTCAATATTTGTGTATCGTCACGGATTTCCAATAATCAATCGAATCTCTGGCAACACTATCTCGAGATTTTTTCAACATGAATTTCTCAGGCCTACACAGCACCGATCGAATCTCGCGAATATTTTATTGGCAAGTTATTTCTTTGAAATCTCATAATTTTATCGCCGCAATTAAAACGTTGAGGAACGTTACTCTTTATATTTGGCAGCTTCGTTTTAATGATTTCTATTTAAGCTCGTTTTCGTCCGTCACCGTGAATCGTAATTCTTTATTTTGCGACTCATTGCAATTCTCTGAAGAAAAAATAAATTACACAATCACGCAATCACCGCGAGTACATGAGCCAATTGTCTATATATGCTCGAATGAAGGTTCTAATCAAATTTTCTTCATTGTCCCACGCGCGAAAAGATAAACCATATTTCTTACATTTTTGTAGTGTTTGAATCGTAACAAAAAAAGCGTGAAAAAAAAAAACAAAAAGAAATGAAAGCGATAACGTCTTTGTTGCAAGAAAAATAAAAGAACGGAAGATCAAAAAAGCAAACGATACTCGAAATAGTAGAAGAAAAAGTAACAGCCCGTGGTTCACGAAGGTTTACGATACGATCGGTCGAACTATATACACGTGTATGTACTTATAACTACCACGATCGGTTAGACATCTAGTTCTAATGATTTATGTACGAATATCTATATTCTTAGAAGATATGAGATAATTTATTTTTCCAATGTGCATATCATATCATTTTTATGGGGGAAAAACAAAAAAAAACACATACACACAAGCTCACAGGCGCGTGCATTATTTGAATGAGAAAAAAGAAAGAAAAAAAGGATTTGCAATCGCGAGTGATGATCCTAGAGTGTGATGCAAATCTGGTTTTCTTTGTAATATTCTACAATCGTGCGTAATACGTGTCTCGAAAAAATCAGTTACTCGTTCGAAAAACCGTCCTTATTTTATCAAATTTGACAGTATTTGTTAATTTGTTTCTGTTTTTGTTTAATTAAGTGAATTGAGCTCAAAGTGTTGGGTTTCTGAGGTTAACTCATTAATTTACACATTATTCGCAATCTAAAAATATTAAAACTTGAAATTGCGATAGTTTTATAAGAAAAGTACGCATTCAATTGCACAGCTGTTCATGCTCCAAGTACAATTCATAAATTTGTATTTATTTTTCTGCGTATGGCACGAGCGCTTTCCTCATAATTTTCTTACTTTTCTTTTCTCCTCCTATTGGACTGTCGCTATCGGAATCGACACAAATAACAAATATAATTCATGAAAGACAAGTGATGTTTGGACGATTTCTTAGAGTCATTTAATGAAAACCTCGCGATCTGCCTTCGTTAACACAGTTAACTAAGATAAATATGTAGTGTTATCGTGTTTGTTCAGAATATCACTTTGGATTTGTACCACCTATCGATGTTTTTTCACATTTATTTCAAATTAAATTGAAGAAAAAAAAACGAAATGGAAAACAAAACACGATGATACTTTGGGTAAAGAAAACAAAAAACCAGTGAATAGGCTCGAACGTGGAATCGGCTTCTCTGAGAAGCGGATAAAAACTCGGGCTGCTTTTTGATTGAAATCTTTTATTTAGTGCTTGAGCCTGATAATGGAAAATCAATATCGTTCGTACGTCTAACAGCATTTTCCTACCTTTTTACGCAGGGATGAAAGAAAACGTTGTATTGCAGCAACAAGCATATTAAATAAAAAAAAAAAAATTAAAAATAAAACTTAAAAAGTGAAAAGCGAAGAAAAAAAAACACAAATTAATGCAAGAAATAGCGATGCATCGTTTGTACGTTAACGATTTTATCATCGCTTCGTTATTACCTCCATCCTACGATAAACGGAATATAAAAGTTCACGCAAAATACTTTTCCCACATACATTGAACTTCCGATTATGAATTTTAGTTTCAAAGCAAAAAAAATAAAAAATCCCTCGAAACTGTTGCACTAGATAATCTCTGGACCGTGAAAACAAGCAGAAAGAATAAAACAATAATAATTGTGAAGCTATGCATGTTAATTGAATAGCAGAAAACCATGCCCAAATTCTATTCACAAGTCCTCAAACTAAATGAATAAATAAATAAATAAATAAATAAATAAATAAACCGAAAACCTTCTCCAGACTATATCTCGATGTGATTGTAATCCATGCACTTTCGGGACGTTCTGTCGAGCCGTCCCGTTCGAAAGAATCTGGAAAAATAAACACTGAGAAAAGATTAATTATTGTTGAAAAATGCAGTAGACTTATCATCACGTAGGTGTCTACACCAGAGGAATAAAATTGTACTTAAGCAAGTAATCATGCAAAAGACTATAGAAAAGAAGAATCCGTTTAGATTATAATATATATATATACATATATATATATTGACACACCATTAAACTTAAAAAAGAATAAACACACACACACAAACATGAACAGGTCTATGTATATATATATATGCTGTTTGCGAAAGATATAAATATGAATTTGTATCGAAATATCATATTTTTTGGGCTGCTAATATGTAGAACTTACATACGCGTTAAAAGCCTATTTCCCCATTATATATGCATATGCCAGCCCGCGATACTTATTAGACCCTTAAAGAGAATTTTTTCGACTTGCCATTATCGAACGCAATGGAATTATATTAATATTTGTTGAAATTCTGATCGAGGACATACGTACAAATGTATATATATTAATATGTACAAGAATATGTATGTTTGTATGTATGTCCGAATCCTAAATTGAAGTTTGGTTTGTGTGTGGATATAAGAGAATGGGGAGCAATTGGTAATCTCAGAAAAAAATCTTCAGTGCGTGAGAGGAGGGAAGGGTTATAATCGGTGAGCTTTCATTAGCTTACGAATAAGATGTTAAACGATGAATTATCAGCTGTATTACTAATCTCTACTCGAATCGTAAGTCTTGTGAAACGTAAAATTATATTAATCATGTGTTAACGTTTAATTGATTGATGAACTGGTTACGGACCAGCGCGCAATAATATCAGCTTTCCAAACGTGAAGATCGATGAGGGATAAACAAACACACAGACTTTGTGCATTAAAAAATTAAAAGACACTAGAGAAATCGCGTTTGTTCCATGGTGATGGATAATAACTGGTGAGAATGATTGAAACCATAGTTTTATTGACTCTTACTTAACAAGCCACATTTAATATCCTCATCTGTGTCAGACAATTGGACGATGTCGTATTAGAATTTCGTGTTAGTGATGGTCAAGCTATTGGCAATTTTTTGGTATATATACAATTTTGGCTGAATCGTGTGAGCATGAAAACATCAACTAAACGAGAACATCAGACGAAAACCGATGAAAATAAAATTGTATCACGTAACACATGAAAATCGTTTCGTAGAAAATAAGATCTATCTGATAATCGTACTTTTAAGACAAAAACAAAAAAGGAATAAAAAAAAAAAAAAAAAACAAAAAACATAACAGCTAACCATAAATGAGTAACAATATAAATTGAACGCTAATGTGTTTTCATTATAAACAATGGCTAATGGGATATCACCCGTTAAAATCTAATTTAATGTGACACGCTGAGTTACTCAAAATTATTCGTCCGTGACGCACACATATGTCAAATTACCTTGTTCCTTTCCAATTTCAAAAATAAAAACGATAAAATAAAGTATAAAAAAAAAAACACACACAAAAAAATACCCCGAAACAAAATATTAATTTTTAAAAGTCGTGTAATAAGTATGCCACGGTAGAACATATACACACGCATATAAAAGAAACAAAAATTTGCACAGGCTAGATTGAATAGAAAAATCACCAAGCGACATATAAATATTCTTAAGACATCAACTGTATTTGTTTAATAAAGATGTAAATTCGATAAAAACCCAAAGACCTTTTGTAGCATGTTTCTTTCTCTCTTCGTTTTTCTCCTCCAAGCATGTAAAGACAGAAGGAAAAGAATTCAAACCGTGTTAGTAAAAAAGGAGTCATTTATTTTTTAGTCGATTTATTTGCTTTTACGTAGAATATTGTTCACTTGAGGAATACAAAAGAATTCGATCGGAAATTTAAATGGAATTTCTGAAAATCGACCCAATCTTAAGGTACTTTATAATATATTTTTGTTTATTCGGCAGCGGCTTTAAGTTTCTCTTCTGCGTAACGATAGTGAAGATCTTTACAATCCTCGTCGGAAATGTGAACCCATCCGGTAGATTTCATGTGGTAAACTGTAAATTAAATCCCGAGTCGATTAAAAATTCATACCCAAGTTCATGGTTTTTTTGATCGTTGTTTTTGCTGTTTTGTAAAAAAAAAACACGATTATGTCGATGAAAGAAAGACAATTCACCTCGGACGATTCCACCGGAATACGAGTCTCTGTGAGTGGCGTGATAAATCGAACGACGACCCAAATCGTACGCTTCTTCATCGGTCAAATCCCAATGGTATCCAGAATCCAAAACACCAAATGCGTAAACCGATCCCGAACCGACGCTGAAAACTTTTCCCGGGGTTCGTGTACCCTCCGAATCAACGTAGTACAATCCTGGTCCACGTTTGTCCCAGCCAGCCAACATCATTCCTGATTAAAACGAAAAAAACCTTTTTTTTTTAATCGCCGGGACGTTTCAATCATTTTTTAGAGATTTCTACCATTTATTTCAACTACGTTCGTTGTTACCCTGGGACTCTATGACCCAGGTACTTTTCATGCTACAAACTTTGACAGAAAGTTCAAATTCAGTCAGAACTCCTGGGATCGAGTCCTGAATTAAATTTTAAAAAATTGAACGTCCTAAATTTTTCACCTACCCATAGACAAGCCCATTCCCTTGTAATTGTAAACCATGTTCGACATTAGTTTGCTAGCAGCGGCCACGGAAATACGCTCACGGTTTCGCAACTCGTACATGCGACACTGCTTGGCTAGAACGCGATCCCAATAAACGCAATCCGCTGCACCTCCCGCCAGTGTTCCCAAAAGGTAATCGTTTATCTCAACGATTTTTTTCATTGATTGAGATCCTGTGACGAGACAAATGTGAAGGTGAGTTTGACGTGATCGCCGTTGAGGTGGTTGATCTTTGTTACACTCGGGATGGCTCAGTGAGTTTGACATTTTGTCTTTAAAAAGCTGAAGTTGGTATCGTAATATCTTACCGATGAATTGGCCGCCGGTGGCTCGTGAATCAACGGCCAAAACAACTCCGCCTTTGTACCGAAAACCAAGCGTCGTTGTTCCATGATCAAATTTCAATTTTATGCTCCTGCCATTATCGTCTGTGAGATTTTCCGAAGTCTGTTGTATAAAAGGACATGAAAAAATTAATATTTGTTTGAAACGTTGTTTATGATTTTTTTTTTGTCGAATATAAAAATGAGGTTAATTTTTTCGAAGTACTAAACAGCAATGACTTTGAAAATATTGAATTTCCAACGTTGAGAAAATAATGGAACTCAAATGTAAATGCGGTTTTTATCATATGGATATTTAGGAATAGCAACAAAATGTTCAATCGTAAATGCCGATGATGTTGATCGTTTCGAAGGTGAGTTTGCAGAATCCGGTAAAGTGTACGCGCTGAGAGGTTAGACATGGAAAATCATCGGGAACTTACGTTAAAACCCGGTTGAATCGACAGGTTCAAGTTGTTTGAGAAATTACGACTGTACGATTCAATTTCATCCTCAATTTCACCATTGATACGTTGAGAATTGAAATTCACGATAGAGTTAACACCACATACGTCAACAAGAGCCATGACTGCAAATAATTGACTTTGCGTCTCTCTTAGAACGATAGTGTCACGGTTCTTTTCGATGCAGCTTTTAAAACGAAGATTCACGCATTTTCATGCAAGCGACAAGAATCCGCATTCAGAGAAGGCTGATCCACATGAAATTTCATCGACTGCATCGACCCGACAAGTGCCGCCCTCTTAATGATCGAAATGATGCAACTCGAGACTCACAGATCGACCATTCAGCAGTTGTGAGGTTTCTAATTCACCGCACGCTGTTAATTCACTTATAATCATGTGCAATAATACATGCAGGCCTTGACACTCGATTAACCATTTTTCCTGAACATATCAATATGTTATCATCATGTCATCTCATTAGAATCACTGTATTGATTAGAGCGACATAAAAATACGAAAAATTCTTTTCGTCAAAACTGGAAATATTTACGAAAAAATGAAACTTTGGCGTCAACTCATTTATATTCTCTTCTAATGGCTTTTTTCATCGAACCAATTAGTATTCCTTTTGTAAGCCTTTGGATCGTTTCACAAAATGCTTCACGCGAAAGGTCGTTCAAATATCGATCGAAACTATTCCTTGCTATAGTCTAGACCCCTTAACAATGTAATTTCTACTATTAAACTCGGTGATGAACGGTGCGAGAAAAAAAAGAAGCATGGCTCACCAATTTTAGATAATAAATAAAAATTCACAAATAATACTTTATTTTTCTTCAGCTGTGTTATAAGCAAAATGCCTCCTTCGGAGAATCGTATCGTAACCTATTTTTTGCAATTTCCGAACATATACGTCATCGAAAGTCGTGGGTGTGAACAACGTTTTACAAAGCAGAATATATAGTCGAGGTGGTTGCTCCCAACATTACAACGTAAATAAAAAGTAAGACATCGATGTCTAGAGACGCGGTAGCGTCTCGTAATTATAAATGTCGAATATCTTCGAGCATAACTCATCATATGCTCTACATGCGATCAACACCTTGACCTTGGGATGCTTTTAACGCGTAATAAAGAATCAATGACTCGTGCGCATATATATTTTGTTATCTTATTTTCGGATTACGGAATTAATCCCATTACGTTCGATTCCGAAGTACGATTCGGGTTTTGAGACTCAAACGGTCATATTTTGTGTCGTTAGGCTTATTAGAATTCTGGGAATAAAAACGTTCACTGTCATGCGTCGTGATGACCTCGACTTGACACGTGATGTGTTTGCACATATAATCATTGTGTATTAATCTGTTATCGGAATACACTTTGCAATTGATATATACATCGCTGCTCAATTTCAAATGATAGGAAAATTTGCAATAACCGTATTTATCAATGACAGATTTTTATTTATTTCTCTTCCGGATACACGCACATGGACATATAATCGATGAGAACTTTTACAATATCATCCAATACGTTCCATGTATAAATAAATTGATCGACCGTAATATGGGCTTTTCGGCACTGTATCAAAAGAAAAACAAAAAAAAAGGAGTATAGTCCGTTGTGATTTCTAAGAATTCAATTACGAATATAAAATGGCGACTTACTGAGATATCGTTGAAATATCTATAACGCGAGAACCAATTAAATATTCATAACGATTACCTAATGTCTGCGTAGTACACAAGAATATATATAACGAACATACATTTGAACATTATTGACCCGACATTGATATTACGAAACATATTGCTCTCTCCTCACTTCCTGTCCTTTGGTCATATGGCGATTGAGTGTCACTAATAAAATATGGCGAATGGTAAAAAATTCCTCGCGACTACGCACGACTTTCGAAGCTTTCGAAAGACATGGGAAGCGAGCAACAGAGACAGATAGATGAGAAAATAAACAAAGATATTTCTCGGGACTTTGTACTGTTGGTATTGCAGAGCATACTACGCAGATCGAGTGGAATTCACGTATTTTGTCAAGTTTACACATTTTATCGGGAGTCTGTACAATCCAGACTCACCAAGAGAGTTATTGCACGTGCCCATATTATCACTCGTGAGTAATCACGATCGATTGTTTCCCCCCGCTCTGGACTTTCCAGAACTTCAATGTCGTCATTGAACTAAACACATACGTATGTTATTTTCCTTTCTCTCTCCCTTGTGGATTTCGCGTGGGGATAAATAAACTTGACACACACTTAAAAATTGTATGTGTGGGTTAACTGAACTCACAACAAAATAAACGTATACAGTGGAGAACACACATCCATACAGCCTTGCCCAAAAATAGTTGAAACCCTTGTCGCTGAATGTACTGCTTCCATGAGTCCTTATCTTTCGCCATTTATCTTGATTATTTGGAAGTAGATTATGACAGAAAACTCAGGTATATAGAAAGTCATGAAACACGTAGAAAGCGAATACGTCAAATTAATGTTATTCTTTCAAATTTGGTGATGAGTCCCACATTCCGTTCGTTATTTTGCGAACACGGCCGTTCTCATTATTGTTGAGCCTATGACGATTTTATTTGACACGTCGGACAAGGCTGACGAGAGATAAAAGATAAGATTGGGAAATATATATTCATGTCTTCGAGCGATGCCTAATACTTCTGGCCGAGGCCGTATAAATACTAAAAAAGATAAAGGAGCCCATTGTGTACCTTTTAGTCGAATCAAAATACAATACTACGAAACTTTCAGCTTTGACCTCCACAGCTGATGAAAATCGCGTTTTTTATTATAACGCCCTACTCTTTATTTAGTTTTCTATCAATTCTGCAAGCCCATCGTCGCATGGGCATTTCTAAGGAATCTAACGTGAGATAGATTCGAATTCACATGTTGAAAAAACCTCAATCTATTCTTTTATTATCATGAACGGATTGGAATGACTTCGAACACGCGAAAACAACGTTTTAAATGTCGGTGAGCCGAAAATGAATGCTGCAGAGTTCTGAAGAATGTTATGAGAACATTTGACAGGTGGAAAAACTGCATCTTTTTATCGTGAGCTGAAATCATGCGTATCAAAACAAAAGCAGAGAATTTGATGTGTAGGCGTCGATTCATGGCTAAAATTTTATTGACGCATTTCAACGTTGGCCCAGTCTTCGGAATTTCTCCCTTAGGGTTCGAAGGAGAAAAAATCGAAACGGTTCGATGGTAAGAATTTGAAGGGAGAGAAATTCCAGGAAAGGTAGTCGTAGAGCTAATGGCTTTAGTAGTATGGGTCGATGAGTCATCGTTTTCGAGAGAATGTACTAGGTTCCAGTGGCCAATGGATGATTCGCCATAACAAAAGAGACACAGCTGTTGGACGAAGAGCGTGCCGTTATCTCGAGTCACACCACATTCACATTTTTTTTCTAACGCGCACACGGATCCTGTACATGAACTGGGAAAAACAAACACACGCATATAGACGTTCACTCACACCCTCAGTCCCCGTCCGTATTGTTGTGTATATGGGGGTAGAATGGACGACTATTCTCGACTTTCGGTA
This sequence comes from Hyposoter dolosus, assembly GCA_963921915.1. Lineage (NCBI taxonomy): Eukaryota > Metazoa > Arthropoda > Insecta > Hymenoptera > Ichneumonidae > Hyposoter > Hyposoter dolosus. Next base: position 9,026,637 of record OY998135.1, on the reverse strand, counting down.
TCAAGGCTATAGTCACGATGGCTGTGTGTGGGGCTCGTGACGTACATATATTTCGCGCCAGTGGGCGGAGGGGCAAAGAGGGAGAAAGAGAGGGAGACAGGTCAGAAGCACGGTATATATTCTTTGCGCATGTGACTATGCCTTAGTTCTGCTCGGACTTCGGACACGTGAATTTTGATAAGGTTTCGAGAAGAGAAAGTTCCTATTTGTTTGGTGCGCTCATTGTATGGGTAAGAATATTTTTTAATACAACCGCCATATTAATCATTATTTTTTTCTGCGACCTTCCTCTGAAAATAATGGTAATTCGTGTGGATTTACCGCGTTATGGGAAAATGGGGTGAGCGCGTTTACTCGGGCTTCGCACGAGACGACGACCTACATAATGAAACAACATGGTGCAATACGTTCGCATATTTTTCGACAATCCCATCATTCATAGCTGCAATTTCAATACGATTTGAGTCACTTCAACATACATTTTGAGTTCCTATTTATGTCCTTCGGAATCTTGAGAATTGGATCGTCAGTTTTTTGTCTTTTTCCCTTAGTTTTAATGCGCAGTAACCTTTGATTCGAGAATTACGCAAAACTCTTTCGTAGCCTGATACCCGAACTTGAACTGGGAAAAACCGACATAATGCCATCACATTTCCTCGGAAAAAGAAACAGTTGCGTATCCACTCACGATATAATGAGATATAACGAGCATCTTTGAGGGAAACGGAAATAAACACGTGGCATCGTCCCTGCGCGTACATTGATTTGGCGTTCGCCATATTGTAGCCTCCTACCCGAACGCACATTATCCGAAATGAAAGAACTCACGATCGCTCTAGTAGAACGAGATTTCCCTGAAAATCCAAACAAAAATAAAACATCGCCATACTCTGGGCTTCTCACTCCCGTTTATTTTTACCCCGATGTTTGCTATTTAAAAATATTTTTCCGGTTGACTGGCCTCTGACTCATACGAATGAGATTTTCTATTTGATCGAATGCGGCATGTGTCGCGAGAGAATTTCGATGTTTATATTCTCTGATGAGGCAAAGACAAAAATTGCAACCGTTTTTGCTTTGACACCCTGGAAATGTATTTAATTTTCAAAAACTTTGTACTCGTGTTTTCAATTCAATTTTTATTTCCCAAATTTTAAACGACGCAATAATTTGAAACTTACAGAGCGAGAGAAGAGTTTAAAGAACGAAGAGAGCCCTGTGGAGCCGATAAGCAGCTGCAGGGATGAGAATGGATACTTGCCAACGGTTGGCCGCTGGGGCAGCGAATGGCCAAGTTGACTCGAGACGGCAGAGATATGGTGCCAGCCGCAGGGGCAGGCACGCGGGCCCTGGATCAGGGGTGTGCCGCTACCCCTGCCTGTCTGGGCTCATTATGAATCGCCAGCCTTGATCGTTGACACGGTTGAACAATATGAAGAACTAGCCGGAAGCGTTGAGTTAGAGACCCAACGCTTGCTGCGAGAGCATCGCTATGATACCATCGGAAACTTCCTGAGGTAATTAACTTTTTCTTTTCTACGGTAAAATGACTAATTATTGAAAAGTTTTCAATTTCATGCAATTGACTGCAGTTTTTTAGCTGAGCTTTGTCTCGTACTAAGAATTCTTTTTGTTTTTTTTCCACTCAGATTTTACAAGGATTTCAAGGAAAGCAAAGAACCGATGGTTGAGCGATTCTACCATAAATACCAGCCATTAATAACTCACAAACATCACACCTGTGTGGGTCTTGGTTTTGAGCTGATGCGTCGATTGTACAAACTGAATGAGAGATATCCCGGGATTTCTAGTGGCCTCTACTTGGTATCGTGTGAAGAGGTGATTATTTTTAAATTTTTAAATTTTCCATCGACAGGTCAATGTAACAGGGTTTTTGAGTTTATTTACGATTTTTGTTTTGTTTTTTGTTGCAGACAATCGGTGATATTGCCGGTTACGTTGGCGGACCACCAGCTGCCGACAGCGGTGAAAAAGAGCACGTACTTGTCTGCCTGAAGATCGAGATCAACGGACGTCGGGGTGTCTTACTACTGGATCCTGGATATCACGTTGCTCGTGTAATAACCGTAATGGCCGACAAATCGTATCCCCATACCGGATGGTTTACGCAATCGGAAGAACCAAATAGCAAGAAAGAGTACAATTATTCTCTGTGCGCGGAAGATTCCGACTACGTGGAGTGGCACGAGAGAGAAAATCGCCCTGGTGCCTTGGAGCGGACGCAAGTCGCTCTTATTTATATAGCAAGGCCGTATTTAACTGCCATTGACGTTACGGAGAGAAGAAATTTGGTTTACAACTTTCGTAGTTTACTCGCTAGAGATACCAAGGGGCATGTTACTTCCGGTATATATTTTCCGATCGTACTCGATGTTAACAACGGACAGAACTTCACGCTTTTTTATCAAACAAACACTGAAAAAGTACGCGTCAAGATGCCTTTCAACAAATTCGGCAGTACATCGAAAGTAAGATTCACACTGAATACTAGAGCTCTAACTAATTTAATAATCCGCCATGATTTTCCATCAAAATTTTCAAATTTCTCAACAAATAATCAACAACTCTAATTTGAAACTTTTTTATTTACAGACCGTTCCAAACGACGAAGAATTTGCAATGATTGCAGAGTGCGCTCGTCAACTGGGCCTACCAAGGGACAATTTTGAGAGTCTTTTAACTGCTCTTGCTACAGTTATGGCGGATACATCATTTTTGGCACAGCTCATGGCTATTAATTCGAGAATCAACACTCTCGCAGAAGACAATTAACAGAAATCTCATCATCAAGATGAATATTTTGGATTTCGGGTTTCATACTTATCGATACTAGTTTTTATCGTATTGTTCGCTGCCTTAAGTTCTTATCAGTATATTATCAACTTTAACACTTTTATCGAGTAAATTTTCAAGGACAAATTCGTTTTTTTTTTTAAATTATTAATTTTACGAATTATCGCTTATGCTAACGGGTATACTTTTTATTTTTATTTCTCTATACTTAGACTCGGTCACTTCATGGGAAGAGGGATCACTTTCATGTGGCTCAGTGACTTTTATTATTTTTTGCTTCAAGTTCAAGCGACCTCGTTCTCAATGCCAGAACAATGCAATTCTGTTTGACACGGACAAGCTCCACTTGTCTTTCCCATTTTTGTAATCCCATTCACAGAAAATTAATGGACGAATTATTTATATTCGTAAATATAAAATTCTAGAAAGTATAATAAAAATCTGTTAAACGACGACGCCATCCGGCATAAATGATATTTTTGCTCTTATTACCACTCGTGGTGAGCGCAATTAATTTTTCTTCAACATTTCGGAATTGTACTGGTGAATATGATTTTGGAATCTATTTTTTTTTTCGAATAAATAAACAAAATTAATGGAAGATTCTTCTGTGTTCTCATTATTTCTGTCTACTCCTACCAATTCCTTCAAATTCCTCCAATTTCAAAATCATCGAACTAATAAATTTGCATATGCGGTAAGTATTCACTATGGAAAGAAAGAATTTTTATTTATTTTCGCAAACATTTTGAAAAGACGATTATTTGAAAATTTTCCGTGAATTTTCATTCCCTACTTCAATTTGATTTTTACACTCTCCGAAAAAAAAAGCAACACGTCGACAAAAATGAACGCGAAAATACAACAAAGTCGCTTCAAGTGTCACTGGACATTTCTTTTGGATCTAGCGAATAACGCGTGTTAACGTAGACATCGGTGTCTTCTGATTGGAAAACTCGTGACAGACCCAATAATGGGTACTATGTAAACTCCGCATAATCTACAGCTGTGTGGGTATTTATTAATTTTTCAATCATTCAGTAATACGTTTTTAAACTATTTTTATATTCAAACAATATTATTGAAACATTGTTCGATACCTCGCAGTTGCACATCGTAGTTTCATTTGCATCTCTTGCGTCAACTTGCCTTTGACAGAATTAATAGGTTATGTTTCGACTTTGACGTTCCAATGTTTTTGTTGTAATAATGAAGTCGTTTTTGCAAAACCTCTGTCGCCGGAATGTTCAGTTAAAATCATTTTATTTCGTTTTGAAAAATTGAACAAAATATGGATGATCGTTTTATTCATTATTCGTATAAGTTGACAATATTCCACCTGACATTTCTGTTCTATTTTCAAAGTCTCGAAATGTTGGCATCGAGTGAAAAGTAATCAGGGCACGTCGACAAAGTAGAACGAAACGCCTTTAGAGATTCATTGATTATTCTTATTTCAGAATTTGCCAAAAGTGTAGACATGGGGACGACGTCTAGTCGGTATGCGGACCTTTCTAAGAACGAGCTCTTAGAAAGGTTCTGCAGCGAGGAATGCATACCTTTGAATGATTCTTTTTGGAGCAATTTTTTGTCGTACAATATACGACCTCCGATAACGCGTAACGAGCAGATTGAATTGGATTCGACGCTCGATACCGCTTGTCAACGACTGTTGACCAACAATTTGAGCACCGGCAACTTTGGCACATTTATCGACGTGGCGTTGCTTCAAGCGAGCGAACTCTTAGGATCCATTCAAGATCAGAAGTATGAAAAGATTTCAATTCTTATGGAAAGATTTTTGTTTCAGCGGACGATTTTCAATGGGCTTTTCCATACTGAACAGTCTTAATTTAAATTCCTCTGCAAGTTGCAAACACTTGGAAATGCCAGTTCGACAGAGCATTGATGATTCAAAGTCTTAACAGTCAAAAAACCAGTTTTCACTAAACACTCGGATGATCGAAATGAGATAAAGTTCCTGTCGTTTTTTCAGCGTCGTATCGGCTTGGCAATCGTACAATGCGTTATTTGCAACGCGATGTATATTGAAATATCTGCTGGAAACAGTCGGGGAAGAAGAAATGATTAAGCATGTAGAAGTTTCGTTGAACAATGCCGAATCCAAAGATAGTACAATTAGTCGAACGGAGCAGTTAGTTGCGGCACTTATTGATATGGTGATCGGTGTACCTCTATGGTAAGCTATTTGCAGATTCATGAAAGATTAGCTGTTGGAAAGAACAAAAAATTAACCAATTTAATCGAAAAAATCTTTTTTCAGTGAATACACGTACATCGTTCATCTCGAAGCCATCAACTGTTTACTCGTACTTCTCTCGGTGCAATTATTCGCCCAAAGTTCGGCTGAATACAGTTCGATATACAGGATCTTTATGCACAACGAACAAAGAGCTCGAGCTCCGATAATCGTTTGCACGTTGTTGAACAATTTTGCTCAGCAACAACACGCCCCACCTGGATTATTGTCGAGAGAGGCCGGAGGTAGCATAGTATTTAGCATTGCAGGTCAGTCTTTGAAAAAGGAATAACATGAATAATACGATACAAAAAACGAAGAGAATATTTTTCCAAGTCTGCTGAGCTCTTTGCTCTTCCGTACTATCGAACGGATTTATCAAGAATTACTAGAACATCGTACGAAAATTTTATAAAGACTCTCAACGATTGGTCGATTGCAGCTGGACTCTGGAATGTTATTACAATGGGGATGGGAAATAGTGTGAAGAACGTACAAGTAAATAGTCACGGCACTAAGGAAGACGAAGAAAAACGTAATACCGAAACTCCCCTGGCGAGTCAATCGTTATTGCTTCTCCTCGTACTAACGAATCATTGCACAACAACAAATAATCCATATCGCGATGCTCTGATGCGGTTCTCACACGCTTTTGGTATGCTCCATTCTGGCATTAAATCTCAAATGACATTTTCGTGTCATTTGATCCGTAGTGACCACGTATCCACCGAAAAGATTCGCCAGCCGCCCCAGTGCGATTTTTAGATCATCCTAAAAATACGTCAAACTGGAAAGAAATAAATTTCAAAAAACATTATTCTGGTGATGCGAATTTCTACCAACGCGGTTACTACGGGTTAAGAGAAAAAATATTTGCAATAAGTGCCTTTTTTTATCCTCAGCGTTAAATATGCCAGCTCCCCTGAAATACGAAGTTTCCTTCCGATTGAACTTGGACGAATTGTATAATACTATTTGTACAATACCAAACACCGATGAAGTTATCCTATTGTTATATATGTTGCTTCATCAGAATGAAAGCGTCAAATTTTACATAATCAAACGAGCGGATATCCAATTACTGGTAAGCAAGCATCATTTCCTAGAAATATTTTATTGAATATCAATTTTCATCGATAATTAATTTTATCCATTGTTTTAGATAACGCCGATCTTGCAGATCTTGTATCACGCTCCGGACAATACGTCACATCATATTTATATGTCGCTAATAATTCTGCTGATTTTGAGTGAAGAAGATTCGTTCAACATGAAAGTCCACAAAATCGTTAGTTCTTGCTTAATCTTAAGGTGGTGGATCGGTCATGAAACCTCACCTCGAATTTGTGTAATTCAAATTTTGCGACATTGATCGAGAGATTTAAAAAAGGCTGTTGTGTCATAATTCTCAATTTTAAAAGTGGCAGCTCTGGCACTCACAATGGCGGAATACCGACCGAACCATCACCTTAAATTCTTCAGTCATAAATAAAAATCGAAGCAGCGTTGTAATACGTTATTTCGTTATTGCAGATGCTTCGAGGTGACACGTGGTACACAGAAAGATGTATCAGCGAAATTTCGTTAGGCGGTCTCCTAATTCTCGTCGTGATACGAACGATACAATATAATATGCTTAAAATGAGAGTGAGTTACGATATCCTTCCCATTCCTCAATAATTACTCGTGCAATAAACTCGAATTAATGAATTATTTGCTAATTATTTACAGGACAAATATCTCCACACAAATTGCTTGGCTGCTCTCGCTAATATGTCCGCACAATTCCATGATTTGCATCCCTACGTCAGCCAAAGGTTATTAAGCCTTTTTGAAACACTTGCGAAAAAGCATGCCAGGCTCGAATCGAGGATTCACGAACAAGCGGTTTCCGGTGTTGTCAATACAACCGTTGACATCAGCCAGAATTCCGCAAGTGCAGACTTGGTAATGATTGAAATTCAATGGAAATGTGAATGTGACAAAGTTATTAATGATCACCAAAACAAATGAGGCTTTCGTTGATATTTTCAATATTCTGATCTCGCAAAAATCAGCCATAAGTTCATGGGTGATTTATTGCCGGACTATAAAATTATAATTTATGAAAAAGATTTACATCATGGATATTTTTTATTTTCTTCTGTAGATTCAAGATTTAACGATTCTCGAAGAAGTTCTCCGAATGGTGCTTGAAATCATAAACAGTGCTCTGACGCATCGTTTAGCACAAAATCCAAATTTGATATACACTCTCCTGTATAAAAGGGACGTGTTCCAACCATACAGGACGCATTCAGCTTTCCAGGATATAATCCAAAATATTTATTCCGTGAGTTGAAAAATTATTATAACCAACATCACGTACACGCTATCGGATCCAAATACCGATAGAAATGTGTAAAAAAAAAAAGGATCGTAATAATTCTTTTTCGTACTTCACAGGTAATCAATTTCTTTTCTCATAAGTTGGAGCAAATTGGACAGTCGCAAATTGGCGTAAGTCAAGTCCTCAGCGCGATAAAACAAGGCTCGATGCAATGGCCAAAGGATCGTCTCAGGGTAAAGAGAAAAAATACGTGGCAAAAAGCATGTTTTTAGTTTTGTAGAAAATGTCTAATTGAATTTTTGTCATATCATTTCGGAAATTGCAGAAATTTCCGGAACTCAAGTTCAGATACGTAGAAGAAGATCAGCCTGAAGAATTTTTTATACCCTACGTATGGAGCGTTGTTTGCCGAAGTGCATTACTTCATTGGAATGCCGAAAATATAAAACTCTCGCTACCTAATAATGGAGAACAGGCGACGATGATTGTACTTTGCTGATATCGGCACTTGGTACGTGTTATAATGTATGCAAGGACTGAATCTATACATAATAAATATTTCAATAATTATTCTATGCATTGGAATATCCAACTTTTCTAAACAATATGTTTTTCTAAAGAAGAATTATTGTTTTATTTATTCAATGTTTACTTTAGCTCCATTAAATTTTTTAAAAATTGACGTTCATAGTCTCGAAATTCTTGGATTTTTCAAAACCCCTTATCATATAGGTCATAGTATATATTTTTTTTCGTATCGATGACGATCTTCATCTTTTTGAAGTATAAATTCCATCGGATGAATTGAATTAATCGTAAAAGTGATAGAAAAAAAAAACACGAGATGAAATATCGAGTGATGTATTAAAGGGTTACGAGTCTGGCAGGCTCAGCGATGCTTATAAGAGAGGAACGGAATTATTTTTTGCCTGTAAATTATTACTGCAGTCAAAAATCCGCGTTCAAAATAAAAATGTAAAAATAACGCGAAGTTCGGGGGTCCAATTCAGCTCGGTACGTACCTGCGCATTTCTGGCGCGTCTTTCGCTAGTGGCGCCGCTACGGCATGTTGTTAGGCGTGCTCTGCGGGCTTGTGGGTAGCTTACTCGTGCGTGAAGCGTTCTTGTTCGAGTCAGGTGCTCGGGTCTTCTTTCAACATTATTTTAATTATAAAGGTGTGAAAGTGTCGTTTCTTGCACACATTTGATACAACGGAAACGGATCATCACTGAAAAAGGTAATGTCACATTTCTATATTAATACGACCAATCCTTTAGGTGATAAGCACGCTTGTGTCCTCACCTTTTTCCAACCCTAACCTCAAATCCCCGAACTTTTAGTAAACTTTGATGAATTGCCACGAAAGGAATCTCGAATTAATATTAATACAGACATTGAACAGAGTTATTGCAAATTATACAAAAAATAATATCTCACTGAGTATTGCAAGAATATAATTCGAACATGAATCTGAGTTTTGCTGTTGCCGGAATATGGATTTTTCATTGAGTTTTGCACAAATATAGCACGGACATAAAACTGAGCAATTGCAAATGGTACAAAAAGGATATTACACTGAGTGTTGCAAGAATATAATATGGACTTAAAACTGAGTAACTGCAAATTATAAAAAAAGGATATTACACTGAGTTTTGCAAGAATATAATTCGGACATGAATCTGAATTCTGCCGTTGTTGGTACATGGGTATTTCACTGAGAATTGTACAAATGGAATTTTACCATAAAACTGAGTAATTGCAAATAGTTCCGAAAGGATATTTCACTGAGTTTTGCAAAAGTAAAACATGGACATAAAACTGAGTAATTGCAAATAGTTCAAAAAGAATATCCCACTGAGTTTTGTAAAGATATAACATTGACATACACTGAATAATTGCAAATAGTTCAAAAAGGATATTCCACTGAGTTTTGTAAAGATATAGTATTGACATACACTGAATAATTGCAAATAGTTCAAAAAGGATATTGCACTGAGTTTTGCAAAGATATAATATGGACATACAACTGAGTAATTGCAAATGGTTCAAAAAGGGTATTCCACTGAGTTTTGCAAAAGTATAACATGGACCTAAAACTGCGTAATTGCAAATGGTACAAAAAGGATATTACACTGAGTTTCGCAAGAATATAATATGGACTCAAAACTGAGGAATTGCAAATAGTTCAAAAAGAATATTCCACTGAGTTTTGTAAAGATATAATATTGACATTCAACTGAGTAATTGCAAATGGTACGAAAAGGGTATTTCACTGAGTTTTGCAAAAGTATAACATGGACATAAAACTGAGTAATTGCAAATGATACAAAAAGGATATTACACTGAGTTTTGCAAGAATATAATATGGACTCAAAACTGAGTAATTGCAAATAGTTCAAAAAGGATATTCCACTGAGTTTTGTAAAGATATAATATTGACATTCAACTGAGTAATTGCAAATGGTACAAAAAGAATATTACACTGAGTTTTGCAAGAATATAATATGGACTAAAAACTGAGTAATTGCAAATAGTTCAAAAAGAATATTCCACTGAGTATTGTAAAGATATAATATTGGCTTACACTGAATAATTGCAAATAGTTCAAAAAGGATATTCAACTGAGTTTTGTAAAGATATAATATTGACATACACTGAATAATTGCAAATAGTTCAAAAAGGATATTCCACTGAGTTTTGTAAAGATATAATATTGACATACACTGAATAATTGCAAATAGTTAAAAAAGGATATTTCACTGAGGTTTGTAAAGATATAATATTGACATACAGCTGAGTAATTGCAAATAGTTAAAAAAGGATGTTCCATTGAGTTTTGCCCAAATATAACATGGACATATAACTGAGTAATTGCTAATGGTGCAAAAAAGATATTACGCTGAGTGTTGCAAGAATATAATATGGACTTGAAACAGAGTAACTGCAAATCATACAAAAAGGATATTTCACTGGGTGTTGCAAGAATATAATTCCGACATGGATTTGAATTCTGTCGTTGTTGGTACATGGATATTTCACTGAGAGTTGTAAAAATGGAATTTTACTATAAAAAAAAATAGGGTATTTCACTGAGTTTTGCGAAAACATAATATGGTCATGAAACTAAGTAATTGCGAATAGTACAAAAAGGATATTTCGCTGAATTTTGCAAAAACATAATCTTGACATGAAACTGAGTTATTACAAAACGATGTATCACGACTATGTACAAGGACGCCAGCAGATTTATCGTTGAAAACCATTAATTAGTTGTTATTCGAATAGTTAAATAAAGTTTCAAATTAGATATTAGTGGGAAACTCCAATTCATTAAATTACGGCAGGTTCACAAACGTACAAAGTCAATACAATTTATTAAGCTCAATTAGTGAACCTCCCTATTGGACTCTCTAAATGTTTTCTTATTTCACACAATATATTTGCCAACCCATTCTGTTTCAAAGGCGCCATTTAGGCACCGGTGTGTGTCAATGGACAACGGATTTAATCCCGGGCGCGACGAGGCAATTATTTTCCAGACAGTATCCGTAGTAGCTTGAATCCTTTTTACAAATTTGTGTATCATAAAGTCAGGGATTACCCACAGCTCTCCCTTAGAAGTCATAAAAGGCGGTCACCAATGGTTGCTGTGGTCGGGCTAAACGATGGGATGACCACGACCCGCTCGCTCGCCACCTGACCAATCCTGACACACTGGTTAATTTTTACCCCTCGATCTCCCACTACATTCGTCAAATAAGAACGTTGATTGATCGTTAACTTCATCCCCGAACTGTCGATGAACATACAAACGTTTTGTACTTCGCTCACTCCAGCAGTTGGATTTTGTCCTTCAGAGTCTCCACAAGTCTCATGCCTCGTTAATTTCACAAGTTGTGATCTCGAGTTTCAAGTGTTCAAAAATTCTCATCATTTTTTTACAAGTGATCGAAAATGGTGAGGATTCTCAATCACTTCTTGATGAAAAAAATTGATATTTGTTTCGTTTATTCCGAAAGTTTTTGAGTTTCTTCGGTCGGTCTATTTCTTTTCAAATCTTCTGGAAATTTGATTATTTCGTGATAGTTCGTTATTAAAAAATGTTTCCTTATGGTCGCTCGGACAACGTTACTAATGTACGATTTTGCGTTCAGATTATGAAACGAATCGATTCATCATCGGATATCGGCAGTTCGAGGTCCTCGAGACTCGCCGATTATTATCCTCAAGGAAGAGATCTTGAGGAAAAAGAGAGACGAAGAAGAGAATGGAGGAGACAGCAGGAACTAGAGAGGCAGCATGAACGACTGAAGAGAAAAAAGATCGAAGAATACGAGAGAAATAGAAAAGCACAAGAACTCAAAAATCGTACCAGAAGATCGTCTTACCGAAGTAGCGATAGAAGCCAAAGTTCATCACCGAATCATCGCGGAAATGACAAGTCTGAGGCCAGCACATCTAAAACTTCGGTCATGTCGCAAAAGTGAGTTTCCAGCTTTCTTAAATGTAATTATTTTGTCCTTGATTTTGCCATCTTGATTCTTTGCTATTTCCAAAATTGTTGATATTTCTTCATTCTCAAAAATATTCACTTGTAAGTTTTGATAATTTTTCATTTTCGATACACATTACAAATAAATCCGATTTCGGAATGATTTCGATCGTTGAAAGGTCGAAATTCTTGCATATTGAACATGCTAAATGGATTTTAATTAACTTAAAGTTAATTTGACGACCTCTGTAAACTTTTCGAGTCGAAATCGACAGGAATAATGAAAATATCGCTTTGGAATATTCATTATAATAAATATTATTGAAAATCGTAATAACGGAAAAATTGAATTTTAGATTGGAGTCGTCGAGCAGTAATGGTCGACTATTCAACGGTCCTGAGGGCACGAAGATCGATATAGCGGAACTTCGAAGAATAAAGGTGGACATCCACCGAAATTTAACAACCACCGAAACGAGTAACGAGCTCCAGCGTGAAATCGTCGATCCCGAGGACGTCAAATTGAAGAGACGACAGGGTAATTTAGAAAAAACGTTTTACTGCCAAAAGTGAGAAATGACCGTACGAGACATGTTCCTAACGAAGATATTTCCGTTCGCTCCTTTCCAATTTCACCATCGTAAGTGTCGTTGCAAACGAAACCAGAAATCTCTTTATTTTCATCCGATTTCAAATTCTGGACATACCCCGACCGTCTCCTTTAGAACGTTTAGTTCTTCTCTCCCACATCGATGATTGGAAGAGTTTGTGAAATCGCCTATGAAGATTAAATCAAATCCACGAATTTTCTCAGTGAGCAGAAGCTTTAAAAAAAAAAAAACGGAAATTTTTCTGACATTTCTGATTTTTATGGGGTTTGGGAAATTAGCGATTAATCTGCTCAACGATCAGGAAGAGTAAAAACTCATCGCACCTCCGTTCCATCGTCCATGAAGATTTGGCCCAACGACGCCAAGTTCTCTGCTCAAAAGTTTAACCAGAAAATATGCAACGTGAACAAATTATTAAAATTCTATTATCAAGTTACGAGAATTAGCGACGGAGCCGGACCAGCGATTGGAAGAGAAACTCAAATTTACAGCATTTTTAGATTCTTCGTACAATTTGAAGGAGATATTAACATCATCGAAGAAGCAGCAAAGGTGATCGCCGTTTAAGTAAACATATGCATTGAATCTAATAAACGTTTTCTTTAATTAGGATCAAGTTCGATTGAGGAACGTCGGAGATGGATCGGATTTTGATCTCGTAAAGAGAGCCGATGTGTAAGCGTCCATTTTATATCACAAATTTTTAGTGTGCACTAGTCCGTTGCTCTTTTCTCCGCGTGTGCTGTGAACTATTTTGAGTATTTTATGCTTTGAATTTTTTAATTTTTTTTTGCATTCAGAGTTTTTTGGTATTATTTTTACCAACGAAAAACTTCTCTTGGGATTTCCTGCTGTGCTGTCACAGAGACTTCATTTTTCGAAGTCTTTGTGTTGTGCGAAACGTTCATTGAAAATATGACTGATCTTTTTTTTTAACACGTTTAACATTTCCTGTGATTTTCACTTAACTAATTTCATGCTAATATTTCATATTTATGTTTTTTTAAATATTTTTCTTCTTCACCCTGCAAGATTCATTACAGTTCGTTATTGCATGTCTGTGTCGTTTTCGTGTTCTTGGATATTGTGGTGATGTTTCGTCTGTAAAGTCTCATCATGGAAAATACAAACACGCTGACATGGCATCAACCTGAAGATTATTTTGACAAAGTATTACGGAATTTGAAAGAGAAATACGAATTGACACAGTCGTATTTTTACTCATACTAATTCATGACGAATTTTAAATTTAATTTTCATGGATTCGTTGCTGATAATTTTTGGATTCAACATTCATTCAAATTTCTATTCAATTTTTTTTTTCATTTATTTTTCATCGATTTTGACAAAGTATTGCTGAATTTGAACGAGCTCCATAAATACGAATTGAGACTAATTCATAACGAATTTCAAATTTAATTTCCATCGATTCGTTGCTAATACTTTTTCGATTCAACGTTCATCCAATTTTTCTATTAAAGTAACAGATTTTGTTGAAATCTCAATTACTCGACCAATTCCAATTTTGAAAACTTGAATTTGGTACAAGGAAATCAACTCAAAAAGTTTTTATTACTCCAAACGACGTACCGACTGACTCTACAATGAAGATATCGACGACCATCCTGAAGATTTCCGGCCAATCGACTTTTTGAAATTGTTTAATTCGATATTTCGGGGGAAAAAAAAACGATATAAATTTAAAGTAAACAAAATGAACTACGGAACTTGAAAAATTAATCAACGTCAGATAAAAAATGTAACTGCGTTTCACTTATCGTCCCATTCAAGTTTTTCAATCGTTGCTTTCTTATAATTACCCGGAAAAATTCAATTTTCAAATATGAAACAAAGGTTGCAATATTTACTGGATATTAAGCATTGACAATGGTGATCCAACTTTGAAGATATTCGCAAACCATCCGGAAGCTTCAAAAAATAGAATATTGTTGAAAATATCTTTTTAAAAATCTTTGGAGAAAGTTTGATATCAATCGGTGCCTTTCTTTATCCTGGAAAACTCGATAAAGATTGAAAAATTGCAAACGCCAACAGATTTGAACAGTATATTGCAAAATGATCGATTCGTGCTACATTTCCATAGCATCAATCTCGAATTACCATAAATGTGAATTTCAGGAATAAGAAACCACAAAATCCACCAATTAATAATACAATGAGTTATCAAAGCGAACCGTTGCGTTTTCATTTTCCACCTCAGTGGACGGAAAAAACGACTATGAAAAAATTTTACATAAAAAATAGTTCATAAAAAAACTTTAAGTCAGTTTCATTTATCGAACTATTTTGCTGCTTTCAAAAAACGATTTTATTTTTGAAAAAGAAAAAAATATGGACAGCTATTGATTTTGCATACTTTCCAGATTTCCATGTAAAATTTACACGTAACTTGCGTCTCTATTGAGATTTGCATTATTTTAACAAAACGTATAAAATTCAAATATTTAAAATGTATCTCTAAGAAATTGCATCTTGTTTCAAATTCTTCCAACGTTAACAAAATCAGGAAGTTGAAGCCCATGACTTACTCTTACCATTGAAGGGAAATGAGTTTCAAAAATCGCCTGTACTCATCAATACATCGCTCTTTCTCAAAAGTGCTTTTCTAATTTCATCGCACCTCATTTTTTACACTTAGCCAGTCGTGAATTAGCTATTTCATACTTTGAATTTACGCAGGTGAAGGCTCCAAACCAATTTTCGAGCGTGAAGAATTGAAAAAACCGGTTGATCCAGTTTCCGAAGTAGAAGAACATCGTACAGTCGTTTCACTGGGTGACAGCAACGCAGGTTCGTTTTTTTTTCCTTTTTTATTGCACAACTTCAAAGATTTCCGATTCAATAATTATTCAAATAGAAAACCATGAAAATTGAACTAAATAAGATCCAAAAAATCAATAACTAGCTACCGAAAAGTCAGGACCTTGAAAAACGAAAAATTGAAAAAAGACAAAAATATTATTCATTTATAAATCACCAACGATGATTAATGAATTCAAATGTGCGTTTGTTCTCAGAGCGACGAAAATCCTCGGCGAAAAAACGTTCGGCGTCACCGGCGAGTTCTTCCAACAAATCAAAACCCAGGCGCCACGTCGACCATCATCATTCGAGGTTCGTTTTTCCAGAACACAGATGCATATATACGTACGAATATGTATTTATATATGTATCGTGGCTGTTGCAGCAAGTGTATACGTATATCATTGCTATTGCAGCGATTGTATATACGTAGCATTACTGTTGCAGTCAATAATATGGATATCTAAGCCGGGACGATCCTCATTACAAATTCGAGATAAAACTAAACGAAGTGTAACTGATTTTTTGAAATTTCACTCAAAACTTATCAATTTTTCACAATAATACAAAAACGTTATTCACGAAGAAGAAATATTACAGAGTCTGTAACTTTTTGGAATTACTCAATCATCTGTTTTTTTTTTTGTATAGTATTGTTCATTGCAAGAGGACCCCGCAAAATAATAAAAAAACATCGTGCTCGTACGAATCTCCAAATTCTACGACAGAAAAATGTCGAACCTTAATTCAATGTTGCGCGTAATTAAATACGCTGTCGTTTTAATACTTTGCGTCGAGCCGCGGCCGCGTCTCTAGATTTCACTTGTCGCGATGAAATGCTTCTGGCATTCCACTCCGCCGAGTGAAATTTACACTGATTATTGCAAGAAAACCCAGCTTGATTAAGCTTTATCAAGGGTTCAGGTTTAACTGTTAGGATTATTGTTACTGTGCGCAGGTCACTGAGAATTGAAATTGACTAATAAAAACACATGAGTATAATGGTTTGAAAAATAAAAAAACAAACAAAAACACAATCAAAAATGAATAATTCTGTTAGGATTAAGAAAAGATTATTGCACACTGATGATTTGCGAATTAGAACGAGTTATGTATTTCGTAAGAAATGAAAATATAAGAACCGTTCGATAGCTTCGCGAAATTTATAAGAAACCGAATTAGCTGTACGAAACGTATGACTTTAGGCATTTATTGTTTTGTTTTTACTACAGTCTGTTTTGTTCTAGTGACGAGACGCTTACAACCCGAAAACCCAAGACAGACCTACGCATGACCCTTGGCTTTATCTTTTCGTTTTCATCTTTTTTTCTCCCATTGTGCGTTTTGTGGCTCTGTGTGTGTCTGTGTGCGTGTGCGTGTGTGTGGGTGAGGGCCTGCTTTGTTTTCAGTTGGAATACCCAAGGAACATATGAACCATTGGATTTGGGACATCGAGGAAGATCGTGTCAGAACCGGAACGCGACTGGTTATTCGCTCAACAGCTTTACTTTTTTTACATCGGACCGTAAGAATGAAAACGTATTTTAACATTTTTTTTTTTAATTGGTCAATTGGATGCTTTTTTCTTAGAGCTAAATAATTGAAATTCAATATTCTTGGCAACGTCGAAAAAAAATCAACTGTTTTCGGTGAAATCGAGCCAAGAATATGGATTTTCAGTCGGTCATACAAATTATTCGCTTGAATTGTTTTCTATGGCTGTGTTATATTTTTTTTGTACTCGAAAAATTATCCAATACATTTTATTGTCAATAATCGTCATTGTAAATCATTCGATTTTTTCCCCGCAACAGATATTTGTTTGACCATGAACACGTTACATGGCAAACAGCGAAATGACTAGAAAATCATTGAGAAGGAGGCTTTACGTCGTCTTTCTGACGACTTTCGTCGACAAGAGATGAGAAAGAACGTTTTGCAAACCTCTTACTGTACTCTGCGCTGTCTGAGAGAGCAAATCTTATTGTGTACATAAAGTTTCATTCTTTCACTTTCTTTTTAACACCAAATTAACTTGGCTAATCACTGAAGCATTACCCTGATAACGAAAAACCTTGCTTGACGCTTGTCAACCGAAAAAATACTTTTCACGTTTAAAATCCTTGCAACAAAAATCTCACAACATCTTTGTCAATGTTCTCAAGAATGCAGAAAATACTTGAACACAATGAAATCGTACTGGCATGAATTTTGTTGGCGATGAGCTCGTAGAAAAATTCGAACCATCACGACCAATTTTCTTTTAATTGAAAATGTGTTCACTGTGTTTGCCTTGCTTTTGTGTCTGGACAATTTTTTTTTTTTGTACTGACAAAGGACAATATTATTATTTATCGTTGACACGTGACAAAATTAAAGGTTTATTATTGTGACACGAAACTACCTAAAGGACTTGATGAGGTAGCGTTAGAATTAGGTTAGCAACTGTGTTCAAAAAAACACACGAATTGGTTGAAAAAAATCAACAATATGAAACTAGCGTGAAAAGAATTAAAAAGCTAGAGAATTTGAGTTTTGGCTACATGTCAAAATCGGGTTTTCTCAACTTTCTCTTATTTTTCACGCCGTTTTATAATATGGATGCAGGATGATGAGATGGAGAGAAAGAAAAATTATTGCTAAAATTTAGGTTGAGCACCCTGTAATTGCTCTGTGTATTGCATTTCTGAGCGTGCGTCAGATTGACGACACGTCGCCGGAACAATCTCATGACTATATTTTACATTTGTAGATATGAAAAATTTAGACAGGACACCGAAAGACATTCAGAGCACAGAAGCCACAAACATACTGGGTAAGCATCAGTTTTTAATTGACCATGATTTATAATAAAAATTCAGAAATTATTGGAAAAAAGATTTAATTTATAATAATCGTTCAGTTTATTAAAACGACATCCCAACTTTGTATCTGATTCAGTGAACAAATTTTGCGACGTTTCTCGACTTTTTTTACTTCGACATATTATTTACACAAGAAAAAAAAATTTCGATTCCTTTTTTTTCAAGTATTCTTGATTTAAAAAACTTTGAATTTCAATGGATCTTCTGATTTTGATCAACAGCGAATCCGATCGCGGTCGGAGCAGAGAACACAAAGCTAGACACGAAATTGATGACACTCGTTGCGGTCGGAGCAGTGAACACAAAGCTAGGCACGAAATTGATGAAACTCGTCGCGGTCGTTCTTCCGGAAGGTCTAGTCACGATACTAGTCGCGATCATAGAGATCGTCGGAATCGTTCGCATTCTGGTGGTGAGCGAGAATCACGCAGAGGCGAGAATCGAAGCAGGTAATGAAAAATAATCTTAAAGACTCGAATATTGTAAAATACTGCTGAGGAAGAAAATTAAATTTCTCGATTTTTTCTCTTGCGTTGAATCATCCGTGGAAAGATTCTTCTGAATCTTTTTAACAAGCAGCGAAGTTTCCAGGGTAACAAAAGCTTAAAGATCATAATAACGTGCTTATCGTGTTTATAGATCGAGCAGAGATTTGATTTCTCACCGAGATCATCGTGGCAGTTCGCGCGACGGTTCTCGCGATAGACGGAATCGCGATGATCAATCGAGAGATAGAAGGATGCCAATGCCTTATCCTTATGGGGATGCTATGCCAGTTCCCTTGTACTACGAGGTCAGTACCGAGAAAAATCGTTTCCCTAAAGCCTCATTTTTATAGTATTGACGATTAAAGCAAAAGAAAATATTAACGAATTAAATATTTTCAGTTAATAAGCAAATTTAAAAATTTCGTATTTTTTTTTTTTACAGACTTTTCATCCAATGCCCAGAATGATCGGTCCAATGATGCCCATGGCCGGACAAATGCCTATGGCTCGAGGTGGAATGCGACCGATGATGGCTCCCATGCGTCCACCGTATCCACCAAGATTCTTTTCACCAGAAATGTACAGACAAGCTCCGCATCCAAATCCACGTAAGTAACAATTTCTTCGATCAATTTATCAATTCGAAAAAGGATCGCATCGTTTTGCGCTTGTCAAAGCAATTTCTATCGTGTCAAGCCACTGTCGCGTCGTTAGATTTTTTGAAATATTAGAATGAACATCGCCACGAATTCAATGAGTTTTTTCTTAAATTTTTTAATCCATGCAACGCGAAAATGCCGAGAAGTCAAAGCATTAGAAAAATTTGAAAAGATTCTACGTGAAAATCGTCCGCTGGTCGAAAAGCAATTTTCTTAAAAAGTTAAAAAGTCTTAAAAATAATCCTCTTGATATTTCGCAACGTGAAGACGAAAATTGTAATTATATTTCGAGTTTTCCTCGAACGTACGATATAAACTTGAGCAACTGTCGTTTCAGGCTTCGCTCGAATGTTCTGAGGAATCAAGCTGCCAATGATCCTGAGGAAACGACGTACCGAACCTGACTAGAGAAACGCCTTAATTGAAAAAAGTTTTATTACATTTTAAGAGCCCTGTAAATAATATTTTTTAAAGTCGAGATCTTGCCCATTTTAAAATGTTTTATACTTTTCGTCTCAAAGAACTGACGTTACCAAAATTTCTAAATCATTAATTGTGCATGTATATACGCAAAGATGTTGGAGCATGCGGCGTTGAGCGAAATACGTCATTGTCAGCGTGGGCTTTGCGAGAAAAAAAACAATAATTGTGATAAAGATCGATGTTCGTCGATTCGATTTACAGTACGCTGTAAAGTAGATAATAAGTTTGAATTCTCGATGTGTTAACTTCTTTTTACTTATTCTATTGAAGCATGTGAATGAAACTGAACTACTGGAAAATTAAAAAAAAAAGTATCAAAAATATTAAACGAGGTTTTGACATTATTGGGGCGAACCTTGTTCCTCGAACGATATTTTATAAAAATGATCCAACTTGAAGAGTTCGGTGTTAGTAATTTTCCAGACGTTTCTGTTACTTTCGTCGATTTTTGTTATTTCAACTTGAGATTGTCACTAGGCATCGTAAAATTATAAAAAATATTAAAACCGACGTCGTTAACGGCTCATGTCCTTAAGCCCCAGTGACACACTGCTCTGTGAGTGCGAGAGAGAAGTTTTCTCGATTCCAAGTTTCCCCTTGCGAAGAATACATGTTTAAGAAGGAAGAAAAGGATTAGTTTCGTCTTTGTTGAACGACGACCGCGGCGATCCTTTCACTCGGTCTCAATAATGACTTTTCAAAGTTTGTACAAAATTCCCCGAGAATTTCGTTAATTGAGCTATTGTGTATGACGTGCTACGTTTATATTCGCGCGGTCCCAACACACTCAGGTATAGTCATTGTTCAACGTAAATGGACTCGGATCCGTTTGAAAGGGATCCAAAGGGTTTCCAGGGGTTGCGCTCAAATAGCCCTTGGAAACCAGGTCACTTTTCGAGCAGCTTTCAAGGAAAAACTTCAACCTAGAAAAACGTACTCGGTAAGTTTTTCGTAGAGAATTTCATGCTCTAGACAATTATTCCTGTGCGTTTTTGCTTTACGTCTAACCATTTTTGCAGCGTGCGCTGCAGACGAATTAAGAAAAAAAAGTAATTAAGAAGACATTAGCGAAGAGTCTAATTAAAAAATTTTGTCGATCCTTTCGGCATAAGAATTTCTCTTTGAAGTGATGGGGATAAAAAAATTGGCAGCAGGACATTCCGTAAATCGTCTTCACCCAATCGATTCAATCCGTCCGCGATTATTCGAAACGTGAAAAAAAAAAAATGGTCGGAAATAGAAAACTTTCGACCGAAATAACTCTGGTTCGTAACTTAAAGTCTCAAAGTAAAAAAAAACGAATTGCATCAAAATGTTTAGTGTCGAGATTCGAGGATTACTCTGCAAAAAAATGACAAAAAATTAATCGCATTCCTGAGCTAGTTTTTTCGACTTTTCATTGATTCTGAACGAAAATAGTTTACAAAAACAACTTTTTCGAAAGTTCAAGATGAAATCCGTTGACTGTTTGTTGGGGAACAAGCCTCGAGTGACTTGAGCGTAACGTCCGTTTCGATAGACTTCGCAGAAGGTCGATATTTGTTTTTTCTCTCACATTCTTCTGTTTTATCGAAAACGATTATGCGATTGATTGTTCTGCCACGATATGCAGTGAACTTGTAAAGACCACACCGCCAGCACGTGTTCGCATCGTCATTTTAACGATATTCTTGATGGATAACGGAAAGAAATTTTTTATGAGATTGGAAGAAAAATGACTTTATAATTACACGAAGAGAAAAAAATTGACAACATTCATTAAAAATCAATTAATAATCGTGCACTTTTTATGAGTTTTCACAAGGTCTTCGCTGTTTATGAGAATACGTCGATTTTGTGACGTAGCGTGTCCGAAAATCGATATTTCTATAGAGAGATTCAAGAAATCCGAACACGTTCGTGTCCATTGATCGGTCTCCATCGCAGTTTTTTGTACAGAAATTATTTAAATCGAGGCAAAAATACGAAATATTTTTTCAGAGGAGACCAGGTCGTGTGAACCCGGAACTTTAATAGAGATTCCGAGGAAAAAAGTATCAAGCAACGAAAATCTACGAAAGAATGTAGGCCGCGTTTGAAAAGAGAGAAAAAAATACATCAGGGCGGAGGACGAGAATTCTCAGTGTGTTTCATAGGGATTGGATGGTTGTGGGCTCGTGAAAAGCCAAGAGGAACGTGAGAGTCTCGATGAGATATAAAACATCAGCCAGTATCGTCTCGACGCTCCTCGGTGCGTTCCACAGCCTCTCGCATCCATTACACACTTATTTTTTTTCTTCCTCTGTTTCGATCCCATTCGGATTATTCTCTATCGTTCTTACTCGGACGAAGTCTCCCCTCAATAACGATTATTTGATCGTTGAAGAAGCACATTCAATTTTCATCAATTGGATATTGTGGGTGCGTCCGAGCAGTGGGTTCTCATCGTTTTGTATTAGACGAACGAAAAAAGCGGCCGTTGACCCGCCCCACGTGCGCGACAGACGAGGTACGACGAACCGGCGTAGAAAAATGTCGGCAGTGGTGGGGGTAAAAAAAGTTTAGAAGGCAGTTCGGAAACGCGGATAAATCGAGTTTTCAATACTTCCGAACCCTCGCCACTGTGAAAAATTTCGATCTTATTTGTATGGATAACGATTTTTTTTGATAATTTTATCGGGTCATTTTCGCAAGACCGTGTATCTTGCCATTCGAACGGTAGATTTTCGGGAATTTTTGAATTTTCGGAAGATTCAGAATCGAATAGTTAAACGACAAATTTTTTTTATCCGCTGTACGAGGCAGAAAAACGACGAAAACAAACAACCTAACCCAAAAATCCTTCTACGCGACCACGGAAAATTAATAATTCTTCCCGCGCAAACTCATCGAGGTCACGTTAGTTTTTGGTCCTATTCGCGTACAGAAACAACTAATAGAACGAGCGATCGGGAATTGCTGTTGAAAAACATTGAAAAGAATGCATTCGTTGCATGTCACGCGGTCTCTCCTGTTTGTTTGTTTGTTTTTTTTTCGCCGCAGTGACGCTATATAGAACGGACAAAGCGAACACTTACTCGCATAATCGTGCGAGCTTCGCGGCCACGGTGCATTTGTAACCGGGGCGCCATATAGCAATTTACTCGTCGAACATTTCACGCTGTGTCCTCGTACCGGTAACACAGACATTTCACTCAACAGTTTTGTGCGCGTTGGCTCTAAAAACACATCGAAAGATTTGCTAGAACAAAGAGTTACACGAAAACTCGTGATTTTCTCCTTTCACTCAAGTTTTTCAGTTTTTTTTTTTTTTCACGTTGGCACTAAAAGCATAACTATCCATGCATAACAAACACGACAATCGCGTTTTTAGATTCGTTTTCGTGGTAAAAATGTCTTTGAGAATTTGAGCGAAGCGTCCGTGTAACGAACGATACGAAAACGGTGGAAAAAACACGAAATGCTCGATATCGCGTTCTTCACCGTGCGTAACAGTCTTATCAATTTTCTTATCTGATGTCTATAGTGAAAAAAAACGACTGGGAAAAAAATGAATGATTATAAAAATAACTAAAATAACCTCGTTTTATTAGAGTGTCTCTCTCGCTCTCTACAAAGTGCGATAAGAAAGTTATCGTTTTTGCGAAGAGAAGTAAGATTTTTCGTGTTTATGGCATTTGAGATTGACAACCTTGTTGGAGCACGTTCTTTCGTCTTTCCGCGGTAAGTGTTTTCCTCAGCACTTTTTCTTTGCGTTGTTTAATCGCCATTTTTGACGATTCCATATCCACTTTGCGATGAGAGCTTCGGTTTCGTAACGCTTTCCACAACCTTGACATTCGTTGCCGATGACCTCAGGCATACGATTATATGCAGTCGATTAACATGTTTAGAAACATCCATGAATTAACCACGCGTCATCATACGTTCCCGACCCAATATGCTTCGAACTTTTTTATAAGCAAAACAGAACACGAAAAGCTACATTTTTGCTTTGCTTTTTCGATTGTTGCAGCGGAACGAAAAAGACTGATACACTTTTCGAAAATATAAGTAATCTCAATCAAACGGAATCATGTACGAAAATGCTCTCACGGAGTTCGAAGAGAGTGTCTCCTTCGACCTTGACGATCCGGACTTTGCGCCGTCATGTTCACTGAACTCCGTCAAGGACAATTTTCGCGATCGAGCTCACAGTATTAGCGGCAGAAGTGAGTGATTTATTTTCAACAAATCCATTGTTTTTTCGTTACTTTGTTTACGTCACGAGTTACATCACGAGGAACAAAATAATTATACGATTTAACGAGAGAAACGCCTTTTTCCTTGAGGCATCAAAAAAACATAAAATACGATTTTCACATCGTACGATCTTTCGTCGAGTGGGCAAATATTTTTCTGCATTTATTTATCAAACCGCCAATTGCATAACATAATTTTTTACGCTCGCCCCCGATCCTCATGACCTCGAATCGTTTCGAGGGCCACTCGTAAAAAATAAATTCTCTTTGTTTTTATTCTCGTCGTAAACTTCATTGGGCGAAAGTATTTACAGCCGTGAATACTTCCTACGCTCAATAACACTGTCGACGAAAAAGTTCCTGTCAAACAAGCATAACCACCAGGTTCCAAAGCATATGCATTACTTTTTTTATGCAATTGCATTCTCGTCACGAATTTTATTCAAAAAGTTATTCGCTACAATTTTCATTCAAATTCAAGTTAAATTTTAACTCTTAGAGGTCACATGGGGTCAAATTTATCCTAGCCCCTATCGATCGACGATACGTAATAGAAATTTTGAGAGAAAGGGTCTTATGACATCCTTTATCGACAGTTTGAACGTTCTAGAAGGGAGCCTGGTCGTTATTATTCGAAAGGGCGCGTTAATGCAGTTTTGGAAGCCGTAGGAAGCAGACGGTGTAAAACTTTGGGTATACTTTTCGAACGGTCGCTAATTTAACAAGTCCCACCTGAACGCATGCTATTTCAGACTTATGAAACGATTTTTTTTATTTTATATTGCAAATTACAATTTCTGCATCATTTTTCGTAAAAAAAAAACGTCATTTTCGCAGAATTTTTTTTTTTTACATTTTTTTTATAATAAAAATTGCACGAATTAAATACAATCATCGTGGTCGTTATTCAAGGATTCAAAATACATTGCAGTATTTTTATTTTATTTTTTTTTTTACGATTTTTTAACTATTTATCGGTTTTCAAAGTGAGTGCGGGCGTTGATGACTATGACTATTACGTCACAATGTGGAGGTGTGACTATTAAGGGTTAATTAAATTCAAGTCAAATTTTAATCAAATTTAAATGAAATTTTAATGGATACTGGAAAAAATGGTCTGTAAACATTCGAATTACTTGGTCAACGAAAATCATTTCAATTATCAAAATGAATGGCCGGTAAATGTTGAATTTTCCCAAAACTTGAATAGCAAGTTCAAGACATTAATTACACGAATGGACCAACGGACAGGATTCATAATGCAGCACTCCTCACTAACGTAAAAAAATATTAATAACTTTCGAAGCGTTTACGTTATCATTCGAAAAAGTCTCGTGGCACGAATGCTCCCACGTCATTCCGGCTCAAGTCAAATTCCCTTAATGAATTAATATCTCTTGAAAAAAAATTATCGAAAACGAAAACAAAGAGGCAATCGAATTATCGTTTCAGTGTCAAAACCGTCGTTTGGGACACTCTAAATACTCATTCGGGCTTTGGCTCATTTTCGCAAACGTCAGTCTAATTTTTTTGGCCCATTAGAGCCCGAGAGGCAAATCGAGTCTCCCTGGAATTTTCCGATTCACTAATCACCGACAGATTAGTTCTTCGCATTATCCAAACACAACACTTCCGAGGTGAAGGTTGTTGAGGATAATAAAATACTCCCGACAATTAGGCTCCGAGTTGTTGGACTAGAGAGAGAGACGGAGAGAGTGCACTGGAGGGTTTGACGAACTAACGAACCCATTCGCACTTTTATTACTAACAACTTGAATCCACACAGGCCTTCCCAAACGTTTATTGCACTATGTAGAAAAACATAAGTCTTTCGTTATTTAGAAAGTAATTAGCACGTCTCGCTACAAAAATTGTCGACGACAATGAACAGGACAAGGAAAATGTGATTGAAATTTTTCAAAGGCTGCACTTTCGCACAACGTCACTAATTGAATTTCAACGATTAACACAAAATCTGATTCGAAACGAAACGAACAAAATTGAAGAAAAAAACTTGGGTTCACGATTTTTCGTCGAACCGAACGAGATTTTGGTGAATGAGTAAATTGTTGACTCTGTGTCGATTTACAGTTATATTCGAACTCGCGTCAGCTGTATTTACAGTGATAGAGAGTCGTGTGACGAGATCTGAAAATTCTGCTCTAATGCCCTTGCTAATTGTTGTCGACAATGATGTAGCAGAACGTTTTTCTTATTAAGCTCGTAAATCAAACATTTGAGTGACGTCGTCGAGTTGAAGTTGAGAAATCATTTTTTTCTTCCATCGATCATCCTTTCCTCATCGTCGACGATTTCTTCGTAATTTACGCCCATACCTGATCGTAGAACTCCGAGCGCACGAGAAGCCAGCAGCTATCAGCAACGTTATCGTGTCGTGTTCGGCGTCGAATTTCTTTTGCGCCAGCTTGGCGCCACCGACATGAATTACGGAGGTGAACACGTGGGCAAAAATATATATTTTCTTGCCTCGTGTCCCAAACAGACAGTCAGCAAAAAAAACTGAAAATTTTGGTATTTCTTCAACATTTTTCTCAACACGAGCATATCGTATTGGCGCGTGTATTCCATTACCGCAGTCGCGAACACGTGATCAGCGTTTTTTGGCGCTCGTTAGCAGAAAAATTCGTTGGACAATCGGAGGCGAAGAAATTGGAAAATTTCAGATTCTCGGCAGACTTTTCTGCAAACTTCCTTTTCCGTTCCATTATTTCTGTCTCGTGGATGGTAAAAAATACTTTGGCAAACTCGGCGAACTCAGTCGCTGCTGTTTTTTTTTTTTTTTTTCTCAGTCACGGCGGAACGAACAATCGCTTGCAAATGTTTATTTAATTTTTTGGTTTTCCATCCGAAAGACAGCATGACTCGCAAATTGTCTCAGTCTTCTCGGTTAAATGGTTCTCGCTGACCGCGAGAAAAGAGGCTCAACGTTATAGTGATCTCACACACGGAATTCCATTACCATAGCTCGTCTCATTATCTCGTCTAGACGAGGATTCGAATCCGAGTCACCAAACGAGACGACAGACGTATAGAGTCGTAGAGATTCGAGTTAGCCTTTTCGAATTACTTTCACACGCGCTGCAGTATCGTATGAACGATGTTTATTTCGGTAATGTGCTTGGCACTGAATGATCGTGCGTTTTCCACGAGAAAAGAGCTCTCTCGATGCACGTGATCCTCGTAGCTCGTGGTCTTTGTTTTGACTACAAAGACGAGCGACTATCAAATGTAGAGGCTGCGAAAAAATCGATCCTTGCAAAGATTCGAATCAGAAGCTCCAAATGCTTGGGCCTGAGGACAGAAAACCAGGGAAGTAACGAATTTTATTGATTCGCAAGGACGTTGTATGGCGACGGTCGAATCAAAATTGTTGTTTTTAGGTTTTCTTACGTAAAAAACGGTTTGCGAGTCTAAGTTCATTGAAAAAAGTTGTTACAAATTGGCTAAAGAACAACATACTCTAAATCCAAGATTGTCCGAGGCAATCTGTATTTTTTATGTAATAAACAAAATTTCGACAAAATTTTACGATCGATTTTTTTGAAAAATTGAATAAATCTTCTTCGATGTTACATAAAAGTGTATGCAAAGTTTTGAGAGGCTTCACCATTTAGAAATCGAAATATTTAATGTTGAAAATTGCAACTTTTAACACACGCTCTTTTGAGAAACTACTGAAAATTGTGATTTTTATAAATAAATATCTCGACTTCTACATGGCGAAACCTCTTGAAATTGGGCGAGCTATCACTTTTCTCTTTGTGTGGTACAAATTTAAAGGAATTCTATCGATAGAAAATTTCGCATACAACGTCCTTAATTAATTAGGAACCTTCAGACTCGATTTTTTCTGTTAACATAGCCACTGCGCTGTCTTTTGAATGATAAACATTAATTTTCTCACGATCTGTACATCGTTCGGCTGTTTATTTATTCAGAGTCCGATGAGTAATGAAAAAAGCACGAAAAGTTTAGCAAGTTATTGGAAAGAGAGAAAGAGCGGGAGGAATAAAGAAAACTTGTGTCTTCGACGGGCCACACGCGTGAGCATGTTGACGATTAGGTCGTTGGATCCGTATCACAGCCATGCGCGATAACGATTTTATAATCAACCGCAGACACAATTGGATACGGGCCTATCCGCTTACTTTCCCGGTAAAAAACGGATACTCGGCGCGTGTAAACTTAACGTCATCAAACCTTGGTTTCTGACTTCCCGGTTGCTCGTACAGTTGGTGTATATTTTCGTATACACGTGCAGGCTAGTTCACCAAGGATCTTTAGTGTCCTTTGCACTTCCATTTGATTTTGAACTGCTTTTTTGTGGATACGAAAGCCAATGAGATCTTTGCCTTATTTTTTTGATCGTGAAATCGTATTTTTGGACTACGAAGTTATTGCTCAATTTCAATTGGCGTCGCGATATATTTCCTCGCAACGTTTTATCGTCATCAAGAATTATCGCATATTTTTTGACTTATTTGCGTATAAAGTTAGTGAATGATGAAAGTCCGAAGAAACATTTGTCGTAAGCTCTTCCCTGACATTTCATAATTTTCCATAAAAACAAGGGGGACCTCCGAGTGGGCAGAGGGAAGAGAACAAAGGTTATCACGAACCCCTGCAGACAGCGAAACGACGCTGGTCTTTGAACTTAAGACCCGCGAGGGTATCGCAAACACGTGAACAACAAAAGCGACCGCGCGAATGAGCCCTCGTTGTCTTCCTGATGCAATCCACTTTATTCTCGATCGTTCCTTCACAATTATCACTTGATCCAGTTTGAAAATTATACGATGGAACATTTCGAAGAAAGAGATGAAGATTTAAACGAAAAATTCGTGCGCTCGAATATCTTTTTGAACTTTGCCATCTCTTGGCATTTTTTTTCAAGAATTCTCAATCTTTTATCTTGCATTCGTAACGCTTCTCTTTCGCACTCAATGTCAAGTACGCACGTGTCAAGAAACTGGCTCGTTAGCAACGATCGCTTCATGGATGCAAACGGCCTGACACAAGGTCGCGATAACGCGGTCACGGCGGAATTAAAGAAACGAAGAAAAAAAGAAAACGAAACAATGACGAATCAGAAATTACGACCTTCCACGCAAATCTCACGCGTTTTGTCTTTGTTGCGTTTCTTCCTTCCAAAGTTTCTTGCTCTGTCCACTCGATCCCATGATTCGTTGCCACCGATATCGCTCGACCAAGCCTTTTCAACTATTTCTGTCCAAGATATGTCTTCGCAAGGACGAAGCGAGACTTCCGTTACGCATATATATTGCAAATTCTCGATTATCTATTCGAGAATAAAACAACTACGTACTTGACAATTCGATTGAAAACTGTGACCACCAGAAATTCTTTTTTTTTCGTATTTCTCTCTCGCTGCAGTTTTTTTCAGCGATAAGAATTTTCGATCGAAAATTTCCATAGATCCTTGATGTTTCTCGTAGCTTCCAGGGCACAACGATTTCTTACTATCGTAACTGTTATTTGGGCACACCATGAAGCGAAGACCTCGCAAAGGTCACGACCCCAAATTGAATACAAAACTGAACAGCGATCAGCTCTCGTGCTCGTAATCGATGCGAGTGTTCACGTGAATCCCACGTGAATTAATAGTTGTCGTCCTCTCCCGTTAAGATCGCAAGTTCAATTCGATTCATCAGCCAACGACACGGGAAGCGATCCCTCGCGCGATGCATCGTTTTTCTTTTATCAATTTTATTACTTTCGTCTCGATCGTTCTCGCGATGCAAATAAATCTTGTTGAGCATTTCTGTACGCGTGACAACGAACTGGCTTGTCTGGAGAATCAGTTTTTTCACGAATTCAGTTCCCACTTACTTTTCACTCACGGTTTGCCGAGACATTCAAAGAAATAAAAAAAAAAAAAATCACTTTTCTCTCAAATTCCGCGTGTGAAATTTCCAATCGTTTTCGAAAGTCGTACACTACGTACGCCTCGTGAAAAGTTTTTCGAAACTCTTGGAACCTCGCTCAGATTCGATTGCATGCGTTGGCCAAAGATTCCATCGGGGTTTAGACTTCAAGCTCGTCGTGGGTACAGTCGTGACAAAAGTCCCGATCAAAACATTCGCGCATCGCTCAGACAACGGTTTCTCAACAATTTCGAGTGGAACGAGTCTTAAGTTTTTTTCCGACATTAGAACGAGCGCCTTGGTACCAAAATTTCGACTTCCTTTCCCTGCTCTCTTTCGTGCAGAGGAAATTTGGTGATGAAGCTGAAGTTCGCAACGTTGAAATCCAACGAAAAATATTAATTTTTATTGACCATTTGTTTAATTTTTAAAATCATCCAAATTTTTCGAGCGAATATATACTTTTTGGTTCGCGAAAATCGATCCTTTTTACATTCGTAATTACATTCTGCATTTGAATAATAATCTTCGCCACAGAAAAAATAAAATTTCGTTGCATTCCAACGATACAAACTTCAACGTCATATTTGGTGCAGCCCTGCAGTCTTCGTATTTGTAGGAAAAGCTCGTAGGATCGTTAAGCCCATACCTTAATAAGGTCCCTTAATGAGTTCGGCTGAATGCGCCGCCGAAGGATGAATTTTAATTATTTTGGGATCGAGCCTGGAAAATAGCAATATCGTCGTAGATTTTCCATCATTCTGCGGGGAGAAAAATATCAATAGGAATCGAACTATAATGATTATTAAAATGAGCATCGAATCCTGAAACCATCCGGTTTTAATTTCTACGTCGCAATAAAGAAGTGAGAACTACGTCAATGGAGCGTGTCGATCTTATCAATTTGCTCTTGGATGATGCTCGTTTGCCTTCGAAAATGCACATTATTTGTATTTTTACGACGACTTGGAGTATTTTTTTCTCAAAGTCTCACGGCGTACAACGCGAACGGTTAATAACATCGTGACTATTTGGTCAAGTTATCGTCGCCTATCGTGACAGTTGTCAATTTCCATAATTTTGCTTTATTTTTATCCAGTGCCATTTTCGCAGCTCTTTTTATAGATTTTTCATCGGATTTTGCTAGAAAAATGACGAGCTTGAAGAATTATGGTCGATGGCCTTGATAAACAGTGAGAATATTGATCGAATTTTTGTAACGTTCGATATGCCGAGCTTTTTTTTTCAAATTTTAAAGAAAAAAGTTCATTGTTTATTTCGTCGAGGATAAAATTACGTATTTTCCAACGTGAAAACAAACTCAAGTTCCGTCCTGATGTTTCCCAACTCATAACGTAATTATCGGTGCTCGTATCGCGATCATTATTTCCTTGTTCCTTTCGAATTAGGGAAAAAATCAGTGACGCGCTGTTTCTTCAGAGAAAATTTTTTCTAGCCCAACTCAAAACCACGGATCAGGAATCCTCCTCCATACAATTTTCAAAAACAAATAGTGGCTCGAAAGGTTTCAACTTTTCACAGAGCTACGAACAGTCGTTACAAAAGTGCAGGAAATAAAACGTTGTGGCAGTAAATCGATCAAGCACTTTTGTCTCTCGTGACGATGCAATAATCGCTCCTGAATTGCTGGGGAATACCCCAGGAATGGAATAAAGAGAAAAAAAAACATAACAAATACACGTCTGAACGATAACAATACAAAAAATTTCGTAGATCGTGACAACGATCGAAAACGAAGAGAATGTCGCGATAAAACAAATATAAATCGAAAGATAATAAAATGTTGAGCTTCCTTGTTTCATACATTTCCATGTTTCAGAGTCGTCATCATCAATCATTTCGTGACATTATTTTTCAATCGTGCAAAAATCTTGGCCGAGGTGATTTCCTTTTTTTTTTAATTCCCGATGAAACTTTAGCATTCAAAAAAAATGAAATAACAATTCTAACAAATAAGAGCAGCAGCACGAGAACAATAAACGAATTTCGTCCAAATCGAAATTCTCAAAATAAGGCAAAGATGCTTCTGTTTCAGAAACAGAATGTCATCATTGCTTTTCATAGTTTGACGAACCGATGCAAAAATAAAAATTTGTTTCATTAAACTTTCGATGGATGAGTCGGTAATTACGAAAATCCACGGAATCCGCACGAGGGTGACATAATCATTGGAATATTTCCATTGCACCTCGCAATTTTGATTATCCATGAAACATGAAACACGAGAGTCAGGCATGACTCTCGTGACTTTATATTTCGATTTATCTCGTTTTTTTTTTAATACTATCGACTCGCTCCCTCATTCGATAGTCCAATCCGCGTGATGTTTCTTTTTTTCTTGTCACGTGCTCAATACAAAATATATACGGAGACTAATTCTCTCTCGAAGATAATCTTTCCGGCTCCGTTTGAACTCGATGATAAAAGGTCCGGAAAAAAAAGTCTCAAGTTCATTACCGCATGACGTTGAAGTTTGCATCGTTGGAATGCAACGAAATTCTATTTTTTCTGTGACTAAGCTTATTATTCAAAAGCAAAATGTAATTACGAATGTAAAACGATCGATTTTTGCAACCTAAAAAGTATATCCGCTCGAAAAATTTGGGTGATTTTGAAAATTAAACAAATCGTCAGAAAAATAAATATTTTTCGTTGGATTCCAACGTTGCGAACTTCAGCTTCGTATTGGCACGTTCTTTGATCGAAACTCACCTCCTCATGCCACATTCGCGTTTTTCACAACGTGAAGTTACAAAATTCGAAAAAGTCCTGCTCATAGTTGAATTTCTCATTATTCTGATTTTTTACATAATATTGACATAATCGATATCGATTTTCGAAACATCTGAACCGAGATGAATCGTTGAGCCTCCGATCACGGAACGACGGCTTGCAGGCTCTTGATTCCTGGACATAATTAGTCCAATTTTAATCAACCTCGGGCCATCTAGTTCGAGGCACTACAAGAATTTTTCTTGGCCACTTTTTTCACGTTTATTTCGTGAAATATCGATCGTAGAGTGAATTTATTTTTAATGTATATTTTTTCGGTGCGTGCTTCGGAGGCTTCTGAGCTCGACAGAGAACTCGAGAGGTTATTGGCTGCAAGTTTAGAGGAATGCAGACGGCAAGGGAACGACAAAAAAATTATCTCGATGGATCGCTGCGTAGCAAAGTCCCTTTTTTTGTCGGTTCCTTGCACGAAACTACCGTTTAAGTTTTAGGTGCCTCCGTCAAGTAGCTTTCCAAGCGCGAACACTTTTTTGTGATGGATTTCGAAAAGCAACGCGATAGAAAATTTATTCGCGTTAACGCATTTCGTAGAGTCCACGAAGTTTCCTCTGCTCATTGACAATCGAAATCGAGTCAATTTTTTCAACGACGAAAACTTGAGACGAGAATAAAAATAAAAATATAATAACTACGTAATAAAATCGGCCGTTTAAGTGACAAAAATTGTCGCGTTGTTAATTGGAATGAGTGAGGAGCAGAAAAATGAGGACACGCAAATTTCGATTGTGATACAAATTCATGAGTTTACATTAACGTGTGCGTACACGAAACGTTGTCGAATGTCAATGGATCACGAAGTTTGAACCTTGATCGTAACCCGGACAAAATTTTCTATTCGACTTCGTGCAGTGTGCTGGTGAAGAAAAGGAAAAAAAAATCGTCCACCATTAATCGAGATATTGGGATAATTAATGAATTTGGAACACATGGAAATTTATTAAATTTCATTTTGCTCATAAAAATTAAGCCTTACTTCATCACGTGAATTCGAAACATTTTTATATTCGAAAACGAGGATCGTTGTTTGTATTGCAATAAAAAAAATTTCACGTATTTGAGAGGGGAATTTTCTCGATAAAATTAGACTCTGACGAATCGAATTAAATTTGTTGTTGTTAACTTTATTGTTGAAATAGCAAAAAGATGCTGGCCAGTATTTGGTGAATCCCATGACCACGAGTACATTTCGTAATATTTCTTCTCACCAATAATGGAGAGTACTCTCCCATATCCTCTTTCTCAATCAATAGGAAATTCAGCGATGAGAGCGAGAGAGAAAAATTGTGCAAAGGTGATTTAATGAGTTCAGGGAATTCTTCGCGACGCTCATTCAACGCGAATTAACATATTCACACACAAGCCTACCAAGAAATTCTAAAAACTTCCACAGTCCACTTCCCCGACTCATTTACGTAGTTGTAAATAAGTTTTTGTTTATATTTCGTTACCGCATCACTATAAACTTGAGTTTCAAGTCGTTGAAGATAAACATGAATTAAGGAAGTTACCATCACGACAGATTTAGTTGACTTTCGAAAGAACTATTCAGACTCGAAGAAAATAAAAACAAAAAATTAATAGCGAGCTACAAAAATTGCAAAAAAAAAAAATTAAGCACATGCGATAACAAAAATTATTGGAAGCATTTTTACCTTCATCGTCGGCCCCATAATTGCTCGACTTTTTTTTCAGTTCACGGATTAATTTTTATAATTCGCTGGGAAAGAATCGTGTGTGTGAATTTGTTGAATAAATAAAACAAGAACTTCAAGGTCTTACGGTCGATCGGGACGATAAAGGAATTCGTGATACGCGACACGTTTATCCTCGGCAAGGTCCTTGCATTATTTTCCTTCCGAATGAATCGATCGTTCCCTCTAGCCTTGGACAATCTTGGTACACAATTCATACCTCCAGTCGTTACTTTATTCACGTCTATAAATCGATCGACCCCACGTCCCAAAGGCTAAACTTTGCACCACGTTCGAACAGTCCGATACTCTTAGTTTTTACTCTCAATGGCATATCAGCGATTCGAATATATTCAGATTTTCATGGAACCTGCGAACTTCAAGCGACTGAAGAAAAAAAAACGCTTCCGGGGTTTTACGAACTCACACCATCGCGTCACTCTTTTTTCACTTTATTCACTTCCATACTCTCGTGAGGCTCCCCAAAAAATTACCTACCATCACAACACCAAGCAAATAGCGGCCGAGCGGTCACCCAACCGAATATTGACCTCTCGCGCCCATCGCAGTTGCCAAACAGTTTCTAAATTTCAATTGGCAGCGTTTTTTTTTATTTGCATTTGAATTATATAAATTCGACAATTTTTCTAGAAAGAGGAAGTACAGACTCATACACAATATTTTACAAAATTTGCAAAAATTAGAGCGGTTGGACGATTTTTCAAAAAACTCGGATCTTCGTCAAATTCGAAATCCCATAAAATTTAAACCGTTCAACCGATATTTCCCAAATTCAATACCAACCTTCCTATTATGATACTCTATTTATAAAAAAAAAAAAAATAACAATAAATCTTGAAATTTGGAGAAGTTAGAGCATCGACACCCTTTTTTTGAAAATTTCAAAATGCCTTAGGATTCATATTTTTCTAGCAATTCCGACAAAATTCTCAGAGAACGAAGAGCTTGTATAGATTAACGTCTGTGCAAAACGGGAGCCCTGTAGCTCAAACCGTTCTCGAGTTAGAAACGTTTGAATTTTACAGTGCCAGAACACACACACACACAAACATCCGGACATTTTTTCTAAATATGATTTTTCGATGTTCTGGGAAGTTTTGAGCACATTGACATTGAAAACTGGGAGATAAAAAAAAATTTCACCGTCACATAGCTTCGTCTATGAGGAAGCAAAACTCAGTATTTTCAGCGTTTGGTCAAACAGATCATTTTTCGGTGTGGCAACAATGTCCAGATACTCGAAATATTTGTCGATCATTCCGCACGTCTTCGGAAGAGTTAATTTTTATTTGTCAATTAATTAGCGTCTAGACGACTATGTTTCTCATGAAATACAGTCACTGCATGTGCATTCGGACATATGCACAACATGCAGTCAAGTATCTGGACACACAGTCGAGACTCATTGGTCGAATCGATTAAAAGCTCAGCTATATACACACGTAGAAAAATTTTCTTGTATGTATATCCGCGTTCGTTTCGATCTGTCGAGCTCGTGCCGGCTCGAGCCGGTTTGGATTTGCTTCAAGATTGGACGACCCGTGGTGATGAACGCGGATTGCGTTAACGATTGACATTCTTCATTTTTCTTTCGAATTCACACGGTCCTAGAAAAAGTTCCCACGATTGGAGAATTTCAAAATTGCTCACTATATCGGGGAATCAAAAAATATTAACAATCGCATCTGATGTATTAAAAAATCGAGAAAAGTTTTTTCACCATACTTTTCCGGAAAAAAGCACGTGATCAAAATCGCGCTCGAACTTTTATCACCTTGTGACGTTTCATCTCGACCTTGTGACGCGTTTGCTTACTTCTCATTATTACAGAATTAATCGATCGTTATAGCTAATTCGAATATCAACGGTAATGGGCAATCAATAATGACGTTCCAATGGACAGATTTGTGGAGATCGTAATCGAACGAAAAATTATCATGTAACGGAATTTATTTTTTACTGTTTTCGTAATTTTATCTCATCCGAATAAATAATTAGTGTTTGTAATTAGTGCATTGAATGAATTTTGTCGTCACAGTTTTTTTAGCCAATGAAACGAATGAGAAAAAAATCGATCGGTCAGAAAAACTTTTCAGTTACGATTTAAAAAAAAATAGAAATAAAATTTCTTACCGTTGCATGATTTTCGTTAACATTTAAAAATTCAAAATCCCAATCAGCTTTTTTATGTAATTTTGAAAAGTTGCGATTTATGTTCATATTTATCAGGCAAAAATATTTCATATTTGAATAGTATCAGATTTTTACGAAATTTGAATATATATTTAAAAAAAAAACACAATTGGCTTGCGGAGAAGTGAATGAATTACGAAAGTTTAACGGTCGTCGGGCTCTATAACAGTTGACGTGAGTTATAAATAGATTTCGCGTCTTTTTTCGAACATCATAAATAAGACATTGTCGCTGTTTGTCGCTGAGATCTGCGGAAGCGAGCTGAAAAAGAAAGTGAGAAGAGCGAGCAAAGTTTTATTCACTCGTCCAACCGGATAAACAAATTAAAATTGCAGATTGATTGAAAGGTAAATTGTAACAAATGGAAGAGGCCTTCGACCGAGTGTAGAATCAACAAAAATAACGAAAGACTCGAAAGCATTGATCCCGGGCTTTCCAAATCCGTGTCCTCGCCTCCTTTTGGCATTCAAGCAAGAGCAGCCTTGACAATACGATCTGGAGGCGAATGAAAGAAGCACATGAACGCTTTTTATTTACATTCGCAACTTAAAAATAGTAGTGACTGTAAAAATGTGTTTTTGACACCTTCGGAGGTAAACAGGAACCTGTAAAAAAAAGTAAACAATTCAAAGGTCATGTCCAGCACAAATAATTCGTTGGACAAACATCTCGACAGTACAATCTGAATGTACATGCGTGTCATTACACGTTTCGGAATGAACCGTTACACGTGGATATTCGTTCGAAATAACAGGAATAATACGTGGGCAAAGAGAGCACGTCTTGAGAACCACAGAAGTGCAATGTATGTGGGAGAAAAAATACGATGGCTGGACGTGATGTTTTTCAAAACATACGTCGACACTTATGTTCTTAGCTCGTGACGTTCCATGGCGTAATGAGCATGTATTGCATTCGTCTAGCAAATATATCTGTGGATACGAATAAACTAAAAACTAGAGCCACGTGTGATTTCTGTGTAACTCGAACCGCCTACAAGAGCGTTCCTACGCGTAGGCAGGCGTGACGTAAAGATCAAAATTGCAATTGTGAAGAAACGACAAAAATTTCGATCGTCTTTTTTTTATAAAAAATAACGTTTCGTTTTTTTTTTGACAAATTCATTGAATAGCCCGGACAAACGTTCTTCGTTATTGACGAGGATGAGAAGTTTGTACTGAACGATGAATCTCAAGGGACTCGTGAGAGCTCCTTGGGAAATAAATTCTTACGTGGCTCAACCTTCGGCCTCAAACTCGTGGTCCTGAATGCAAATTTTTTTTTCGCTCCATGGACACTCGTCATGCAAATAGAACGATGTAAAAAAATGAGGATATTCATCGTTCAGTCTCGGTCTAGGGTTCCGCGAATATCCATCAACGTCATCTCCGTTTGTTCGCTATTTGAAAAATGTTTTTTATCCAATGTGCAGGGAAAACAGTATTTCTTGCGCTTCGTGTTTACGTATGTCATCTTAATCGAGGTCGACAGCTGTTTCCATAGACTCCTTTTGGTGTACAAAGGAAGGAACTTTATTTTAAATCCATCCAAAGTTTCCAATTAATATTATCGTTATTATTGTTGTTATTCTTGTTATTATTTAATTTTGCATACGACGAGTGTGAACGTTTGACACTCAATCGAGTCGTGCAAAGCAGCGATTTGATCTGAAGACGATCTATCGGTTACGCGAGTGCGAGAAAAACGACCAAAAAGCAGAGAGACATTTGTCTTTAAAATTTTTGTTTTTGCGAGGAAAATGAACGTTACACCATCTTCTCGGACGATATTAGGAAAAAACAGGAATTTGCTGAGGCCACAACTGGGCAATCGCCTTAAATGACATTTTCCTTGACGTTTTTTTGTGTGGCAAGGCTTCGCACTGGAAACGAGAAATTTTAACTGTAAAAGCAGCCACGACACAGCGAAAGATCGATGACGATTTTAATCTCCTTGACAAAGAAAAAAATCAGCGATAACATCACGTTATCGTTTACATTTTTTTGCCCCTTCTCGTTTTCTCCGACGTAAATACTCTCGTTTACTTGTACAAAGTGGATACATGGATGATCCTCGGGTAATGGACCAATGCAATGTCCCACGCGGCTTCCTCGTCGTGCGCAAGTCTACGTACGCGAACGTGCTCGTAAGAGTCGCACGAAATGTTGACCAATTTAATTCTGCCACGTTTTTTTTCCTCGTCGACCTGTCGCCAACGATCATTGTACGTGGAGACACATTTCTCAGCTCGAGAACTCTTATCATTGACGCACTTTGCAAAGTAGTCACGAGGGGAGGGATGTTAAAAATAGACTTTTAGAGAAAGAGAATTGAAAAACATGAAAAAATGTATTTATTCGCGACGTTCTTCCTTTTGATTTTTCCTTCTCATATTCTTTCCTGCTTCGATATTCTTCTCTGTCAACTCAGCTGATCTCCGAATAAGTTTCTGTTTTTAGTTCAACGCGTTGAAAAATTATGGTGGAGCTTTGTTTTTACGAATATTTTATGAAAAACTGTTCGTCGTCAATGCACAGTAAAACACGGAGTTGGGAAAAGGTTATTGAAACAGTGACGCACTCGTGTCAACAACACACGATCGATAAACTAAAATAGGCTCTCGTATGAATAATATTTTGACGGTTACGATAACCGCCGCGAAACGTAAAGAATGAAGGGAAACTAATATTTACACATTTCTATCACAACTTTCGATATGAATTTTTTTTCCTCATCTACATATCTCCGAAGTAGATTAGTGACCCCCGGGGAATCTTCCGAACTAGGGAGCCGCGAGTTTGATTATTCTGTATATTAAAATAGATAAGGAAAGCGTAGATTACGAAAATTCATGGTTGCATTTATTATTCAAAAGCAATCCTAACTTGCAGCTGTGACGCAGTCGAAAAACTTGTTATAAAGCTGTGCTCGATAGTATGACGCGCTTTAGAGTCGAAGAGATATCCACAGAGAACATTTATTTCGTTCATCACAATTTATTTAACCAATAAAACGAAAGCGGATAAAAATCGATCGGTCAGCAAAATTTTTCAGTTACGATTAAATATGAAAAATGGCATTGGAATTTCTTGCAGTTCCAAACAATTAGAAAAACTTCACATCGACGATTTCACCTTTACATGATTTTCGGTAAATTTGAAAAACTCAAAATCCCTTTCGGCTTTAGACTAGCCACCAAGAACGTTTATTTCGTTCATTGCCGAAAATCGAGAGACGCTCAACGTTCGGCTGAGGGTTGCCCGGACTCGTCGAAATTGACCAAATTTTCGGGAATTTGAATGTCATTTTTATTTATTTTACGAAAATGAATACGAAAATAGTTTCTTGATTCTCGTAGGATTTTTTTTCTCATCCAGTATGGACGAAATTTTGAGCTAGACGTTGCTTATAATTGTTTTCACATTTTGTCATTTTGTCGTAAAGAAGCGTCACGCGTTGTACTAATGTTTAGAATTATTCTGACCATTTATATCTACGAAGCAATTAGTCGTCGAGGTTATGTGTGTTTTTCTGGGCGCACTTGGACTCTTTCCTGCAATAAAATCATCGATAAACTTTCATGACAACTGAAGTTCGGGAACGGTCGTAATGGAGCCATAAATTTCAATATTACTTTTTCCCGAGTAACCAGAACTTTTGAACTGGACGGTAAAAAGTCTTTGGAATGCACTGGCGTACGCAGCACTCGAGAGATGTGCGTCTGTCGGGCTGGCAAAGGTTTTACACACGTAAACGTCTTGGACAGAATTTCCTCCGCTCTTTATTTTTCGGAGACAAATGATAGTTTTTTCTTCGACCTTTTCAACGCGTATCCATCGTGGATTTTTCATCCAAACACCGTAATTTTCAACGACGACGCGGGCAAGACGCTAATCACGACCGTCAATGATCTGAACTTGGCCGCGGTCCGTGTTTCATTGTTTGCGCAGGCGCAGTGATCAGACGCTGGAAACGTTCCCGTTCGAGACGCGACAAAAGTTTCGTTCGA
The DNA here is from genome assembly GCA_963921915.1 of Hyposoter dolosus. Taxonomy (NCBI): domain Eukaryota; kingdom Metazoa; phylum Arthropoda; class Insecta; order Hymenoptera; family Ichneumonidae; genus Hyposoter; species Hyposoter dolosus. Next base: position 8,985,960 of record OY998135.1, on the reverse strand, counting down.
AGGATTTGCTGGCGTCACCGGAAGTGCGAAGACGTTAGCTACAAATTTGGAAAGCGAAAATTTTCCATACAGTTCCATGCACAATGAAAAAAATGGCAGCCTATTTTCGCCATTTTGTTGCGCGCAGACTATAACGTTTTTTCGTTGAGATCGACCAAGAGACGTGCGTGGAACATTTTCACTTTCGAAAATTCGAGGGACGTTCGGAATTGATGTTCTTTCGGAAGATTAATTCACTGTGTCCAGATATTACTGGTTCTCGATACTGAAACTGTTAAGAATTTCCGGTTAGCCAGAATCTTTATCTCTTTCTGTTTACTGCCTACTTGTCCATACGTTACGACGATACTGAGAACCCCTGAAGGTTTCCGCGGACGATTTCTAGTTGAAAAATCACACGGTCTTGTAATGTAAACACAAGACTGACCGTTACACGTGAAAACGTCTCGGCAATTCCCAATAGCTTTTCGGAAAAGATATTTCCTCCTTGCTGATCGACCCACGCGTATTTTCGCAGGCACGCGTCTCGTTCAAGTGCATGGACGCATATGTTTGCACTACGGTGATTTCCCCGATGAAAAAGACGAGTATGAATGTTTGTTCGATCCAATTAGAGAAAATCCACGAAATATTGATCGAACGAACGTAACTTTCGTACGAAGAAAACAATTTCATGCGAACTATGATAAAAGCGAATGAAGCAAGAGCTTGAGAACCACTGAATCGATGAAACTCGTAACCTCCCCATGGCTTTCATTTTCGTTCGACGAAAAGCGTACGAGTTTTGCATTACCAGGAATTCTTAACACAAAATCTTGTCGCAACAATGACAGTGATGCCAATGACAATATTATCCACAGTAATGAGCATGCATTACGGAAGATTAAAGTTTAGAAGAAACCGGTTAGCCCACGAGAATCGAACAATTGGATGAAACATTCATAAGATAAAATTCTTTCATAGAATCTTCAATCCCGTCGAAGTGACGTGTTTCTAGCATCATCCACTCATGCGTGGGGCACTCTCGTAACTCAATGAGAACGATTGCTTCAATGAAATCTTTGTCATCTCGGCGTTAGCGCCACACGTTGAGAGCCACTGGTTTCCGATACTCGAGCAAGCAGCATTTTTTTCCGTAACTTGTATATGTGTCGCTTGTGGCGTCCAATGTCCGTACACATCATGGATACCCGCGCAAAGGCATGTCCGCTGCGTCCATGTGTTGTGTTTGGTATGTCGAAAGGAGCAAAAAGGCGTAACCTGTACGTTTTGAGATGCACGGCGAGGTTAGTTACGGTCATTTGCTTCTCAGCGTCCAAGAGAAGCTTACAAACAAAAAGGCGTAACCCATCGCGACTCTCAACGCGAAACTCATGTGACTTGAGCCTTTTTCTTTCTGCGAGATAAAAGTTCTTGGGGAAATTGAGATAGTTCGGCTCAAAAACTGTAGAGACGTAACCCCAGCACGCCTTAACCCTAAAAACGATTCCATTAGCGTTCTTTTTTCCAATCACCCTGCGAATCCATGCAAACATTTTTGTACGGCAATGTATTTCATGAACTATATAATTTGCGATGCAGTATAGAAAGAAGGGGAACGGGAAATTGGCGGCGTCTGTCTCCCCCTTTCCCTCTGCCGCTGCTCGCTGCTGCCGCCGACGTCGTTCGCGTCGCTCGATCTTCCCCGATCCCCACCGACTCCGCCTACCCAGCGTTTATAAAATCGACGCGTCGACGCGCCGCCACTTCAGTGAGCAGTGAGGCCTCGAGTCCGTAGCGTTCGTTACGTTTACGAAATCTCAAACGTATTCAAAACATTAAAACAACAACAAACATCGAAATAAATACAAAAACGTAGCAATCTCTACAGTGGAGTTTCTACTTCGAAGAATCATCGATATTCCCGATAAATCGTTGGAGAATCGTCGAAACAGTCGCTGTAACATCGCTTTTCCAAGTTTTACGAGCGTGCCAGTGTCTACAACTTCGTCGAGTGGTGCAACACACTGGAGTTTTGTTTCCTTCAATTGTTCCTAATAACGTAAGTGTTAATAAAGGAAAACAATAAAAACAAGCTTAGGCTCTTGCGAAATCGAACGAACTCGGAAGACGCGGTGGAGTGTTTGCGACTGTGGAGTGAATTGAAATTTCAAAGCGAAAGCATCGTTCAATCTTGACATTCTTTCGTCTCAAATATTTCTTACGACGATTATTTCAACGTTAATTATTCGATAGTCTCTATTCTTCTACTTCACATCCGTTAATCGTGTCCTTAGTATTTATTTACAAAGCAACAAGATACACAAAGATTCTTTTCCATTCAATTGCCGTATTTTGGGACGAAAAAAAGAACGAAACAACGATATCGGATTAACGCAGCTTTCACCTCCGAAGCTTTCATAACTCTCCACGCATGCGCATAACTCCGAGGTTCCCAGGCGAGAGAGAAAATAACAAACGATCGACAATTGTATTCCTTGCATTAGATCTCACGAACCTTTGTCGATCGTTCAGGCTTTTTATTCTCGCTAATAATCGTGTAGACTCACTTATATTCTCTTGTGTCATTTATTCGTCAAACTGCCTTTTTTCTCTTATTCCCGCGCGTACGTATGTTAGTCTTACAAATGTGTACGTACGCGCGTCTGTGTCAGTATGAGCGAGTTAGTAATGTCCGCTGGATTGATCGATATATAGTGTGTCTCCGGCTCAAAACATTGGCTCTGTTCACGCAGCGAACCTTTAAGCACAGCAGGAAAAACGCTCAACAACGATATTCAAAGTTTCTTTTCCCGAAGCCATTCGTTTCGAGTTCAAAAAGAAAAAATGGTCTACACGTTGAGCACGGACCTATTTGCATAATTCGTCGATTTAGAAAACGTCATTTTTGTTCTCGTACCAATTCGAATCAACTTTTCGTCCATCATTAACTGCTTTTATTTTCGAATTATCGAAATTCTGATCATTCCAATTTAACATTCTCGAATCCATAAAGTCGAGAGACTCAACAGTTCTTTCTCACTTTCCGCTGTTTCATCGTTCGGAGAAACTCACGGTCAGTTTTGTAGATATTTATGGGGAAATTCTTTAGACTTGCATTCGTGCTTTTGGAGAGTCGGCGCTCGGGGTCGCCTATCCACCGACCTCGGGTCGACGCTGTGCCATGCGAGAATCAATACCTCGTCGAGCAGCTTTTCCAAATAGGACGAGATTGAGCGAGACAGAGAACTCGCTGGCATGAATGCAAGCGCCCCGAAAACCTTCGGGTGGGTTCGGGACAGGATATAACGGACGTTGCGCTCACGGCCCTTTTTCGCACCGCCTTTCAATGTACATGTGTTTGTTACGTATTTTCCGTATATATGTATGTCTTCCCACGCTCCTGAGACTCGGTCGATAAACCGAGGTCCCTGTGGAGGTCCTTGCACGCGGCATCAACGTGGGAACTAAGAGTGGCACTTGTTCCCTGTGCGTTATTTCATTATTATTTTTCTTTTTTTCTTCAATTTTTCTCAATTCCGGTTTTTTAACTTGGCGTATTTTTCGTCGAAGCGCTCGGGCACGGTTCGCGTATTCTCTAGACATCGCGGGAGTTTTGAAACGAGTCCAAACGCTCCAAGGTTGATACGCTAACGACAACATTTCCGTCTCGCTTTTTTCGTTTGTTTGTTTTTATTCGGGTATTTCGATTTTTTGGTATTTTCGTCAGCTTTCGGGGAAAGGTAAACGATGAGAATTTTGACGATTGCAACGGTAAATTCCTAACTGAATAGCGGTCTCGGATGATTGAAGTAAAAAATGCCGCAAGGAGGTCAGGTATTTTCTGATGAGAGTCTTGCAGCAATTACAACCCATTTCTTTCTCTTTCTCTTCCTCTTTTTTTTTCTCTCGGTATGTTCCGTTAAACGTTAACTCATTTCAAAGGCGTTGCTCGAAATTTTAATGAGGTTGAAATTTCGAAGTGTCGGGTATATTTTTATCTCGAAACTGGGACGATAATTTTTTTTAATACACAAACTTTTCGAAGTTTTTACAAAATTTTTCGTTTTACCGATTATCACAAAATGAGAGAACATTTTAAGCGAAGCGTTAAGGGTCTTTTTCACCCAGTTTTCGTGTCATTGGCCAATGGAATTGATATTTTTTCGCCGATTTCAAAAAGAAAGAAACGGCGTTGCTCGTGGAAATTCTTGATAAAATAAATTTTCCATTATTCCTCGTTCTTTTTCATTCGAGTGCGATTAAAATTCTTCATAATTTATGGTGTAAGATGGAGAATTGAGATTGCTCGATAATAACGGTCGCGTTATACGTCTGCCTATCGGATATCGTTCGAGATGTAATTTCATACCGTCAAGTTTGCTACGAGGCTTGTACGAGCGAGCTTCTTGAATCGTAAATGAAAAAAATAAATATTGAGATAGATGTTGCCAACGAGGGACAATGGCTTTTGTCGAAAGACTTTCGCAAGTCAGCCAACGTGCCAGATCCAGATCATATAAACGACAGAGCATTGTTGCTTCGCGCGGGTTTACGATCCGATTGATTGTCTCTGGAGAATTTCCCTTTTTTTTTTTATCTCAGTCTAGATAATTTTTTTCCGATGGATTTTATCGCGGGATTTAGGCGCTCGAATTATTGTTTCACGTTGAATTTTAACTTCGCCATGTTCGCATGAATAACAGCAGATTTTATCTCCATTTATTATTGTTAAACAATGTTAATCGCAAAGATTTCACTTTCTGAATAATTCACACTTTTCTGCGCCTTGAAAATTAATTCACGTCGATAAGAAAATTCGACTTGATACGAAAGCACTTTTACGGGATTGCCAGACGTGCACGACCTCGGCTGTCACCGAACCGATCGTTCCAACAAACCAGATTCTTATACCTCAGGCTTCTCATCGATCCGGACACATTTCCTGCATTTGCGTAACACACGCCACACGCAACTTTAACTCGACACAATTGTTCACGTAATACTTGCTATGCAATTTTTGTTACGACTCACTGACAACCAGCCTTGTCGATGCTCAGAAATTGCGGCATTTTTGCACTTGAAATATTGCAAAAATATTGACCATTTCCACGAAAAACCATTATCGTAGATTTTCTGCATTTTGCTTCCTCATAGAGGAAGCTATGTGACGGTGAAATTTTTATTTTTCCAGTTTTCGATGTCAATGTGCTTAGAATGTCCCAAAACATCGAAAAATCATGTCTAGAAAAAATGTCCGGATGTGTGTGTCTGTGTATGTTCTGGCACTTTAAAATTCAAACGTTTATAACTCGAGGACGGTTTGAGCTACAGGGCTCCCGTTTTGCACAGACGTGAATCTATACAAGCTCTTCGTTCTCTGAGAATTTTGTCGGAATTGCTAGAAAAATATGAATCCTAAGGCATTTTGAAATTTTCAAAAAAAGGGTGTCGATGCTCTAACTTCTCCAAATTTCAAGATTTATTGTTAATTTTTTTTTTTTCATAAATAGAGTATCATAATAGGAAGGTTGGTGTTGAATTTGGGAAATATCGATTGGAGGGTTTTAATTTTATGGGATTTCGAATTTGACGAAGATCTTAGTTTTTCGAAAAATCGTTCAACCGGTCTAATTTTTGTAAATGTTGTAAGATATTGTGTATAAGGCTGTACTTCCTCTTTACTTTCTAGAAAAGTTGTCGAAATTATATAATTTAAATGCAAATACAAAAAACGCTGCGAATTCAAATTTGCGCATTGTTTTTTCTTTTATACAGAAAGAAAAAATTATTATCGTGTGGCAAAAAAATAACGAAATCCCCTGCGACGATCGTTTCGGCACGATTGAGCAACTATTTTCAATTATTATTCGATTAGGAAATATTTTAAAAAGTAACTCGGTTGAGCAATCAATTGCGAGGAATGTGTCGGCGGGATTTAATGATAATTATTGTTAATAACAGAATTGGATTATCTTCTTTGTGACGCAATGGAATCGTACAAATGTTTTTATTCTTATGCCTATCAGACGCATTGCCTTTCGATCTGACTAAAATTATGCAACCAGCAGTGAACACTACAACGCCGGAACCTTGAAGTTACAGACCAAGAGTACGAAGCCTTGAACATTTGCGATAAATCGTGCGTGCACGATTTTTATCCTCGACTCACAGTCAGACCAAAATGTCGAAGCGCATAAGTTTTGCTCTTGCTGCACATACGTGCATAAAGCAAAGCTTGCTTTTTTCCTCAATCCTCAATGCTAAATGTGTATAATTTTACATGTAATTGTTGTTCCCTGTCTATGTCGATTCGTAGACATTTTTCTCATGAATTCTGCCAATTTCCAGTCTCATTTAACACGATAACAAATAACAGCACCGCTGGGTATGTCGTGGCGTATTTTTGCACAAAGAAAAACTTCATTTTGCTCGTAAAATATTGTCCATTTTGTTATTCTCAACGAAAATAGAATTATTGAAATTTTTTGAATTTTTTCAAACAGCAAATCAATTCCACAAATTCGAGTCTCGATCTTGTCACATTTTTTCTATTTATTTGAATTAATTTTGATCGAATAATTTGATAACCCGTGCGAATCAATTAAATTGATTAACTTTACGTACGTATCGGTGACAAAATGATCGCCGGAATGAAAGACCCCGCCCGACCTCCGGTGCATTTCCGCAGAACGAGAGTCGTTGACCCCTTTCCGTTGTGCGTTGCACGAGAAAGATATCCACGGGACTCTCCAGTCGCATAGAACGACGAGGAGCCAGAATCGCGGAAAATTCGCAAGTTGGGAAAAACCGGAAACGAGGCTTTGTTATTTTTGTGCAAAATTCATTTCCTACGCGTAATTGTGCTTCCCCGTGACTGTATAGAATGAAATTTGAACCTTTTTTCTTAACCTGTCACGAGCGAGTCTCAAGCATCGCTTCAAAATACTTTCAGCACGCATTCCAGTTTTCACGAGACTCAGTTTTTTTTATTTTTTTCAAAGTGTTGAAAAAAAAAAAGAAAACTCTCGAGAGCTCAATGCGTATTTCTATTCTTGTGGGCTTTGCTACTTTTAACTCTTACAAAAATATACACAGTACTCGCGCTCGCTGGACCATCACATGTCTATTCAAACGTACATACACAGATAGATATGTGCATATATGTCTGGGACACATGCCAAAAGCTTTATGCCCATTACCCACCGGAACGAATCCCCGTTACTAGTGTCCGTGTGTACGCGTATGCATTTCGAGTCACATACCCCCACGGGACAGAGCCTCGAGACCAGACGTTCTAAACTTAGGATTTTCGACTCTCGATTCGCACCACACTCGAAGCAGTCAACTGCCCAAAAGATTTCATGCTCGTTCGCTACCATTTCAAATTTTCACTCGGAAATATCGCCAAATCATCGCATCAGAAATATAAACAAACTTTCGTCAATTCGAAACTAAATTTATGGCAAATGTTGTGCAGACCATGACGTGCAATTGGCTTGAAAATTCGTACTCGTGGGTTTTTTGCTTCGCTCACTACGAAACTGACCGCGAAATTCCGAAGCGACAAAGTTATGGATTTTTTTTTATCGACTACTGTACGAAAATTTTGAAAAAAATTGAGTTTTCATGGAAAATTTATTTTCCCATGAATAATTACGAAATTTTGGGATTCAGAATTACCAAAAAATCGACGATGGAAAAATTGGTGCCATTTTTTTTATTTATTTTTATTGCACACAAGAATTAATTAAAAATCGGTAACAAATGGTCACGAAATCATGACGTCAATGAATTAGATCCGGATTATCGTCGACCATAGTAGATAAATAATTGCTATTGACAATCTTCTGGCACGAGCTGCTTCATTGAGGTAAATGACCGTAATTAACATGCGATCGGGTCCCTCGTATACACGTCAGCTCATTATACATCAACGAAACGTTCGTTGACACACTGCAAATCTGTTGTATACGTTTGTGTGCACTTTAGGCTGCATCGTGACATCGAAAGCACATTACGACGCTATATACTCATCCATATGTAAATGACGAATGCAATAAAAAAAAGAAACGTCAGAAATCTCCATACAAATAGGAATCGAAACTAATTCTTAATGGTCTGATAAAAACAAAGTGTCATCCATTGTGAACAAACGATTGTCTTTCGCTTTAAAAAAACTAGTTCCTAGCCGAACGAATCTCATCCCATTAACGCTGAGATTTAATTATCATTCTCAAATCGCTGATTTCTTCAATCGCACAGTCCGTGAAAAACAAAAATCACTAATTTCTTTTTTCATTCTCGATGACGTATTATTTTTTCGATAATTCCCGAGTCAGAATTATCTCGACGAATCGATATCTCCTTTCATAAGATTCCTTCAATATTGATAACATGAATTTGCAGCTTGAATTTTATTGCATCAAACAATGATACAGTGAATGGTCAAGGATCATTGAAAGTTACAAGTTCAACGGGTTTGCGTCACTCTCAAGGTTCTCTAACTCCACCTATTGATTATTGGTTTATTCTACGTCGTCTGAAATTTAATATACGTAAATAGATATCGAATAAAAGCAGCAGGGACTTGGTGGATTCTTGATAATGGCAAACTGTCGTCGTACACCTTTTCATTAATAATTAATAAAAAGCTTGTGCGACGACGTCATCATTTTTCCAATAACTTTTCCCCTCACATTGTTTTCATTTTAAATTATGACGTCGCGACGTTACGACGTCAGATTTCATTCGTTTTCCTTGAGCTTGAAATATTGACGCACGTTATAGTCGCTAAAATAATGAAGAAACGTGGAATTTTCTCGGTTTCGTATAAAAGCTCGTGGTGCAACAGGGTCGAAAATTATCGTTTTATTTCGTAACGGTTCCACTGTTACCAAACGTCGTAGATCTTCTTTAAGTGTTTGTAAACATACGTTCTCGAGACTTCGTCTTTTGTTATGTAACGTTTTCACGAGGAAAACCACGCGCATACCAATTTCATATTGTTGAGATATTTTTTTCTCTATTTTTCTTCTTCTCGAAAAAAAAAACATCAGCTTTTCTAGAACGTGCTTTTATTTATTTTTATTTGTATGAATTTTAGCGGGAAAACAATACACGCGTGCCTAATCGTGGCTTAGATATTCAATTTAGAATCTCGCTCTTTATTTTTAGATAAATCTGCACCACCTGCGCGGATTCTTAGACAATTTTTCACTACCGGACATCCAAACGTGGAGAATGTTTTTTTTTTCGCAATTGTTAGTTCGAGTCGTTTGAAAGGGCTGATAGTTAGCGGAGTGCACGTTTGAACAATTTTTTGTACGTAATTGAAAAGTGCAATTAGAAGAAAAGTAATTAAATTTTTTGTCGGACGTGGCGACGATTTTTCAAACTGCAGAATTTTTATTTTTCATTTTTTAAAATAAAAGACCGTGCTTTTGAAAGATCGTCGTGGATTTTTGGTTCTATTTATTTTTGAAATGAGGGATTTTTGTGTCGCGTGGAAATTCTGATAACGCGGATAAATGTACATCCGTCTCGGGCAACGTATAGCAGACAAAGTTGAGATACGTTATCCGTACCGGGGATAGAAAGAGATCTCTGTACTTTCGTGTTAAATCCGCTTCCTCTCTTCCTCCCTGCGTCTCGCCGCCTCTTCGTCCCTGGGGATTAAACGCCCACGTGTCAATATCAACGCTACGCTTTGTTTTTCAATCCGTTAAAACGAGAGTACACGTGCCTGGTATTTCTGTGTAAAGGAAAAAACGTTCTCGGAAAAGTTCGCGACCTCTTGACCATAGAAAAAGCTTCAATTATTTTCTTAATCAATTGATAATTCAAATAAAATGGAAAAAAGTAAAAACGCAAAACTTGGTCGAATCGAGTTGAAATAAGACGAAAAAATTTTGAAATTTATTCATTTTATTTCCCTCTACCGATCTTATTGTAAAATTTTGCAGCTTTTCATTGATTTTTTTTTTTTTTTTACGTAATATTTCAACGTTCCATTTTGGCAAGCACTGCCATTTGACTTCACTTTGATTAACTTTTGTAATTAAGTCGCGAATGGTAGGGAGAGAATATTCGCAGTGATCCACATTTAAGCGAACCCTCTTTACTTCTCTCGTCACTGCATCCCCTGAGATGAGAGATACGATCGTAATACTGAAATTGGGTCGAACCACCGCAGACTACTGCTCTGGCAGGGCATTTATTTTTAAGCGACTGCATTTAACGACATCCGACTCCGACCGTTCAGACGTTAACTTTTATATATTTTTTTTAGTCTCTCCTGTTTCGTTAGTGATCAATAAGATTGCAAGTTCGTTGTGGATTGAAATTTCAAATGGAGGCCAATGGAGGTCTCGAGTTTCTGCTTCTCGTACCATGTTTTGAAAATTTCACCTCGTGGCATAGTAAACCACGGGCTGTACGATTTGATTACGAAAGATTGCGAAAAAGTGCTCCAACTTTTATCAGACACTAAATCCATCAACGATATCCCAATGACTCGCGAGTTTAATTGATTGAAAATGATTTATTGTTAGTTTTTCATTAAAAATTATGACGCCATCCAAAAATGATCAAATGAAGTTTTTGTTTTCGAACACTTGTTGAAATTAGCAAGCTTTTTTTTTATAGATTCGAGTTATTTTTAGAAAAATAATGTTTGTTCTTAATCATCTGAACGAGAACTTATTTTTGTTTCTTTTTAATTCGTTGGAGAAGTCGTCGATTGACGTCAATGCATGTGTTCTTCTCGTTCTCCCATTTTTCTCTTCTCTCTATTTGATTCTCATCTTCTCATTCATTAATTACTCCCACAGTCCACTTTTCCTTTTTAGCTTCTGCAAACCATCAGATCAATAATAGTACGTCATGGTACAATGTTGATTCAGAAATAGATTCCCCAAATTAAGGGCTTGCGGACGTAACTCGATTACCATCGAATTTCAGTCGGACCGATTTTTTTTTGAATTTATTCGAAAAAAAGAGTTTGACCTCGATGAGAAAAAACGGACTGGAATAAACTGTGTCAAGCAAACATCCGATTGCCCTTCGCGAGTAGAATTTGGCGGTTCAACTTTACGACGCCATTTATTACGGAATCCATAGAATTCTTAATTTTTACTGTTGCGCAATTTATTCATTTCGGGATTGACCCACATTTGAGGTTTCGACGTCCCGCACTAAAATCTCCACTATTTTCTAATACTCAACAAACTTTTCAGCTACTTCGGATTATTCGCAACCGGATATAGAATTTAGGGAGTGAAATTGTTTTGTTAGAAAGGCCGTGCACACGATCGTTGAGTTATCGATTATCACGCTCGAATATCTTCATATATTTGTTCCCTGGAACGCGATGGTACCGTTTCGGAAAGCCGCCTCCGTTATAACGGTCTCCATGTCGCGTTATATAAAAATAACAGTCTGGTTATGAATACAAAACGAAGAAGGACGTTGCGTGATTCGAGACTTAAGAAATTAATCGCACCGTTTAAAAATGAAGAGATTTCGAGGACGTTACGAAAAAAAAAGAAGAAAAAATAAATGAAAATTCTTCCACTTGGAAAATATCAGGGGCTCAAAAACAGTCGACGCAATATTACAAACAAACAAAACGAAGCAATGTATTAACGAAAGAAAGTTGAAAGAGTCAAACTTTCATTCGGAGAAAGGGAAAGTCTCTCGACCAATCGCCACCACGTCAAGGTCGTTGACAAATACGTGAAAACTCTTGAAAATTTATGGAATCTCAAAGTGAGAATCTTAACCGGAACTTTCCACGTTTTTCTATGCTAATTAAAACGCCTCGATTTCATCCACGCTCAATTACATTCGATCCTTAATTAACAGACCCATTTTTTTTCGTTTTTTTGCAGTTTCTAATCAAACCAAGAGAAAAATGTCTATCACTTCGGTCCAAGCCGGTACGGAAAGCCTCTCTCGACACGGGTAAGTTTTTCTTTAATCAGTCTCGTCGCAAAGATCGAAGTGAAACACGAAAAAACTCTTAAGACGTCTCAGCATCGGTTAATGACGTTTGTCAATTCGAGAATAACGTTTGACGCTTTTTTTTCCCGAACGATTCGTCTGTGGATTGCTTGAATAAGAAAATTCTGACAAACTTTGAAAATAGACCAAAAATTCTAAACCAGTTCGCTGAGTAATGAATCTGAGTCACAGCTTTTTGAGAAAAAATATCGTTCACTCAACAAACTGCGTACATGAAATTTTGCTACAGCAAACGAATAAATGTAGCAGTGAATCATGGAATTTCCTTGGATTAAAATAATGGGCGTTTCGGGTAAATAAAGGATTGGGCTTGGAAAAAGAATCGTAACTGTTTGGGTTCCGAACTTTTTCGACTTCGTCGATTCATTCTAAAATAGGGTAAAACACCCGATAGTCAGCCAGAAACCAATAGTCGGCCTTACATGAGTGCGAAGAGTGGAAAATATATCTTTCGTACTCTTCCCACTCATACAAAGAATAGGCAGAGGCCGACTACAGGTTTCTGGCTGAGTACTGGGTGGTTTACCCTATTTCCTGGACCTGATTCACCCTTCTCTATAAATACGATTTTTCATTAATTATGCGCTTGCCACGCGCTGCGAAAATTTCATTAACTCGTTGCTCTCGATTCACGTGGCTCTTCCGATTATTACGTTTTTCTCATATCTGCCCACACTTGTTCATTTTTTTCAACGCCCTACGATAAAATAATACAATAATAATCACTTCCAAAATTTACAACCCCGAGGAGAATCGTAGATAAATAAAGGAGCTTTGAAACTGTTCGCATTTCGATGGAATTTATATTTATATACGGTACAACGTCACCGTTTGGCAAGTTCGAATTCACGGATATAGGAATTCGGTTTCCCACCGTTGAAAGGCACGTGTCACGAGCTACGCTCATGATACGTAAGCATTGACGTACACGTTCCAAAGTTTTCTCGAAACATCGTAGTTCGAAGTATATGTTGACGACTTACTAAGCGAAATCGAAAAGGAAAATTGTGTAAATTTCAAATGCATTTTTCAAAATCGATGCAGTTTCCTTTTTTGGCACCGACCTTCCTCCACTTCTGGATTACATCACGAGAATCGCGACGATCTATGAGTCATAGATACACACGTTGAATTCCTTGTGGATGCAAAAAAAAACTGCGTTAAAAAAAAAAAATTCTTCCATATCGCGATAAATGCACCTGCGTGCAGCCTTGAAACGAATAAACTGCATCTCGTCGTCTTTATATATTACTTCTCTTCAGACTTTCGATTCGAGAGTCTCGGGACAACGGAGAAGAATCTCGAGACCGTCTCGGCCCGATTTCTCGCTTCTCTTCATTTCACATCGTTGATACGATGTTTATACGTTTATGTATATGTTACCTGTCAATTTTGTCTGCCTCGAAGGCCCATGGTCGTTTCTCCGTACATAATTACCCACAAAAGCCTCTCACTGAGCTTTCACGATCCCGATTCGTCGGTTACTTTTATCAAGACGTATTATTCTCTCGTATAATCGTACGTACATATACACTACGCAGTTAATCTCACATCGTCATACCTTAATTGTTCGCTTTCGACAGCGAGATATTCAATCGCCTACATCGTAAAAACTTTTCCCTCGTCGATTCTGTTTCAACGCAAACTCTCACGTTGTCAAAGTTTCGTCTGTAAAAATCAAGATTTAACGAGAACAACAACTCGCTCGAATATGAATCATTCGTGTTTACTTTGTGGTGTCCTTGTTCTGAAATTCCAGTCGTTCCAGATATTTCTTGTTACGTTTTCCGAATCAGAAGGAAGGATAAAAATTAAATATTACGCGCCGGCAATTAGAATTATTTTGGAGAGTCGTTTTCACTTGGAAATTCTAGATCGTTCGGACGTTTTGCATCATTTCGTATCTCGTTTACACGCAAGACCAACGTTATGTATGTTCGAATGAGCGTGATAACCGCATAGACGAAATCGTGTTACGCAGTGAAAAAACCACACAGACAAATATGAGAGGATATTATAATCAAAAAATACGCCTGTGTACGATTTCGTCGGGCTTTACGCCACTTTGGCCTCGCGCGAAAGGCAACGGACACCACCTTGCTTCTCTACCTCTTACCGCGGTATTACCATAAGACATTTTCTCTTCTCGAAGGCGAGCTCTACTCGTACGCGACCTTCGCACGTAAATAATAATACCCCAACGTATACGAAATCGCGTGTTCACATTTCTTTTTTTTTTCTTCTTTTTTTTTCAAGTTCAAGGTCATGATTCTTCCGCAGTCTCATTGTCGAATGATCGTACCCGCGGAATAACTGAATTCTAAGAATATACGATACTGACCTTCCAGCTTCGTAACACTAAATTTATCCGCGAGAAGATAGAGGGAAGTCACTTGATGGAATAATTTTACATGGAATTTGTTTCCAGGTTGTTGCGAAGGGTTTGGACCGCTTTATTTTTTCTTTTTTTATTACCGTCCGCACTTTTCTCGCATTATATTTCCTCCCCGAAAACAATTTGTCCGTTTACGTTATCAGGTCCGTAACGCGCCTGAGCGGAAACTACTCGTGATTGAAACGAATAGGGTTCCGAGAGCGTTCACTTTAATCGTAACAACTCTTCGGACTCACTCCTAACAATAGAATGTTTCATGTTCGGCATATTATCTCTTACGTGATGGTGTCAAATTTCCCACCGCCAGGACACCAAATTCTTTCCATTTCCTCATTTTCTCAATTCCTCATGTCCTCATTTTTTAAGCCAATGACATTTTTTTCTGTGAAACAAACCGAATCGCCAGCTCATATTTGTGTTATTCTTATTTTTTTCAGGAGCAATATTTCCCTGTCTCGCCACAGCCTGTGCGATAGTATAGACGATGGTCTTCAAGACTCCCATCCACAGTACCAGGACACCATTCTTACCATCGAGGAACTTCGTGCTCAACTCAACTCCTGTTTCACGTTAGTATTTGACTTCTTGAAAAAACTAGTCAATTAAAATATTTAAAAGCCCAATCAGTATGTAAGAAAATTCGAATCGTCAATATACAAATCGTGTCACCACCGAAAAATATAAATTCACAGAAAAGTTGTATGCAATTTTTAAAAATCGATTATTTAATCGTCAAGATTATTTTCATTGCATAATTTGGATCTTTGGATGTGCCTTAAGCGATGACTCTTACTATAAGAATTTTTCCGTGAATCGTGAGGTAATCAGACGTGAGAAGCCTCCGCACTGTCCAGCTAGCATTAAATTATCAATCAGACCGTTGCTGTGTTAGACAGGAACGAGTCATCAGGCTGTAGTAGGGAAAACCGAGAGATAGGGAGAGAGAGAGAAAGAGGCGGCCACTTCTTCGTTACGAACTGTTCACGTGAATGTCACGCATGGGACACGTGTGTCCGTTCACTATTCGAGTGAAAATCTGACATTTCGTGACCTCAAGTATAGGATAAAAGAGTTGACATTAATTTTAATCGTTTTTATCTTGCATTTTATTACGTTGAATCTCAATTTTACATATTCCTATCATAATTATCATTATATATGGTACGTCACATTTAACTTAATGTTCTCTAGCAGTGGATCTTGATTTCCTCGAAAACTTCGCACTTGATGATTTCTTAATCTCCAAGCAGTTACGACGGATCGCGCTGCCAAAGGATTACCGCAATGTCTGCCTTAATTTCTTCTTTCCACAGTATTTCGACACAAGTTGTCAATTTTCGAAAACTCGTTCGTTTCCTAACGATTTTACTTCTTTGTCAAGCTTGAATAGCATTATTCGAAGCAATCGTTCTTGATATTACATCGAAATTGCATCAATTCGTTCAACTAGGAATATTGAGTACTAAGAATTTATTTTAACTTGTCGAATACGAACGATTTTCACACTTCGAACTGAATCTTAAACTTTATGGCGCAGTATTTAATCTCCGTTGAGCCCAAAAGAACTAAATAACTAAGTTGTGAAGAATATAAACTGGCGGACTCATAACCATGTATCAAAAGTTCATGTTTCTATTGCGCAATCGAGAAGGAGATCTCGAAGTAGAATGATGAACAATGAGATCCAGTCCGATCCGGACTTGAGCGATTATACAAACGTTCCAACGAATTAGTATCAAATAATTGCTCACTCTTCTCGGCTGTGTACGAATCACATCGAGTATGACGCAGGATCGTGTTCGTCGATAAAATTTGACTCGTATATAGTCTTTCTTTTTCGTTCTCCCGAATGTTTTTCTTTTATTATTTATTATTTTCAGTAAATCTACTTTTTCAACGAACATAAATTACATTTGGTTTCCAAATTTATTGTTACAGGTGTGGAGTTTCGTGGAGCGAAGAGCATGTATCTCTTGATTGCCGGGAATGCGGTGATTATCCCTTAAAACGGCCGTGTCCATTGTGCGAAGGACGCTGCCATAAAGTGTGGAAACGTGACCTGACCATGGTGAGAATTTTTTCTCGAACTTATAATCGCTTCTAGAGTTCCGATTCTGCCATAAACTATGTGTTTGGAAACTCGTTTGAGCTCAATAGTGCGTTCACTTTTGATAGCACGAAATTATAATGCCGGCAAAAAAAACAAGAAAAAACGAGACGGCCGTGAGGATTTTACCACATAAAAAAAAAAGAGAATAGGAATCATTTCTTTACTACAGACGCTATAAAATTCTCGCCATTGATCCCGAGGTAGCCAACAGTTTTCTTGCTTTTCTTCGATTTCCTATTCTTTCATTTTTCTCTCTGCGTGGTATACTCGTGATAAGAACGGGGCCTCCCCGATTCGTTCGAACCGGTGCGCGAACGCGAGTAAAGTCGATAAGGCTTCTCGGCAACAATGCGATTGCCATCGAGGCGCGTGAACACTCGACCCACTGCACTCGTTTCGTTCCTCATTACACATCAGCACCGATAGCGCAGCTGCATAGTTGATCCTACTCAACTGTATGTTAACTTTGCGACTCGCGTGAACGAGAGAATTGAAAACATAGCTATTGTTGAGGCCCAGGTATCGCGAGATGGTAGCGAGAACTACGTGCGTCGAACGATAGTTGGAAAAAAGAAAAACGATGTTTTTTTTTTAGAACGTCGCACATTCGGTGTATGTTTGACACGATCCGGTGTCTCGTGGATCTAAATTCCATTCAAATCGGTTACCTCGTCGAAACAAACACAATTTTCTTTGCTTCCATCTGCATTCCAAATTCCGATCGATTTTTAATGGATGCATTTTTTTTGTTACAGTCTCACGCCAGTGGAAAGGCAAGATGGGTCGGTGAATGCGGATTGAGTTGTGGACCGGCACTTGACGAGAGCCTGGTGCCTGCCCTCGAAAAGCTCCGAGCGACGTCGTGAACTCTGGCCCCCGAGGGAAACCAGGGCTCAGCCACAAACATGCACAAGACTTAAAAACAAAACAACAACAAACGCAAGGGAGAAAAACAAGCAAAAAATAATGAAAAGAAAAGATCAACACCATCACCATCCATTATAGCGTTCAATCACCCCGTTACCACCATCGTGCGAATGCGAAGATTCGAGTGAATGTGGAACCACGAGAATGAGGCGATTCAATTCGCTGCAGTTTTGATTTATTGTGACCAATTACCGCTCGAGCTGAGAGGGTCCAAGGAGATAAATGTTGAACAATTTAATAAAAACGAGGACGTTCGCGCGTGCGTTTAGCAGAGACACCGAAAAGTTCCGGTTTGTTTTGGAAAATTTGACACGAAATTGACACCATCTCAAATGCGAGAACGAAAGTCATAGAGTCGTAAATCCAAAAAACTGTGAAACGCTCGTTACAACGCTAACAACTAGTTAATTCAATTCTTTTAAACGAATTGCGAAGCATGATACTAACTGTTATTATTACTATTATTCGTATTCAGGTCACATTCAAAAATCTCAGTAATTCGGTCAAGAGCGACGTAACCCTCCATCGAAATAACGATAGCTCTCAGCAGCTTAAATCCGAGTAGCAAAACATCATTGTATACGTCCCAAAAACTAAGATTTTTGAAAAAATCAGACTAAATTGGAATTTGTGGCGGTTTGCGCACGTGCGACTCAACTGTTGTTACGCTCGTCTTCGGACCTGCGCTTGTCTCGTTGTGGATTGTGAATATTAGAGCAATTGTCCGTGAAAAATGAAAATACTAAAATATAACACAACTGTAGTAAAATTTAGGTGAAATGGCCACAGATCTACAGCCGCAAATGCTTGTCATATATATATATATATCTCTCTACATATATATCAAATCTCGTTAATTTGAAAAATCAAACCAACTGTACCGGATATGCGAAAAATACCTTCACCATATATTCGCTAGCACAAAAGACAAAGCAATGACGACTTCGAGAACATTTGATGTAAAAACAAACTGATTTTAACGACAAAAAACACAAGTTGATTATTCATGGGAAACAACGTCATTTAGGTGGATCGTAGAAGTTTAAAAACAACATACTTTAGCGTTTAGCTAGTTATTTGCGTTAGTGTCCCAAATTGCCCGTCAAGCGTTTCTATGTTGGAACGAGAAAAGCAACGGATTTTTCATCACTTATTTTTCTCTTTGATTTAAATTTTCTCCTCTCGGTTCGCGCGCAAACATCGATGCGTTAATTGTGTAAAGCTCTAACGAACGAAACAAACTAAAAACTCGCCTCGCGATTATCAATAAGTTGTTCCAGGTATGACAGTGCCAACAGAAGCAAGAAATCATAAAATCATCAAGTTCACCCCCATTTAAGTTAAATTGATAATTTTTAAAGTTTTTCTGAAGTATTATCTATCAACAAAAGAAAGAAAACAGAAACACAAAGCAATCGAAAATGAGAAGTCGAAAATATGGAGACCACCTCCACTTTTGTGAGTTCGTAGTCGCGATACTTTGGAAAATCGAGAGACTTATGATGTAATGATTTTTATTTAAATCTTGTAAAACTTTATTTATAACCATGATACGAAAACAACTGTGGGCTTAATAAATGATATTTGTCGACAAATATATAATGATCGTCGTTTTTTTTTTCTAATCCCTTCGCCCGTATAATTTTCCGCTTATTCAGCGATTCTTGGCTTTTCTTTCCATCGATTCGCATGGATTCCGGATTTATAACAGATTGAGATAACGTTTTGGTTTAATAAAAGCTTTATCAACCTTTTATTGGCGGAAAATCTTAATCGTATATACACATTTTGTCGAAGTCACATTCGAAAGTTTTTTCAAAATTAATTTTCAGATCTTCACCTGCCTATTACTACTCGTTAATGAGCTTAAGGTAGAGCCATTATTAGTGAAAATATTTCCTATCGTTTCGATCGCGAGTCGATCGAATTGGGAGCTTGTGCCGTTCTTGGCTTTGTGTTTAAAAACTACGATTTTTCGAGCCATTTGTTTACGGTTTGAAAAATTAATTATGTATAAAATATTACAAAGATTTTATAAGCTGCTCTGATTCTTTGTGTTTTTCACGAAAGCTTTCCCATAGAAATCTTTGCAAAAATAATCGGGATATTTGCTAATTGATTTAAAAAATCATTGGATTTTAGAAAAATCATGCAGCAATTAAATATTCATTAAAATAACAAATAAATAGACACGAATATACTTCTGACCAATTGATGTGGACTTTTGTGTGTACGATGTTGATAAAATCCACGGGGATTCAAAAGGCTTTGTAATCGTGTCAAACAATACTGCGATCTTGAAAATACGACGTTGGGGGAACAAAGATTACACAGTATAAAAATTGTTCAGAAACTTTTTAATGACGGAAAAAGGAAAAAAAAAATACTTTCACTTTCCGTGACTTATTTTTTTGAGGTGGACATTGTAAAATTCAGAATAAGACGGTTAGTTTGTTTTAAAAAAGTACACAGTAAAAATTGTGAAGAAATTACGGCCTTCTAACAATTGCAGTGACTTTTTAAGTACAGAGCCGTCACAATCTCGATTGACGTTCGTTCTCTCCTCTGTTCTCACACTCCCTCATAATTTTAATCTCCCATCCAAAATGTTGTTTGGCCGAGACATCGAGAGCCACGTTTTCTGTTGGAAAAATGTGGGTCGGAGTATACTGTAGTTATATTTATAACATTGATGTTCTAACTTAAAATTCGTTTTGTCTTCCTCTCGAGGAACTCCTTCTGGCTGAGAGCCAATCGTTCAGTTTTCACGAGTCTTATCAAACGCAAAGAACGCAAGAGTTCAGCATGAACGCACGAAAACAAAAAAGATTTTATCGCAGTTTTCAACGAGCTGACTTTGAATTATTCGCTGAGAACGTCAGGTTTCACTGTTTTTGTCCTTTTCACTCGAAAAAAAGGGTGTGGGGGGTTGGAGGAAATAAATAAAGTTGCTCTCTAGTTGCGGACATTCATGATTATCTCGGCACAAAGTTTCGCCTATCCGCACTCATATTTTTCTTCTCGTCGCAGAATCGTGGCGCGGATTATTATTAACGTCGTTGTTTTTTTTTCGTCCCTTTCGTTGAGCAGAGCAAATTACTAAAGTTTACAAAGGTACTAGTGAAGTGGAAAATCTAGTAGGAACGAATTGCGGGTGGCACGGTAGCGCATTCTTCCTTATTCAGCGTGTGATCTATCACTGGTCGGTAATTTAACGTCACCTGGAAAAAAGTGAGCATTTAATGAATTTGAAATTTTCGTTCAATCGATCGAATCGCATTTGATTAAAAATATTATTGTTTTCGCTCACTTTGCCAGTCTTCGGATCGATGGTTGATAATGTGTGCTTTCTCCAGTGTTGTTCGATCGGTTTAGGCTGCTGTCCCTCCAAGGGCTTGCTGTAATCGAACTCGTCGACTCGGTCCTTGAAATCTTCGCGAGCGTGGGCACCGCGACTCTCCTTTCGGTTCTCAGCACCGTAAATCGTTTGCATTGCATTGATCATAAGATTCTGAAGCTCAAGAGTTTCCACGAGATCGGAATTCCAGATGAGCGAACGATCGGCCACTTTGATCTCGTCCATTTTCTTATAAATGTCAGACATTTTGCGACAGCCTGAAAAACACCGAGGAATAATGTGAATAACTGTGTTTTTTTTCTTCTTTCCACCATCTTAACTACAAATGACAAGAATAACTGAATAACCGTAAAGAAAATGAAGAATTTCCTATAATTGTGCAAAAAAAAAAACAGTATTTACCTTCCTCGAGAGTTTGGGCCTCTCGAAAAACGGCAGCATGCGTTTGCATCGTTTTTTGCATACTCAGTCTCAACTCTGCAGTCGTAATTTTGCCATCGGAATTCCTTACAGCATCCAAATTCGCCACGGATTCGTCTCCAGCGTTCTGTAACGAATAAAATGACATTTCGTTGTGAAGAAAAGTTACAACTTCTCCTTGGGAGAACGAAGAACAAAATGTACTTGGATTCCTGGACTTTCGTCCAGGATTTTTCCTCAATCGTAATCAGAATCTGAAGGAGAAAAAAAAGTTGTCAACTTACGGGGCTGAGAGGAGCAACTTTTTCTCCCGGTTTGTTCTCGGCCGCGATAGTTTTTGCACAAGCACGTCCGAAAACAACGAGATCGAGAAGAGAGTTAGCACCCAAACGATTAGCACCATGGACCGAAGCACATCCGGCTTCGCCGCACGCGTATAATCCTCGTACAACCTTGTCCTGGCCGTTCTCCGACGTCAAGACTTGTCCTTTGTAATTTGTAGGTACTCCGCCTAAAAAAGTAAATTTTTGGAAATTCAGCGTGAAAAATAATCGAAAAAATTGAGATTACTTTTTATTCTCCAGATTTATAGTGTTTTTCGTTTTTATCACCGTTCCAGAATGATCTGGAAATCGTGAAAACTTACCCATGTTGTAATGTACTGTGGGAAGAACGGGAATAGGTTCGCGCGTGACATCGACACCAGCAAAAATCATAGCAGTCTCGGAGATACCGGGCAATCTAGCTGCCAATTGCTCGGGCGGCAAATGATGCAGTTGCAAATAAATGTGATCCTTTTCCGGTCCAACACCGCGTCCCTCGCGAATCTCGATGGTCATTGAACGCGAAACGACGTCACGGGATGCAAGATCCTTTGCGACTGGTGCGTAACGTTCCATGAACCTCTCGCCCTCGCTGTTTATCAGGTAACCGCCTTCGCCACGACTGCCCTCGGTGATTAAACATCCAGCGCCGTAAATTCCTGCGTAATTCATAAATTATTCGAATTAGATCGGATTCGGCATATCAATATTTATCGATCGTGGGAAAGTGATACTGGCTTTCAAAATTCATTCAGTATACAGGGCGACTCAAAAGTTCTTAGTAAACTCTAACAAACGCAAAGATTTTCAGTGAAATTCCGCTCTTCAACTAAAAAATCGAATCTTGAAGAAATTCGTAGAGTTTTTATGGAAAAATACAACAAGAAAAAACTTCTTGAGTTCGTCTGACCCTTAAAACATTGTCGACTCACCAGTAGGATGAAATTGCACGAATTCGAGATCCTGGTTGGGTAGATTAGCTCTAGAAACCATAGCTGTACCATCACCGGTGCAAGTGTGAGCTGAAGTACACGAGAAATAAGCACGTCCATAACCACCAGTCGCGAGGACGGTGTTATTTGCATGGAAGCGATGGATCGTGCCATCCTCGAGACAAAGAGCAATAACGCCCCTGCATTCGCCATTTTCCATCAACAAGTCCAAAGCGAAATATTCAACAAAGTAGTTGCAATCGTAACTCAACGATTGACCATAAAGCGTGTGCAAAAGTGAGTGTCCTGTTCTGTCTGCCACGCAACAACACCTGTGGGCTTGACCACCTTTCCCGAATTTCAGGGACTGACCGCCGAAAGCACGCTGATAGATTTTTCCTGCAATTAACAGTGAAGAAATAAACATTAGAAAATAATTTTCACGTGCTTATAAAAATGGGAATAAACATTTGTTTCTTAGTGTGTAATTTGGATTTCTTGAGTTTATATTTAATTTGTCATTTTTGTTATTTCAATGAGAAAACGTTGGTCGGCTGTAAAATCGTCATGATGGTCGCAATCATTCGATCTTATCGATATAACGAGGCCGTTGTTAATTGGAGTAGCGGAATTCGCATGACAACGCTCCTGTCACGTGACTTGTTATTTTCCGTTTGTAAATTTTTTGTTTTTGGTGTCTCTCCCAATATCGAGGAATCATACTTTCCGAAAAAAAAAAGAAAATGTAAAACGAAAATTTGGTGACTGTTGTAAATGTTTTCGA
Organism: Hyposoter dolosus; assembly: GCA_963921915.1. NCBI lineage: Eukaryota > Metazoa > Arthropoda > Insecta > Hymenoptera > Ichneumonidae > Hyposoter > Hyposoter dolosus. The sequence goes on along the minus strand of OY998135.1, from coordinate 8,962,708 downwards.
CTAAAAATTGTACCGAGTTTGATAAAAGCGTTGTTTGGAAATAATATGGATCTCGATGAAGAGGAACATGGTGAAAAAAGCGATCAATGTAACGCGGACCGTGAGGACAAGAATAACGAGGAAGAAACATTCAAGGCCAGTAGAGCGAGAAAATCCCGCAAAACCGATTCTCTGAAAAGAGAAAAGAAATCTTCGCGATCGAGATCAAGATCGCGATCGGCGACACGGAAGACGCTGACCTCGAAGACCCCAAAATCGTGGAAAAGCGCCAACGCTTGGTTAAATTTCATGCAACATTTTCGTGAGGTTGAAAATATAATAAAAAATTGTCATTATCCTGTCAGTTTGACCGAATGTCACTTTCAATCTTTCACCGAAATTTTCTTTATCGATTTCTAGAATCTTCGTGGCCATCATACAATCAAAAACTCGAGTATTTTTCGCTTAGCGAGTAAACAGTGGAGTGAAATGTCATCCGACGAAAAACAGCCTTACATCGACGCCGCGAATAAAGCGAAACGTAAGAAAAAACTAGAGAAAGAAAATGATGAAGAAAGTAGAGGGAGCTCGAGCAAACGCACTCGGCCTAAGAAATCGAAACCTGTTTCCAAAGTAACTAACAAAAAAATTATCATGCTTTATAATTATCTCCTTTTAAGCAAAATTCATTAATTACGATATGAAAATTATTCCAAAGCGGAAAATGGATTACAAGTATCGAATGAGCGATTCCGAGTACGATTCCGGTGAAGATGATTCCATGCGAAACTACGAGAGCGATTGTGGATCGGTGGACACAGAAGGAAGTGCCTGAATCTCATTTTCTATAAACAAATCTTGTCTCGTTCCTAAAGTGAAGTCACAAAACAATGAATAAATTTCTTTTGAAAACAAAAACAAGAAGAAACAAATTCCAGATATTTTGTAAAATTCATGTAATTTTGATCTGGGAAAGAAAAAAATCCTTTCTAAGTGGCGAGTGAATAAAAATGTATTGTTTTTATGTTCTTTGCTTTTTAGCGAGTCATTCTGTGGCATTAATTTTTCTGAGTATGAAAAAAAGTTTTTTAACGCAAAAAAAGTTGGGCCTCACCGTCGTTGGTTCGACTGAAGGGCATGCCGCAATTTTCCAGCTCGATAACAGCCTTGGGAGCCTCGCGAGTCATATAATGGATGGCGTCTTGATCCCCGAGCCAGTCGGATCCTTTGACAGTGTCGTACATGTGCCACTGCCAATTGTCCTCCTCCATATTTCCTAGTGCAGCATTGATTCCGCCCTGAGCTGCGACCGTATGAGATCTTGTTGGAAAAAGTTTTGTCACGACTGCCGTTTTGAATCCTTCGGCGACGAGGCCATAAGCTGCTCTGAGACCAGCTCCTCCTGCGCCTACGACCACAGCGTCGTAAGAATGGTCCACAACCGGGTATTGCTTAGAAATAGCATCCGAAACCTTGGCAGCATTTCCATTCGGCGTATAGTGGAAGTCTCGATTTGCCACGACCGGAAGTCCCAATTTCTTCTGCAACGTTTTAATCGTTATGTTGCAGAATCGTTGTTAAAATTGTGGAGAATCAAGAGTTAGGTGGACGCGAGAGAAACAACCAAAATGCAGATACACAATTTTCTAAGGCATCGTTGTTCTTCCAAGAAAAATGAAAGTCAGAATTTTCTTCCCTGACGGACGGAGAAGAACATGTGATTTACATTTTTCTGATTTGAATGTGATTTGAATTTTCAGTGTCTCTAAATAAAACGTGCATTTTCGCCGATCGGACAACCGATGTGCCGTTCGATGTTCGCCAACCCTAACCATATTTCCTGGAAATGAAGGAGTTTTGCGGGGAAAATGATAATAAAAAAATAACGTGCCATTCAATTTTATTGGAAAATTGAAGGAGAGATAAGAAAAATGTTGGAATGTCTCCTGAAGTCTGTGGAAATTTTCGGCTGGTGACGGAGGATTCATCACGTAATGAAAACTCGTGCAATATTTCGAAAGGCAAAGATTGCGCATCGTGTTTTGACTGAACTGTCGTAATCATGAGCAAGATTTCTTGAAAATTTAATTTAATCCACGAAATACTGTCGAAAATCTTGAATTAGATAACTTTCATGTGATCGCCTCGTCGTCACGAAATCGCATCGATTCCCCTTCTCTATCATCGAAAGAATACCGCGAGAAGGGTGGGGGAAAATGTCAGAGGCAAGACTTCCGCTGCACAAAATAATGGCCAAAAATTGATCTCATTTGTCAAAGAGCGAATACGACGATTTGTCACAGGAGCCATATTTAGCATTCTTTCCATTCTACAGATGAAATAAGCCCACGGATTTAGGGTGAAAAAAAGATCGAAAACAGAAGAATCGCGAGAGCAGCGTTCGAAAGACCGAGATGATACGAGGAGAAACATTGTCGCTGTCTTCTGCTTCGAATTGAACAAAACATTAAAAGCTACTGGATAAATAATGGACCGAGCTGTAACGGTAATTGTGTCGCGCTCTATACATATTCAGTCATTAGAAAGCAATGCTATCACGTGGGGCACAAGAAAAATTCGTAGCAAAAAGGATTTTGCAGAAAAACAACAATTACGATTGACGAAGGTGAAATCCTTACGTAACGGAGAAAAATTTTCGATCGATTATAACACAATGAAACATCTTTTATAAGGGAATTAAAATCTATTACATAAAAACGTGAATTTAAACTTGAAGATAATGAGAAAATTGATTACAAATTATATAATGAAAAATGTCGTATGCAAAGGATTTACCAAGGCGACGCTAGGCTTTCGCGCTAGTAGGCACGAGAGCTTGAGTATTCCACTCATTTTGAGGCTGCCACGTTGTCGTAGATTGTATTCTGCAATCACCCACAAATGTAGAAAAGAATTATTAATTTTCACGAAAAAATAAAAAATCGTCGATAACTGAGATTTCACTAAAAACAAGGGGCTCTAACCCTTCTTTCGTACAAATCCAGTGCGCGCCCCACTAACCCTCGTTACTTCGCGCACTTCTCGCACGGCGAAAGCGAACTAATGTTGAGTTGAGGCACTGCTACCAACCCCACGCAACGACGATAACGCTACGACGAGACGAGAAAACTCCCGGTAGATTCCCCTGCGAGTTCTGCCCCGCCTCTTCGACCAATAATCACATGCTGTTCGCGTAATGAAAACATTGTCAGATAATTCGGTGTCGCACAGTATAGTATACTTACGAAATTTCAACAATTCGTCAATCGTCGAGTTTGTTTTTTTTTCGTTCTGGACCGAAGGCTCATGCATATATATATGCGAGATAAAAATGCCAGTGGTTGTCAACCGATTCTGTACGGTCGAGCGGAAAAAAACGATGTTTTTTAACAAGTTCACCTGCTAATCTGGAATCCTTATGGGCATCCATATTTTTCCATTGACATTGTGTGTTGATAATTAAAACATCTGTTCGTTGCTCATTTGCAAGTTCGTCATTGGTCGAGTTAATTGGGCTCGACGAATTCACAGCTAATAACAGCCTTGCTTTACCGACTTTTTCAAATTATTACGGAGCAACAAACGCCGCAAAAAATTCGGGTTCAACCTTTTTTATTCACTGCATGAGTAGAAAATATGTCTCAGCCGTTAATTGTTTCGTATCATTCCTGTCTATTCGTCGTTTTCTTCATCTGTCCACCTGTTTTCGTGTTCGCGGTGTTTTTCTTTGTATCTGTCGAATGCATTAAACCAAATTTATTCGATTTTGTTTGTGTATTGAATCTTCGACTGCGTACACCTTCGCCCAGCGTCGACGACTATGCATGAGGCGTCATTTGACTCCGACATCGTTGAAACAACATTTCGGAAAATATGCACCAAAGAATATAAAATGTGAACATTTTTATTTGCGAGATCGAGTGTGTGTTCCATGGTCGGCGAGTATTCTTTTCCGAAATATGAAATTATATAATCAAGAGATCGGGGGTTAATCTGCTCGTCCTCGGCTTCAGTGGAATGGCGAATAAAGGAGCTGGAATTGAAAAAATACCTACGATCGTTGAAGCAATTGCGGAGTCTGGACTACAAATCCAATAGCGTAGGTCGCAAAGTATTCTTTTTAATGAAGGCAATGAGAGACATAAAGTTCGAGGTTTATTCGATATATTTGATTGGCACAATTGACCGCGGTGTTGGACGAGACGATAGGTCATTGAGAACACTGCTACATATACATAATGCATTAAGAAGAACCGGGCTGTTGTTCTTGACTTTTTTTTTCGTCTTCGGGCGTTCCAATGGTCGAAGAACTCTACGGGATCAGGGACTGTGGGGCAGGCATATACTTAGTAGACAAAGGAAAGCCGGTTAACGCAGGTCAGTAAGCTCGAATCGCCGGGGGCACGTGTTTAGCTTCGGAATCGTCCAGTGTTGTGTCAATAACCGGACGATACGAGATGCAAATCTGCGTCATAGAAACAACATTTTTCATTTCTATTTGTTTTTTTTTTTTCATTATTATTGTTGTTATGATTGTTTCGATTGGGAATTCGATTTACTTTGCCATCTTCCGTCGCCCATGTCAGCGTATGTTTCCGCCAATGATCGCTCAGCGCCAGTTTTGTTTGGCCCTGTACCGGCAGTTTGTAGTCGTACTCGTCGACACGATTCTGCATCGGAAATTATGCTCGTGAACGTTTTTGCGAAATGTCGAGAAAAGTATTGGACAATAATTATTAATTCGTGAATATCGGAGTCGTTCATGCCACGTGTAGCCATAAAAATGCCGTACGAATAGAGGTTATGTCTCCCGAACTCTAGATTCCCGAAAAATCGAAAAAGCAAATTCGCGAGGAATCACTCGAACTAAAATCGTCATAATGGCGACGAGATACTTCAGATCTCTGCGACACTCGCAAATGATTTCGGACAAGGTCAGATTTTCCCGCCATAATTACGCAAGCACGATAACAATTCATAATCGCCGATAATCAACGATCCAGGTTTTGTTTACATTTTCACTCGATTACACCATGAAATTTCCAAAAGTTTCGTGACAATTGATTGAAATTTCGGTTATGAAGTGACAAGCTACGAAGAATAAAACTTCTCACCGGAAAATCGTCTCTGGCGTGAGCGCCTCGCGATTCTTTGCGGTTTTCAGCCGCGTAGACGGTGTGCATGGAGCATAGCATGAGATTTTGAAGTTCCAAGGCTTCGATGAGCTCGGTGTTCCATATGAGCGTTCTGTCTTGAACCTGTTAGAAATTTTGACACTGTAAACATTGATTAAAAAATGAAAAATCAAGTGCAACGAGTTCCGAGTTTATGCGAAAATAAAACGTGAAAAAACAAACGCAAATATCGGGTAATTCGCAGGTGTAGAGTCGGGATATTTCGCGACATCCACGTTGTAGAATCGGACAAGTGCGAAAGACTCCACAATACGTTTGCATCGTGCGCTGCATTTGTTCTCGGAGTTCGGATATCGTGACGCATCCTTTTGCGTAACGAGTCGCGTGAAAACGGCGAATCGTTTGCTCTTCGATATCCTAAAAGATAAAAAGATTCTCCATTTTTTCGAGCCGAAAATTGCGAACAAATTCGCACTTTTCTGCAAAAACAAAGGATTCCGTGTTGCCATCGAACGATACGAACTCTAACATCGTAAACATTGATACGCCCTCTAGATGACCTCTAGTGTATAATCCACTCAGAAAAATGAAAGCAAAAACTTTTTGTACTTCTTACGTACGATCCCTTGGTAGAATTTTCGATAGAACTCGTTCGACAAAATTCTCAGAAATCGAGACGAAATTGACGCTGGAATTTCTAACGAAAATGCGAAGAAAATGAAGTACCGATGGCAAATCTTCCTGCGGATCACCGGGCTGTATAGATTCCCCGATGTTTTCAGCAACGGCCCGGCCAAAGACCATTATTTCGAGTAGACTGTTAGCACCGAGTCTGTTGGCTCCGTGAACGGATGCGCAGGCAGTTTCGCCCGCTGCCCAGAGGCCGTCCACAGGAATATCTTGTTCGTCTTCGCGCGTAATGACCTTCGGAAAATCGAGTGCCCTTTCATTTTTGAGTTTGTGAACGTTCAATGAAAAAGTACGAAATTTCATTATTCATTTGAAACATCGCGTCTGTCCCATAAAAAAAAAACATGAACGGTTCGGTTTTTTTCGTGAAATCTGCGAAAAAGGGAGGAAGACCCAGTCCCACATTGACATTGGAGGTTAAACCTTGAAGCGACTATTCGAATGGACTAACTTGTCCACGCCAGTTGGTCGGTACTCCACCCATATGATAATGAACCGTAGGAATAACTGGAATCGGTTCTTTCTCGCAATCGACGCCAGCGAAAACCCAGGCCAAGTGCGCGATCCCGGGCAGTTTTGATCTTATAGTTTCCGCGGGAAGGTGATGGAGTTGGAGGTGAATGTGATCTTTATTTTCGCCTACGCCTCTATGTCCATAAACCAAAAGTTAATCGTGATAAATTACGACGACCCAAGAAGTCACGTTTCGTTTTTTTTTCCTCCGCGATAAAGAAACTTTCGAATTGATTTCTATGCAAGATAAATTAACGAAAAACTCGTCGGAAATCGAGAAAATTCTGAAAATTGAATAAAATCTGATTTTTCGACATGGTCATGCGGCCGGGGAAAGAGCTCAGTCACAAGTTCGAGGGTCGCAACGAGAAAAAATACGATTCGAGTCGAAATAACGTGGAGAACCTTCCTTCGAGTATCTCGACGGTTATTGCTCGAGAGACGACGTCCCTCGATGCCAGATCTTTGGCGTTCGGTGCATATTTGTCCATAAAAAAGTCACCGGCAGAGTTGACGAGTCTCCCACCTTCGCCTCTGCTGCCTTCGGTCACGAGAACTCCGCTTCCGTATATGCCTGAACAAATAGAACATTTTTGGGCGAATTCGGAAGGAATCTGTGAGAGCGCGGCAACTCAGAAAACTCTCGCACAAATCCAGATTGATAAGGTACGTTCAATTATCGTTTTCTCACCGGTTGGATGGAATTGTATGAATTCCATGTCCTGGAGAGGCAAACCAGCTCTGGAGGCAATTGCATTACCGTCTCCTGTACAGACGTGAGCTCCTGTACAGGAAAAGAAACAACGTCCAGCGCCACCGGTAGCTAAAACCTGGACCATGGTGAATTTTGCGCGATTGCGCGATTAATTATTTTATGAAAATCGACGAATTAACGCGATTTCTGGCCCTGGCGAACGAGCCTCGGACGATAATTCTTACGAATAATAATTTGAAGGACTTGGCTTCGGGAAATTATTGACGTGGATAATTAACGTTGGAATTTAGTAAATAATGACCGTGTGATGTGCACGAAATCGGTGCAACTGTCCAGTTTCGAGTTCTAAAGCCAAAACGCCTTTGCATCGTCTTCCATCCATGAGTAAATCGAGCGCGAAATATTCGATGAAATAGTGTACGTCGTATCGAAGGCTTTGGCCGTATAATGTGTGGAGCATCGCGTGACCCGTTCTGTCAGAAACTGCGCAGGTACGATGAGCCTGTCCACCTTTTCCGAATTTCAAAGACTGTCCTCCGAATGCTCTTTGATAAATTTTGCCATCTTCGGTGCGACTGAATGGACAACCTGATTGTAATCATAGTTGTCAACGATTTCATCAATAAAATCAAGTCGCCAATCATTTTTTTACGTGAATTTTTCCCGTAGATACGAGCTGATTGATTTGTAAATGGAAAATTTGTGCTCAACCGTAGTTTTCCAGTTCGAAAACCGCTTGTGGGGCTTCCCGCGTTAAAAAATGTATAGCGTCTTGATCTCCGAGCCAATCTGAACCTTTGACCGTGTCGTACATGTGATAGAGCCAGTTGTCAGGCTGGGCGTTAGAAATGGCAGCATTGATTCCACCTTGAGCGGCAACGGTGTGCGATCTGGTTGGAAACAATTTTGTCACAACTGCCACTCGATAACCTTTACTCCCGAGACCAAACGCAGCTCTGAGGCCGGCTCCACCTGCACCCACGATCACGGCATCGTAGCAGTGCTCCACCGTCGGATAATTCTGCGCAAATAAATTTATTTCACGATGCAATTTTTAAAAAATGCTTCAAAAACGATTTGCCCACGTGGCATAGCCAAATTTTCGTTTTTTTAAAGGTGAAACAGGCTGAACGTTGATTCTCATAATTGTATCATTTCGAAAATATCTTCTCCAGCTTATTATGTTTGAAAATCGAATTTTGCATCGAAAAATGGCCCAAAAATTGAAAATTCGCCAGACGATTCAAATTTTTCGAAGTTATTACGAAAAGGTCTAAAAATAAATATACCATTCTTGTCGTAAATGTATCAAGAGGTTACATAACATCGAAATTTCTTTGACGAGCGAGAAGAAGCAATAAAACGTGTTATAAAAGCAGATAATCTCACTTTATCTGTTGAGGTAGTGTCGTCGAATTTACATTGTGCTTTTTCGCCGGGGCTGACGTTAACGTGTAATCCCCGACGATTCAAAGTTGGCAAATGATGAAATTTAAATTCGTGTAACGATGACGAATCGATCCAACGCCGAAACGTAGGTCTTGGCGAAATCCTTCGAGTCGTAAACGCAATTACTCGCACGAGAGTCGAACGGCGACTTACAAGATTGCTTAGCAAAGACATCGCGGCGTCGCACGTGTGCAATGAAGAAAAATACACAAAGAAACGTCTCGAGCTACCGAACGTCTCGCGTGACGCGAGCAGAGACACGATTCCTTTGTTTCTTTGCCTTCTCGCTGTGAAATTTTTCGTTGTGTTCAAGGTTTCTAGGAAAAAAACGTTTTGCAATGAGTTTTCTTTCAAATACTCGGCTCCGCATCGTTCGAATTATTTTTTGGACTTTATTTCACACATTTTTACACAAAATGCTCGTCTCTCGACCGCGCAACTCCTACTCTACGTCCTTATGTGTATTACAAAAAATGGAGAGGCGTAGAGACTTTTTCGTTCTTATATACTTTGTCCAATTTTTACGGTCTCGTGAGACAAAATTCAAGTAAAAAATCGACAGCCGAGATCGTTCTGTTTATGAAACAGAAAGAATCACTCGCAAGCGAAAAAATAGTGAAGCTTTTTTCTTGAATAACGAACCGAATCTTTTCTCAGGAGACTCGCCACTTTTTTTCGAATATTATTAACTCAGTGAATAATTAATTGTGAGAGAAGGTCCCAGTACCAACATTGCCAGCTTCATGCTGTTCTTTGAATAAACACGTATCTATACTTACGCGTGTTTGTGTGTGTGTAAATAAATAAAGGAAGATACATTACACAATCGTGGATACAACGAAAATAATAATAACAAAATATAACTTTGCTGCAGAGCAACTCATATAATCGTTTCGTTTTTTTTCTCTCTGCCTTTCTCGTCATCGTAACTTTTCATTTTTCATAATCTCGAACCCTCCTTTCCAGAAGTGCTATTTATTTTGTGAAAATGTTGACGTTGTGTCAAAAAAACACGGACGGATATTTCGATTAGATTTTTGGCCTCGAATTGAATTTTTCAGAATCGTCTCTAGCAAATTTCGTCGACGAGTCGATCGACGAGTTTGGCCGTTGATTTGTTATTTTTCAAAGTCGTTTGTCCTTCGTGATACTTTTTGTTCTGCGTACGAAAGGGCAATTTTTTTAGAGAGTCTAGATTGAGAGATTGACGAATAAAAAATCGAGAATGACGCAGTCAATGGTACGCATTTGTTTCTTATTGGCAACGTTCGATTCTTAGCATCTGGATTTTTGTTATCAGTACAGATTGTTCGTTTTTTTTCTGCGTTTCAAAGTGCCAGCCTTTTGACTCCGCACTCGCAGCAGAACTTGGCAGTTTCCGGAAACTTGGAGCCACACTCGTGGCAAAATTTCGATAGCTTTGACTTGGCCATCGATCCGACGGTTTCAACGTCTCGACGGTGTAGCGGCGAGTCCTCGTCGTGTCGTCCGGCCATATCGTTCGTTATGCGTCCGTGGTTCGAATATTTACGATTTAAACTGAACAACAAACAGATTGAAACGAAAATTTGAATCAGCAATTTAGACCATGCAATATTTTAGGGAAATGTACAGGAAAAAAAAAAAGGAAAATGTTCTGAAAATTCCTGAAAATGCTGAAACAAAAATTTGATCGATTTTCGAAACGCAAGCTATTTCCGTACCTGCTATAAGCTGAATCAGCGCTGAGTTTGTTGTGTTCGTGATGCCTCTTGTAACTGTCGGGAGAAGAGAATTCCTCGTCGCTGATTTGTCCGTTTCGTGGTCGGTTCGATTGGACGGGACTGGTAACGGAGAGGGAATCATTTTTAAGCAAATATCTCAACGAGGGATAAATACCGGAAGTGTCATCGTCACAAGAGCTTGCAAGCTCGTCGAACGCTGAATGGGATCTTTTGATTTCGGTGTCGCTCGAGACGATAGAACTGAGGCTGACATTGCTGCCGCTGAGACTAGCGTAATTGTTATTTCTATTATTTTGAATATTGTTCATTTTGTTGTTCGACGAATTGCAATGATTGTTTATTTTTTTCTCGTTCGTTTTGGGGCCTAAATTTGTTCTCACGGAATTGGAACGAGTAACTTTCGGTGAAGTCTTTTCAAATAATTTCCGGACTTTTCCGTTTCCGGACGAGTTTTCAATGAGCGAACGAATGGACGTGGCATCGTCGTAGTTTTCTTTGAGACCGAGAGCTTTCGATTTATCAATTATGACGCGTCTACCGAGCACGTGATCGCGTCCTACATTTTTTCTTCTGACCTCATCGTTCTCGTGACAAAGATCACGAGATCGCGAGTTCGTATTACTACAATTATTTACTTCGCGCGATATTGAATTTGTTTCGGTCGAATCGGATGAAAAATCTTCAAATTCGGTTGGTGGGGCGATCAAGGAAACACGCTTTTCCGGCAATTTTGGTATTTTGCCCACAGGCGTATCGGTGTATTTGACAAACGCTGAGGAATGAGAAAGAGGATAATTTGGGAGAGTCGGTGACAGTGACGATCTACGACGATTCGACGAGGAATCCGTCAACGATTTTTCGCTACATGTGTCCGATAACAGTTCGTTCATCTGACGCTCCGCAATCAGAAAAGGATCGTAGTCTGCACAGCTGCCACTGAAAAATGATCATTTTTTTCTTTTAACTCCATTTTATTTTTCATTTTCACGTCAATCTTTGCCGTGTGCAAGCTGATGTCTCATGATTTCGCAAGTGCCGCTTCCCACCCGAAGAATGTAGCCTGCCACGTTCGTTTTTTCTTTTGAGCGATTTTATAAACGACATGAAACCTGAATACAGAATTTTTCGAAAAATTTGATTCGTCTATTGATAAAATTTCTTGTTGACTCATTTCGCAAAATTGAAAAACAAAAAACACAACGAAAAACTATAAAATGAGTTTCACATTTATTGTTATTTCATTTTTAATTCCATTCAGAAACGATTTTTTTAATTTTAACCCTTCGAGTGCATACTGGGTCGTTTTGACCCCAAATCTGTCACCGATTGTTTGGCGCCTATAACGGCAACGAATCTTTTGACATTTAATTAGCGTTTTCATCAAAAAATAAATTCAGGGCCATAAATTACGAATAAATTTCTACAAAAAAACGTCTCTACAAAAAAATAAAAATAAAAAATGCATATTTATACCGGAATACAACGGTTTGAAAAACTCGTTGGGTCAGATTGACCCAGTATGCTCTTTCAGTAAGAGCTAAAAGATGATGAGCCTTGAAAAATCGGTAAATCCTTACGATGACGATGGCGTGTGAGATTTGAGAAACAAACAGATGTTGAATGTCAAGATTGAAAGTACGAGGATCCCACTCGACTTGCATTCATGTGAACGAATGATTGAGCTACTAAAATGATGAATACATCGAATGGACTAATGTTTTTTCTTTCTATTGACCGACCATCGTTTACGAAGGGACTTACGTTCTACCGGTTAGTACGAGGTTAAAGTCCGGATGCCTGCGCACGTATTTACTCCATACAGCTCGAGACTCTCGATCGGAGGTCCTAGGAAAATGGACATTTGACTAAATTTTCAATTTTAACGATTCCGGTTTTTCGCCTCGTGTATTCCAATGGATACGAGTCGTCCGGAACATTTTTCTTTGAAATATTCCGTGCAGCCTTTAAGGGTTCAAATTCCAAAAGCCATAGCTGCGAGGTAAATAATTTTTTAGTATGCAGAGTATTTGATTTTATAATTAAATGGAAAGGTGATTAGTTTTTTGTGATTAGTTGGAGATCGATGAACGCAGGAGGAAATTGGGAAAGAAATGTTATCAATATTTCGTAAAACTTTTTGTTTTTTTTTGTTGTTGTTGTTGTCAATCGAGGGATCGAGATTAAACTCTACCTTCGTCTTTCTTCCCGAAACGGAGCAACTGATGGAAGATTTCCAACGTTGTTGTTCACTCTTTTGCTAGGAATTTTTGTTTCTCGATTAAATTTTGGTAGATCGAGATTTATGAGTCGGACGGTTGAATTTTTGAAGCCTCTTTGCCAAGCGAACGATGCAGCATCCAGGGGCAGACACTTTTTGACATTTTTCGAATTATCGGTTTTAGTGTTGATTCGATCGATTGGGATTTCTGGCAGGAATCCACAAATTCCTATTTTGCTTTCGTACGCATCTCCGACCTTTCCGAAAACGATTTCTTGGATAGTTTCCTCTTCGATTTCACTCAATGATCTCGTCTCGAACGAGCTCATGTTTGTTGATGAATTTTTATTACTCAACGCTTCGTCCGCAGTCTCGAAACATCTGACTAAATTATTCGCACGTAATTTTTTTCTCACGATCGGAAAATTTCTCTCTTCCGCGTTTTCCGAAACTTTTGGAAAGGCGTCACTTGGGTTTTGAAATTTTTGCCTCCTCTCGCCACTATTTCGTGCTTCCATTTTGTTTTGTTGTGGCCTTTGTACCGTCTCCGCAGGATTTTGTATTTCTGGTGTTTTTTGTGTCGCCGGGAAATTTTCGAATTTCAAATTCGTGCTTTCGTCTTCACTGGGTACCTCGGAATTTTCTTTCACTTCCGGTTGTTCGTGCATCGATGGAAACGCTTCCTTGGCAGCATTTTTCTGTCGCGATTCTTGTTCCGTCGGTGTGAATTTTGGATTTTCTGATATTTCTGGTTTTTCCGAACTGGATGGATTTTGAAAATGTTCTCCTTCCGGTTTTAATTGCGTTTTCAAAAAAGTATCGACTGAGATTTCCTCTCGTGGCATGTACGAATCTGAGAATGATTTTTGGTAAATGTCAAGATACGATGCATCAGACACGGAGGATGATTTCTCTTCCATTTTTGTCGAACCCTCGGCCTCTGAGTCTTTGAGACAATTCTCACTTCTCAGAGTCTCGTCACTGTCGTAATTGAACTTTTGATTAATGTATTTCTCGTTTAATTCGGAGATATTTCCAATCGTCTCGACTTTTGGGTCATTTGGGGTTTCGGAATTTCTCAGACATTCTTCAGACTTTGATTCAGAACTCTCATCAACGTTGCTTTCAATTTTATCTTCTCTGTGCTCAACTGCCATCAATTTTTTTTGTATCGAGCGATCGATCTCGACGTTTGAAACTTTTTCCATCTCGGGACTTTCGGTTTTTCGTTTTTTCTGCAGCGGTTTATCGTCTGGGAACTCTTGAGGTGCATGATGCTTCTTATCATTGTTAAAATTTCCTTTTTTGTCGATTACGTAAGTTTTACATCTCGCATAGTTAATTTTTGTCTCAGTTTTCTTGTCAATTTCCTTCGTCGACGATTCCGGCGATTTCTTGTTCTCGCCATTAATTTTATTGCGAATCATCTCAGTTTCTTCGATAACTGCGTTTGCATTCGTTTGATCGAGGTTCTCAGGAGATCGTGAAATATTCTCGTCCTTATGAATTTTCAAGTCAGCATCGCGACAAGGAACTTTATTCTGTGAGTTTTCTTTCTTGCGATCGTCGCGAGAGAAAATATTGAGACTTTTAACAATCGATTGCATCTTTTCCATTTTTTTCGTCAACATATCCTCGCAATTTATTTTTGGACGTCGTCCACTTTTTTGGGACCTCGAAGTCCGCATTGCGGAATCGTCGTTCATGGGTGTCGATCGATTTTGATCGTTTCGCGATGTAGAGTTCAGTGAATCGTGAGAAAACGATTCTTTCGAATCAGCACGTTTGATTTTTCTCGCTAAATCTTGCCAATCATTTTTTGTCGATTCGTTACTCTTTGCAGACTCTGGGAAATTGAATTTTCGTGATTTTTCATCAATTTCTTGGGAAATACTCTCGGAAAATGGTTTTTCACGATTTCTCTTATCATCAGATTCAACGCTCAACGATTCTTCAGCAACGAATTCATTCCCATTGACAGGCTCATTCATTTTAATGACAGTTTTCATGAATAATTTGCGTTCGCCATTGTTCATCGATGTTGTGCTTTTCGACGACCTTGGAGTCTCCACAATTCGTGAATCTTGATCGACATTATTTTTCGTATCGACGGTTCGATCGAAAGACTCTGTGTAAATCGGTTTTTTCGAGGATTGATCGTTCCCCAGAGATCGCAACGTATTCGTAATGAGCATTTTTGCGCCTTCGGCACTGGACGTCTGTTCATCATTTTTTTCGACAAGAATTTTTCCATTTTCCGGGTTCGAATGCGACGATTCTTCTGCGATAACTCGGCCCAATTTCGCAGTAACTTTCTTCGACTTGCTGCGAGACGTTCTTCTCGTGGATAACGAACTTGTTCCCGATCTGCAAGAACTTTTGATCGATGCTTCCAGCTCGTCTCCATTTTCTAAGTTGTGTAAGTTCAACGGTTCCAGTTTGGGACAAGTTGGAAATGACGGACTTTCGATCATGCTTTTCTCTAGTTTTCTGTCACTTCCGCTTTTTATTATTCGATGGCTTGATCGTGCTGAAGTTTCTCCATCGTCAAGAGCTTCCAGAAAATTATTTTCGGAGTTTCTCGGACTATCGATCACGAGCCTGCGATTCGTTTCGTCGATAAATTCCGAGCCATCGGTTCTACCGTCCGAAGATTTTCTTATGGAGAAAGTTTGATCGAGTTTTTCTGTTCCACTGGTCCAGGGTAATTTTTTCGATTCTTCACTCCGTTCCATATCGACGTTCGGCTCGTCATCGATTAAATCAGAGCGATGTGAATTTCCAGGAGTTTCTGATTCTTGAATACATTTCGTGGCTTTGACGGAATGAAATTTGAAAAACTCGTTGCATTTAAAACTCTCTTCACTTATTTTTTTCCATGTTACGAACTCTTCATCGAATCCATTGATTTTTTTTCGAACGCATGGCTGCACAGTCATTCCCATAACATCGTCATTGATCGTGACGTCGTTGATGCGTGGGTTTCCACAGCTTCGAGCATGAACGATGTTTTGTCGAGCGCGACGATGTTTCGTCCAAGTCTCATTAACGCCTTTGGACTTTTGACGTTGCTCGTGAATTTTCTCATCGAAATTCTCTTCGTTGTCATCCTGAGCGTCTGTCAAATTGTCTATTTTACGAAAGGATCGTCCACTCGCATTGGAGCTCTTGGAAAACTCTGTTTTTGTCGGCGAATTACGAGGATAACGAGGAATCGGATTGTTACTAACGCGGGAAGAATTTTCACGAGGAGTTGGAAAATTGGACGCTGTTCCGAAGTCGTTCTCGCCCGAAGGCCTGCATGAGGTGGAGGAGAAGGAAAAAGAATACGGGTCAGGATTGGACAATACTTCTCCGATAGGTCATTAGGAGAAGGACGTCGAGGTCATAAAAAAAAAAACTGTGTTATAAAAACGTCTGTTCGCAAATATTCATCGTGGATCAATTTGGAGTAAAAAATTAATTGGATTTCTATTTTTCGCACGATTATGCGAAACCCCTTTTTCCTTCTCCTCAACGACTCCTCGCAAATATTTCGTAAGCAAAGACCGGATTCCGTCTTTGCAACAAGAGCTCACGCAGTAATTGCACAAATGTCGAAAAAATAATGTCGCAACGTAGAAAACTGGCGAAATGAACGAATAAAAAATGAAGAAATTCTCACCTGTTGGATCGATCGGAAAGTCTCGACTTCATCGGACCCGGAGCCATTCCTCCTCTGCCCTGGCCCAAACGTCGACTGCAACAATGATTTTTTCTCATTAGTGAAAACATCGAGAGTATTTCTCTCGGCGAGACGAGCCAAAAATACTCGTTTTACGTGCGTCTGTGTGTTTGTATACATTGAGTTTCAATGTGTTCCGACAAGAGTTTCAGAAGTCGTTAAAACAGTAAGTGGAGCGTCCAGAGACGTCGAGGACCCTTTAACGAAGTTATATACGTTTTAACTAATAATAATACGACGAGAGCCTGTGAGCGTTGCACCAGAGATACGAAGACGAACCGGAAGCGTTCACAAACGAAAGGAGAGAGCGAAGAAAACGAAGAAAAGTGACAGGGAGGAAAAAAAATGTTGGCAAAGAGCCCGGAGGCTGCGAGATGACGAAAAAATATAACGCTTACGTGTTCGTTGTTGATTTTTGAGACTGACTGTTTCCGGTTGCTGCTTCATTCCCAATTTTCTCGTGACAGTTCGGCGTCGATGTGGTTTCTTTGGCTCGTTGATTCGTTACATTTCCATTATTGATCTTATTGCTCGTCGGGCCCCCTAAATTCGACGCCGATGATGGCGAATACTTCTCGCGGACTGTCGTCCGACGATTCTTCAATGCAGGTGCACGATATTTCATTCGGGCCTCGAGACGCTCTTTCGCTATATTCGTTGCTGCACTCATCGGCACTTTGGTCGCACGATCTTTACACCATTCCACGTGACGCTCGTACGATTTAATGCTAAATTGACGATTGCACGTTGGACACATGCCCTTCTCGTTCGGACGCGTTGGTACACCGACCGTCACGTTGCTCGCTGCTACCAATTGATGCGGCCGAGTTACCTCGATCTTGAGCAATTATTTTACATTTTTATCGTACACATTAAATATTTTTTCATTATACTTTCTAACCGAGCGTTGGGCTAACTTTTCTGACGATCGGATAATTGACTCTGAAACCCCACGATCTATTTTTCACGACGTAAACTCCGTGCTAGGCTAAATAACGACCCCAATCTTCAGTTCAGCATAAAATCTCTCTAGCATGCGATAATAACGTTTTATCATACGCCATTCTCTTCGTTTTTTCATAACGAAGAGAATGGCGTGGGATAAAGTTTCATTCGGGCAATTTTTCGTTATGAAAACGGTTGAAAACCAAAAAGAACGATTACGAAAACCGTGACAAGGAAAATTCACATTTTCGTGAATGAAATAATTAACCTCGTTACGGAGTTTCCAGGTTAATTAACCAATCATCCGATTACCGAATTAAATGAACGCAAAAATGATTAATTAAGCGTTGTAATATTATTCGATAAAACAAACGTTGAAACTTACAGTTTCCCCACGAGCAGCGCGAATAGCTTGTAGGAATTCGTCATGAGTTTGTTTCCAGGATCCTTTGTTATTGGTCGTTCTGTCCTCGGTCTGATAAGCTTTCCGTTTAGTCGTTTCTTTCGGCAAAAATTCGGCCAACTCAGTGCCTTGTATCCTCTGTTTCGCCGAGTCGAAAGGTTTTCTCTTTTTGACAGCGGATCGCTCACATATGACCGTGTGTTTCTCCAACGATTGTGGCTTGAATGTCCGAGCGCATATAGCGCACGGGAGTAGTTCGGATGGCTCATCTGTTGCCATTTAACGAACGAGATTTTATAAATGATTTTATTGTCAAATCGAATGTTACAATGATTTCTTATCACTATTGGTTATCGGGTTGGCCGCTCGCACTGAGCAGACTGATCGAGTCTCGACTCGAAGCAGAGACTGCGGAACGACCGATCAGTTGACGCCGCACACGAAACACACGACGAGAATTAACTCGCGACACTTAGAGCCCGAGGGTTAATTGCGCTGACCTGCACACTTCAGAAAAAGGAGCGCACTGACGTTTCTTATTATTTTATCCCACTTAACATCTCTCATTCTACTTTTATAATCGATTCTATCGCGTGCATAACGAGAATCTTTACAGTTAATTAGCAATATCGACCAGCAATTGTAAGTCACGATCTTCCGACTCGATGTTTTTCTACAGCGATTGTCCAGCCACGTCAGCTTTTTCATGAATTCGAAAAACGCACATTTTCAAGAATTCTTCATTCCCGACTATTCGCTACGTACAAAAAAACGATTCATACACATTTTCATGAATCCGGAAATTAAATTGTTATTGTTTTAATATTACGATAGATATTTTTGTCGGTTCTCAGTGTCACCGATGATCGTTGGAACTTTTTTTATTTCGAGCCAAGCACTTTTCCATTATTTTCATTTTTTTTGTCTCACTTTGACGTTCGAGAAATTTTTACCTTCGAAGCAATTTGCACGAGACGCAACGATTGATTATTGTTCATTTTCTTCCTAATCGTCAGAGCTCGGTTGGCAAGTTTTTACTAGTTACAACTCCAGCATCTCACTAAACAGACTCTCCATTTAGCTAATGCTCAATCAATGTTTGAATAAACAATATAAAGTCAATGAATAAATTTGTTACAAAGATGAGAAAAAAAAACACAACTGAACAAACTGGAATAGTCGACTCGAGCTCATCGACTGTGAGATTACCGGCACTTTGACTTCAACTGTACGAAAGCGTTTTTCTGTATCGGGCCAAAGTCGTACAACGAACAAGAGCCTTCGTGGGTAATAATAATGATCACACGTGTGTCCATGAGTAAACACACATTTACGTCTGCTTGAGAATGTGCATGTGAAAAAAACCATCGGGAATGACAGCAGACAAGAGCAACACACGGAGGGGGGGAAGAACGAGAGAAAGAGAGAGAGAGAGAGAGAGAGAGATCAAGAAAGTGACACAGTGGAGATGAAATCTCGTGTCTCTTTCGCGATGCTGCGCATACATTTTTATACACCTGCGGCAATTCCTCTCTTGGAAATCTCGCGGGCTACGACATCGTTCTTTCTCTCAAGCGTTCTCTCTTTCTCTCTGCTTCGTTTTGTTACATCGCGATTATGCAGGCAAAGCACACGTCCTCGAGGTTAACACGCCCCCGCAGCTTGCCGAAGCATTTTTTTTTTTCGCCTACGTTGAGAATCGAGCAGGATTCCTTTTTTGGATTCCGCGAGGGAGACGAGGCTGAATTCTACGCTGTATCGTAATAACTCGTGTTTATATTGACGACGTAACATTTTTTTTTTTTTATTGTGAGACTCAGTGAAAATTTACGAAATTCTTTTCGATCGCCATTTCGATATTAATGGATAATGAATGAATGATTAATTAATTTCGATGGGTAATTAGTATTTTGCAATGTATCGGAGGATCCAATGGACCAAATCGAAAGGATAAAAAATTTTGTGCATTCGAATATCTAAATTATTAAATTTTCTCGTTTTATTATTTCTACGCGTGGATATTACTTTGTGCAGTTTTTACGCTGGAACTTTTTGCTTCAAGGTTCAATTAGCAACGGAGGCGTAAACGGTTTCTCGCGGGATTGAATCTCGTACGATGTATAGAAAATTTATTAAGAGAGTATAACAGAATCGCGTGTCAACAGTTACGAAGGAAGAGTGGAGAAAACCTACGCTCGAATTGCATTTATAAATGCTTCTTAGAATTGTGAATAATAACGGGATTATATGTTGATCATTGGAGTCTAATCTATGTCAGTGAGAAATTGTGACAGAAAATCACTCGTACAGTGTATCGTGTGCCATTATTTCAATTAAAATACAAATATCACACTCGAAAGGAAACAAAACCGAGAAATTCTTCATCGGAAAAGAAAATTCGTTGAATCAACAAAATTACCAAATTATTCTGTATACTCCATCAAATCTCATTCATCATCCTTGCGCGGAGTTGATTTCTGGATCGATAAATTTCATTTGCTGCATTTTGATAATTTTACAAATTTGGTTTCTCGGTGTTGATTCTTTCGACAAAATTCTGATCGTTGATTAAGTCGATGGTTATTCCGTTAAATTCATGATAATTTATACGATTTTTTTCAAGGAAAAAAAAAGACATTTTCGATGGACGATTTCTCGTTGCGAGTAACAGAGTTCGGAATAATTTATTCCTCATTAAATTTCAATTTACTCACAATGACGAATTTCTTTTATTTTCCTGCTGAAAGTTTAATTTAGTATATTCAATTTTTTCAATAAACATTAGATTAGAAATCGTATTTGCTTAATGAAGAGTCAAGCACTGTGCAAACTAATTAGGAAATCAAAAAATAAAGGTTAACAAAAATAAATTTTTCATACGAGAAAATATTATCCATGAAAAAAGCAGAAAAGTTTATTCTAAAAAATCTTTAAAAAACAAAGCGTCAGAAATTTTTATTTTTTTTTTTCTTGCATTAATGAACAAATCATTCAGAGTTTCTACGTTTTTTTGTTACCTTCAGCGGAAATGTCCGGTTTAGAATTTGATTCAACGTTTATCGGAGTTTCCTGATTATTATCGCGTTTCGCGGGTGTAGAAAAAGTTTGCAACCGTTTGGGAGTTTCGGAAAGTTCGGAGGTCGAAGAGTTCGAGCCGAGGGTGTGAATGACGTTCGAATTATTGGCCAAAAAACTGGAAGCGTTGTCGTGATTGGAAGAGAATTCAGAAGGGATGGAAAATGTGTCGGAGCTTGAATTTTCAAATTTACGAATCGTAGGGGACGATGAAAATCCTGAGGTGTTCTGAGACGTTGATGAAGATGAAACAGTTAAATTGGAAGAGTGGGAAAAATTGAAATTATCACTGCTATCGAAACTCGAGGATGAGATACCCGATGATGTCGTCGAGTCGTGATGCAATGATGAGTTTTTATTATTCTCATGACTATTGTCAGTTTTTTTATTTCTCGATCGCGGCGAAGCCTTCCTTGACACGCAACACAACATCTAGCCAATTTTTTTGTATTTCTGTCGATAAATTTATCTGTAAATGCAACTTCTCATCACTCGAAAGGTTCGCCTCTGCTCTCGATACTTAGTGACCAACTGTCTGAGTCTCTCAATCCATACTGACAACGTGAACGAGGGGGAAGCAAAAAGTTAACGAAGAACGAAGATAGTCTTCCTCAACTCGAATGCACCGAACGATTTTAAACCCTGATACTTATATACGTTCAACACATATGTCTATATATACACAGACACATGTTTAAATAGGGCGTTCGAGGCAAACTGAACGACCCAATTTCACTTGTGCTTC
Organism: Hyposoter dolosus; assembly: GCA_963921915.1. Lineage (NCBI taxonomy): Eukaryota > Metazoa > Arthropoda > Insecta > Hymenoptera > Ichneumonidae > Hyposoter > Hyposoter dolosus. The sequence goes on along the minus strand of OY998135.1, from coordinate 8,941,393 downwards.
GAATATTCATTCGCAGCAACAAATTATGCAAAAATCGTTATTAAATGCGTGTAGACGTTCGTTAATCTCTTCCGTGGAAAACAGAGTTTTTTCTTTTGTAATTGACAGGGGTTGGGAAATGCTCAATTAATTAATCAAAATATTTAAATAGTTGAAATTGTTTTTGGAAATTTGAAAAAAATTGATTTTTCGAGTTCACGTGGAATGATTCGTTTGTGTTTGCATGATCGATTCCCACGAGTGTCTCTATGTGTAGGATTTTCGATATATTTTGTAGACACGCTACCACAAATTCTCTTGGTGAGTTTATTTTGGGTAAGGGCTTCCCTCTGTTCCACTACGATTTTTTCGTCTTCCTCGAACAGTGCACACAATACTTTGAAACTGTCTCCTCCCTCTTCTCGATCGTTCCACCGAGCTGTCTGTTCCCCAGAGTCCGTAGTAATTATAGAAAAACTTTTTTTATTCCTCACTCGATATGTTTTTCTTTTTTTCTTCAATCGTTCACGATAATCGCGTGGCAAGAACCCAGGAAAGCGTCGCGGCGCGTAAATGACCGGGCACGTCGAAGTCAATTACGTCAAAAAATAATTGGAAAAGCCGATTTTTACTAACAGACTTCGACGTATACGTTTTTTTTTTCTTTTTTCTTGTAAAATACGGAAATTCAGAATACACGAATTATTTTTTCCGCACAAAAATTTTTGCAGGCTTTGGCGAATTAACCGTACTGAAGGTTTTGACACATGTACACACTTACCCTCGCTGTCGGCCATGATAGTTGTGATGCGAAACATAGGTTGCCATGACAACCCCTTAATGTAAACACTCGTGTGTAATTTCAAGACTGTACATCTTGCTTTTTAGGGCTCTGTATTCTGTTGTATGAATATAGAGATATTCACACCACATATGGTGGTTTTTTCTTGGGGTTTATGATTCTTCCGATTCGATTTAATAAAATGATTATCCAGGGGAGAGTCACGTTCGATATTTTGAGAGTCTGCTGCTCGTCTCGGCAGGTGTGATCGTTAGCTCAACCACAACATTTCTGTCAACTGTTTTTCCCCCGCAAGGATCGAAACTTGTCAAATATGGGAATTTGAAAAAGTAGCAAAATTTCTAATTCACCAAAAATCTTTATTATTCGTTCAAAATTTTTCGTACGATTCCTTGAGCAATTGAAAACTTTCCATGAAAAGTTTAAATCATTTAAAAAAATACAATCAGCGATAAATATATTTTACGTCCTTTTTTCTGAGTTTAAATTTTACATGAATTGTTTAAATGAAATTTAATGAAAAAAAAAAATCATGTAAAAATTGAATTCAGCAAAAAGGACCAAAAATATATTTATCGCCGATTGTATTTTTTTGAATGATTGAAACTTTTCATGGGAAATTGTAATTCAGAAAGTTTTCATTTGCTCAAGAAATCGTACGAGAAATTTCGAACGAATAATAAAGATTTTTGGTGAATTAGAAATCTTGCTGCTGTTCAAAATCCTCATATTTGACAAGTTTCGATCCTGGCGGAGAAAAAACAGTTGCCAGAAATGTTGTGGTGGGCCGTCAAACGTCAAACGGATTGGTAACCCGAGTTTAGATAAAGATTTTCTCTTCACGATTTTTTTGAGGTTTATATTTATCGGGAAAAATAATTTGGCGCTCTTTTGATAATGCACGATAGGAATTATAATGTGATCGTAATTTTACTCGGTCGATCGAGCTATTTTTTTTGAACGTGTAACCAGTACATCGATGAATGTTGGTGAAATGTTCCGAAGCTTGAAATTAGCCCTTGGCAAGTGTGGCTCATTGAAACCTTTCAATCTGTGCGATCGGAGATTCTTGCGAGAGCCGTTCCAGCCGTTGAGGCGATGTCCACGATGGGTGTGCGTCGAAGACGCCGTGAGGATCATCAATTCGGGTGAATTTAAATAAATTTAATAGCGATAGAAAATTAAATCTGATAAATGTCGAAGAATTGAGAAAAAACCCACGATCTGTCAAGCAAGGAAAATAAAATCTTAAAAAACTGCAAAATTCTTTTCAATCTCCTCTTTTTAGGCTTTTCATTATTATTCATAGTTTGCACCCACTCTTTGAAGCATAATTCCAGTGGAAAAATATAAACGAAAAAAAAAAATCCATTTTTTGGACGATTTCCTAGTTTCGAAATTCGTTTCTTTTCAGAGCAACTCATTTTTATTCAGGGAGGAGCTGCGACACCTTTAGAATTAGTGAGAGCGATGACCGAGCATGGAGTTTGCAATAACGTTCGAGGGGTGCGGTTATTGCACATGGCTCTCGAGGGCGATGCTTACTTCGCCAATCCAGAATTCGAAAGTACGATTCAAGTAGAAAAGAAAAATACGGACACACAATTCGAACGAAAAATTGGAAAAAAAATTATCGGGGTTGAAAAATTGTTGTTTTTTTTTTTCAGAACATTTTAGATCCGTAAATTTGTACATCGGCTGGAACATGCGAGAAGCAGTGAACGAAGGTCGTGCCGATTTTATACCGATTTTCAACCACGAAACTCCAAGATTATTTTACGAGAGACGCGTTATTCCGGATGTTGCATTGATTCATGTCAGTTCGCCGGATTCCCGAGGGTTTTGCTCGTTGGGGACCAGCGTCGATTGCACACGAGCTGCCATTTGTAACACCAAATTTATCATCGGTCAGTTTTTCAATTTTTCTGCATACTTCAACGAAATTTTCCAATTAATTCAATGCTTTGTTTTGTTGATTAAAAACTCCCGTAGAAACATGTTTGAAGATCGAAAAAAAAAATCTTTTTTCGCATTACATTCTTTGCCAATGAATAAAGTTCGAAATGATGGAAAAAATTTCGCAAACTCTCGTTTTCCACAATAAATAAATTATTTCCCATAAAGTTCCCTCGAAAATTCGATAAAAAAAAAAAAAACAATTTTTTAAAATTAATTAATTCTCCTGTTCATTAAATTAACGTTAAAATTTCCTGAAACTTAAAAAAGCCTTCAAACATATGATTTTCATTTTTACTATTAAAATACCGGAAATAAATATTCGTCGAATCTCCAACAGCCCAAGTGAACGAGTACATGCCACGAACGTTTGGTGATTCGGTAATTCATTCGAGTCATTTTGATTACGCGGTTAAATTCGATTGTCCTTTGCCCTGCGTGAGCGAGAGTCCTCTGAACGAGATCGACATGGAAATCGGAAAAATCATAGCTCAGAGATTAGTGGAGGATGGAGCAACGTTGCAAATTGGAGTAGGAAATATTCCTGACGCAGTTTTGTCCTCACTCTCGCATCACAAGGATCTTGGTGTCCATAGCGAAATGTTGAGCGACGGAATGGTCGATCTCGTGGAAAAAGGCTCGATAACGAACAGACAAAAATCGAGACATCGAGGTCGTCTGGTTGCCTCGCTGGCTGTGGGATCGAAGAAGCTTTACGATTTTATGCACAATAATCCATCCATTGGTAAGACGATCAATTGACAAATCTCTGCAAAAACGATAATGAATATCCGAGAGAATAAAAAATATCTCAGAATTAAAAAATACAGAATAATTCCAAATTTTTCGACGAGAGATCTGCACGTTGGGTCATAATCAGAGAACATTTTTCAGAAATGTTAGGAATAAATTACGTCAACAATCCACGAGTAATATCAGCTCAGACGCAAATGACAGCGATAAATCCGGCGATCGAGCTAGACCTCACAGGCCAAATATGCACCGATAGTTTAGGATGTAGAATGTATTGCGGAGTCGGTGGACAATTGGATTTCGGTCGTGGAGCATCGATATGTCACGATGGAAAAGGAAAATCTATCGTTGCTTTGCCGTCAGTTACGAGCAAAGGACACAGTCGAATTCAACCAATTCTCACGCCAGGTTTTCTTAATTATTCAAAAGTAATCTCGATCCAAAAAGTGAATTTTCTATATTTTAACAACCCTTTTCTCCGCATGTTAGGCGGCGGCGTGACAATGACACGATCGCACGTTCATTACGTCGTAACGGAGTACGGAGTGGCTCAATTATTCGGAAAAACATTGAGACAAAGAGCATGCGCCTTGATAGAGATAGCACATCCCGATCACAGAGATTGTCTCGAAAAAGCAGCTTTCGAAAGACTGAAGAGTGCGCCAACGAAATATTTGTGATGAAAATCGTGTTAAAAATAGAAATTTTCATCTCGCACGAAATTTTGTCGTCAATGATTTATTTTAGATCACAAATTGTCAACGATCGTCTCATTCCTTTTTTTTTAACTATTTTTTACGTCAGCATTTATAAAGTATGCTCATTTGTTAAGACTGAAAAAAATTGACTGAAATATATGGATTAACAGTTTGCTAAAGGGTGAGCTATGTTTACAAAAGAGGACAAACGTACCGGACGCAAAACAATTTCCACGACGAATCGCACGAATTCATCGTATTCTTAACTCAATATTTATGTACAACTTAATTCTGTAACGTTACGTTTTTCTTCGATACTTGGCTTTTAAAACTTTAAGCGACTCGCCATGCGCGCTGCGCGGTTATTAAGAAATTCCTACATCTTAATCTGTTTTTATTGTAAGTGCTATTTATTCTATTTCGCGTTCGAGAACTGTTGCAATTTTCTAAAGCTCGTGGCTCTCTAGAGCACCGTTGGTCGAGGATCCTTCGGCTCGTAGGCCCGAATCAAGGAGAATGCGAAACGAGAATCAATTAATCGAGAGACTCGATTATCTCGTTATTTCGGAAAACTTTTTCACAATATTTTCATGCTCAGCCTAAATTTTTATATAATGCATCGAAATTGTTTTTCCAGTCGAGGCAAACGCAACAGAATCCTCAACTCACGGTACCGGAACTCGTGACTGTTAATCGTAAGAGTAATTATTTACATTTGTTGATTGACGGAGTATCGAGTGACCGAGTGGTATTAATAAAAATCGATCCCTTCGGGAAGAGTCCCTTCGCGTCTCCGTTTTTCGACGTTTTCGTAATATTCTGAAAAATTGACATACGGTTTAATTCTCGCGTTTCTATCGAGTGGCCTCGTCGAGTCCGGGGGATAGAGTTCTGAAGTGGTGGAAGTCTCGTTGGTCGAGGTGTCGAAATTATCTTCGGTAATCGATGTTCCCAGTGTCGAGAATTCACCATCGATCATCGTCGATGACGAGCCCGCTGTCTCAACCACCGGATTGAAACGAACCGATTGAGCGGTTGGACTCTTTTGACTGTGGGGTATTGGAAAATTGAAATTCCTCACTAACAATGTTATGTCTTCTCGCTTGCCACTCGTTGACGCACTTTGCGACGAACTCATATTTACGTCGTGATGAATTCTGACGATTTTGTCCACCACCGCTTGAGCTACTCCCGTGAGAGTCGATTGTATTCTAAACTGGAATAAACATTTCGTTAACACAAATTAATTACGTCAAATGATTGAAAAACACAAAATGGACCAAAAAAAATTGAGCAATTTTTTGTAAAAAATTAAAAACGTAATTGTTAGTGCGTAAATTTTCCGTCTACGATTTTTTTTTGAACCGCTCACCTGTTCAACTGCCATAAGCGCCAATTCCTTATTGACCTGATCGGTCCCAGTGGCTTCTTCCAATGATTTGTAAAGTCCTCGAGACATTAAAAGTAAAAATCGGCAAGAAGCGTCGAGTTCAATGCCACCGTGTATCTCAGGCTCCGCGATAATTGGCTCCGCCGATCCAGACGACAGTTCCTCGAATTCACGATAGCCTCCTTTCACCAAATAATTACCGAGGCATCGTGTGTTCTCCTGGTTTCCAAGATGAGAACCTTAGATCGATTCGTTTTTTTTTCCATCAGATTCACGAATATTTTTCATCCACATTTTTTCACCACTCGGGTTCATCAAAAAATGTCAAGATAAATGGTACACTTTTCCAATAGGATAAAAATAACACTTAACTCTAGAACTACAAATCAATTTTTTTCACCGTCAAACTACAAACCGAGGTAAATATGTACCTCACGAGTTTCTTGTTCGTAAAATCGTTCTGAAAGCAGTAATTTGACTTATAAGTACATGAATCTTTTTTATTTTTCATGCCAAAGAGAATGGTGAAGAGTAAATTGAATTTTATCAACGCTTATTTGGTGAAAAATCGATTTAAAGACCTAAAAGTTCTGAAAAATTAACATAGGAACGTAATTCGAAGCTCGCCTGTCGTAGATATCTACCCCGGTTTGTAGCTCTAGGGTTAAAAGTCTTTTTCTCCCACGACGTGACGAAAAAAAAATTATTAGAAAAAATACGATTTTGCTTGCTCTGAAGTCTTGATATTTTGGAAAACTCACCTTGCCTTATCGACTCGACATCGAGACCGAGATGCGATAATCTCAAGAGCTCATCCTCGTTCCGTAAATCATGATCTATACTCAATTGGATAACTCTGAGCACGTGATTTTCGTCTGTTTTGCACAACAAGGCTCTACTGTCGCCGACGTTTGCCACGTACAATCGACCGCCATGAATCAGTGCAACGACTGCACTGGTACCAGCCGACAACTCGCAATTTATTGCGTTCAACTTGTCAACCTGAATAAAAATCAATCGCTCGTGTCAATGACAAAAAATAATCGTCCGAGGAATGAAATTTCTCGGAGAACAGTTTTCATTTGTGAATTCACTCGATTCTCTCTCATGGCGTAAAGTTTTCGGAGGAACTAAACGTACGTCCACAAATCTCGTGATTACCTGGTGAGGAAATTTTTGGTATGCTTCGTAAGAATTAAGGCCGTCGGGTATGTCGAATTGCAGGCTAGCACGTTCGGCCAATAAATCGCCTATGGAATCTAAATAGCCCCTTTCAACCGCATTGAAAGCTTGTCTGCGACAAGTTTGTGAATAATTGATTAGAAATGCGCACGCGTAATATGTAATTGTTGGGAAAATGTAGATTTTTGTTGTTTACGATACCTAAGTACGTCTTTGACTTCTTCGTCGCTGGTTTTGCCTGTCAGCTGACCCAGAAGTATTTCAGCGGCCATTCTCTGCATGGTAAAGTTAGCAGCTTTGCAGCCTTCGTGTCCGTCGAAAACGCCGTAAAGAAAGGTCGAGTCGTCGTAGCGACAATGGAAGCTTCGATCCTCGAAGGAATGTTCCTCTTGACGGTAACCATCTTCCCTGTATATTTGATTCGTTGAAAACCCAACCCCTGCTCGTGGAAAATGAAATCGAAAGATAAAGAATAAGAGTGATGAAGTTTCGTGAACGAGAGAGGATCGATTTCTATTGTTGACATTTTTCAAATACATTTTATTTACGTTCGTCGTGTATACGAAATTATCTTTTTTATGTTGAATTATTGTCACTGACCGGATTGTTTACACACTGGCAAATCGTCGGTCCAACTGTGCTGAGAATCTTGAAAAGGTAATAAATTCGACAACTCGTCCTTAGTCGGCATTTTGAATAAACGGTGATTGTCTAGCAGCTCGCAAAAAACACGTCCACTTGTTCATTGAGTTAACTTAATTTTTTTACGTTCTTCATATTTCTTGAGCACTCGCACGCGATTGAGAAACGACGTCTCTTTATCTTGATGTATCACCAACGTATAACCTCCACGGTTTTGTCACTTTTTGTCTTTTCGGGAGACAACAGACAACAGACAATTGTCGGACATGTAGAAAACTTTGTTTGCGATAGTAACGCCACCTAACGTCGACTCTACGCAACTGGTGTCGGGGAAAGAACTTTTGTTTCGGGAACATCCGGAGAATCCGAATATTGTGCAGTGTGTCTGTCAACATGGAATCCGCAGAGAACGACTTGAAGTATCGGGCACCGTTTTCGATGCAGAATATGAATTTCTTAGAGATAAAATAAAATTTGGCATACACACTGGAAATTTGATTTATTTTCCCATCAAAATTTCGGTCTGCGTAGACACAATTGCTCAGAATTCAAGGTCATATCGCCGGATCTTATGAGCAACGATAATTTTCCGATCTTAGTTCCGAATCTGGACAGGGGATGACAATTTACAGTGTTTCGTCGACAATTATTCAAAAAATAATTTATTCCTTTATTATACAGGCGTAAATTCTATTCCGGTCCGTCGAATGTTGTAGAGCATAAATAATTTCGTAAGACGAACACTTTTTAAGGACTAATCAGACCATTGTGTGTGTATATAATCTACCAAACCGAACATTGCATCTTAGGATACATGTTCGACCCCAACGGGCAGTTGAAATCTTTCGCGAATTCGGGAATATTCGAGAGTGGTCCCAAAACTCGAAATTCTCCGGGACTGTGAACGTCTTCGATGATTTGAGTGGCCAGTGCTTGCGGTCTAACCTTCGAGCACCACACGTTCGCGTTACTGATCCAGAACATTTGTTGTGGCGTTTTGTCGATGTCGGGCAACATTTCTTCCGGCCCATTTCGTTTAGTCCAGTTATTGTAGGCGCGGTACGCTGCTTTGATCCCTCCGTTATCTGCGATATTCTCGCCCTGGGTGTTTATTCCCTTCAACTGCAAAAATCCAATCAAGATCGAAAGATTCTATCAGCTGTCTTCGAAAGTATCAAGGTCAGTGGTAAATCGTTTTTTATTCGAATTCACGAGAAAATCAATTTTCTATCGTTCGATCGAAAATCAATAGTTTTTATTTTTTTAATTTTTTTTAAATAACGTCGCGTAATTACTCACGTTCAGCTTAACTTCTCGAACGGTATAATTCGCATATTGGTTAACTATGCACAATTTACGGTTCGTAAAATGTTTTTTGGTCGATGGATCCCACCAATCGACAAGATTGCCATGTTTATCAAACTGGCTGCCAATATCATCGAAGCCATGCGTTATTTCATGACCGATGACAGTTCCAATAGCCCCGTAATTCATGTATTTTGGTCGATCGTTGTTGAAGAAAGCATCTTGTAGAATTCCAGCTGATAATTCTGTACGCGAAATAAAATCGATACAGTTTTTCGGCTGTGCCATGATTTTCATCTAGATTTTTTAAATGGGGGAATATGGACCACTCACGAATACTGTTCTCGGTGGAAATGTAATAGCCTTCGGCCTCGGCCGCTCCCAGATGATTGAGCCAATCGGTTTTATTGAAGGGTTCGTGCAATCTGGCGAAAATAAGTTTTGTTGAGAACCCCGACGCGTTGAAAAAGTTTCCGAAATAATCGTCATCGGATAATTCTAAATTTTCGTAAAGTTGCTCGAGCTTCGTGTTGTCCAACAACTCTGCAGGGTAGGCGACGTGACTCGTCATAGCCGCAACTTTCTCGAGAGCTCTTGTCCGCGATTGTTCATCCATCCAGTCGACCTATCGATGAGGCAATTTGAAGATATCAATTAATTAAGAGCCTCAATACAATTTGGGGATCGATGACCTTGAGTCGCTGTGCGTTTTTTTTTTGCAGAAACGTTTTTTGTAGTGAATTATTCACATTTTATTGCTCTGAATTAATTTTTTGACGAAAACGGCAATTAAATACCAAACAATCGGTGAGAGAAAATTGTGGGGCTCAAAATGACTCAAAATTCAATCGAAGGGTTATAATCGAATAAGTACGTGCCTCCTTGAGAATTTTGGTAAATTCTTTCTGGATCTCCATCACCATCTCGACCACGTTTGCCTTGGCGGCATCGTTGAAGTATTTTTGTGCGTACATCGCGTGAACGGCCACATCGAGCTCGCTCAAAACTCTGTTGACGCACTCGGTCGATCTTGACGGATGCTGCGTTCGTCCGCTGACCACTGTTTCGTAGACGAGCTCCCTTTCGCGTATATTTTTGTGCAGACACGGTATGGAGTTCGCAACAGCATTCCACATCGCGTAATTCGCCAGAACTCTTCGGGGCGTGTTGGATATTAATTTTTCGAGAGCGGTAATGTAACTCGGCACGCTCACGATTACGAACTCGTTCTCGTCGAACTCGATCGACGATGGTAACAACTCGCTGAAAAGTTTCTTCCATCGTATGCTCGGAAAGTTTGTTGATAAATTTTTGAGGGTCATCGGATTGTAGAGTTTCGTTCCATTCCGCATTTCCTCTTCCGGCACGGAAATCTATTCAATTGAGGAAAAAAAAACAATTTTTAATCCACGGGCCATAGAGTTTCGTCCAATAAAATTGAACGAATTATTGGAACAGAGAGATTCGTACACTCGCCAGTTTCATTTCGAAACTCAAAGATTCGTTGAGCTCCTTCTTGGCTATTGGTCTCCGAGCCCCGAGCATGACAGCGACATCGACCATGAAATTGTAATAAGCCGAGACCTTGTGATCGGCGAAACCCTCCAAAAGATATTCGCGATGAAGTCTCAGTTCGGCTTGATCGAGCTGAAAAATGAGAAAATCAATTAATTGCGAATCTCCAAAATCTAAACGAACTTTGTTTCATTGAGAGGAAAAAAATACGCACTACGATCACACGTTTCGTGTTGTTCTTCAGATCCGGTTGGACATCGAAACTGATGAAAGAATAAAAAGGATATCCAGCATTTTTAAACTTGTAAATCGATTTCATCCAGTCAAAGTCTTCCTCTCTCCATGAATCTCCATCAACGACCGGCCATCCACCAAGTTTCTTCAAAATGTGGCGAAGGGGATCGAGCCCTTTGGCTTCGATCGCAGCTACAAATATTTTTCATCAATTTCACGTTTTTGGCAAATCAGCAGAGTTCTAAAAAAAAACCTTCAACCATGTGAGAACTTACTCGTATTCATGCAAGACTTGTAAAACTTTTTAACGAGTCTGAAGTGCTTTAGTTTATCGTGTTCGTTGGTAGCATCGATGCTCGTTCTGAGTTGTTCCTGCAGTTTGTCATTGATGATGCTGAATATATCCACCTTGTTTTTGTCTTCGGGTATAATCGTTGACTTGAGGAATCCACCGCATGCGTATTGATAAAAATTGTCACAAGGTTTGACGTCAGGGTCCATATTCTTCAGGACAGCGTCCGCTGCACAATTATTTATTGACATAACAATTTTTCTGGTGGCCTGGTATTTTTTACTTTCACGTGAATAATAACGCGAATGACAATGATTAAAAAATGATAACAATGAGGCAGTAAAGGCTGGACATTGATTTGGATCGCTGACCCACTCGAAAAACGACTAGCTCAGCGACTCAGTAAGAAACGAGATTGATGATTCTCTAGGACTCTCTTGAGATTGGATCTCGAAATCAAAATAATCAGAATTTAGAAAAATTTGGTGATAATATTTTTTGGCATCAAGTATAGAAACACAAATTTCTTTCCAAATTTTTTACCACATGGTTATCGAATAATTGAGAGTTAAATCGAACTTCTTATGAACTCTATGCATATACACGTGAACTTTAGTGTTCAATTACTCGAGTACTACGTGGTGGAAAAATCTTAAAAAATTTGTATTGTCATATATATTATCAAAGAATATATTTACCAAATTTTATTAAATTCTTTCTCATAGTTTTTCATTTTATTTCAACTTTCTAACTACTATTCACGAGCAAAAATAAAATATTGATTTTTCTTCATAATCAGGTCTTACAGTAGTTTTCATTTCGATACTTACCAGCATTTCTGCATCCAGTTGTTCGACACACGCCCTTATGAGTACCTGCGCCTATAAAAAGTTACGGGTTCCCGATTATATTTCCCGATCGAATTCATCGTTTTATCGCGGAATACAAAAAACATACGGTCTCGGGCTTCGTGATACATTTCGTAGCACTGAATCAACTTGTGAAAGAATTCCAATGAATTCGTAAACAAGAAAAATAGGATTAGTGAGGGAAACTCATCGGAAACATTTCGTGGATGATTTATTTGTCAATTTCTTTAAAATAGCAAGGAGCTTTTTTTTTACTGGCATAGAAAGATTGGAAAACATTCCGCAGAAGTTTGCTCGAAATCATGCTTATTGGATCGACGATCAAGATATATCGATAACCAATTCCCTCGTTTGATATGCAAATTTTGAATCAGATCGATCAATGTTTCCCCGGTTGTTAGTTTGCAAAATTTGATATGGATCACGAGCCGAGCATGTGAAAGGGTGTCAGGTTTTGTTTGCACAGACCTGTAACTGAGCTTGCGTCATTGGGAAATTTTAGTAACGATCCCTCTACCAACAGTGATGACGCATTGTACAGAACACATGAAAACACTTTTAATACCGTCAGCAAACGAGACACACCTGATGATTTCGAGTATTTCCTGATTCTGAAACACAGGCAACACTTTTCTAAATGTTTATTCGGACCTGGTGCTCCTGAACAAATTAATCGCAGTTCAGCCCCTTAATCCCTTCAGAGAGTAACATTTTTATCATTCCCTATGTCATCGCACCGTGGAATAGCGCGATGTGCGTTAGGGACGAGGAGAAATAATTAATTCGGAACATGTCCGGATCTAAGTCGCGGAGACCCAATTTTCTGAATATGAAATTTAAGGACGTTGGATGGCGACGGTCAGATCTAAATTTTTGTTTTCAGTTTTTCTCACATACGAAATGGTTTGCGAGCCTAAGTTCATTTAAAAAATTTGTTACAAATTGACTAAAGAACAACATACTCTAAATCCACGATTGTCCGAGGTAATCTGTATTTTTTATATAATAAACAAAATTTCGACAAAATTTTACGATCGATTTTTTTGCAAAACTGAATAAAGCTTCTTCGATTTTACGTAAAAGTTTATGCAAAGTTTTAAGAGGCTTCGCACCATTTAGAAATCGAAATATTTAATGTTGAAAATTGGAACTTACGACACACGCTCTTATGAGAAACTACTGAAAATTGTGATTTTTATAAATAAATATCTCGACTTCTACATGGTGAAACCTCTTAAAATTGTGCGAGCTATTAGCTATCACTATGCTCTTTGTGTGGTGCAAATTTAAAGGAATTCTGTCGATAGAAAATTTTGCGTACAACGTCCTTAAGCAAAAAATGCGAGAAATTTCCATCTCACGATAAATTTTTCAATTATCATAATCTGGAGCTGCTCAGGTGGCTCGAAATGAATCAATGGTCTTAAGCTAGAGGTATTCGTTGAGTACGAGCAAAATACTCGATGGTTGTAACCACGGCGTGATGTTCGGTCACCCGCAGCGGTTGTCGTTCGGGTCTGATGGACCCAGTGGTAGTAATCGAGGGTAATTCTTTACGAAAAATGGTGGCAGCTTTCGCTCAACTGTGCCTGAATCACTAGAAACTTCAAGATCCAGATTTTTTTTTTAAACGTTGACTGTTCGCATGCTCTCCATGGAAAACTTACCGCATTATGAGTTTTTCACCCTCGACAGTATCTTTTCAATTCTCTGTGATTATTGTCACGCACTCAATCGCTTCTCATACACTCTTTTTCCAAATAACTTTATTGATCCTCAAGAAAAATTGGTCTACGTAAGTCTACGATCGAATATTAGTTATTTGAACGAAGTCATTCACTATTAACCTTTGCTGTTACACGATGTCACCACAATTAACCGCGACGAAAATTTTCACGCGTTATTTAAGTCTTCGGGAATTGGCGCAAATAATATCATCGAGCTTTGCGCACCTGAAAGAGCGATCTTTGGTGTGCACAGTTTCGGTAAACAAAACCACATTTTCTATGTTTCACAGAACTTTCATATATATATATATAACATGAAAATATATAATATGCACAAATACGTAGTCAATTTATCGAATGTAAATAGAAATAAAATTTCGGCGTACGTTACATCAGTTTTGCGCATCTGGCATTCAAATTTTCCTGAATAGACCAATAAATGACTTTCGAGTATTTGTAACTTTAAACTTTATCAATATGTTCCATTTTAAATATTTCGGTAACGCGACGTCAAAAAAGCCTCGTTAAGTATTCGTTACGAATATTCTATACGTTTCTCGTTATTTCAGCTTTTCTGTCACGCACGTCGTCTGATTCGAACACACCCTCGACTGGATAAAAATGATTCATCGTTCGAAATGCCCCATTAGTTCGAAACACTTGTCATTGAAAATCAATGAATTTTCATGGGGTTTTTTTGCAGGTTTATTGAAACTGCAATTCGCTGGCAGCGAAGATGTTTCTAGACGGTAAATCGATCGAGGTTCGAACTGCCGAAGCTCGGGGCAGTCGAATGTTTTTTGGACAATTTTTAGTCGTGACCGCGATTATACATTTTTTCGCGTCGAATATTTATACCGAAGCTGAAACTTGCCGTTCGCGTGGCTAAAGGTCGAAACAATCGTGTCATAATTCATCCTCGGCCGAAGATTCGTGGCGACTGGAAGGATCCGGAACAATAATCATTTTTATGGCATAATCATTTTTATGGCATAATCATTTTTATGGGTGATGGTGAAAACAATTTCATGAAGAAAACTCACTCGAATCGAGTTCTCGTTTTGGTGATAACAACGTAATGAATTCTGGAGGTCGCAATCGATTTTACGTCCGCTCGATTATAAATTCTCTTATCTCTCATACTGCGAAGTGATATGCTCGATTTTCGGGTCGAATCGTCTGTTCCCAAATCAAGGAAATGATTGTTGTTGGCACTGTTATTTATTGGATCGTCAGTTTCCGTAGGTGTCACCTGTAAAATCGTGATTTTCATATCGAACAGAAAATTATACCAGAGCAACGTGACTCGTAAAGAAAAAAGTTTTACGCAACCATACTTTTTGAAATAATTGTGCAACATGCTCGCATCTATGTGAAAAAATGAATTCAGTAAATTTCGAATTCATTATAAAAATAACGGGGACACGAATAATCGACGCAAATATTCTTTGTCACGAAAAATCATAAAAATTCCATTTCCCGATAGAATTTTTGATATCGGTGCGTGACGTGGATATACGTGAAAATGCAAATTTTTTCACATTACCTTACTTATCCAAATAATTCAAAAAATATTCAAATGATTCATAAAGTATACACTACGAACGTCAATGCTAATGACGAAAAAAATAATGAAATGCTTGATAAATGTAAAAAAAAACCTTTCTCGGTGCGTAGCTCACTACAAATGGAAGAAAAACAACTCCGAAACCCGCGAAAATTAGACAAACAAATGCCATCCATAATTTCAACGTCACAGACATCAGGTTCGTCGTAATTAAATTGATGAAAGCTCCGACCGAATACCACAGTCCAAGGTGACAATAAGCGTCCAGTTCGTCATTAGATGACAGCATGCCGTACAGTACTGCTTGCCCGTGAACATGTGACGTCGATTAATTCAATTAGCTTAATTATACAATTTCAATAACTCATTTATGATTTTTTAATAACACAATCATCAATATTTTAATCCTAAATATGAAATTTGAAAGTTTGAAGTTTTTATTTGCAATTGATGTCATTTTTCGATTATTTTCTGCCATCCTCGAATAACATGAACATTTTTTCATTGATCGATTATAAAATGGTTGATTTTTTTTTTTCAAAAATTAATAAAGTCGGTGTACGAACATGTTTTTTTTCTAAATTTTCCTAAATTAATTTCTCTCATTACATTGCATTAGATCTTTACCGTAGAGTAGACAATCCCATATCGACGATGCCAGTCCCCACGTGGCGGAGAGAACGTAATAGGCAATCAGGCTCACGTGGTTTTGAAATATTAATATTAATATCAAAATTACATGAGTACCGGCTGCTATGACCAGAACAATTTGTAGCCTCGTTACTTCGACGAAAAGTGAGAGAGACATGGACATTTGGCACGATGCGAGACAGCCCAGAAAGTAAACGAAAACAGAATATTCAGCTGATTCCGTACATCCAACGAAAGCCTGACACATTAGTGCATCGAGTTTAGTTTCAAACTCTTGACGTACTGGATTTAAAAAATTTTTTAATAATTTTTCAAACCGTTGCAAAATCGTAAGATTTCATGGGTTTCTCGAATCCTGCAAAAATAGCCATTGGGATCATCATCTGCAATCTTCGACGATTGAAAAGTCGAATTGTCCTGGGAACGTCTACTTTGTATTCCTCGAAACCCAAGTACGTCGAAGTGAGTCTGAAACAGCAATGATCGAGCTGAGCCACGTAAGGCGAAGGACTTTGGAAAAAATCGTTTCTTACTTATGCATGGGATCGACGAACAAGATCGATAGTAAAACGCCACAATATGCAAGAACCATCACTGTAACGCTTGCTACGTAGGAACTTTCGTTTCTCGGTGGCAGAGTAAATTCCGATAACGAATCGTAATTGCCTGGCAATAAATATATTAAAGTTTTAGTCACAAGAGTTTTAGCGACAACGAAACTTTGCTAAAAGTTAAAAAATCCGAAGAATTACAAAGAATCTCTATTTTCCTAACCCCTATTAGCGTAGTTACGAAAATAGAGTTCCTAGCGTAATCGGTAGAGGAACGAATAATTTTTTACTGTATCGAAATCCTCGTCCACAATGTTGGTCGCTCCGATTAAAAACTTCGTACGATAAAGAGACTGCAATTATAATTTCCATAGATTACAAAAAACGTTTTTTTTAATATTTCTTGTATTTTATTTTTTAATTTTGTAATTTATGTTTTATTTTAGATTATTTAGGACAACAATTGTGTTCACTAACCA
Source organism: Hyposoter dolosus (assembly GCA_963921915.1). Lineage (NCBI taxonomy): Eukaryota > Metazoa > Arthropoda > Insecta > Hymenoptera > Ichneumonidae > Hyposoter > Hyposoter dolosus. Next base: position 8,924,801 of record OY998135.1, on the reverse strand, counting down.
AAGGAAACCGGGATGTAGCACAGAATCTCGTAAGATCTGTAAATACTGAAAAATATTCCTGAAAATCGTAGTGCGATCGTTTGCACGTCGTCCCCAGAAATTTTGCTCATTATTCTCGTCAATCTGTAGATGTAAAACTGCGTGGAAGCCCAAGTAATGCAGGCGATGAATCCCAACAGCAATGCAGCGGGTATTAAGATTTCGATCATTTTTAAATAGTGAAATAAAACGAATAAAGAAAAAACGAGGAGTCCACATCGCATGGTTTTTTGCACTGTGAACGATCAACGATCCTCCGTTGTTTGGGTTGCGAAATTCAAACTACAACAATGTTCATTTTTAGCCTGAAGGCTTACGTTTCAAACGAGACAAGACGATCCTCGGGAGGAATAGAAATCCAATGATCCTCGCGAAATTGAAACTCGCGTAGCTCCACATCCCGAGAAAATCGTGATCGTATTCTCTCAAGGTCATCAATCCTTTGTACATTACGTAAATAAACGACTGCGAAAAACTCAATAATATCAGATTCTTGTAAATCTTCAATTTTCTCGAACGTATGTAAGAATGAATGGTGAGTGGGTGATTGTCTTGAGTTTTGAAAAAACTGAGGAATTGGTACTTCATTTTATTTCTAGGTTATCGTCACTTTTCGTTTATTTTTTTTTTATTTCAGCTCGTTCACGTGTTTATATGGAATCGTTGAATTTTCAGCCAAGTTCATGTATCAAGTGAAAAGAAATAAACTGTGTGTATAGTGAGAGGAGAATTACACAAAACGTAGTAAAATATCGATCAGGTGAGTGGACGGGCAGGTGTTCACGTTGCTGAAGGCTTTCCAACCCTCAAGCTTTTAGTATCGCACAACAATTCGTGAATGACAGGTGCTCGATCCAAGAAAAAAAAGTTCTTCGTTATTTTCCGTATTCTCTCGACTAGAATCAAAATTTCGTAGAAAAATTGTGATTTGTTAATTTTTCTTGATCGCTCGATCCCAAAATGACGATCTCAGCATCAACGTCTTTCGACACAGAAGCAGGGATTGTGACCTGAGACTTCAGGATTGTAGAAAAAATCTTTTTGCTGGAAAAAAATTGATACGAATGAAAGTTCTTAAAGGGAAAGGTACGCGAGTGCGAAATATTTTGAAAAAATCGAAACATTTCCAGAGAAAAGAGAAAAAAAATCGTTTTTATCTGCAGTCCTTATGCAGGATTGAGCTGCGAGCTGTTCGGTTGAAATGGAGAGATACACTGTAACCGGACGCATTGGCGAAGGTGCGCATGGGGTAGTTTTGAAAGCAACGAATAACGACAATGGCCAAGAAGTTGCATTAAAAAAGGTTTTGCTCAAAAGAATCGAGGATGGAATCCCAACGTCGATTATAAGAGAAGTTAAAACGTTGCAGGAACTTAAACATCCGTATGTGAGTTCCAAGCAATGAAAACCCTTAATCCACCCAATTATCTGCTCCTGGAAGCGATGAATCTTATAGTTTCTCTCTCCTCTTCTCAGAATTCTCGATTATTTAATTTTCGTTGATAATTAACTCGAAAACGAATTTGCACCACTTCTTAGCGAATCTGGAGATTGACAATATTTTCCTTTCTCTTTGAATGCCCTTGTTGACTATCGCGAATAAAAAAAAAAAAACGTGGATACTTGAATCGAAAAATTTATGAATCGGAGCCAAAATTTTTTCTCAAGATAATAGAATTGCTCGATGCATTTCCATCTGGATTGGATTTCGTCATGGTGTTTGAATACATGCCTTCCGGGCTCTGGGAAACACTCAAAGACAATGATAATCCATTGACAGTGCCACAAACCAAATGTTACATGAAAATGTTGCTGGAAGGGGTCGCCTACATGCACCAGAAGCGCATAATGCATAGGGTAAAAATCTTCGTTACAATAGTTGGACAAAAAAACGTATAAAATGGAGAAAAAAATCATCTGAAAGTTTAACACTTCGTCTGTAAACGTTTTCACTCCAAAAATTCTGAAAAAAATGCAGGATACTGTTCGAAATCTTCGACTTGTCATTTCAATTAGAAAATTGTAAAAAAATTAATTTTTTTCATTCATTTTTGATGCAATAAATGAACCGATCCGTTGGTATTTGCCCGGACACGAATGACCCAGGTTTACAGACGAAGTGTTAATAAATAATCGACGTGATTATTTTTCATCGTATAATATATTTCAGTGCTGACGTAAAATTGTTTGTGCAGGACTTGAAACCAGCCAATTTGCTGATAAATAGCGAGGGCTTATTGAAAATAGCTGACTTTGGTTTAGCGAGATTAATGTGGCAAGATTCCTCCAAGGCTTATTCTCATCAAGTTGCTACGAGGTGGTATCGAGCTCCGGAATTACTGTACGGAGCAAGATTTTACAGCGAATCCATTGACATGTGGTCGGTGGGTTGCATATTCGGTGAAATGCTCAACAATTCTCCACTCTTTCCGGCAAGTACTCAGGGACAATAAAAATCACGAGGAATCACGTGCATTTTTTCATTGAGCAGAAAATGATGGTTTACAGGGTGAAACGGATATCGAACAATTGGCAATTGTGCTTAGACATTTGGGCACTCCGACCGCTGAAACTTGGCCCGAACTCAGTTCTTTGCCGGATTATAATAAAATAACGTTTCCTTATCACAAAGGAATTCCTTGGGAACACACTATACCTGATGCAACTCCGGATGTCCTCGATCTCGTGAAAAATATTCTTCTTTACAATTCCGTCAAACGATTGACAGCTCAAGAAGTAATTGGGCATGTTTTTTCTTTCCGAATGTCAGGGGTCAAGATCGTGTAATAATTTTTAAACTGCGATATTTTTTCTCTAGGCACTCCTTCACGTATATTTTTATTCTCAACCATTTCCTTGTACGCCTCAACAATTGCCACGACCGTCCCAGGGCCATAGGAATCGGATAAAGCTCAAGGACATCGATACAGCAATAACGAGCAAGTCGACTGTACTTTTTAAAAACTTATTGAGCGTTGTATAAAAACAAAATAAACAAAGTTTTTTTTCTAAATTTTTCGAGTAATTCGTGAAATATGCGTTTTCGATGTACGAGAGAAATGAATAACTGTCTTTTCTCGGTTGCTCTGCTCCTTTCTTTCCACTTCGTTCCACGTTTACATTGTCGTGTGACCTTGAAAGGAAAATCATAAACAGATCCCTCCTGCGACTGTGTTATTTACTCGAGTTCTTTGAGGTTCATAATAAAAATCGAAGCGGAGAAGCACAAAAACGTAGCGAACCAGTCGGTATCGACGCGTCGTCAATGCTACAGATTTCCGAGTTAAAGTTTTCGAAGAATTTAATGATAAATGGCAGAATACAAAAAACCTGCGTCCTTAGAAAACTTTCTATTGGAATTGGTGAGACTTTTCGACTTTCTTTCCATTCAAAAAATTTTTCCTTTGCAATATTGAGATGTCACGAGTTCCAGTTTTTATATTTCAAGCTTTTGAATTCTTTGCACTCGGAGGCAACCGCCATAGCCATGAGAATCGACGCCCATGAAAAAAGAATTATGGTGATCGACAATGGGTGCGGAATTTCGAAAAACGACTTGCTGCGTCTGGGAGATCGTATAGACGAAAATAAAAATCCTCCGAACTGTGCGACGAAGGAAGAAAAAATTTGGTATCCTGAAAAATGTTTGAAAATTATTCAAGACATTTCTCCTTTTTTGGTTATAATGTCGAAACAACAAGAGTCTTCGGATACTTATGGAAAGGTGAAGATTTTCGTCGTTTCGAACGAACGATTGATCGATCTTAATTGAAAAAATTAACCAAATCATAAAAGTTTGTATCAATCGTTAAAACTAAAGGATTGATTAACAAATCCCTGCTCGTTTCTTTTTAATTCAGTTCTTCGGAGAAGGCCAACGTTCTAAAATAAAAAAATTGGAAAATCGACCATCCTGTGGAACGACCGTAATAATTTATGGGTCGACGGAATATTGTCAATGGAATAATAGTAAAATCAATGTGTCCAGGATTCGTTACATCGTCGGTTACCTTGCCATAGTCAATACTCAGGTAACTGTAAAGTCGTGCAGAGTGCACTTTTTCGAATTTTCTCAACAACGAAGTTCGTTTTGGGCAGAGGATTGATTTTTTCCATTTTTCGTTGTTGATAAGTGCAAATTTCTTATTGAAATTTTTTCTTTTATTCAGTCGTGTCATTCCAATGAATATTTTTAACGTTAGGTCTCGTTTTCTGTACGCGATGACACGAGCCAGAGTATTCTCTTGAGAATAGGAAAAAATCAAAAACGAAGAAAATTGTTGAGCATTCTGTGTGAAGGTCCCTTGACCAAAGGTCAAGTGAAACGTACGAAAGGATTGATTCTCGATCGAATGAACGTCGAAGTATTTTGGGGAACAAAGTGTACGTCGAAAAAGATACACCAAATTTTCTTGAATCTTCGGCCGGTGCATTGTCCAGCGCTGCAGAATCTCATGAAGAGAATCTTCCGGAAAACGTGGCACGAAAAAGACGATTTTCAGTGGGAAAAAGTATTTTTTCTCATTTATATCCAATCGCCAGAGACGGAGTACAAAATGTCATTAAAAGGCGATGATGCCATCGTGGAATTCTATGAAAATGAAAGAATAGTGCGAGGCATTAAAAAAATCTTCACTGAGCGTGACTTGATGAACGAAAAAGTGCATTACCAACGATTTTATCCTTCACTACTTTTTCGGCACGGTGCTCGAACTCCCGGACCCAAAAAGAAGCGATCGTTCTTCACGAATTTGCCAAAACAATATTTTTCCAACGGAAGAACTGGCAACGAGACAAAATTCCAGAAAAATTCTTCGAGGAAAAAACACGTGTCGAACTTTTTAAAAACAGATTATCGTGTTCCCCGTGTCAAGAAAAATGTACATAAAAAAACAGATAACGACGACAAAGTCTTTGTCGTTCCACGGACTACCAGTCATTTGAACCAACAAGCAAATTTAACAGACGCAAATATGACGGCGACGAGCCAGACGTCGATTCTAAAATCGAGAGACCTTGACGAATCCTTCCGGAATAAAAATTGCAATCTTCTCGAAAATTCTCATTCATTATCCGTGGACAAGGACTGCATAAAAAACTTGGAGACCCATCATGACGAGAATCAATCAATTCCACATCAAGAAAATAAAGATTCAAACGCGTCGAATACCCGAAGCAAAACTCGTAAACTAAATTTTAGGGCCCTGAGCAAAAGCTACAATAATCACGATATTTCGTGGATAAGCCAAAGGTGCGCTGAAAGATCGCAACGGTCTGTACGAACGAGTCAAGTTCAATTAGAAAAATCTCCTCCCAATACCCAAGCAAAATATTCCATCGAGAATCTTTCTCCTTGGAGCGATTGGTCGTATCACTCGAAAGCGAGAAACCCAGAAACCACGTTGGACGAACCAATAACTTATCAACGATTCAGATTTCTGCCTGTTCATTTGCACGCTCTTCTTCCACACGGTCGAGTCAAATTAACCGAAAGAAATCCCGTTGACAGCTTCGAGGCTCCGCTTGATTTTCAGCTCAATCTCCGTCGTCAGGATCACCAAGTACGAGCCTGTACAAAACGTAATTTTGAGTTTATCCTCAAGTCCGAATCGTTGAGATCAATGAAGGTACGAATCAAAAAAATCGACAAAATCATTAAAATACAAATTATCGTATAAAAATAATTATTGTACGTCCCAGGTTTTGAATCAAGTCAATCAAGAATTTATCATAGCGTTGACGAAACAGGATAGCAAAAAGTTATTGGTAATAATTGATCAACACGCGATGCACGAGAGAATTCGTTATGAAAATCTTTTACGAGGTAGAAAAAAATTGTCTCATCTCTAAATTGTTCCAAATTTTTTTTCTCAGAAATTAAATGGATGAATTTTCAAAAAATATGTTTGCAGCGTACAGAGGGCAGTTGAAGAATCAGCAGTTCGTATCCATTGCATTGAAACTTCCAATCAGAATCTCCGACTTTCCGTCAAGAGACTGCGAGCTGTTGCTCACAAATCGCAAACTCTTGATGCGGTTTGGTCTAAACTTATCGCAACGAAACGACAACATTTTGTCGATCCACGCAGTGCCTCGTTGCCTTTTGAAAAGATCGTACGATTGCGACAACGCGAGGCTCGAAACTTCAGTGAGGAAATTGTTGCTCGAAATTGTGGGAGATCTCGTCAACGGTGGATCGAAACTTTTGCCGTTCACGATCAACGACGCCATCGCGAGCGAAGCTTGTCGTGGTAATTTTTGTTAATCACGACTCACTGCACGAAATTATTTTCGTTTAAACTATTTTTAAACTGAATTATTCAATTTCAAGGTTCGATCAAATTTGGCGATCCGTTAACGCCGGAGCAATGCGATATCCTTGTGTCATGCTGGAAAGATACCAATACACCGAATCGTTGCGCTCATGGTCGACCTTCCGTCATTCCTTTGCTGGAACTTCCGACTTACGAAGGGAACGAAAATGGACATGGATCCAAGGTAAGAGAACACACAGATGCGAGAAGATTGAAATTTTGCATCAACTCTAAAGAGAAAAAAACGAAGTGAATTTCGATTTCAATCTTCCAATTTTTGTCTCAGCCAATAAAAAAATCGAGATTCAAACTCTCAAATCTGCCGATTCGAGAATTTTCCTTTGAGAGAAATTTCAATCTGTCACACCTTAGCTCCAGATTAATAACCAAATTTTCCATATAACTTGCAAACGAGTATTGTTTCAGTGTCACAGAGATACAAACTTGACTCTGACAAGAGGTAAACTTGCAAGATTAACAATAATACAGATTAATAAAAACGAACAAAAAAGAAATTACACGATTACCGAGTAGGCACTTTCTTCACAGTCGCGATGTGTCATGGGTTTACGCCTGATGTTTATATTTCTGGATAGGCAGAAACGAGAATATCCTTGCCGAAATAATTGACGCGATTTGCAATTATGACAAAGTCGGTTCCACCGATAGTGACGGGGCAAGGATTGTTGGGGCGAGTGAAAAAGCACACGGTGTAAAGCGCCATTTCCAACTCGGGCGATGTTCCTACGAATATCGTGGTGACTGGTTGGACGATGTCGTTCAGAGTCAAACGCATTTTGACGATTGCACCACGCTGCAAAAACCCAAACCATAACGTGGAAGCAAAGGGGAAACGTAATCTCTTGGACAAAAAAATTGAATCTGCATAAAAAATGTTTTCAGCCAATAATTCTTCGCGAAAGAGCAATTGATTTTCTTCTTTTTTGAAAAATCGTTAAAAATGGGTTTTGAAAATGCAGATTTTTGTATAGACTCGAAGTTCTGAATAGTTTTCGCTCGACTTACGTCTCCAATGGTGCTTTGTTTGATGTAACCAAGATAATTGGCTTTCTTCGCTGCTTCCTGTTTCGCGAAGTAGATCCAATTGTGGAGACCAATTATTTCCTTATCGAATTGTTCAGCGAGGAAAACGGTTTCGAAACCGGAACTGGATGCATCACCGTCGATTCTCTTGAATTGTGAGAACCAAATGCGTCGTAGTGCATCTTTGAACTCGTATTCGTCATTGGGAACGTAACCTTTGTCAGCGAGGAATTTCATGGCGCTCACAAGAATTTCGGTCTTTAAGAATTCGTCGAGTAATTCGTTTTCTTCTTTCCGTTCCTCCGAGGTCACATCCTCTTTCTTCCTTACATCGAGCTCATAATTGTCGTGGAGTGCAACGACCGCTTTGATCGTGGGTAACTCGTAGGCCTCGTCCTTCACGACCATAAGTCTGTGGACATAGAAATTTGTTTCTCGAGTAAAAAACACTGGAAAATGAGCAACTATGATCTTTCGAGGATTCGCGTTGCTTCCCTTTTCGCTAGAGAATAAGTGAGTCTCCTTTTTTCCGAAGCATCAATGACGGCTGATTAAAGAGGCTGGATCACGACGATACAATGTTGCCATGCTAAACCATTTTGAAAACATTTAAAAAATCAAAAAGTTAAGAATTTAATAAAATTTGGTAAATATATTCTTTAATAATATATATGACAATACAAATTTTTAAAGATTTTTCCACCACGTGGTTCTCGAGTAATTGAACACTAAAGTTGACGTGTATCAGCATAGAGCTTAATAAATATATACAGGTATACATCGCGTGCATAAGAAGTTCGATTTAACTCTCAATAACTCGATAACCATGTTGTAAAAAATTTGGAAAAAAATGTTTGTTTCTATACTTGATGCCAAAGAATGTTATCACCAAATTTTATCAAATTCTGATTATTTTGATTTCGTGATCCAACCTCCTTAAAACATGTATCTGACGATTAGTTTTGGTTTCGCGAATTCGTGCAACTGATGTATCGTTCGGAGGTTAATATTCGATAGTAACGAATAAGAAAAACTTACGGTTCGGGTGCATCATCGGTGACACTGTCATCCATTTTCTGTCCCTGAAGATTCATGGTAATATATTTGAAAGCGTTGTTTTTTTCTTTGCTGAAAAGATCTTCGGACAATTTTTTGAGATCAGCATTAGTGATGATGAATCCGAGAGGGCTAGGGTTGTTCTGAGCGATGGCTTCTTGGGGGTCGACAGGTTTGGATGGAGCAGCAGGTTCGGCGTTATTGTTGGAAGCGGTGGCTGGAGTTTCGCTGGGATTGGCAACGGCTGCAGGGGGTGCAGGAGCTGCAGGAGCTGCTGCAGCTGCTGGAGCTGCGGCTGCAGCGGGTCCCGGATTGGCTGCAGCAGGTGCAGGTGCATTGGGATCGGCCGCCGGGCCAGTTCCATTGTTGTAATAATTGTTGTACGTTATTTCCGTGTGGCTGACTGGACCAGCGACTGCTGGAACGTTGCTGGTTCCATAACCTCCGCTGTGTCCGTGAATTCCTCCGGGTAAAATTCTGTTAACGGCTGCATTAACGCCGGCACTAACTCCCGCAAAGACAAAAGCTTCTTTAGCCAATTGCCCGATTCCTGGTCGACCGCTGCCACCTGCTTGCTGTACCAAGATCGTTTGGGGCACGTGACCAACCGGTGGATTGTAACCAGCCCCTGGATTCGAACTGTACGACGTGTGGCCGTAGGAAGGATTGTAAGGATTGTACGGCTGACTGTACGCCGGTGGCGCTCCACCGTGCGATGGATTGTACGGCGTGCCATGCGCGCTGTACGGAGGAGGCGCTACACCGTGAGATGGACTGTATGGTGGGGGTGCACCGTAAGGATGATGACCACCAACCGATGGGTTGTATCCTTGGTTCACCGGAGGATTGTATCCCCCTGAAGATGGATTGTATCCATTTCCGTTCGTTTGTCCATACGCTGGATTCTGAGCTGGTTGACGACCGTAACCACCTGCAATTTTGTTCCAATATTTCGATCAACGCGAATTCTGGCGAATGCAAAAGAAACGATAACTTTTTGTCAAACTTTTTAGAGACTACTACGAAGTTTGCTGGCTCGTTTACCCGAAGGATTGTATCCAGATTGCACGTTCGTTGCGCTCGTCTTCGAGGCTAGATCCGGTGCTGATGGTTTCGTTCCTATTCCTCCGGGTGCTTGTTTCGGCGGGACATTCCAACCGATCTGGCCTGGATTCGATCCTCCTACCAAACAAATCAATGAGTACGAACATTCGATACGTTTTATAATTAACAGAAACCTATCGATGGAAGATGAGGTGCGTTTTCGTTTGCGATCTTCTGGAACCCGTTAAACCGCATTTTTGGCAAATTCCTTGTACCAGACGAACGTTTGAATTTGACCACTCAATCGAATTTCAAAAATGATTATCGAAATATGAAAAAACTTGATTTTATCGATTGAAACGATTTTCTGGTTCCACGTCTCATTAGCTTGGCGTCAAAATAACTCGAACAATTTTAACCTGAATACCAACTATTCGTGCCTCACAAGTCCACGACCACTTAAGCGTTTTTTTTTTATATTTCTCGTCCTTGCGATTTATTTTTCATCTCGATGTTCTTGTTAAGAAATATTTTCACCCCAGCAGCCAAGAGGCAAATGAAACATTTGGCATTTCATCGTAAACTTATTTTCCTCCAACGCTCCGTTTACTTTGCACGTGCGAGCACAACACTTGACATTTTTTTTTTCGTCACGTCGTGGGAAAAAAATACTTTTAACCCTAGAACTACAAACCGGTAAAAACGCGTACACCTTAATTCCTTCTCACCTGGTTTATTGCTCGGACTGGAATGTCCGCCTACTTGGGGTCTATGTTCGTTACCGGCGCCGGTCAATTTCGTCGCCCAGTCTCTGTACTCTTGGCCTTTCTGTGCTTGACTCGCTTCGAAAATGATACGAAACGAAAAAAAATGTATGAATCAAATAAACAAGTAAAAAAAAGTGGATGAATTTTCATTCGTATGTTTTTTTTTACTGCCGATTCACAACAGTGTTTGTGTCTCTCTAAAATCCCATTGGCAGATCCGAGAAGGCGAGCTCTAAGAAAATCTCGATCTTATTTCGCTATTTTTATCGATTCCTTGCAACCGATCGACCTCGGGAAGAAATCGTATCCGCTTCCGTGTGCGATTTAATGATCATGAGAAATCTTTACGTCTACATGGAATATTTTGTCGATTCGTAATACCTTGTTGAGTTTGTGGCTGCTTTGGCTTCGGTGTTCCTCTCGACGAAGAACCACGGGAAGCACTGCTTCCACTGCTTCCTCTCCTACTACTTCCTCTTATGCTAAAAGACTTCCGGGCATCGACACCTGCAACCAAACGCGACGTCACATTGAAAAGTGGACAAATAAAAATTATCGATCGATAAAAAACGATTAATTAACACGATTAAAAACGAACTATTGAGATCATCGAAAAAAATCGCCACGACAACAACACGAATGACATTAAAACGTCACGACAAATGTATCGTCGTTAAAAAGCTGGAAAACCATAAAACTCGACGCGATTGAGAACTGTCGTCGATGCACGTGACCGAAAAAGTCATTTTCTCGTTCACGAAAACGTAAACATCGGGTTCGAAGTTTCTAAAACAATGATTTCGCTGTATGACCTCTGATCGTGAGTTGAGGATCGAACTACCTTAAACGCTCATGATTTTTGATAATAACGACGCTCCTTTTTTGTTGTTAAAAAAGAAACAATAATTCAGCATTTTATGGAGAAAGAAATTTTTAGTAAATGCTCGTAATCTTTGCTGATGATAGCGGAAATGCCACATTTTGGAATGAATGTAATTTGGAATTCCCACATTTACCGAGAACGAATTAAAAAATAATAGCGATAATATTTGAAATTTGCTGTTTTTTTTCTCTCTGTATACCTCGAGGGCCTTCAATTCTGTCGATTTATCGATGTACCTCTTTAAAAAATACGATTTTTCGGAAAATTTGTGACTTGGCGTGAATTTTTAATGAAAACGTTGACACTCGACGAAGCAACGAACTTTGCAGAGTTTCATTTTTATAGAAAGCAAGAGAAAGTGTCAGTTTGCAGCGACGTAGATATTTTTTCGTTATATTTGTTTGTTCTTGGATTCATTTCCGCGTGCATACAGTTTTCTTTCGTCGTGCTAAGCCCATATAACTCGATAACGACATTCGATTATTCGATAATTGAATAGTGGACGAATTATTCCTGGAAGGGTCCTCGCATCGTATGCACACATCCATTCACACAGGTTTACACACGACGTTATGTTTTTCGTATGCGTGTACAGAATATCTTCTGCGAAGCTCTCGCTCTCTCTCTCTGTCTGTCTCCCTCACTGTTTTCAATTGCGTTAGATGACGAGAAGTGGATAATACACTTTATGATATATTCGTTCGCTCGCGTGGTTAAGTCGTGTAAAACGGTGTCCAATTTACTTAACGACGATACACGAGCGTGACAGCTTCAACGAAGTATCATTCAACCCTACACAAAGCGATTTTCTTGTGCTATTGATATTCACGCCCTACAACAAAGAATTCAGCAACCAACGTCTTGACTATTCTCGTATTTTCTTTGCCCACACAAAGCTAGAGACACAGCTGTATACATTTTTGTGTATTTGTTAGATGGACACGATCGAAAATCACACAGAAATTCACTTCACGAAACTCTACTGAATTCTTGAAATAAAATCACTCATTCGAAGCACGACTTATGTATTTGACAAATTTATTTTAACGTCTCCTCGTGCTGAATGCAGACGATAAGCCAACATCGTGTCTTCTGAAGACACGCAAAAAGGCTTGACGTGTAAAGAAACTTAATGAAACCCATTGCCCTTAATCCGAATTCAAGGTCCAAGCAGAGGTCATGAACGTAAGGTATTCACGACTGTCGTTAAAAAAAATCCAATCAATTTTGATTATTCATTTTGCCAGCGTAAGGATTTTTTTACTGAATTATTGTTTCTTTTCAAATGATTATATTCGATGTAGCCTTACAGGAATCAAGTAAAACTAGTATAGAGAGAAGGACGAGGAATCTCGAAAACTCCATCGCGTCCGATTTTCACGTTCAGTGTATGGAACTCTCGATTTTATATTTTCGTCGTAACTGTGGCTCACGGTCGCAGAGAAACTGACCAGAGTCGGGACAAACGGTGCCAGCGTACACCTACGAGCTTGGTGGTCATCCTTCCTAACTCTGCCCACCGCGAATCATGTGCAGCTCCCCTCTCTTCTCGATCCTCACGCAGGTTTTCTCTTTAATACCGATACACATCGAAGTGGAATTAAATTCTCGGAAACGATGCACAAAGCCTGTTTAGTCATAACGTTTACTTGTAGCCTTTCCTTGCCGTGACGTTATGGAGCTATTGAAATCGTTCTTTCATGGATTTTTCGTCAGTTTTCGTTACCAAACTGCAAATCTCAACGATCTCATGTCGAATCTTAACCCCAAAATCCCGACGTGACTGTTTTCTAATGATTATTGGTAAACAATATCCCATGGTTTGCGTTTCTTTATTTTTTGTAAACGAACGGGGAAATTTCAAGGTCAAGTCGCGACGCTGACGACAGGGTCAACAACGATGCCATTTTTTTTTACAGCTGATATTCTCTTTTTTGGCATTTTTCTGAAACCTTCTTTTTTTCAGAGTTTTTATCATCAGATGCTGACGTGATATGAATTAATTATACATCGCCCTCGTCGTTATCGACGAAAAACAAACGAAATGGCGAATCGCGTGAAACCTTTGTTGTTGAATTGTCAAATATTTAAAAACTAGAATTTTCGATCGAATCGTTAATCCACGAATATTTTTTCTCTCCTGACAGTTCTAGAATAATCGAGAATTTTTTTTACGATTCTGTAATACGAGCCCAAATGTTGACGAACTTTCCACTGCCTTTTCCGAAAATTGTCGTCACCGAAAATGCCGTACAAGCCCTTCGGAGGGAGATTTAAAAACGATGTGCATTTCTTGTATTTTATTCACATTTCTTTTAGATCGTTTAAAAATTTTTTCTTTCGAGATTCAGGTATTTTCAATTAATTAATTACAAGACTAGTTTCGAACCAACCAGTAATTTATTTCCTCCCACAGCTGGCAGCTTTTGATCGATTTGGAACTGCCAAAAAAAAAAAAAACAGATTGTGAAATGATGTGCAAATTCACACAATTGACGAACATGTGTGTTTTCGATGATTCTCGAAGTTTTCTAGATTTGAAAATTTAACGATTCAACAGAACACATGGTTGACGAGATATTCCAGAAAGAAATGAAAGCAATTGCTACCATTATTCTAATTTGAGTGACTAATTCGCTGACACGTGGACCCACAGCCTTCCTTTTCAGTTCGAGTGATTATTGATGATCGAGTATTTTCATCCTCATAAAACAGTCCAACAGGAAAAATAATGAATCATGAAAAAAAGTAAAGCAATAAAAAAGATTGGTTGTCTGCTGGCTCTGCCGTTACCGTGTAATTTATGTAAAAACTCAAGTACTGATGTTATCACACAATTCATGCGAGTTTCCTCCGCGTCCCACGCTCACTGAAGCACTCATTTCGGATTCGAATATTCCGGGAGTTCCACGTCGTAGTTTTTCGTTATTCGACAAACTTTGTCACGTTCTGATTTTTTTCTGTTCATTTTAGAGATTCGCGTAGTCCAGCAGCCTCCGTTTTTTTTTTCATAATTCTGCCAAATTGTTGGTCTATTTTGCATTGGAAAAAAATGTTGAAGTTTTTATAAATGACACAAATTAATTTTGTTACTCCGAACAACTCGACAAGTAAAAAATTAACTTTATTCCATATTTTCTTTCTTCTCGAAGGTTAAACTGAATTTTGGATCGTTGGCTAAACCTCGAGAGTACATGGGACCAATGGGCAACCAAAAACGGAGCGTCAACTGGGAATTATAAACAATAATGAGGAAAATGACGCGTGATTTTTAACACAAATTGCGCAACAATCGGCCAACAATGAATCCGTGAACGATGCCTCGATTTGTACGGACTTCCGGACTTATTTACTATCGCAGATCTCTATCCTTTTGTTAATTTGTTTTTATCACAGCTAAGTTGACGTACATATAACTAACATTTGTGTATTTTTCTTGTTGACAAGTATTTCTTTTTGTTTTTTTTTTGCTATTGTTACAACACTTGTCGACGATATTTATCTTTGGCTCGATGAGTGCAAATATTTTTGAGTTCGAAGAGACTAAAAGAACATGAGGCCCAGATCCATGACATCTTTGCCGAAATAACGGAAAGAATGTGTGTAAATGTTGAGTTTTGTTCCATTCAGTGAGACTGAACAGAAATCGTTTGGTCTTGCGTAATAGCATATCGTGTACAGAGCCATTTCGAGCTCGGGCGGAGTGCCGACCAACATTGTTGTGTTTGGTTTCAAAACGTCGTCCATTTTGAAATTTATTTTCAGGAGCGTTCCTTTCTGAAAAGGAAAAAAAATAACATAACATTTTTGTCGATAAAATTGAGTTTGTTCAGAAAGAGAAAAAAATTCAGGGCGAATCGTTGCGAATGAAAATGATCGTTTGGAAAAGTTTTACTCACGTCGCCAAGATTGATTTTATCGACGTAACTCATGTAATCGATTCGTCTGAGCCATTCCTGAGAATCAAAGTATATCCAATTTTGTGCACCAATGATAGTTGGCCCAGGATATTTCTCGGCTAAGAAAACTCGCTCGAAACCGGAAGTGGCACCGTTCACTTTGCTCAACCAAATATGACGAAGAGTGTCTTTCCATTCGAAATCATCGGACTCGATGTAGCCCTTCTTCGATAACCAATTCATTGCGGTCGTCATGATGTTGGTGCTGAGGAAAGTATCGAGAAACACGTTCTCCTGTCGCCACTTGTCCGTGTTCATGAGCTCTTTCTTTTCCGAATCGTATTCGTAATTGTCATACATGTCGCGAATAGCTCGGATTGTTGGAAGAGCGTAAGCTTCGTCACGTACGTGTAAAAGTCTGTAAATTCAGAATTTCTAATAATGTCTAGCAAAACATTAACGTAATGGAAACAAAGTCAAGATTTTTTCGTATGAAACACACACAAGAAGTTTTCCAGGAGTTCAAAGTTGATACGAATAAAATTTGAAGATGAAATGAACGATTTGTCAAGAAATTACCTTTCGGGAGCTTTATCGGTGACGTTCGGGTTGAGCGATCGTTTCTGCAGCTTTAATTTAACGTACTGCGTGGCTTTGATCTCATCTTTGGCGAACAGTTCTTCCGTGACATTCCACAATTCCTCGGTGGAAATGAAATAAACAAATTCCGGCACAGGAGCAGTAGTCTGATTGGTGTTATTTCCAGAATTAGGATGAGCGATAGAAGGAGCACCGGATTGGGTGGCAGCAGATTTGTCGGGACTTTGTGGATTGGTCGGTGTGCCAGGTTGGCTGGGATTTTGTACACCGGGATTGGGACTGGCCCCAGGATTTGGGAAATTGGGGCTGGACGATCCAGCGGGTGAATTGGGAAGGGGATTTCCAGCAGGTACGTTAGGAATGGAGGCTCCCATTGGATTTCCGGACGGGACGGACGGTCCGGTTTGGCCTTGAGCAGGAATTCCGTTGCTGCCGGACGTGGGGGTGCCATATTGATTATTGTAAATGACGGTGTTCGTAACTGTGGAAGTTGTGGGGCCTCCAGCAGGTGCTGCGGGTTGAGCGGATGAATAAGTATCGTGATGATGATGCGGAGCTCCGTTGATGATTCTATTGACGCCGGCATTGACAGTGGAATAAACGAGAGCTTCTTTGAACAGCTGACCAAGACCACGACCGTTGTCATGGGATTGTTGGTTAGGAAGAACGACGACGGTTTGTCCAGGAACGAAAGGTTGTCCCATGGGCACAGGGCCACCACCATAGACAGGCTGATGTCCATAGACTGGATGTCCTGCGGGGTTTTGCGGACTGCCAACCGGTGGAGCATTGTAATGGTTGTGGATGACGGTGGGTGGGGCGTATCCGCCATGAGACTGCATCGGTGGAGAACCAACGGATGGATAGTGTTGCGGAGCTCCGACCGGATGATGAGCACCGTTGTTGCCAAAGCCGATATGAGGCGCGGATGGCATCGGCATCCCTGGCGGATGGGCATTAGGATATGGCGGCGAAGGTGGCGAGTATGGTGGCGGCGCACCATGAGGGGAATTCGGATGTGGATACGTATTTGGATAGGGAGCTGACATGACGTTCGGATGCGATATGGGACCTGCCGGATGCGTCGGAGGATAAGGGGCTGATGTCAATGGTCCCGTTCCTGGCTTCGATGGATTGTACGGAGAACTCGGGAATCCTGTTCCGTGCGGCTGGGCTGGAATGTGTGGAGCACTTGGTATCGATCCGTGAGGATTCGCTGATGGATTCGCCCAGGGCGGGTAACTTCCGCTCGGGTTCGGGGAACCATTCGGCGGAGCTGAACAACAAGTCAAAAATTAATTCTTAGTTTTTCATCCAGTCCAGGACATTGTATGGAAAAATGGAAATACTCCATTTTAACGGGATGCATAAGCGATGGTCTTTTGAATTTAAATCATTCCTCGCAGAGATTTAATGAAATTGATGCAATTTTTGAACAGTAAACTGGAAGAAATTCGGTAAATTTCTGAGGCAAAATTCTCACCTTGACTCTGTACGTGTCCGGTGGTTACTTTATGTACTGGATCGTACGGTGCGGATGGTTGATGAGGTGCGGTTTGTGGTTTCTGATCATGGGGTATTGAACCTGTTATCAAAAATATATTTTTCATTACTTTTAAATACTTCAATGTAATTCTATGCATACAAAAGTAATAACCAACTTGGCCGAGGTCGTCCACCGCCTTCTGCATTAATTAGTCCATTGCTGCTGTCTTTTCCACTACTGGAGCCTGTCAGAGTTTATAAAAATGTCAATTAATCAAGTGCGAATAATTGTCGAAAATTCTGTAATAAGGAAAAATTTTCAGGCTACAATAAATTCGATAATGCTCGCATTTTTCTTTCATACACATACACGGAAAAAAAATTATGTAAAAAATTACATTATAAAATTGAATTATATAAAAAGAGACGAAGGAGACAAATTGGGCGAAAAATGTCAAAGTTTCCGCAGTTTTATGAAATCAAAGAATATTTGTAAAAACCAAAGATTTGCTCACATTCTTCCAGAACCTTTACACGTCCCATAGTAAATATTCGAGACTATTTTCATGGAATTACCTGAATTGTGAGGTGTATGAGGTTGCGGAAAACTTGTACCAGACGATGTTGGCTGTCTGTGTGGCACGTGAGATGATGGTTTGGGCACGTATACCGGCGTCTTCGGAATGTAAACAGGTGTTCTTGGTGCCGACACTCGACCAGTACTGTGTCTGCTTCCACCGCTCGACCTTGATCGTCCGCTGCTGAATCGTCTTGCATCGATTGAAGCTTTGGAAAGAAAATGCGCATCGAGATTATCACTTCGTGTAACGTTGACCAAAAAGCAGGAAAAATAAATGGTTCGATTGAAGGACATTTCATAGCGTTACATTTAAGAAAAAAGTAAATTTTTCAACTTTATCTCAACAGTTCGTCAACAAAGATGAAAATGTCTTGACCTTTTCACCTTTTTCTGGAGCTTCGAAGAAACCAAGAAAAACTGTTATTTCGTAAACATCATGACCTCGCATGACGCAATTATGGTTTCTTCGTAATAATAAAAAAAATCCCATGGCACGATTGGACCCAGAAAGCAAATATTGACTGAGCGATTACGAGATAATATTTTTGGAGCTGTTCGTTGAAAAGTTACCGTTTCAATAGGAAAAATGAGGTCATCGTAAAAATATTTCTAATTAGGAAAAGCGTTTGTGCAAAATTTTCAAATTCATTGACGCGGTCATCGTGTGCTAAGAATTTTAATATAAAAAAGCTCGAACAACAAAAAGTGAAACATTCTTTGCTCTCGCAACGACCAGCTGTTGGTTTATTTTTATAAAATGTTCATCCGTCTCGAATAACACGATGCAGTGTGAAATACGAAACAACATTCACACGTTTCATTTTTTTAAACACCATGGTTACTTTGTTGTTTCCTTTGTGAAGAGAAAAAAATGTCTTATTTTTTAGAGGATTTGATGAACAAAATTCCTTGCGATTTTCCAAACACTGAGGGTTCCAAGTAAAATTGAAATCAACTTACCAAAATTTATTGCCAGTAAAACAATTAACACAAAAGAGCCACACATCAGTCTCCTCGAAGAAATCATCGTAGGAGAATGATCGAAACACTTGTTACCACGCAACAACGAGAGGAAAGTTGAAACTGAGGGAAACGAGTGGCCTCTACTTAATTTTATATCAATTCCTCCGTTCGGTCGTATTCTTCGAATTTCTCTGTCTCATTCGTTCAGCTCGCTTTCGTCTTATCTCCCAACTTTTACTGGAATTTTTGGTTTTATTTTTATTTTTTATTTCCGCGTCGATATTCTCACACACTCAAAACTCCGCTATATCTCGTTATGCCTGGAACAGTGAATAAAAATTGGACTCCAACACCGAGAGCAAATCTTCGGAGTGACCCCTCGGAGTTTAGTGTTATCGCACGATATAACCGATCCATTGAAGCCCCGACAGCGTAATGCGCATTATTAATAAATTAAACGGAGAATCGTAATCGACAACGAGAATACGAACGTTACAAATATTATATTCTCGAGGAGGAGTATTTTTTCGTTATTCTTTGGCGACTAACGTTCGGGAAATCCTGCTTCGAACTCGATGAGTAAACATGATTCGCTTATTTTCATAATACGAGTATAACGACACGAAAAAATCGTCGTATTTTGTTTTTTCTGAGGCAATTTTTCATTTTCGCTTGAAAGAATTATCAATCGCTCACTCTTGCCCATAAATTTATAGCTTGCCAATCTCGGGGCCCAAGGTAACGATAGTTTTATGTCGCAGTTGACAAAAAATCATGATCACGATTGTTTGGAAACGTTTAGAAAAATATCAGGAATTATGGAGAGTACGCCAATGAATTTATGAAGAATTTGGATGATTCATGCTGATGACTTGTTTGTTCAGTAGTTGGGGAACGTTTGGTATTCGATAATAAAAATTTCGACAATGAAGGCAATTCAGACATGAGAACGAAAAGTGTGTATGAAATTTTTTCGAGTTTTGTGCTTAAGGAAAAGTGGATTTTATTTACTCACTGAAAACTGCGGACTTCTGGCAAATGGCGATCGGTAAATGAGTTGATGTTCGAGTGACAGTAACTTTTCAATATTTTATTAACAAGATTAATAATTCTGTACACGTCAAGTGCCGCATTTAATGAGAATCGAGTTTTTACGAAAAAAAAAAAACAAACCATCACCTTCGATTTTTTTGTTATAGGAAATAATTATTTGCTTATTATCTTACGAGCAGATCGTCGTTGCGTTTTTAGGTCTATGCTTGCTCGAGTGTCCTCGAAGCGTCCTTGATGATCCATTTATCGAGGATCGCTTCGCTCGGATAGTCCGGAACGGATAATTGGCGAAAACCTTCCTCGTCGACGAAACAGATTTCGTGGCCATCCTGAAAATGAAAAATTCATGAACTGAAGTGTAAGACGTACGAAGTTTTTCACTCGAAACTGCTCTTATCAATTTCGAGGTATAAATCGTTGCAATAAAAATTTACCGGATCCGCAAGAATGATCACACGAACCGAAGCCTTTCCCGGAGTATCGAGAGTGATTAAATCCGTCAAGATCGTGTTGCCTGTATCGGTGATTCTTTTCTTAATGTCCGGCTGCTCGGCATGCGGAACTGCGAAGGCTATTCGACCGTAGGCTTTGGCACGTTCAACTCTCGTTCCTGTACGACAAAAAACAAAACGTCGACATTAACATTTTCGTTATTATCGAACAAAATAAATAAGTCTCGTTTTTTCCCTTTTTTTTTTTGTGAAATTTAGAGAAAGTTAATCGAATTCAGCGTCAATGCTGCTTGGTCCGTTGCACTGGATTTCTGAGCAGCGTTTATCGAAATTTATGTTTTTGTTTAGAGTTATTTTTAGTACCAATTGCTTCCAGCTTCAATTTTGCTTGTTGATCGCCGTATCCCAAAAGCACGCTCGACTCGTTCTGCTCGTAAACTTTCATTTGCAAAACATCCTTCCAGTAGGCTATACTTTTTTCGAGATTGGAGCTTGCCAGGGTCACGTGTTGAACAGGATCTGCAAATTATTCAAAAAATATAACATTCATCGTGAAGAAGTACCGATACGATAATAGCGTTTGTTGGCAAAAAAAACTGATTTTGCCTTTAAGCGAGAATTAGTTTTACTCATTAAAAAAAAAGTTTTGCCCATGATGCAGCGGCCAGGAATTCTTCCAGAGCTCCGATTTCTTGTTTACCTTGCTCAGAAGGTTGAGCCTCATTGATAATGTAATATTTATAGCCCCCGGGAGCTTTGAGAACGGTGAATCCATTTTCTTCAGTCGACGGCCAGTTATTTTTGCGAGCTCGCTCTATGACCTCCTTGGATTTGATGGTGATGCCTCGGAAATCATTTCCAAGCGCGTACTCAGATATTCCGTAATTGTATGTCAATTCTATGACGAAATGAGAATCTTCAGGCCCATAACCGATCATTGTTTTGCTCCAGCGGTTGGCGTAAGGTCTGAAATGTTGTTTCGACGATAAAATATTTGTTTCTAGAACTTGAGGAATAAATAGGTAATTATATTTGCAATTTTATTGCTTATTTGGATATGGACCAACCCGTTGCAGGCTGCGTCACATCCATCAGCAAATTCCTCATGTCGCAGTACCTGTAATTAATAAAATGACGAGTAATCACATGTAAGAAACTTTCATTTTTCAAGGTCACGGAAACGTGCGCAATCACGAGTTCCACAAGAAACTAAACGCATAAATTCAACAGGTGTCAGATTCAATTTTCCACCAACTCACCTTCATACCCAGGATTTCACGATAGAATTTAGCTGTCAATTTTCTGTCGGGTATTTTGAACACAAAGTGCAAAGCTCGTCCAGTTACCATTTTTCGATGATTGTTCAAAAGTTACAAGTCACTTGTAATTCACTCCGGAATTTGAGATTAAAGATCGTGGTGATTGCACTCGGGACGAGGAAGTGTCTCGATCACGATTGATTATCAGGTGTAAAAATTGTAAAATATGTCGAAGCCTTATATACCGGCCTGTTCAAAGCACGAGATCTTTCATATACACGGTTAGCGGCTGGAATTGGTGGAAGTCTCGTTATTTTATAGGTGGGGGATTTTCAAGTTACTGTTTTCGTCGCTACGCGTCGCTACCATCCAGCTCGTGGCGCCATTTTGAAAGGATAAATAAATGTCTACCGACACTTGGACAACGCATAAATAATCGTGTATATTTACAAATTCAGCTATCAACGAAATTATTGATAATTCCTAACAAGATTTCTCCAATAGAGCTGCAGAGGTAAGAGATTGTTTTTCTTGTGAAGTTTCGGCGAAAATATGTCAAAGTCTGCGAGTCGTAGTTTTTCCAGATAATCTTCTAGTAAAGTTGCAGGCAGGAAAATCGAAGCACACTCTTTTCGCGAAGCACCTTTCAGAGATTGTGCCTACAAAAATGAACGTAATATTTATCAGGAAATAAAGTACGAATAGAACTTTTCTCTCACCTTGTCGAGGTGGAGCTTCGCTCTGGAGGAAACTGCGAATATTACGTCGCTGAGTTCTTTACTGGATTCCCCACGAAATATCGATTCCATGGACACGTTATGATTCATTAGGATATCCTGCGGCAATGTACAATTACGTTTCTGCGCGTGATAAGGCACCGAACGTATTAACGTCACAATTCCATGAGATTTGCCCAAATGACTCGCCGCATGATCCGCTTCTATACTCTGAGTGCCATTTGCTTCCAGAAGCAAATAATAAATGGAAGAAGAAGAATTCTCCGAGTACTTTTCCAACGATTCCAAGTCTGGGAATGTTGAGATACCGGAACGCTCCAAACGTGCATTTATGAGGCGTTTAAAATATCGTTTTGAAAGTTTGTGCGATTTCAGAATCTGGAATAAAAATTATTTTGAGGTTTCCTCAAATGGGACGACAGACAAGAATATCGTTATCACTTTTCTCTCACCCTGTGCAATTCCAGTGGGACAGGGCTTCGTGGGGGCAGATCGCTGTAGATTTTGTCCAGAGATTCTTCCCAAAACTTATAACGCATTTTGCCTATAACATTGTCGGTGACTTGATCTTCGATGAGAGCAATTTCCACATTGAACGCACGTATGGCGAAGGCTGCGGAGCGTATATTATGCGGCAACAGTAAGGAGCACAAAAAGGACTCGTGATCTTTTTTTCTGAAAAAAGTATCGTCAATACTTTTCGTAAATGGGAACGGAAATTTGCATTCGATGAAATGTATTCTTTCTTTCGATAATTTACCTGACTAAATCTAAGCAGTATTCGGCTGGAGTTTGTTGCACTTTCGTACTCAAACATCTCGAACAGTTTATTGTTTTTGTATTCCAAATTAGCGACGCACACTTGTTCATGACCGGTCACCAATTGTCTTTCTATCGTGTTACACTTTTGTAGGTTATGTGACATTGTTATTGTCGTGCTTGAAGCAGACGACTCCCGTGGTCGAAACGCGAATTGGAAAGGCGCTAATCAATTCTTTAGCAACGCTGGACTAAAAATAATAAGCAGAAAGCAATCGGCTTGCAAAAAAAGACAGAAAACCATTTTGTGTCTCTTCTACGTCTTCTACGAAACTTATTATGTTTAATGATCATAATAACTCGAGTTACCGCCGTAGGTAAATATTTTGTTGACGTATTTCCCAACAAAAATGGGTAAGGGGGCAAATTTTCAAAGTTTTTGAAGGTCACAGAGGACGCTAAACATATATATCAAGCATAATCGATGAGATATTTATTAAAAACAACGACGCAGAATTTTGTTCCAAAGAAGGATCAATCACGCGAAGCTGAAGAACGTACATAATTGCATTGTGAAATAAAAAATCACAATTCACGATTGTCCCGAGTCAGTGTGATAAACGAGATTAATCTGCTGATTCTCGCGCATACCAGTAACCAAACAACGCCGTCATTGTGGTCATTCACTGTGCGGGACTAATTCGTTCATTGTACTCCAAATACAAAAAAGGGACAGTAACGGCAAATTTCCTGTCCAGGCAATGACACATCAAATGCTCTCGTGGCTCGTCCAGAAGCCGCGGATAACGAAGCGAACTGTATTCCAAGTTTTATTCTTACTTTTTTTTTCTACTCGACGACAAAACACTAGAAAAATAGAAGGTTGCAAAAGATTTGTACAATATTTCAGGTGTAAAACGTTGAGGATTACAGAATTCCGTAGATTTTTTACAGGTACAGGAAAATCTTCTGTATTTCATTGACAGTTTCGTGTTTTTTTATTATCAACATAACAACCATATGCTATGAAAAAAAAAAACATATTAAAAAAAAAAAAACTACGAGCTTTACCAAATAAATAATAAAATTTCATACAAATAATGACATTGAGCTTTGTGGTAGAAAATTTGTATAAAAATTCCTTTTGCAGACGAGACGTAACGAAACGTGGAAAAATCCGTTAAACAAATCAAAAAATATCCTGACGATTTTGTTGAATGTTTAGTCAGTCGTTTCTCAAATGCACAGCACCAAATCCCGACTTCTCGTATATTTAATTAACTTTCTTATGCTTCTTTCTTTTACTTTATCCTTACTTATAATTTTACGAATATCGCGTTTCGATACGAGGAATGCGATTTGACAGTCGAAAACTGTCAATTTTTTTGTAGTTTCACGAATTTAACGACTTGATCTTTTCGTCCTTCAGGATTTGCTCCGAAGTTTCTTGGAACTTTGAATTCATCGTTACCCAAGTCTTTTCCATTAGCGTTGGAATATCTTCAGTCGTAAGGCCTTTCGTCGAAATTGGAGGCAAAATTGTTATGTAGCTTGTACCTGAAAAGCCAATTTTTACGATCAATTATTTGACATTTCGGAATTTAAACATTTTTGACAACTCTTTCACGTTTCCAATGATCAACGATCGAAAATTTCGTCATAATGGAAATTAGTTCGATGTTCTGAATGAAATTTTGTAAATTTTGAGTCCAATCATTTCTTTTCAAATAGCAGAGACTGAGGGACTACTGTTTCAATATTTGGCAAAAATAAAACTAGAAAAAATGAATTTTGGAAAAATACAGGAATTGAAAAACTCACCCGATTCAAACTTTTTTTTCTGGTCATTAAGGAAATAGTATTTGGACACAACGACCGGTTGGATCGGAGTTTGTGCTCGAACCGCGAGGTGGAAAGCACCTTTTTTGAAGGGCATCAACGACGTTCTGTTATATCGTGAGCCTTCTGGGAAAAGCAGCAGTTTTGCCTACGAAAATAAAGAAATGAAAATGTCATTAAAAAAATGAGGAATGAGTTTATCAAGTTATAATTATTATTAAAATTCAATTTTGTTTGTAAAACGAGAATTATTGAAGTTTTAAGAATTGTACACACTTTTCTACGATTGATTGTATCAGCTGTGGAGTTGATCGTTTCCTGTGCTTCGTTTCCTTTGCTCCTATCGATGAATATCGTGCCCCAAAGCCAAGAAGCCAATCCAAACGTACCGAAGTACAGGACAAGCCTCTTGGAAATGACTGTGCAACGTTCAAGTACCGGCCAGAGTTCCGCTAGAACTGTAAGCGCGTTTTTTTTCTGTTTTAACAAAATCGTGTTGACAGAAGAAAGTTTTTTTTAGAAACCCATAAGTTCAACTAAATTTGGTCCATTTTTCGATATTTGTGGATCGAATTCGAAATCCAAGTGGCAAATTTTTCATGCACTCTACGACTTTCTTTTCTTGTTGTTTTTTTCAATTAAAAATGTTTTTTGTTTTCAAGATTGGCATAAAAATACTGGAGTTGAGTATAAGACGAAAAATGATTGTTGAGTCTTACCACACAAATCGATTGCGCTCTGATGATTAATTAACACGACACATCCTGTGTCTTTGACAATGTTTTCCTGGCCACGAAGTTTGAAATTCACACCAAGAAGCTTGGCAATTTGTCTCGCACCCCAAGCTGGTATTCTGAAAAAGAATCTCGAGTTTAAAAAATGTTTTTCAAGAGAAAAAAGTTGAAAAATCGTCGTAGTCGTTTTTGCGACGTTGAATATGCACGCTTTCGACTTTTTGAACGA
Organism: Hyposoter dolosus; assembly: GCA_963921915.1. Taxonomy (NCBI): domain Eukaryota; kingdom Metazoa; phylum Arthropoda; class Insecta; order Hymenoptera; family Ichneumonidae; genus Hyposoter; species Hyposoter dolosus. Next base: position 8,899,065 of record OY998135.1, on the reverse strand, counting down.
ATGTCAATTTTCGATTTGGCATTGATTCACGTCGACGTTTGGTTAAATATTGAAAAAAAAAAAAAAAAATACAAAAAAAAAACAAAACAGAACTTACAGTGCGTTCCTCCAATCCCTCGGTCTCCGAAGCATCAATGGTATACTCCATGTTGCGGCAATAGCCGATAGAAGAATAAATACAAGGAATTTGGCTCGATACCTCGCTCCTTCGCTGACAGCACAAATCGCGACCAATAATACGAAGAGAGCAACACCAATCCCACTACAAGATACGCCCAGCATCCTGAAAATGAGTAAACGATAACCATGCGTCAACATTTACATCTCAAAATTATTTTCTTGCATGAATTATTAATTTTTCTGGCATAAATGTCAAGAATGACGTGGCAATATATTTTCCGGTTAAAATTTTCGGCTGTTGAAGAGGCTGACGTAATCTCCACATTGTTGAGAAATAAAAAAAAAAAAAAAAAACTACGAAAAAATTGAGGAAAACGGTTTACACTAGAAATCCACACGAAGGCATTTGCTCAGCGTTGTAAATTTTTTTTCGAGCACAGGGCAATACGAAGTTCGTGTTAATTAACTTCGGGACGTGGAACACATGGCTGAATATCGACTCGTTCGAAGGCTCAACAACAACTAACGTATTATCGTCAATTAATCTATTTTCAAGATCGAAATTGTTGTTATTATGTGCTTTATGGAATATAGAGACTCTTGATTATCACCAGGAGCACGTGATATGAAGTGAATAACAATATTCCATCGAGTCGTTCTGAGATCGATGCCCACGAAGGCTGTTTCACGAAATTCTCAATTATTTACGATTTTTAAGATTTATTTTTCTCTCCAGCTACTTGTGAGGGCCTGCGAGTGCAACATGCACTCATTGTGCATTAATTCGCTGTCGTTAATTTTTTAACGCAACTCTCATAATTGCAACTTCTCACTCGTCAAAAATGAAACGAAATTATTGCCAGCGATGTTTTTAGAAGTCGTTCGTAAACGGTATCGATTAGAGCAATACGATGAATCGAGGGAACTCGAAATTTAGGGTCTTATTGAATTTCCACTCGAAATCCCTTCAACGATAAATCAATTCGTAGCTCGTTTCAAGATCTTCCATTGTCTCGATTTTAAGTACGGAAATACGAAAACAAAGCACGTCTTCGCTCTCGCTGATGAACGTAATCATTCCTACGAGGCATTTGGATTGTTGTTCCGGCAAATAGAAGGCTTCGACGATTAGAGCTGCACATTTCAATGACATGCAATCGGTCAGCGTGGCTTTTTGAACTTTGCGTAATCTGGCGGTAAAAACGATCTGCAAAAATTGCGCGGAGTTCATATTCCAATAATCTCTCTCGTCATTTCGTTATTTATTTACAATATTACAATTTCCTTGATCAATCAGTCGACATGGAACGTATGCGTATGATGAATTTTTTATTTATCCAAAAAGTGTCCGAACAATCTTTGAACTTCATCACTGAAGATGTTTCATCAGGAATACCAGCGAAAAATCGATCGATACGATCTTCTCAACGATTACAAAAAGTTATCGTATTCGAGAGTAAAAAACTCGATGTGAATATAAATAAAATTCTGAAAGTCTGATACGAAGTGATTCATTCAACGTCGAGAATTCTCAAATAACAATTAAACTCATTTTCATAATCAATTAATATTAAATTTTCCTTCTACAGAAATTTCACAATAATTATCGAACAATATGGTTGACATGTGTCTCGGAATAAAGCAAATAAGATGAATCTCCAGACTTCACGTAATCAGTGGGATCTTCGTTTTAATTCAATGATGGACTATGCCCCAGGATTACAGCTGGTTTGAGTCGCGATTTCTGGTCTGATTGTTTCAAGTAAATAATGGAAGTCCAATTCAATTTTACAAAGAAGATCCGTATTTTTTTTTCTTTTCAAATTGATCGATTGTTACGGGTTTTTTTTCGCTAAATATTCCGTATCGTGGCACGACACACACACACACACACACACACATTTCGGGTTTCGTTTGGGTTCGACAGACTTGGTCGAAAAAAATTTGTAAAATTTGTAAAACGACTTTAAAAAATTCGTTAAAAAATACGACTGTTTATGATGTTAGCAAGTCGTTACGAAGCATGAAAAAAAAAAATCAGCCCGATTATCGCTGATTACCTTTTTTTCTTTGGAGAAAAGTGATTTTGAGGCATTTTTTTGGTCTAACAGTGCAATGAAATAAAAACTTTCTGAAAACATTGAGTGATTCATTGCTGCTTAATTGATATTGACACAAGGTGACGTAACCATTTCCCCTAAAATAGTCTACAAATTTGTGTGCATGTGTACGTATTTCTAAACGTGCACGTATTTGTATATGCGAAGACTCGAGGAGATAGTCAGAGGTCGGTTGTGACCAGCACGAATCAAGATTTCTTCCAATGATAACGACCTCAACCGACCATGAAAGGTGCCCGAGAAATATAATTCAATAAATAAGTTACAGACTCATTGACCTCTACGAGTGCAAACTTAAAGAAATTGAAAAAAAAAAAACGTCGAACGTATACGATGTTCCATTAAATTTCGAGGTTTAGCAAAATAGATTTTTTTCCAAAATTTCGATCATTTATCAAACCGCGAATAGCTGGATCAGTTGTAATTTGGAAAATAATCGAAACCGGAAGTCTACGAACAGACAATTTGAAGGGATTGAGAAAAAGAAACGATTCCCATCTTTCCATAAATCATAATTTAACCTTTTTGTCGAATGAGCCCGATTTTAACAAGTATTTTCGGTCCCCTTTGAACTTTGCACCCATTCTTGACTCTGATTTTTATTCATGTAACTTTTCTAACGTAGCTCAGACTGGGACAGGTAATCGCTTGGCTCGAACGTAACTCATTACCTGTAATTTGGTACATGTCGTGTTACGTCTGCTATTTGAACGTTGACATTGTATCGATTGGATTAAAGTTTCATATTGACGCGTTCCTGTGAACGAAAAATGTGTGGCAAAATTCGAGAGAGACAGAAAAATTTGAGAATTACTATTTTATTTGAAAAAGATTTGATACGATAGAAAAATGATGAAAATAAATTTTGACATTTACTCGTCTGCCTTGCAGTTGCACGAGAAAAAATGAACAGGATTATTCATTCGATTGATGCTTCATTGCGCCTGGTTTTCTCTAGCTAACGTCTGTTGAAAATTTCCCTAATGGGAAATTTTTCCAATCCAATTTCCCCTAATTGGAATTATGAAATTTTCGAGAAAACGTTGCACGTGTCAAAATCCGTTAAGTCCATTGACAGTCTCCTCCGAAAATGAATTTTGATTTCCTTTTCTAAAAATATGCTAGAGCTACGACTTAATGACAGCTCGATCACTCGTACAGTTTTCTTCTTAATATTTCAGAGAAACTTTCTCCAAATCCCTAATTAAAGAGAATGAAAAAAAATCGAATTTTTCAATTTCCCTCAAGTTCACAAAGATTTCGAGATTTTCCTGTGTTACACCCTAAATGTCTTGGCAGCGGTTTCACTTTTTTCTGTGAGTCACAAGAATGTTTTGATACACTCCGCGAAACTTCTCGAAAGTTGTGAATTTTTTTTTTCAATGATAAACACACGCATCGCTATTTATTGCGAGTTCCATAAAAAAAGCGATAGAATTTTGATTTTGTGAAACGTAAAATCGAAATCGATAATCTGTACCACGTTTTTTTCTTTATAATAAAATAATTACGAAATGTCAAAACGTCGAGGAAGGAAGTAACGTTCGACGCATATTTATTTTTAATTATTTTTGCAACGTCAACTTTGCAAATGATCAAAAATGAGGATTGCAAAGAGTATTTTGTTGTCGACATAAAAAAAAAATGATTACAGTACTCACGTGATAACGCTTGGTACAAATTGCACTTTCAAAATAATTGCACTTTTAAAATTGCACTTTGAAAATTGCACTTTTAAATTGCTCTTTTAAAATTGCTTGTAGAGAGAAAAAAAAGGACTGTTAACCACGATGGGCACTTGAACACTGAGCTCTGAAATCGGACGATGACACGTGTTCGTTAATCACGATTGCCTTTGGCTAAGCGATTGTTAGTTTCGGGATAGCACTCGTCGTTCTCTACGGTTCAAGTACCAGAAGCGCGTCTGAAACGCGACTGAACTTGACGTGCCGATATATCGGTTGGAGGGAGAAGCGCATTTCTGTATATACACGTACACACGAATCCACAAAATTACATCTCTAGCTGTACGAATGTGTTTCTATTCACTAGAGTATCAACGTGACGTGGTTTTCATAATTCTGCTATTTTTTCCCTCAACAAAACGCACGAAGCTCGGATGTATAAAAATACGACAATCAGATTTCCTGATTTTTCGATAGTTTCGATCAACCAAACGAAACCATCAGAATTTTTCGACCGCAGAATGAAAAAGCGGATCGAAAATCAATTCATTTCGAATTGCATCATCAATTCTTTTTGTTACACGATGTGCAAACGACACAGAGAACTGAGGAAGACAAAAAATGGACCAGTGTACGTATTAGCGATCAAAATCATAACCGAATGTCGTATATACAATCTACAAAAATGAATATATTTAGTTGATCTATCCTTTGATAAACCAACGTTGCGTTCAAGACGTCGCTCGAGTCGTGACACTTTCGGAAAATGTAAACAACTCGGGGTTCTCAATAATAACACGGGGAATTCCTGCTGAATCGTGAAAGAAATATCATGCGATTATTCCACGACGATCGATGAAGGAAAACGTTGAGAATCAATGTGTTTTCTAGAATATAAATAAAAATTATGAAAATGACGATGGACTGGAATCGATGAGATAAAGTCACTGTTTATTACTACGGAAATATAAAGCTTTCTGTTTCGAGGGACGTTCAACTTTTCTGCTCGTTATTCTCGATCGCTCTTTATCTTCGAACTCCTTTTGCTGACTCACATTCTGTTATTCTTTCTCAATAATCATTTGTTCGTAACAATAGATGAAAAACGAATGTAAGATTCGTCGCAATACCCAGGAATTACGATATTCCTTCATAGTTGACATGCACACTATCAAAAATTTGAGCCTACCGATTCTTATTCCCGACCCGTTATTTTGAAGCGAGGAAAACTTTTCGGAAATTCGTTTCACGATGAAAAAACTAAATAAGATCACGATAAGATTCTACGACGAAATTAGAAACTTTCCAGAACCATAATGATTGACGCTGACTGGGAAAAGTGAAATTTCCAAAATACCCGACTTCGATTTGTATTTGTTTAGTGTTGACACGTAGCGACAACGCTGACAGCACGAACCACGAGTGGCACCGGCAAATGAACTTTGACCGACTGAGCACGATTGTTATCTTTTATAGTTGCTCCATTGTCCGGAACACAAATTTGAACGTTGCACGTATTTCTTCGTGATTGGTAAATCCACGCCCACGGCGTCACAAACTACCACATTTTTATGACACTACACGTAGGAGTGTCGAGACTGTCGAGTGGTTGGCCCGTGGCGCTTGTGACTCCGGCGGCGTTTGTCCCACTCGAGAGTCCGCTCGTATTTTTTTTGCATGTTTTAATACATTCGGGGACTTCGATTAACGCGTAGATAAGAGTCTGAATTGTGTTTAATCATCCGCGACGTGGTCGGGCCGATAAAACAAAATTAAAAATAAGTAAAATCTCACGGTTTTTTAAATTTTCATGCCAACGAAATCATGGGTTTCTGGTACTGTTCTTACGTCTTGACAATCGGCATTCTTCTTGCCGTTGATGCTACAGAATGGAATACCAAAGATTATATGAAAAGAGAACATTCTCTCCTGCGACCTTATCAAGGTGAGAATAATTAACGCTTTTTTTAACAATATGTTTTTTCATTATCATCTCAATCCCACATCCCGCGATGCGTCACTTTACTATTTTGAGGTTATATCGACAAAATCTTTTCTCACCGTTCTTTGTGTCCCGCATATAAAACCCAATTTTTTTCCTTTTCATCAGGATTAGGAGTTACTATTCCATACTGGGATTTTTTGGGTCACACGATAGTAACGACGAATTATGTGAGGCTGACTCCGGATCAACAAAGTAAACAAGGGGCTATATGGAACACCGTGGTAAGTCCATCTATATGCTTATAATTACGAAATTCGATATTATTTTTATTCTCGATACAACGAGCCATTCCAATTCTCGAAATCGAGGAAACTGAATCTTTTCTTCATCATATTCCTCAACGAAAAATCATATTTTCGTCAACCGTTTCAGGACTTTTGTTTACAATTTTCAAGTTTCGCAAGAAATTCTTAACGAATTCATGGCGTCAACTATATTTTTGACTCGTTAATCACGAAGTCACGGCTTTGGTTGTTTTTCAAAATCTCTGTTACTTGAATTTAACCTCTTCTACTGTATCCGACGCGTATCGCCCCGTGACAATGTTATACGATCCCCACAGCGAAGGGTTTGAATGGCCAGTAGCGGAAAATTGAACCCCCGCATTAATTAATCTGAAGTAAACGATCTTGTTTGATTCTAAGCCTTGCAAGGTGAGGAATTGGGAGTTGCAAGTTCATTTCAAAGTGCATGGGAAGGGAAGGGAACTGTTTGGCGATGGCCTGGCCATTTGGTATGCGAAAAATCGAATGCAAACGGGTCCGGTCTTTGGGAACGAAGATCTTTTTCACGGACTCGCCGTCATACTGGATACTTACAGTAATCACAACGGCGCTCATAACGTAAGTTTATTCCCAATCATATTTTTTCATACAGTCATTTTTGAGGCTGTTCCGCGATCAGGTCTGACGTTTCATTTTCAACAGCACCAGCATCCGTATATATCGGCCATGGTAAACAACGGCACGCTGCATTACGATCACGATCGTGACGGAACTCACACTCAATTGGCCGGGTGCGATGCCAAATTTCGAAATCTCGAGCACGACACACACATTGCTATCAGATACGAAGCTGATACTCTGACGGGTGAGAAAATAAAATTTTTATCTAAAAAATCCTCGTCTTAATGCCCAGCGCCAAAAACAAGGAACGAGCTTTGAACTCTGAGAAAGATTTCAACGAGCTAGTGAGAAGGAAAACATTCCGGTTCCTAAAAAGTTAAAAATTGCTTCCTCCCGATTGTATTTTCGTTTCCTTCGCATAAATCCTCATTTTACTTTTCTTAGTTTCTACTGACATTGCAAACAAAGCAGCATGGCAAGAGTGCTTCCAAGTAAAAGGAATCAGACTGCCGACCGAGTATTATTTCGGAATCTCAGCGAGTACCGGTGATTTATCGGATAATCACGATATTATATCAATTCGACTGTTTCAACTCGATACGCAACACGATGTGAGTCATTCATTATATGCACTGGTCTTCATAATTATCCAGTTTCCATTTTTTCGTCAAATACTGAGTTACTGATGAAGGAATGATAGAGATGAGCATGTCCCTATGAAAAAGATAATGGCTACAAAATTTTTTGAAGCCTGTACTTGACGTTTGAGCAAAGTTTTGCTTTTCATGGTTTTCTAATGTTCGTCCAACGAATTTTATTCCACAGGCAAAGGCCGATGAAGATCGTGCCAACATCGTGCCATCAGCTGAGTTCTTTGAATCGCCTAGAGGTAAAATAGTCAGGACAGCCTTAATCATGGTCCATTGTGGAGAGATAGCGAAACTTTGATTGAGTCTAATTTCCGTCTTTCTTTGTTACTGCAGAGCGCGTGGACGATCCGAAACCGGCAGCGAGTGGAATTAAAGTGTTTTTCATAATGCTCATCGTGGCACTGGGTATCATCGCTTGTATCGTAGTCGGAATCATGTTTTACCAGAAACATCAAGAGAAGAGTAGGAAGCGTTTTTACTGAGAATATCCGAGGAGTTAAAAAAATATTCTGCGTTGTGCGTGGATGAAAATCGATTATGAATGAGAGAGAAACTAAAATTCGGGAAAATTACTGGGCACACGGTTATCGTAACATTTGCCTTCGTTATCGACATTATTTTCGTTTCCTTGCGTTCGACGCCAAGGACCAGGACTCATAAAGATCGGCGAACAATTTTGTATGTTTATTTGATAATTGTTGATCGGTATCGGGACAAGGACGCGAGAACGGCGTCGATAATTCATAATTGCCAAAAAAATCGTTCATACTAAATTCTCAAAGTACAAACCATCACTTTTTTGCTTGATTTTAATTTTCCAATTAAAAAATCGAGTCGAATTTTCGAAACTGAACATTTTACGAACTATCTCAAACCTTTTCGCTCACGAGTTACGATTTTTTATTTGGCGAATTGAAGTCTCGTGTCTGAACGTTCGAGAATAAATTCTAAAATCTGGTTTGGGGAACAAGAACTTGACGGCTCTTAATTTCTACAAATTTTGTGTGCGTGTGAGTGTGAAAAATAATTCAGTTCAAAAATGAAAAATTACTCGAAATGCGAGTATTTTTTTCTTTGTTTTAATTTTTTCTCATTTCTCCAGTTCATACGTTTTTTGCTGACCGCTCGCACACACTGGGTCACTGAGACCCGGACAGGATGAGCAACTTAAAATTTTTGTGAAATTTGCTTTTTCAAACTTTACCTTCAGCAGCGCAACTCAAAAAAGTGATGAGTTTTATGCGTTTTCGGGTCTCTCAGACCCAGCAGCCCATTTTTAAGGTTCTCGATCGCTCCGTACTGATCGCGTTCAATCGATTCCGCGACTAGTCCGAATTGTATGAAAGATTCTCTTAATCCTCACTGATCTAAGTTCGATTGATAAAAATGAAAAAAATAACATCACCATGTACATATTACTCAATAATTCGTAAATAAATTGTGCGTGTGTGCGTGCGAGTGTCGGAGAGTGATGTCGAAACTGTGTTCCATGTCACGATCCCATATTTGAGTGAATAAACTGCAAGGAACAGCCATAAATACTGTCCATAGCTTTTCGTCGCAGTAGGACTGATCGTTACGTCGGTTTGGTCTTCGTGTACAAACACGGCCTCCTTCTAATTAATTTTCATTCCAAATTCATACAAAATTAAGTGTGAAGTTTACAAAACGATTTTTTGTGAGATCGAAGCGAAAATTTTGTCACTTTTGCTGAAAAGATGGTCGAGAAACATTCACACTGAAAAGAAAATTTTGTTGGAAAATATCGATATTTTGTTGGATACGTTCGACCAAACGTTTCTTTGAAAAATCCCAAAATTTTTGTCATTGCAGCAAGAAATTTTTGTTATTCCAATCATAAATTTCGCTGTCACTTCCGTTAGAAACCAAAAATACTCTCAAAATTACGAAAATTGTCAAATTATCCAAAAATATTTAGTTCGTCGTGTTCAACAAAATGTCGACGTTTTTTTTTTTTTGACAAAATTACATTTTGTGTGCAGCCCCAGCTCCAATATTCAATCTTTTGCACTCATTGATTTCCACACACTTGCCTCGACCGGAATTTGAAAAATAAATCGTGTTCAGTGCCGTGTTTGTACACGAAGGGTCCAGAGGAAGATGAAGAATTCAATGCTCATGGTTTATTTTTGTCATTTCCCTTGTTTTTTGTCTTGCGTGTGAGCGAGACGCTCTATCGCGATCGTGAGGCAATTTTTTATTGCGCGATGTCGACCAGTTCGAAAAAAATAATCGTTGGCTCCTATCACAATAGCCTTGGCTTTTAATACAAAAAAGCTGCGTGCCAAATACCGGTTACGTAGTGAGGGTTGGAAGCATAAATTGTTGAATGTATGGAGTAAATTCGTTGTGAGAATTGATACGATTCGATATTGATTATTAGACAGACAAATATTTGGAACGAGCGTGCGAGAAGAGTTGAATATTTATGTCGGTTATCCCATAAGGACTTTCGATAAACAAATTGTTGGAAAAATCGAGCTCAAGATTAGAAGGATCGTTGCTTTGCAAAATACAGACTGACACATTGCCCCTGATCCATTTTTTCCAACCCATTTCATCGCTCACCGTTCGGCTCATTTTTGTCCGAAAAGATTTCTTAATTTTACAGAATTTCCCTTTTTTCCAATTTCTCCGACGATTTTTTTTTTTCGAGACGATTCGTTCCACGACTCAGATACTTTCCTTCTGTTTCTGAATGCCTCGGAGAAATTGGCAAGTTTTTAGAAATAAATGAAACGCCGAAAAGAAAAAAAATATTTTTTTTTACTCTCCATCGAAAAGTTGTTCGAGAAAAACTCCCGGAGATTGTGTTTCTCCAGAATATTACGATCCAATTTTCCCGTGAATCTTGAGCACGATTTCCAGGTCTCTCTGTACAGCCAGCAATGGAAACTGGTAGCTAAGGAAACGTTTGATGACAAGCGTCTCAAGTGATAACGAGGCGTGTGAGAATTGATCATAAAAATGTTTTGCCATGTCTCATTAAGACTAGAATTGTATATATAAACACACATTCAAAAAACACGAATCTATCGTCACATTTTTGTGTCTATAATTCACTGGGAATGAAATTTCTTTCGACAATGATCAGCTGAATATTATCCCACGATGATCAATTTTCAGCCATTTCAACAGTCCCAGCAAAACATTGTTCCAATGACAAAACGTTCGTTGCTCGATTTCGATTACGTATACACATACATTTTATATTTGTACATAAAATCAATTTCCCTCCTCTAGCAGTTTCTTCTGCATGGATCGATTCGTTACTGAGTTGATCCATGGAGGTGTTGTGTACAGAAAATAAGTGCGAAGAATATATTCGAACAAGCAAAAAAAAGACGATGAATCTCTGGTTAAAAAATCTAATAACTAATTCTTAAGACGTTTGAGTTTCCCAAGAATATTATTGTGTAATGTACGAGAAAGCAAAATTGCTCGTTTGCTTGATCGTACAGATTTACAGGCCCGAGGGAGAGAATTAAAAAAAAAAAAGAGAATTATCGTTAAAAAATGAAAAAAAAAAACAACAACAAATAAACAAGTTCGAAAATTTAATTGCTTCTTTATGATTTGTGACATTTTGCCCAGTACAAATGATACGAAATTCGATTTTCATTCTCTCCCTGGAATAATAACGTGGAATGTGGGATTGGCAATTTTTATTACCTCGTATTGCTGAATATCCTGAGAACTGTGTATCCTAATCGTTTATTTATGTATGTATGTACATAATATCAACTACCAGCAAGAAAATTGCACATTATATCAACGAAAACGTTCCCAAATGCGAATAAAGACTTGTTGAAACGAATACAATGATTTTCATCTATTTTTCGATCGCTTAGAAATTCGAAGCTACGAATATTCGATCTCAAAATATTGGGAAGACGAATAAAAACATTTTCTGCAAAGAGCAGCGATAGAGAACCGAGATTTCTGTCTCTAGAGTCATCAGCACGTCGCTCTCGATGCAGTGGCCGATAAGGTGACGTTCTACGTGATTGGTGAGTCTTAATACTTCGCTCGAGATGTCACTACCATGTGAGGAAAATCTTGCCATCCCGAATCGTCGTTTTCTGCATTCCGACTTTGGTATTTCGTACCGAAAATTCTGCATTTTCGATTTCTTTCGCTCTTCACTTTGTTTAACATCGATTAACAGTGGTTTTTCCAGAATGTAGATCGTTATAATGAAAAATATGATCCTCAAAGAAACCTGTAAAAATAATTTGAATCCGAATCGATCAAACTATCGTTAAAATTCGAAAAATTCATAGCGAAATGTTTTTTTTTTTTTGCTTCAGGTTCGATCTCCGATGCCTCGTCCTCAAAGGATAGTGACGATTTGCAGCAGAAAATTAATTTTGGAGGTCGGGTGAATCGGTGAGTCGTCCACTATCACGTTTTATGGTTTCCCGTAACATTGCAAATGAAATTTGAATAAAAGAAATGCATGACCTGTTCTCCACGCTGTATCGATTCGTCTAAGTGTATCGCGAAATTTTCTAATCACGAGAAATAAAAAAAATAATCGTACGAACGGATGCAGATAAAGTTGTCGTAGTTTCGCGTGCATGGAGCATAACGACTGAATCGACTGAATGATCGTGCTCGAGCAATAAAAGAAATAAAGTTATAATTTCGCATGATAAAACTTATCGACCATGACCACAATTACTTCTGGACATTTCTTCAATTTAGTGATTACAGTCGAGTACTTCAAGAGGTTCTATCCTTTATCATGCGTTAAATAAATTCCAAGTGTAATTGTTTAAAATTCTCATAAACCTTCTTAACAATCATACTCAACTGTGAGTAAACTTTGAGAAAGTTTGACCGTCTAGAAATCGATTTATTTGTTGTAAAATCTTTTTCGTAACTTCCCATAACACCTCATGTTGAATTTGCGATTTTAAACACTGAATATCTCGATTACCAGAAGGTGAAACCTTCTCAAATTTTTTACTCATTATAATACGACGCTCCAGAAGATTCATGCAAAGTGTCAAAACATTATTTTGGAAAAATTGTATCTCATGATCTTGCTGTTTCTTTGTATATACTATTATGATTATGGCGATAAAACCTCGTTAAGGGGATCTAACAGTTTTTCTCAGAAACCCTTCATATTTTGAGAAAAAGAAAAGTTACAATTTCTTTTCTGGTGAAATGGGAACAACGTGTAACTATAATATTTTTCTTGAAATATTTAGTCCCTCCAAGTAAAACGTGCAGGGGGATTTTTATCGACCGAGCAAGTGATAGAGCACCTTAAGGAGGTTGGCTACATACGACAATATGATAAGAATTTGATCAAATTTGGTGATGACATTCTTTAGCATCAAATCCTACGATGACACAATTTTTTTCATATTTTTCGTCTACATAGTTGTCGAATAATTGGAGTTTTCAATATGCAAAAGACGTACCTATATCTTTCTGAATCCCATGCTCATGCATGTAAACTCTAGTTTTCAATGACTCGAAAACTATGTAGAAGAAAAATCTTGAAAAATTTGTGTATTTGTATTTAATACTAAAGAATACACTCACCAAATTTCATTAAATTAAAATCATTTCGAATTTTTCTATGCTTTTAATATGGCAACATTGTTGTGTGTAGCCAACCTCCTTAATCAGCCTGGTTCGTCGTGTAGAATCGCCAGGTTCCTATTATTTATCGGCATTGGAGGCGGGCAGAGAACGATCGAATGAGCGAGCATGTAGGACGATACGAATGAAGGTGGCGCCTTCCAGCAAACTTTAATTAAAACAGCCACGAGCTCTGGTGATGGATTACGTGAAGCTTTATTTCTTGGTCCTATGAGCTATGATTAAGGACATTCCGGGATTATTTCCGCAATTGCCAAAAAGAAAAAATACGAGCACAGCGCGACTATGACGTTTAACCTTTCGATTTTTATTTTCGCTGGTGGCTTTTGAACGCTGCTCCAATCGTCGATTATTAACTGTTCACGAAAGAATTTTAATCTCCAAAAAGTGTCCAGCTGGTTCAACGAATCACGGGAAATCGTGCTTTGCGCAGTTTTGAAATATTTGCATCAAAACTTTTCAGCTTTTCAGAATTTTTTTCTATCGAACTTTTTCCAACGAGGACGCGAAACTCGCGTCTTTGCAGCTCTTCGTCGTCTGTCACGGACACCTCAAATCCATTGGAATCAAAAAAGAGATTGGGGATTATGGTTCTGTGGCTTTCAGACACATTTCCTTTCATTTATCTGGATCAGCTCGTGTTTTTATTGAAATTTTAATCCAAAAAGGATTTTGCTTGTTCGCGTAGAACGCCCTTTACATAAATAAATGTGTATAAATATAAACAAGTCGAGATTACTCAGTAATACAGAATTCCGTAGAGAATTCCGAGAAGGTTATCAAGGGTCTGAGCTATAGATATATATTTATAAATGTATTAATCTCCAAGTTAGTCCCGTGTAGTGGCAGCGACCCCTTGCAACGGTCGTTTATCTCGAGTCGCTTCGCTTCGATGCGCCTCTCTTGTACTCTCTCATAATAATGTATACACGAAGATTGAAGTAAATATATTCATCGTAATATCAATCGCCGGATCGTGAATGCATCGTGTGCGTGACACGAGATCTTACGAGCGACATTTGACTCTGCAAGTTCGTCGAGCCAATCTCGTAATCTATCCACTTTTTTTCTATGCATTACTCGAAAGAAAAAAAACAATCTATATTCTTAACGTTTATGCGTTCGTTATCGCCGAAACGTATTTTCTCGCTCTCGGAACATGGCTAATCGCTCGGGCGTTTTAGTTTGGTGGGAAAATGCATATGCATGACGATCCGAGATCAATAAACTCGGGATTCGAAAAGCTTCGGAGATGCTAAGGAAAAACTAAACACTTTGGAGCAAAAAAATGAAGATAACGATTTTCTTTCCGATAGTGGAAAAACATGAATTTGTCGAAGCAACTTTCTGTCAATTCCTTTCGTTTCATTTTCTTGCTTGAACGAATGTCTCTCGATTCCAAAGAAATTCGTGAAAACGGATAAATCGTCGATACTGAATCTGTCATTTGTTTCAACGTTAAATTTCCATTTATCTCAAAGTTCCATAAACTTATTTTACGCATCTGCCCGACTCTCATCATTTTTGCTCTTGGCGTTTATGTTTTTCGCGCTTGTGTTGTACAAATAGTCCTTGTCAGGGGGCGCTCGCAGTAGCGACTTCACGCGCAAGACAGCAACGACGAGAGTTGAGAAAATAAAAAAAGGGTGAGACAGTACGTACGAAACGAAATGAAACGACGGTGCAGAGATTCATTAGCTATATTCCAGGTTTGCATGGCGGAACGCCCCTGTTCATGCGACTCTTGCGCTCCATTCGCACTCTCTGTCTTTGTACGTCCACATGTATATGTGCGTGTAAGTACAGTGTAGCTTCCCTTTCAGCCAGACCAGATTGGCGATCTTACTCCCGCTATTTTCCTCCGAAGTCTCTTCCCTGTTCTCTTTACACTCGTTGTCCGGTTTCGATTGCTTTATCGAAAATATGCACTCCGCGTTTTCCCAGGTTTCTATAGTAATTGTCAGCGAAACCGTGACTGCACTGTAACGATACGTATGAAGCTTTTATACATACCAGCAACCGTTTAGAGAGAATCGCGAACGTCGTTGGTGTCGTTGCGGCAGCAGCGTTTTTCTTTTTCTATGGCAAAAGGGCGAGGAGTTCCGAGAGCTACTTCGGTACTAGCATTTTTTTTCTCAATAAGACGACAATCTCCAAAGACAGGTCGAGTTCCGTCCACAGTTGGTGGGTGTAAATCATGCAAATGACCTCGTTTTCGTTGCAGTTTCGCTGCGACTTTCCTTCGACTCTCGCGGCTTAAGGAATCTTTTCGATCGAGATGCGAGGCATCGAAATAATCAATTAACTTCAAACCTCGACGATCGTCAGTCTGCGAGTGAGGTTTCCCTAGCGAATCGGAGCAGCTTTCGTTTTGTACGAAATGGAAAATGTTCCATTGGGAAATGTGAAATTTGTAAAAGTATGAAACGTCGAAAGCATTTTTTAACTTGTTAAGAAATTTGAATTCGAATCTTCACGTGCGCAAGCTCCCGTGCTCGATCTCTCAGCGGCCCTTATTCCATGTAACCGTGACGTTTTATTCACTCAAAGTTCCCGAGGGTGTTCTCCCATGAATTTGTTTTTTATCGCTCTAGCAAAGTTGCCTTTTTTTGTGTTTTTTCTCGTTCGTCGAGCGACCGAAATATATGGAAGAACGGGGTGTCGGAAAAGTTGACACGAACTTCCCGGAGAACCGCGCGTCGTCGTGTTGAGTTCTCCCGTCTCGTTCACTCTTTTAGAGCCAAGATGAGAAGGCTAATGCCATATAGTGTGTAATAGAGTAACTTGGGGGCGGAGTTGGAGCGAGCTGGCGCGAGGTTATATTCAAATTTCAAAGGACCCGAAAATCCGACGCCGCACGGTCCTCATTATGTTTTATATGTTTTCGTCTATGTGACCGTGTGTGTTGTGTGTTTCGATGTTGTGAGGATTTTTTCTTTCATTTACAAACGGGCTGCCAGTTGTTGTTTCTATTTTATTTATTATTTTATTTGTTATATTCCGAGGACACAAAAAAACATGAGGTCGGGAGAATAAATATTTATAATTGATTCTGCGAGTGCATCGCGACTTGGTAATCGAACAAAAATTATAATAAAATAAAGTTTCAAACCTCTGGATCACTTGAATTGTGTGGGAACGCGAGTCTGTGATTCTCGATTGAAATCAAAAGATTCATCGATGTTTTTCCGGCCCATAAATTTTGTATTGTTAAAAAAATTATTAATCGATTACGAAATTTTGCGCCACGTATCGCAAGTTTTGAAAAATGATGCGGTGACATTAAGATTTTGAAATAATTTAATAGCCACGTGTTACGAACATTAACTTACGTTGATTATAAATAAACGCGCTGGAGAGAGAAGTTTATAGTTAAATCCACGCGTCTCGCGGCTGAAATGAAAGGAATTCTTTTCTAAAGAGAAGAAAAAAAATGATAAAAAAGTAAAAATTAAACGGGGCATGAGATCCAATTTCCGGGGGTTGCGGACAGACGAAGGAGCGCGTCTTGACGCTCACTTCGCGGTTCAACGATCGTCGCAATGATGAACACACCGCGATGTCGTGTGCCGCCGTTTGTAGTCTTTGACATTGAGAAATTTCGCTAAACTCAAGTAATTTTTCTCAATTATAACGGTTTTTTTTTAAAGCCAGAAAAAAATTGGAAGGAAAACCGCGTCGGGGCTCCCGAGTATTTTTGTATACGAAGGTGACGTTTCGAGGCCGGAATAATGATTTCCACGTCTGGATCAAATGGTCCTTTTATTTATTAGGCTGTGGCTACTCGTCCGGATATTTCGTACGCACTAAAAGCACGTCCGGACGAATAAGCAACCCTTGCTCGTCCGGGTAAAGCGAATATCATTGGATAAAGCGTGTCCGGACGAATATTATTCATCCGACTATCCGGATGATTAGCCACTGCGTATTTATTATAATAATATCAACAGTGAAACGTAAAAAATGTTATAAATCTTCGGCTTTTTCTCACAATCCTTTGGGATCTAAAAACTTGAATGAAATTATGGGAAATGAAGAAAATTCTGCATTCTTGCAGCGTGATCAAAATATTTCTATGGAAAATCACTATGTCAATCGTCGATCGAGCGATCCATAAGTAACAGTTCTGTAATCTCTTTCTTACGGTTGCTCGAGCTTGTGCCATTTTTTTTTTTGTATTTTTATTTTTCGTAGTTAATGAGGATCTGTCGCAATATTTTGCTGAAGAAAAGTTGTGCGATCACGATGAGTATCCGTTCTTCGATCTCTCGCTTCTCGTCGCTCTTGGACAGTGACTGGAAAATTCCCTCACGATCAACCCTCAGCGTCGGAAGTTGCGTCGCGACAAGTTTCCTTCATCATCCTTTTCCTCTTCATGGGGGCGGGAGGAAATAATTAACCAGTCGGGAATCCGTCCATGGGTTTCCGGCATTTTCCCCATTCAGATAATATTCCAGTGGTCTCGGGCTACGAGATCCACTGATCCATATCATCCGACATCAACGAAACCAATATTGACGTAACTGACCGGCCGTCGTATTCGGACCTGAAATTTTGACGAAAAATCGCCCATTCAATTATTTTTCCTTTTTTCTTCTCCTTCGCCCTTCGACCCAAGAATTTCTCATTATTCTGCTTGAAAGTTAGCGACTCTGATTCTGTTAGAAACCTTTGATTCCAAGGTCCAAAGAAGGCAGGACAAAAATAATTTATAAATTTTCAATTGCCAAAAAGATAATTAGAAGTTTTTGAAAACTTTACTCGTACATTAATATAAAAAAAAAAACCTCGACCATTTTTTTTCGGCGTTGGAAATTGATTCGTCAGTATTTGCAGTCCATTTGAATATTTTCTTGTTAATGGATTTTCCAATTTGGCTCTCCAAACGCTCGTTAAATTTTGAAATGTTGAACTTTGAAAAAAATGTTTGTTTTTAAATTTTTGTATTTTGCGTTGGATCCGATTATCTGGGAATAATGAAGAATTCAGATCGTGCATGATTTTTGGTTGTGAATGTACGTGTAAATAATGCTTGAGAAAAAAGTGACAAAAATTAGAGGTTTTTAGATGTAAAAAAATGAGGGAAGGGAAAACGACAAATGGAGAAATGAATCTTGTGTTTAGCTGTAACATTGGAGAGCATGTACAGCTCGTGCCTCTCAACTGACATTTATCGTCGTTCCTTTTTCCCCGTGTCAACGTGTCTTGTAAGCGAGAGCATTTTATCGCCGTCGGAACGTCGAGAGTTCACGAGTGAAACATAAATTTCTCTCCCGTCGAAAATCATGGGAACATCGATAGAGAAAAAGGGAATGTTACAAAAATTTTTAAATTCGAGATCTCTTACGGTAATTTAAGTTTGACGTTTCGGGGCCGGAAGTAAACGATGGAAATTGGATAAATGACAGCTTTGGTTGGTCCAGATGAAAAATTCTCAATGCTCTTGTCCTTCAATTTAACGCTTCGACAAACCGAACATCGAGGAGAGAAATAAGAAAGAATGAAAGAGAGACGCATAGAAAAACGAATAATCAGCATACGATGAAGAGTACCACGTGTTAAGCATCCTTCGAAAATTGGGCAGAGAGAGTCGTATTAAAACTTGTGTAGCGGCTTCTCCATATCGGTCAAAGGACTCCGAATTTTGTGGCAGACGAGACGTCAAAATTCCTTCCAGGAAACACCGAAAGGGCCCACTTCTCTCTCTCTCTCTCTCTCCCTCCCTCTCTCTCTCTCTCTCTTTCTCTAGGTCAGAAATAGATGATTTGTACGCGTGGCCATAAAAAGAAAATCTTAATGAACTTTTTCGTCTAAGGATCAGTCGTAAATTCGCGCCTTTCCTCCCACTGTTCGAACTTACAAATCGTTAAAAATTACGTTATTCCAACTCAAAAAAAAGACATCCCTTGATGGAAAAATGTCAATGAGAGTCAACGGTCCGTTACCGAGAGCTCGTAAACCATTAGTTCCGTAAATTTTCTCACGAATGTTCGTTTCCATCTATTTTTACACAATTCTCCATTTTCCCGATTCATGCCAATCAGCCTGCGCAGTGTCTGCTCTCAATTTTTTTCCAAAGTCGATCAACGCTTTACTGAATAATTATGCATTTTCTTTATTAAGCAGCCTATACCGTTTAATTATGAAACACAAACTTTTCATTATGCAATGTAATGCGAAAAATCAAGACTCCATTTTCAAACAATTTTCCACAGTGCCCAAAAAATTGAATTCTCCGTTTCGTATTGATCAATAAATCATGAACTTCTCCCAGTTCATTTGTGAGCTTCCAACATTCAGATAATTAAAAATGTACTACCAGAAACTTTGCCAAAAAAAGCAAAAAAAAAAATGTTGCTGGGATGAGGAATGCGAGCGAAGTTGAAGGAAAATAAAGACACGAGTAGAGCTTGCAGGATAAAACCTTTAATAAGACTCGCTATTAAATAGCAATGTTCATAAAACTTAAGCTCCAACAAGTTAAATTGCACATCCCATTAATGTACATTTGAAAAAATATTTTTTAATCCAATTTCGTGGATTTTTCAAAGTGAAAAATGGACGAGAATGAAAATAGAATGAAATCAATTGCAAGGACTGGCAGGTTGGGTAAGGTTGCTGGATATCTGCATCATGAGAGGTTGGAAGGACATTGGGGCGGAGGTGTTTCCAACAAGACTCGATGCGTTTGGTATCGATGCACCAGGGTGGTTGTGATGATGATGGTAGAGAGCTGCCGAAGCGTAATACTGTTGAGGACGATGATGGTGATGGTGATGATAATGATTAGGATAGTGAGAATGATGGGGATGATGACTCTGTCCGTTGAGGAGTCTGTCGTCGTTGTTGTGATTGTTAGAGTTTAGATCTCCACTGTTATCGTTGTTGTTACTGTTGGCATTGCTATTATTATTATTGTCGTCATCATTATCGTCATTGCTACTGTTATTATCGATATTGGGATTATTATCGTTGTTATTGCGAGGCTGCCGAAGGCTGGAAGTGAAAGCGAGTCTCTGTGAATGATTGCGAACAGAAGGGCAAATGGGAGAGGAGGAATTGTTGGAGGAAGAGGATGCAGATCCGCTGGTGAGATGACTCGGTAAGCCGGAAGTCGCGAGAATATTGTGAACAGTGTGGGAGCTTGGCCAATGGAGAAGCCCCGAAGTTCCGCTGGTTGTTCCGTTGCCGAGCGTTGACGGATCCTCATGATGATCATGGGGATGATGCTGATGGTTATTTAGTCCTGTGGAAGTGGTGGAAACTGGTGGCGATGGCGAAAGCTTCGTGGACGAGGCCGCAGTCAAACCAACTGGTTACACGCACCGGGAACACACACGCGTTCACAAAATTTATCAGTTTTAATTGCTTCATTATGGATTTTCTGATGAATTTATTCGTCTGTTTAATGAAACGTGAGACAATTTACGGAGATGGAAATTGCAAGGAGTTTTTTTTTGGCTGCGAGGAGATGCAGAGACGTGGCGAACAGTCGCGTGCAGGAGGAGGACAACAAGGGCCAAAGCAAAAGAGCTATCGCGTGCTTTTCTGTGTCTCCCAGTGAAACACGTTTATCTTTTGTTCTTTCACCGAGGGAGAGAAAGAAGAGGGAGAGAGAAAGATAGAGAGAGAGAGAGAGAGAGTGCAACGACGACCGAGATAGATAGGTATTTATATCGAGGATTTGCCTAGACTTCTATCTCGCTATATACGTTGCCAAGTTGAGGTATTACGATTCTTAAGGCGAGACGAGCTTTTCTCTTGGACGGAAGCATGAAGAAGAAGGAGGAGGAAGAGGAGAAGAAGAAGATACGATTGGGTGCTCTACAGGAGGGACAATATCTAAGCTTGAAGCTTTCCTGGCATGCAGCAGACAGCCAAAGACCCGGGTCAGGAATGACGTTGAATGCGACGAGCTTTTCGAGCGTGCAGTTTAGCTACAACGAGGCTTGAAGACCAAGCGCGTTACCCTTTTCCCAATCCCTCTCTCTCTCTCTCTCTCCCTTTATTTCTCTTTCGCTCTTATTTCTCTCACTATTTTCTTCGTCTTTCTGCTTTTCTCTATCCTCTTTATTCGTTTTTCTCATCTCTTTCATTCTCGATCTATTTCATTCTGTCTACGACTTCTCGGTGGCCAAACTCGTCACTCTCCGAGTTTTCGTACACAAGAAAAGTCGACATGTTCTTCGTAACGTATTACCTGCTACATTATTTCTCATGGACGTATGTCATACATCTCTCAACATTTAAGTTACGGGACATCGTGTAGAAAAAGCTTGATAAATTTATCGGAAATGTTTTTGACTACGAAGCGTGTTTAATTGAAATTTCACACGCCCGACACGGTTCAGTCATATAATGACGGGAACGTATCATTAGGATTAATGGAAAAGACTGAGTAATGAGATTTCGTTGACTTATCGCAAGATCTTCCAACAGTTTTTTTGGAATTTCAAATTTCATTTTTTCACTGTAGGAAAAATAATAAGAACTCACCTTGGTGGTGGTGATGATGATGATGGGGAACAGCGGCTGGTGGTGCGGCGTGATAAGGCGTCGGTGGATAAGGGACCGGGCACAAAGCAGCACCAGCCGCGGCTGCAGCGGCATACAAATGATGATGGTGATGATGATGATGCGCTGGATGATGATGGGCGGGATGATGTTGGTGCATAGCAGCGGCTGCTGCAGCGGCTGCGGCTGCTGCTGCCGCTGCAGCGCCGACCTTGTTTCTGAGGATTCTGGAGATGCTCGAGACCGATGGAACGTTGTATTTGTCGCAGACACCGTCGGACAACAACCGATCGCGTATTTCCCAAGCGAAAATTCCAGGGTCTTTGAGTTTCAATTGTTTGATATATTGAACGACTTTGGGCGTAGTGACTCGCGGTTTGCTGCCACCGATTGCGCCGGGCAAAATGCTTCCAGTTTCGTGATAACGAGCGAGAATTTTACTCACACAGCCATGACTGACCCGTAATTGTCTCGAAATATCACAAGGCCTGATACCCAGTTGAGCTAATTCGACTATTCGAAGACGCACTGTATTGGGCAAAGGTCGTCCATTTACAAAAACACCACCCAATTGATTGACTTCGCCGTATTGTTGCTGCTGTTGCTGTTGCTGCTGCTGTTGTTGTTGCTGCTGTTGCTGCTGCTGCGGCTGTTGTTGCTGTTGGTGTTGATGCTGTTGCTGATGCTGATGCTGACCACCGAGCCCGGTATTTCCGGTGCTTTCTGAAGAAAATACAACAATAACGACAAGTTAACGATTGGCCTCTTCAGA
This sequence comes from Hyposoter dolosus, assembly GCA_963921915.1. NCBI lineage: Eukaryota > Metazoa > Arthropoda > Insecta > Hymenoptera > Ichneumonidae > Hyposoter > Hyposoter dolosus. Next base: position 8,876,714 of record OY998135.1, on the reverse strand, counting down.
AAATAATAAGTGATCGCTTTCGTTGCAATTTTCAGATGAATAAGCATCAAAGTGCAGTTCGAAATATTTCACTTTCGATCACGAAAATGGCGTATCCCAAATGCATATATCTTTGAGAGTTTAAATTTACAGTCTGCCAGTGAAATTGAGCGAGGCGTATAAAATGAAGCGGGACGAGGGGGATGGGCCGGTGTACACGAGATTGTCGAAAGGACGAGATGAAACTCTTTTTCTTTGACTCTCTTTCGCTCACAGAGAAACAGATTGCCTTGCAAATGTATGAGAAACGAGAGCCCAGGGTGCACTAGTCTTTTGTGGCTGTTGGCATATATACGACGAGTAAAAGTGCATCAGTTGGGTGGTAGATGTCATCCACTCTACCAGAAAAGCCACTAGAGCCACGCCAGCTTCGCGAATACTCGAGCGTGACCGTTCCACCAAGCGTTTTGCGACTCGTCCGTATAAAATGGTCGCGGGCCTTCGCCTTTGTGTGCTCACGAGAAAGAGGCTAAGAAAATGGTGGAGAAAGTGTCCACGACCAATGCGATGCATCACTGTATGCATTAAGCCAAATACGTCCATTCGACGGATTTTAACAGCAGTAACGAGACACATTGACGTTACATTTGCGCGCCAGTATTAACCAACTGCATTAGCTCCAATACACCACGATATTACTCACGCACACTCTGCGGTACAGAAACTTGTGTATATGCGATCGAGCAACCTGCATATCGAAGTCGATTACCGGGGATAGCATTATGAGCCATTAAAAACCCGATAAATTCCCCCTTTCGTTTGTTCATTTTCTTATTTGCACACGTACACCCTCTTGTTTGACGTTATTATCATAGTTATCATTGACTGGTGCAGTATTAATCATAAACGACCGTTCATAATTAAGGTGTTTCGAGGAATTTTCTTTACTCGTGAACTATTGACGATAAAGGGGCATAATAAAAATCTACAGTTGGGTCAATTGTCCCGAATCTCCAAAGTATCCAATTAGTCATTTTTTCTCTTAATTTTACTTAATCGATTACTCGTTTCTTCCAAATTTTGAATATTATATCCTTCGCTTTTGCATGTAGCTTTTCGATGTTCGAGGAGAGTTCCCGTCACCATGTTTCGCGCCAGCTTCGGTTTTCTCTCCCACGATTTTTTTAACTTTTATTCTCGACCCAATACTGAGAAGTTTCCTTATGGGACTATTAAATTCGATCATGTACTACGCATATAACTTGGAAGGGTCCTCGGGGAACCAGGGGCAGTGTCCGGTGGTGGCAAAGGTTCATATTTAATTTGGGACCTCGCCAGTTTCGAATAAAAATCGAACCATAATTAACTGTATCAACAAATTGATCCACACGAAATGCTAACATGACAAAAATTCCGGTACGTGATTGTTGTAATTGTGACGGTTGAAAAAAATATTTTTGGGGCGGAGGAATTTCTCACAGAGCTTTTATTTGATATTTTAACTGAGTTTAACGATTAATTCTCGAATCGTTGACGTACCGGAGCAAATCATTTTGCATATATGTTTGTGTGAATGTGGGGGGGGAGGTTTTTCTTTTCGCGTTGCTGTTGCTGGGTAAAGTGAGCTCGCGTTAGAATTCCCGGCACGCCGAGCACTAAATCGTGTTTCATGAGTTTGCTCGTCCAACGATTTCTCTCACTTTTCCTGGCTCTCTTTCCTTCCTTTCTTGACTCTTTGAGAGATCTTTGCAGATCGTGAGCCCCGAGAAAAAATACACAGCAACTTATGCACAAGAAAATTTCATGTTACGCTGCCAATCTTGTCGTTTGTATCTTTGCAAATGAATGACGAGTGTCGTGATGAATAATTCACATCAAAATTTATCAACTCAGACTAAAGACTCTCAGCCAACTTAATTACATGCTCCAATTAACATTCGGGCATGAAAATTTGTTTCTTAATATTTTTTAATATATTTTTTGAGAGTTCAACTGATTGTGCATATTCTTGGTGAAAATTCTGAGAAACACGAATGCACTGGTCTCGATTACTCCTCGATCGTTTTTTTTTCTCAGGGCTGCACAATTCATTTTTCTCAAAACTCCATTCGTCGAACTGGTACCAGAAATATCTCGAAAATTACTCGACCCATTTGCCCGGAATTTACTGTATTCGTTTCGTACGTGAGAGTTTATTTTTAATATACGAATTGATCTTCGATCTCAAAAGTCTAACGGCTCATCGGGAAAATCAGAGAAAGTCCTTTTTGAAAACTTCTCCTTGTAAACATCACCTGCCTCCTGTCTCTCCTTGAAAAATATTAAATTTTTCGTTTTCCTCAATAAATAACGGTTTTGGCGACTCGTACAAGGTGAAGAGCGGACTCGAGATAAACAACGTACTCGGGCTGTGAATGCAGCGCGAGTGTCTCGTGTTGCCACTAATGAGATGCAAGCATCGTGGAGGATTTTTAAAGCTCGAGTGTTATATCGAGTTGAGAAAATGCTAGCGAGTGTGGCATACAAAACTGAACTGTGTATATTTGTGTGGGATAGTAACCCTTAATTAGCGAACTCCTGCCCTGGCAATTGCCTCACGCGACATTCCGTTCGCGGTGCGACACTCCCTCTCGCATGTTCGTCCGCCCCTTCGGGTCGTGTGCCTCTTCCGTCCTCTTTGTATTTATATATGTAAGAGTGCACTTGTAGATATATATACGTGTTTCACTCTTGCGAGTCGCCTTTTCGAGCGTTCGTAAAGGAAATTGGGATCAGAATCTCGTATTTTTGAGATCTTTTCGTATTTCCATGTCCCCGCGTCATCCCCGTACGTTCAACGTACATATTTCTCACGCGGAATGCAGTAATAAATTTTCAAATATCTATGACCCCTCTTCTTATGACCGGAAGTGCATGCCTCGAAAAATATTTATCGGCTTCGTTTTTTGACAGTCGGAGAAAATCCAGAGGATCTATGCGACGATAATTTTTTTTTTTTCGATAAATCACTAGCCACGTTCCGAGGAATTGTACTTTTTTCTTGAGATTCTTCTGAATTTTATTTTTTTTACTTTTTAAAATCAAGCCACTGATTCTTTTGTGCAGTTGACATGAAATTCGATACTCGCGGATTTTTGGCGTCAAAATCAATTCTGTTTTAATGTATCTGGAAAAAAGTTAATTAGAACGGATCAGTTTTTGTGCTCTCCGTGAAATTTCCCCTAATTTCAGCGCCTCGCACTTTTTACACTGCGCGTTAAAATTCCTGTGACTGGGAGTAACGATAAAATCATCTTTTCAACATTCAAAGCGACTCTGTCAAAAGGTTAAAAAGAGTTCGACTCTGTTTCCAACTTCTTAGCGATCGTTTCTTCATTTTTTATTAGGACAAGTCTTATATTTTTTTAATTCGTTTTTATGGCTCATCGGGCAGATCAGGAGAACGAGGGGGAGAGAAGATTTCTTTGGCAGTGTCTCGGCAATTCGTTGGATGGGTTTATGTGTCGCATCTTTCTTCTTGGCTCTCACTTGTCTCTTTCATTTTTTTCGGCGTGTACACGGGAGCCGACGCGGAAGGAGAGTGGGCAAGGGAAAAAAGGTTCGGAGGAGGAGGAGCGGGGGCTCAAGATTCGCGGTGGCAGTTAAGGGTGCGGAACGGTGAAAAAAAATGAATGTATATACGTGAAGTGGGTGATGCACTCGCAGCACTGTGTGCATGAATGTCGAAATGTGTGTGTTTGGTACATAGAGACGTATGTACGAAAACACGTGCGCCTATGTTTCGCGGATACGATAAATAAGGGCGAGGAGAAACGATCTTTCGGTTGGAGGGCGCGGAGTAAAAGAGTGCCTCGCAGTCTGAGATTCTCGGAAGAGTTCCGGAGAGAAACTTGGGGATAGCACCGAAAGCTCCGAGACGGGTTTTTGTCGTCGTCATCGTTCGCCGCGACGAAAAACCCACCGAATAAGAGATCCGTGCATTTCTCCCTGCTCCGCCAATATCCCTCATCCTCGACTTACCATCCGACCATTTTTTCTTTCATTTTTTATTCCCCTTATTCCCCCATTTTTTCCCGAAAGGCTTTAATGATCCCGGCGACCCTTTACCTTTTTGTCGATACCGCAAACCATTTTTTCTTTTCCTCATCGACGCGATTCAATTATGCAAACATTAATTATCGTATGATATTTCGAGTTATTCAAAAGTTTAAGAATTCCAAGTAGTGCCGAACATTTCGACCCTCATCCCTTTCGCTTGGATATGCTCTTTCATCTCCATTCGCGATCCCCCACATATTTAGCAAACCCCGCGCGAGACGCGATTGTTCCAAAATGCCACAGAGCAACGAACGTCGTCGGTCCAATGGCCCGACAGTGCGAGGAGCTTCAGCTACCAAAAGTTATCGCTCGCAACTGCGGTTAATAAATCGTACGATCATTTAATAATAATGTCCTGCATTCCCTCGATCACAACGTGACGTTATATCAATAATGGAAAAGATTTGGGAGCGTGGACTCGGTAGTTTGTTATAACGAAATTGAACTATTAACTTGACAATCAGACCAGATTTATAAATTGTAAATGTTGCAATATATATGTTTATGTAGGTTAATGTAGGCGTATTATATTCTTTGAGATACGCAGATATCTACATGCGTGTTATACGGCGCGAGCACACTTCGATGATAAGACTTTAATTACCGCGGCGTTCCGGCGTCAAAAGGCGCCTTCGCCAATTACTCGGGCTCACTTTATTACGGTTTCTCAGACACAGCATATCGCTGCTTCATCGTCGTATAGTCAACGTTTATACGGTGTTTCTTCTCCCTTGTGCTTACTCTATTTCTCAGTTCAATTCCCTCCCTTTTTTCTACGTTAAATTCCCCTGTAAAGGTTCGCCGTACACGACGACGATCCAAGAGAGCCATTGAGAGACCACGCTTCTCGCGCGTACACCGCGATGACGTTTTTACAGCCGCAGTATCGGCTCATATTTCCTCAACGATATATTTTTCTATTCCCCATTCGTTTTATTCGAAAAACGTCTCAACTTTAACGATGAATACGAAAATTTATATATTTTTAAAAAGACTGAAGCACGCGAGACTAGGTTTCGAGGAGATTCGTAATCAAGCGATTATTAATTAAGAATCAAATGAACGATTCGTTTGAATAGCGAGCTAAAAGCAATTCGATGTCAATCGGTCTGTTATTTACGATCAGTTAATCAATCTACTTAAGCTTGACACCACTAAATAAACAGATTAAAATTGATTTGCAATCTATTGGACACGTCACGAGAAAGTTGCAACTGTTTGCTACAGTTTTTGATACACGAGTTATAAAGATACGATCGGCTTGATTAATTGCCTAAGCTTATTAACTATTCAATCAAATTGTTACTATTTCTCACTTTCGTTACGTTTTTTTTTTTTAACATAGTAAAACTTTTTTCAGTGTTAATTAATTAGCTTACGTTCCGTATGTAATTTCATTAGCTTTTTTTTTCGTACCACCGCGAGAGTACGAATGAGAGACCGAGAGAGTGAGAGGGAGATCTCGCGTTGATGAATGGCAGAGAGATCAAAGAAATCCGCTGTAAGCCAGTCGTAGTTTACACGCGTGTAATACATGTGTTTAACCGAGAAGCGACCATCGTCAACACGCACCATATACATATAAATATGTACCGAGTGTCCCTAAAGTGGCGCCTATGATTTACACGCCGTCTCAATCAAGTGGATCGTACATTTCAGAAAATATACACTTTCCACCATTTTTTGTGACAATCGAATCGAGAAAAAAAATGTCATGTCGTGACAGAAATCGACTGGTCAGTCCGTTTTCTCGTGCGGAGAAAATTTCACACGAAATTTCCTCAAAATTAGGGATAAGTTTTTCAAAAATGAGAGACAATTGCAAAAAAGTGCGAAATATTTTGCTGTTTATTGCAAATCTGTTCGTTTTAGGATATAAAGAATTCGCGTTCGGCAAAATTATATATTTTTCGCATTAACTGATCTCGCCAGGACGTTATAGTGCATAAAAGCCTTTAAGGTAGAATATGGATGGTATATTTGTACGTAAGTGGGTACAAGTAAACAGTGTTGAGGTGGGCGTGTTCGTGGATTCGAGTGATGGATGTCAGTGTCACCCGTTCAACATGTGCTTTATTTTAAGGATCGAAAGAAAAAGAAAAGAAAGAAAAGATACCGAGAAAGAAAGTCAGAGCGAGATAGAGAAAGGTCAGAAACAGAGCATAGGGCCACAAGCCGCCAGGGTAGAGAGGACGAGCTACCGACAGAGGAATATAAGAGCAAACGACCCAAACCAAAAGGAAGCATCAGGGCCTGTTTGACTACTGTCTAATCCGCTAATTATCGAATCCCATATAATGGACCCTGGCGTCAAGAGTTTGCACAAATTCTCCAAAAAATTATCACGATTTTTGTCAAAAACGAAGAGTCCCATAAATTTTCGTCACATCGAACGAATGTTTTCGAAATTTTCAAGTTTTTGATATTCCCCATGAATTTCTCGTATTTCTGATCGCAAAAAACATTGAAAAAGATTAATTGTAGTATTTTTTTAATAAAATAAATTGATTTGTTGTTTAATTTGATTATTTAGTTAAATATGTAACATAATTGCTCGCAATAAGTATCAAATGAGCATGTAACGTCACTCATTGTTACGACCTTCTACGTAATGTATTTAAATCTGTGTGAAACAAGGCAATCGTTTTGTTTGGTGCCTCGGGGTTAAGAGAAATTGCTGTGGAAGGCAAACACTTAACGAGGGAGCATTAGCAGCTCGATACAGAGAGCTCGAAAATCTCGATACAAGATTCGCAGGCAAGAAGGATAAGAAAAACGTTTAAAAAAAAAAAAGAAGCAGTGAACGCGACGAGCGCGTTTTTAATAGTCGAGAATGACGCAAGTGTGATAATGATCTCAGTGGGTTTGTACACACAGAGTGGTCTTTTGTGGAACTCGGCAGTCAAGACTAGCCAGTGCTTACTTTTATATATATGGTCGCATGTATATAAAGCAAAGTGCAGGCGTATATATCGCAGTTTACATTTAAACTCGTGCCATTGTATCTATTTATGCTAAACTGGTATGTAACTTGGGTGTATAAAAGCTTGGGTGTACGAGCGGATGCCAAAGTTCCCGATCCAATTACCCACATGACTAAATCCATCGCTATCGTGCAATCGTCCTCAACTCGAAATAATTTCTTCCATGCAATTGATAGGTTTCTTTCTGTCATCGCGTAAACGTGAGCTTTGCATCCTTCGGTAGTTCACGGAGTTGATGAAAAAATCGCCACACAGACGATAAAGAAATACGTTGGTTCTGATTATGATGGAAAAAAAGGAATGAAAATCTTGGGAATTCGTGTGTGAACGTGGAAATATTTTGGAATATTAAAATTTGGGATCAATCTTTGGCGAACGTTCGATACGTGCGGATTAATTTTCCAACCAATTAACACCTTTTGTAATGAAGAGAAAAGGAAAGGAATAATAAAAGGGCGAATAGCCGAGGGAACAACATTGGCCAATTCTGTAACTTGAGATTGCTCGGTATCCGAGCAAGAGGAGAGCAGAGGGAAAGGGTTGAAATCCGCATTTTTTAACGTCTGCCTTTCTCATGTATATATGGGATCGATATAGCGCGAGGGGAAAGCGTGAACTTCGAGGTGAAGAGTTAATCAAGCGGTCCGGTGAATCAATCATGCCCGATCGTGCCTATTACTTTACGTCTTCGCGTATACCGTTGTTTGTGTTTCGAACTTTAGTGCTCTCAATTCTCTTTTTTCCGACCTACGTATTTCTTCGTTTTTTTTATCCCCCGAACGTTTCTGCCCTTTATATACATGACACGTTGCACACGCACGCACACTCGAAAACACGCATCCACCTATAACGCGAATAAAATAATAATAATCGTCGTATAATACCCATAAAGAGAATTGCCCAGGTGATTTGATTAACGCGGTGCGAATGCACTGTAAAAGCGAGAGGGGAAATGTTACTTCTCAACGAAATTCAAATTCCCCCTTTGGATCGAACCTCTCGTCATTTTTTTTTTCACTCTGACGCTTTTTCCAGTCTTTCGATTCGCCTAGTTATATTTTTAACTCTCATTCCACTCGCGCAAAAAATACCTCAATGATTTATTTCACTCGTACGTAAGAAAAGTTCCAAAAGATCGTCCCTCGTCCTCGTCCAAATACGTCAATATAATTGCAAGAATTAATTACTTCGAATAATTCTCCCAGTTTTAGAAAATCGATTTTTAAAATAATCAAAAAACCCGACGAGTGGGAAAAAAACTATTATTATCGAAAAGAAAACTGTCAGGTGTCTTCGCAATGAAAAATAATTCATTTCAATCGCTGTTCCACTAAAACTTCGTTAGATTGATTGAATATGGTGAATGTTTGCAAAATGACGCCAGACAAACTCGCGAGTGTCATAAAAGAGTTCGTGAAATGAGCTTCCGATAGATTCATTGTATTTATGTCCTTTCTCAGGATCACAGTAGCTATAGATTAGTTCTCGAGTTACTCAGACCCTCGAGCATACGAGAGAGGTAAATATTGTCGATAGGGTACGGTCGAGAGGTTGAGAAGGGAGAGGGCCATGTGAAAAGGGTTACAGGAAGCATTTCGGGCAGCGCAACTGCATGGATCGTCAATGCATTAAATCATTTTACACAAAAATGAATTATAATTACGAAATTATAAGAAAAATGATTTTCTTTGTCAATAATTATTTTTATATGTATCTGCCTCGCGGTTTTACATGGAAAAGGACATGGGATAGCGCTGTATGCATTTCAGGACTCGATGCACTTTGATGCAGATATGGGAACGAAGGACGAAGCGAAAAATGACTATGTGTGCATAAGTAATAGCCAAACCCAAGCATGCCCTGCACAGTAGCCAAGTTTACATGTACAACGAAGGAAAAAAAAAACTAAAGTTTCAAAGTGGTATTCGTAATATTGCTCCAGGTACGAGAGCACCTAATTCACGTTATTGTTTGGGTAGGAATCCTCTGTCAATCCGGGCTTTCCGGCTGCAGACCTTTCTTGTCATGATTTTCCTCTCTCTCCTTCTCTCTCTCGGTAAACTATGCTCCATGTTTATTCGACGTAAACAGTACTAATTGAAGGCTAATGAATATTCTATGGCGGTACCAGTGGCAACGCTCTTTTTTTCATGGAATGCTTCCGTTAATCTCATCCACAAAGAACAGCTGCTAATGCTGTGTTTCCAGTGCATGGAAAATCTTTTCCAGTTCCGAAAATGCTACGTCGACCGAATGGATTATCGAGAATTAACTGATCGATCGTTCATCCACTATATTGAGTGGTGAATTGAAAATTCACTAGGAAAACGGCCTGTGCATGGCTGAGCCGGTTACATCGATGCGCTACATCGATTCTGTACGGAACCGCTCAGCAACTTGAGAGATCGTCGCACGGTCGAGAACCGACCAAGCGGTCGTCACATTTTTAAACAATAAAAATAAACAATCCCGAGAAAAATGAACATCGGGGTCGCGCCATCTTCGATACGCAGGTGCATGTCTGGCCGTATCCGCAAAGGATGCACTCAGTGAATTCGAGGGCGTCGATGGTGTAGGGCGGTGCAGATTTTCGGATTATTGGGACCGATTGAATTTCAAGCTCCTCGAAAAACGTAATTTTTAGCTTGGTCGGAAAACTAGAATCAAAATTTACGATCCTTGGGAAATTTCGTCTAGAAAAATCCTTCGCTTGACTGATTCGGCAGTCCGTTTAGATGAAAGTAATTAATTTACTCGGTAGTAATCGAGTTATTTTTCGATTTCCGTACAAACGATTCTTAGAATCGTGCCCAAAGCAAAAATTCTCATTCGGCAAAAAAGGAAATGCAGTAATGATTTTTTACAGCTTGCACTGAAATGGGAATCGAAAAATAGTTCAATTTTTTTGCGACTGTACAAAAGGGAGAGATCTGAAGACGCAACGAGGAAAGAGTGAGACACACGAGACCTAATCGTTCCGTCGGTTGATAAACTCTAGTTTGACATTTATATTCATATTTTAAAAAACTTTGCCACTGAGTTGAGTATCGCAGCCGTGAATGTGTGTTCAAAGTGAGTTTTTTAAATGTATGGCTTGTGTACGTTAACGGGCCAACGAGAAAACGTGTAATCTCCACTCGCTCATATCCGACCCTCGTCTCGGCTAATCGGTCATCACGGCATCAAAGGTCATCGTGATCGTGTGGTAAAAATTCACGTTTCGTGAGTCCGTTTATTTATTATTTCGGCAATAATTCAATCGTTTCCTGTGAAATATTATCGCGGTACAGTTTTCCAACCCATTCGTAACGATTTTTGCGGGCTAAACACGAGCATTACAAAAAACATTTCTACGTCGTTGATCGTTCTTGATCAACTCCCGAATTGCATTTTTTAGGATTTTTTAACAGCCCAAAGATTTACGATAAAAATCCTGAATTAATCGTGCAATTAGAAGTTTTTTAAATCTTTATTATTGTCGAATCCTCGTCAAAAATTGAAACGACAATCATTTACGAGAAAATTGCATTTTTCGAGACATCATTAACTTGTGCCAACGTACAAAAATCTATTTGATTGTGTGCAACTTTTCAGAAATAAGAATACACTTTCCATCTGTTTTTATTGGATTCCAATCCGATTCGATGAACGTAAGAGCGAGATCATGCGACGGTGTCGAGCTTTCGCGAACACATTATATAATTTTGATAATTCGAATTCCCCTTTCCGTCAATAAATATTTCCAAGTTTTTGAAAACTTGAAACAGGGCAAATGATCTATAAAAAGTGAAAGCTCTTTTTTCTGATTCCAAAACATTTACTATATAAAAAAAGTTTTGGGCTGGAGGCAAATTTTTTTTCTGCAACCGATTTCCTCGAACCGCAGGAATTCGAGTTCTTTTTTTTCGGTATTCAATGACGATTCCAAAGATTTGAACGTCTTCGGATATTTAATCCAGATAAATAATTAAAGAGTCTCGGATGAGGTGGAAAGCATTTTGAAAAACCGGTAATTTTGACGTTTTGATCGAAATATAATGTTTCGATCAAAAAATCGTTGATCAAACACGTTGATTCCTTACCTAGCACGATCGGGTCCATCGGAAGGCCGGAAAGACCGCCGTCGGACAAACGAAACTGTAACTGCGTGTTTGCAACTGTTTTTACTCCTCACAGCAATGAAAATGAAAAATAAGATTCCGAGTTCTTATTCAGAATGAACGGTGAGAAAAATCGTCGATTTTTTTTCCAGGCTCAATTTCCAATTCGTGATTATTTCGTTGTATCAACACAATAGAGTCACAGTTTCATGATGTTCGTCATGGAAGGCACATCGCGGTGTAAAGTCGCGGCATACAAACGTTCAAAATTTGCATAAATTTTATTTTTCCAATCACACAAATCGTCCTGAGATTTAAAAAAGTTTATTGCCGAATTCTGACTTGATGAAAAAATTCCTTCAAGATTTCGATTTGCGAAGAGAGGAAGAAGGAGAAGAAAAAAACAAGTGACGTATCGTAACAAACTGCAGTGGACACGGTCACTACACAGTTCGCCCTTCACTGCCTCACTGACTGAGACGACAGATTTACCAGAGCAGAAATAAGAAATCTTGGGGAACGCGCGCGAGATCGCCCGAGCGTTATGCTCTTTTGCGGCACGTTTACACGCCTCGAACCCATAGTAAGAGAGTTAGACAGAGAGAGACGGCGAATAGGGCGTCTCTAGTATCGTCGATGCGTGAGCACACACATACACACCCACACAGACGCGTGCGGTAGCGCTAAAAATATTCACGAACACCAATTCGAAACGTGGGCAACGAGCCAGCGGCAAAATTTAATGCTCCTCCCATTTTTACACACGTTTTTCTCCCCCTCAATTTCATCATCATTTCAACCATATAAGATATATTGTTTGATAAACAATCCTCCGGAACTAGGATCAAAAATTCTTCATTAAAAACATAGATTTCAAAAAATTAAACAAAAATAACAAAAAGGGTTTTGTTTTCAACTGCTGTCCTGAAAATTCCAAAATCATCGCGGCACAAATATTGTTGCATAAACAATACTTCGTAGCTTCATGGGAAATTCAAGCGAAAAATCGTTTTCGATATTGCGGGCGAGATATCAATACGATGAAAATGAAAATTGAAAAAAATGAAAAGTTAATGAGTTCCCATCCAAGCGAATTGTCACATCAAAGAATTGCAATAAAAATAACACTGCTCTCGTGGGAGTTTCAAAAGTATCGAGAAAAACTATAAAAAGCAGCAGCAGGTTCATTTCCCATGAGTTTTTAGAAGATTTCAAAACTTGAGGAACCTTTATTTTTTTGTTGGCCGAAAACTGAATCGTAGCGAATCGCTTAAATATGGAACGAGTTGTGGGATTGAAGGAGTTTGTATATTTAATGAAAATAGACAACTCGAGCCTTCTGGACGTTGCTCATGTGGGTGTCATTCACCGGGAAAATGAAACGTTCTTGCCAAAAGTTGATAAATAATCGAAATTCAACGTATCAGTCCCAAAAATCGGCTTTAACGAGAAGCTGGAATTTGTTTTTGATAACGATTGGACAATTGCGAGGTTTTGACGATATTTTGCAACATTGTCTATTATTTTTTTTTTTTTTTTACGTAAAACTGTTACCGTTCATTTTGATAGAGGTTTGCATTCACAATCAATGGACAGCTCCATACCATTTCAAGTGTTTTTTAAGAAACTTTATTCTATGCGAACTTTTTTAGAATAACTGAAAGAATTATGAGGAAAAATGATTTAAAAAAATTGGGCGATTCACCTACTGATTATCATTACCCCATCGTGTCCTCTCAACTGCAACCGATGCATTTATTTAGTGGGATGGGTGTGGCGGGCGCGATTTCATTGGCTGATGCTGCTGGAAACACGTGCACCACTACAAGCGAAATCGCCCCTCTACGATTTACACGCACGTGGAAACGTTACCTCTCGTTATTTCTTGTGGTACGAATGCGCACATACAAACAAACGTATTTCGAGCGGGAAATGATGGGCGGGTCTTTGGTCCGTTAGAGAGGCGGAGTTGGACGAATCTCACGCTCCATTGTGGATGCGCACAAATCGTTGTTACGGAACTCTCTTTTACGCCCACTTATTCGGTTTCACTGGCGCTTAAAACGCTACCACTATCAACTGCTAGTCCAACAAGCTATTAATATTAATTGTGATTACACATTCGTCTTGGAATATCCACCAACCAAATAGCTCAACGCTTTAAACATGCCAAAAATAAAACAAACAAATCGTAACGCAATCTCGACACGTTTCGCGACTATATTTTCAAAGCGGTTTGATTCCAATATGGCGCCTGTGCCAGTGCAATCTTATCGAAACGAACATTTCATTTGGTAAACGATTGAATTTAATGTCTTTATTGAAACTGTTCGTTTATCCCGATACCGCACCTCGTCAATCCAATACTTCGTTTTATTTCATTATGATTTTCGAATTTCGACACTTATTTAACAATACTCATTTTATTTATAATCCCGAAACCAAAACGCTGTGATTGTTTTTAACGAACGCCCGACCTTTCGCCATTGGGAAATGTTGTTCAATTGTTCTTTCTCAATCATTACGATCACGAATTCAATTTTAAACATTCAATCACAATTCCTGACCTATATATAAATTCGTCAATATATTAATTAATTCCCAAATAATTCACGTTTCGATCGTGATTCGATTTTATTAAAAAAATTAAATTCTTTTTTTTCCAAATTTTATAGGAGATCCATAGTTTTTTACTCGTCATTTGTATTTTGAAAATTACGCCCTACGCCGTAAATGACAGATTCATAGTTTTTGATTTCGCGTTCAAAAACGAAACAGGGATTTTTTTTTCTACGCTCCCCCTGATGCTGCCGCATCGTTCGCTAATATTTCTCTCTGTCTCTTAAATTGGTAATGAACCAGATCGCTGAACGTGATATGTTTTGCACGGCGGAGACATTCTTGGACTCCTGTGCTTTCAGCTTCGCGCTTCGATGACAATTGGCTCACTGCACCGAATGTCCATGCTGCACACACTTTGTGCACGTAATCGCTCGTAGAATGTTTAGTCGAATGATTGAATTCGTGTGCAAGTTGTACAATATGGCATAACTAAGAAAACAAAACGCTGTAGATGGTTTCTGGGGTGAAACATCGCTCGCACACACACACACGAGCCGCTTATTTTACTCCGAAATTTTGGGAGCAGTATTTACTTAGATAATTCAACAGAACTGCAGAAAATTCATTCGAATTCTCGTCCAATCGCGGATTGGCTGAGTTAAGCTAGGCCAAGCTAAACATTTCGCTATATTTTGCTTAAGTTTTACGAAGAAAAATGATCTACAAAAATTTGTGGAGGATATATTTATGATTTGCTGAAATTTACGTCAAGGAACCTTGATTAATTTTTATTAATTATTGCAAAGGAACAAAAGATCCGTATAAATTCTTGCTCGATATACGGAAAAATCATATTGAGAGCGAAAAGATTTTGTTGGAAATGTTTCATTCAAACGCGAGGATAAAAATGGCTTTCCAGGAATTAATAATCAGTCGTCATCATCATTTTTCTTATTAAAGAGTTTCTATCGTTTAGCGTTAGAGAAATTCCAAGTTTAATTGTTTAAAATTCGTATGAACCTTCTTAACAATCATACTCAACAGTGGGTAAACTTTGAGAAAGTTTGACCGTCTAGAAATCGAGTTATTTGTTCTAAAATATCGTCTTTTTTCGTAACTTTCCATAAGACCTCATATGTTAAAGTTACGATTTTAAAAACTGAATATCTCGATTACCAGATGGTGAAACCTTCCCAAATTTTTTACACATTACAATACGACGCTCCAGAAGATTCACGCAAAATGTCAAAACATTATCTTTTGGAAAAATTGTATCCGATGATTTTGCCATTACGTACTATTATGGCGATAGGAACCCCTTCGATTGATCGACAAGTCACTTCGATATTGATTTATCATTCAAAATTTTCACCGGATGGAAATTTTCGCGAATTTTGATGTCACAGTCGAAACGCCAGCGAAAAGGAGGTATGGCGATCAGAAGAACAAGATACAGAGCGTATAATATCATGAGAGTTTGCAAGAAAAATGACAGGTTACATTTCGTGGATGAAATCTAACATCCCGAGGCTGTCGCGTCCGTCCTACCTCATTTTACAAAGCGTATTTTGTCACGCATCCCGATAGACTTTCTCAGCCGGTGAGATACAATTTCTCAGATAATAGTCTTTAATGCGTGCGGTTCACATGCAGGACAGTTTATGCATACGAGGTGCGAGTTACTCTAGTGAGAAATGGTTTATGGGATATTGAGGATGAAATGAGCAAAGGACGTTTCACACCGCGAAGCAGGGAATTATCTGGCTTCAAGCCCAAACATTCTAAATTTACGTCAGAGTGTGATAGAGAAAGAAAGGAAGGAAAAAGAGGAACCGCGGGGGGACAACGTCAACGTTTTATAAGTTGGTAAGACGTTCACGTACATTGAGAAAGGTGTGGAAGTACGTGACGGATGTTTAAAGTTGTATTCACGCGCACACGCGAAGGGGAAATACATTTCCTTCGTGCGGCTGTGAGTGAATTGAATTTTTACCAAAAATTGAGATAAAGTAACAAAATGCTTCTCCAGCTTATCGTCAAAGCTTCCGAGAGGCTAATAAGATTTTCAAAACCATTAACTTCTCTCATGAAGACTTTAAAATATTTTCAACTCTTTCTTAAAGAGAGCAAAGAGCAACCTTTAACGCCACGTGTGTACGAAAGCTCATAATTCAAGGATAAAGCGAACGAAAACGTGGCCACGCGTGTGCGTATGAGAAAGCCCCTTTCGCATGTAGTTTGCGATCCGTTGCACTTCTCACTGAGAAAGCGCGATCAACAGAGACTCGAAAAAGCCACGAAGCTTCGTTTAGCACGTAATATAACGCTGCCAGATTGCTATTTATACGTGAATGCACACACTCGTGCACACAGACATTTGTATGCACGCGTGAAGAGTCACAAATGAAAATTCAAACGATTTTTACGTCCGTTTTGTACGAAGCTTTTTCCCTCTGATCAATCTTCTTTTCTGTAGTCAGTAGAAAACAAAACAAGCGATGAGACTTGATCAACGATTGGAAAATTTATTGGAAATGATTGGAAACTTACGAGTTTGTCGAACGAGGTTCAAAGTTCTTTTTACGACGTTCGTTAAAAAAAATTAGGAACTATTGCTAATCTTTGTTCATCGTCCAAAAAGATTTGCTTGAACAAACATTTTTTTTCAACCCCAATTTCATTGCAAATTATAATCGAAAAAATCATCGATCTGGGAGATTTCTTGAATTTCCGATTGCAAGTTTTCGACAAAAACGATTATAGGATTTGCTTTGAAATTTCGTGTCAGTATTTCCATTCGATCGGTCTTAATATTCGAAAATATATTCGGAGAAAAAAGCGTCGGATTTATGAGCTATGGATGCAATGATTTGGAATGTCACACAAATATATAACACGGAGTATATACTCGTAGGTGTACCAAGAGGATCGTAAATTTACACAAGCGAATTCGTGGATGCGAGAAAGTGGATTCCCAACAGACTTTCCATCTTCCTTTTTCATCTTTCGTGCTTGCACCGGAGGTTAATATATACAGTAAGATAATTCTTGTGCGTAAGTTCGTTCGAGATCGCTCGAGACACATCCTCTCTTTTGAGCTTGAGGAGTGGGGTTCAAACATACAGCGTCTAAGATCCAAGATGCTCTTATGGCTGCTGGCATGGCGTGGCGGCTTAATGGCTCGCGACTAACGTTCAGGGTCGGAATACGCCGTCAAAGTTACCCGGTTCGTTATTCTCGAGCTTTGTCAGTTAACTCTTGCAAACACACGTGTGCTTTTCTCATATAAATCCCGATGCCAAAAGAGAAACGTGAAATTTTTCCAAAATCGAATCAACACCAACTTTTACCATGGGAATCCATCCGTTTCTTTTCGTCGACCCGATTAATTCCTTTTTTTTAATTTCGCACGAAAGAAAGACGAAGTTGGGAAGTCGCGAAGCCAGGAATGTTAATTTAATTATTCAAAGTTACTAAATTCATTAGCAGTTAAAGGCTCGTTTCCTGCACAAAATAAAATCATGTGTGTTTGACACAATTTATTTGAAGAGACTGAAGATTCGGAGATTCCAACGAATTTAACGAAAACCGACTTACTCTGTCTATACGTTCGACTAAACGTTTTTTTGAATGATCCCAAAAATTGTGTCATTGCAGCAAGAAATATTCAAGGAAGTCTCTTCGGAAGCAAATTTTTGTCCTTCCAATCGCAAATTTCGCTGGAAATTCCGTTAGAAATCAAAAATACTGCCAAAATAACGAAAATTTTGAAATTATCCAAAAATATTGAGTTTTCCGTGTCCAACAAAATATCGACGATTTTTAACGAAATTTCGTTTCTAGTGTTTAAATCTCATCGCCAGAAATATCAATTACATTAAATTTGAGTCATTAATTTTCGAGTTCATTCTGGAGAGAGAAAAATATCTACAGTACTGAAGAAACCGAGCTCTCATGCATTCTGTTGCAAATTTTGTAAACGATCCAGAGCGCGAGCCTCTCCCTGCTAGTTGGATTAAACGCATTCACTCGAAGAGCTTTGCGTTAAGCCTGCCAAATAGTTTGATTGAAATACGTCAGTTAGGTCGTAATGAATATTAGTAGGAAATTAATTAAGCATTAAATATATCGTAATATAAATATATAAACCGTAACCGAAGGAGACGTTTTTTTTTATTCAATTTCGAAAATGGAACGTTACTTCATACGAATGGGTCTGAGAGACCCGGGCAGTTTGTTTCTATCTTTTTGGCCAAACAGTTCAACCCTTTGGCGTCAATTTGGAAAAAATTCAGAGAATCTTTGAGTTCAATGGGTCTTTGTAACAGCGACTGGGTCTGGGCGACCCGCTTCAATTTTTTTTTTACCCAAAAATTGAATATTTCTGCCTCAGTTTGCAAAGAAAAATCATAAATTTTTCTCTAGTTTTCCAGATCTTTGCCCAACACTCTGGGTCTCCGAGACCCAGGCAGCTCGGGCGAAATTGCTTGGTGACTACAGTCATGAACTTTTAACTTTTCGTTTTCGTGCCTCAGATTTTTAACGATTTTGTAACAATGAGAAAAAAATTGGATTGTAAAATTTTTGACGAATTGGTGAAAAAAAAAAAGAAATCGATTGTGAATTCGTTTTTTAATTCTGCAATTTTACATTTTTTTCCCTTATTTCCATAGTGTTGATTAAACATGCCGAGTCTTAGCACATTCGTTTGTACTATTGGTTCGAGAACCGATAATTCTAGAGCTAGAAAATACAATAGTCATTAGCGTAATGATTGTTTGAAAGTTTATCTTTTATTTTTTATCATTTTTTAAAATTTTTATTGCAATATTTATCAATCGACGGTTTCTTATCGGATGAAATGCAATGGAGAAGGAATCGCTGGTTTGAATGGAGGTGAGCATTTCGTTAGCAGATGGGGAGAATTTGATTTGAGAGTGAAAATGAAAGTTAAATCGATGAGAGATGAAAATTGAAACGTTGGGGAGAGTCGAACGATTTCACGAGAGTTACGCAAGCATAAAAAATGAATAATGTTCCTTTTGTTTTTGTTATTCTTTCAAATGGGATGCAGTTTTGTTTTTGAGGTTTTGTCATTTTCATAGAAAATCTTTATTTCTTCTCTCTTTTGGTGGATCTGACGAAATGCGATAGTGCTATATTTTATATACAACGAGAAGGAAAAAGGAAAACCAACTGCTAGCGATTGTTTTCGTCCTCGTGGTCTTGATCTTCTTCCTCCTCCACCATTTCTTCCTCTTCCGGCTCCACCGTCACCTTGACATTGTTTAACTCTCCATCGACTATCTCGTCGGTCGGAATGATCGGTAACGGCGGTTCCTCCTTTACCATTTTTGGCGATGTCTTCGAATCTGCTATTGCTAGTTGATCGCTACATACACTTGGCTCGGGATTCGGATCACGATTCTCTTCTGCTTCCGATACCGGAACTTGCGCTATCTCGCTTGCTTGCAAGGGTAGCCCAATCCCGTCGTACTGCTGCTGATTCTTTCCGTAACTAGCTTGCGATTCTATCAGCTCGAGCTCCTCCGTTAACGCTGTTTCTCGTCGTTGTACTTCTTCTGTAATTTTATGAGCAGGGATTTTTCAAATTTGCTGGCGAAATTATATAATTTGAATGCAAATACAAAAAAAAAACTGCAAATTGAAATCTGCAAATTGCTTTCTCAGGATGCTCAAGATGCGCGATGCCAAAATTAAAAATATAATTCCTCATAGAGGAAGATTTGAGCATCGTGCCTATTGAGCGTCTTAGAAAAAAGTACTCAAGAGGCTGGTCGTTTGAGTTTTTTGTGCAATTCTTACCGTGAAGTTCTTTGGCGCATTGTTCAAGCAAAGCATCAGTGCGTGGATGCTGACGTTTTGGTAAATAGTATATCGAGGGTTGTGCCCGCGTTTTGATAAACGATGCGAGGGGCAATTGCGCAGCCCGCCACTCCTGGAATTCCTTGCTCCTTGCTAGTTTTGCTTCGAGAGCTCGAACCTCGGCCAATTGACGTTTACGCGAAAGAAACAGTTGCTGCCTCTCTCGTCTCAGCTCTTCCTTTTCGCGCCTTTTTGCTTCTTCGACTCGCGCCTCAACTTCTGCTTTTTTGTCCTCCTGAATGGTCGAAAATTTTTTGTATTAACCAGTCGCTATCGATTTTTCTTACGCGTCAGAATTTTTCTCGACTCCACGTTTTATTCTAGTTCAACCCAAACTCACTTTTGCTTTTAACTTTGTTTCTTCCTGACGAAACTTTTGTAAAGTTCCGAGCAAAGCGCCAAACATTCTCTTGTTTCTTTGCCTACTCCGCTCGTCGACTCGTTCTCGTTTCAGAACTTCCTGACGAGACGGAACTTCTCTTGGAGTTGCTATGACCCGCGAAGGGACTGCCGGCTTGGAAAAAAAAATAAAAATAACACGTTGCACTGGATTATGAATGAAATTTTTCTCAGACCAGAAATCTGGTCAGGAGATTTTAAAAAAAATGATTTTTCGCGCTAATTCCCCGTTCGATTCATACAGAAATGAATAATTTGATTATTTTCCGTTTCAATGCTCGGGAAATGAAAGAAAACCATTGGGATTTAATTTTTTTACAACTACCTTAATGGCGCTGTCATCTTCGTCCGCGCTGTCGTCAGGGTTGGAAGGAACTCTGGCGCTAAGCCGGCTGAAGACTGTTTTGGGTTCGCCGGAAGGTGGTTGACCGCGTCTTTTACCTCCGGGCTGGTCGTTGTTTCCAAAATCGGAGCTGCGTTTGCGATCGTCTTGGGGAGGTCGTTTTTGGCCTCGTCTGAGGCTGAGAATATTGGATTCGATCGAGGACAAGAAATTCATTAATAATTTCTGTGAAATTAAAATTTAAATGGCGGCGAAGGGGTAGAGTAGTGGCAAGTTGAGGTTAAGTGGTTTTTCGATTTACAAACGAAATTTCGAACGTTTGAATATTTGAAAAAGTCACATTTTTTGATGGTGTGTTGAAATTGTTTTTGGAAAAATGATTGTCAGGATAAAACAAACCTAGGGGAACGCGGTGCAGTCCTATTTCCGCCATTGGGAAGTTCCCGGCCGTGAATTTTTCTGATATCGTGATCCAAGTCGCGCAGACCCTCCCTCGCGGCTTCTAATTCAGCTTCGAGCTGTTTCGCTCCACACGGCTCCATCGAATTGAGCCTTCTCATTTCACACAACAATCACACATTCGTTTAATTCACAATAAATGCAGAATATTTACACACCGCGGCAAAAACCGCACCGGGCTTGTTGAGGAACGTGACAACAAATTCTGTCATGCGCAGATCAATCGACATAGGGAACGGACCGACCGACTGGGGAAAGAGAAACCAAATATAGATATAACGATACTCGTGCACAAAACCATCGTGCGATTGGTCAATTTTGTGAAAAAGTTCGCCGTTTCGCCGCTGTCATGTCGCCGACACTGTTTTTTGACGAATTTTCAAAAAAAAAATACAGAAGTAGTCATGAACTTTGGTCCCCAATTCCCTTAAAAAATGGTGTTCTTTTGAAATTTCGTTGATAAATTGTTTGTTACTAATTAGGTATTCAGATAATCCTCAAATAAAAACGTTATTCATTTTTTATGCAGAATTGTTTTATTCAGATGATGAAAAAACATTTCATCAAACTGTTGATTAGATCACAGTTTCGGATTAATCAAAAGAATCCGGTAAATTGAAATTTTCATTTTTCTCTCGAGTCGATGTGGCGTTAGCCTCCTCGACGCCTCAACGCGCCTTGTTCGTGGCGCCCCTCCATCGGAACTATCAGCAGGAGTTATCCCTTACCATCTGAGTCCACAATTGATTTTCGGCGATAATGATGGATGAAAATGTCTGCTGTGTTTCATAGAACTTGAATGTACATCTCTTTTTTTTTCTTTTCCAAACATCTGTACGAATGAAACATCGTGTTTAACGTAATCAAATCTTTCCAATTCTATGAATCATAGCAGGCAGTAGCAATAATCTAGTGTCATCTTCTTTTCTTAGAAAAATGCTTATTATTATTTACGATTACGAATTTAATATCTTTGCAATGATATCGAACCACCAAATATTTGTAAATTGCGTTTCCAGCTGTGAACAAATGCCCCCTGGTGTTCGAGGCCCGCAATAAATTCTAACCTTAAAAAACTCTTAGCTCGAATTAAGATCGCGAGGATTTATTTATAAAGACTGGAAAAAAACCCAGTGACTTCGATTCTTAGTTGCCCTTAGTTACTCTAATTTTAGAACGCAAACAAACGTCTTTGGTTGAGTTAATGATAAAAATTTGATTGTACGATAAAAGTAGGACTTCCCCTTCTCCACGGGCATCGAGACAAATGTACGTGTATATAGGTTGTGTGGAGGTTAATTTATCGAACAGTTTGCAACTACCCTAGTCAGTAGTATATCGCGGGGGCCACCGACGAGTATTTATTGTGTATATAGTGACTTCGCTTTTCAGTTGTCGTTGGACTTTCGAGAGTGATTTGTGTGCCGGGTGATGTCATTGCGTTTAGAAAGAATCAAACAAAAAGAGAAAGAGATAAAGTGACAATAGAGTCCGAGTGTATATATAGACAAAAATATACATGTGTGTACATTCATTTCTTGTTGGTCCGTTACCCGGGAACCGTCAGTCCAGTCGGATCTCTCTCTATTTTGTTTCGTTTCGTCTGTACTGAAAATGTCGCGTCTCGGACTTGGTAGCATTATTTTTCGATTGACTGAAACGCATCAAAATACTGTATCGATTTTAATAGAGAGATATTAAAGTGCCAGTCGGTAGTCGTGTGCGAGTTTCTTTTTGTTGTGTTATTCGGAATCGAGCGTCCGGGCGTCCTGGTTCGAACATTGCACAAAGCGGGTGTCCATCGAGGGTCACAGTAGGTTTCAGTTAGTGTGTGAATACATCACCGTGCCTGTGTGTGTATGTTTTCTTTCCCTATGTGTGGGTATTGCTCGTGCGTTTAAAGTGAGTCGACGAAGTGGTCGTCAAAGATTGTCGTATAACTGTATTTGTCGAGACGGTCTTCTCAGTGCTAATTGACCGGGCCTGATCAGAGAAGGGAAAAGACTGGCCTCTCTGCATCTCTCGAGCATAATGTCGGACTTGTCGGGCTCGAGTCACATCTCGTAACTTTTATTTTTCGACCCAAAGCGCTTTCGTGTACGAGAACACAGGTGAGTTCAGCGTCATATGATTTTCGTGCTTTTCATTCATTCACCCTCACCCCACGCGACAAAAATTATCCTTTGCCAATGTGTATGTGTGTGTACATGTGCATTTGTTTAAAGTTTCTTGTTTTCCTCGTCCCTGACGTATGTTTTTTTATTTTTTTTAAATCTTCGAGGTGACATTCATTGAATTATTCGCTAGACTTTGCTGAATGACTTCGACAGGATTTCACGAGCACTATTTTTGTGCCAATGTTGTGAAAGAGGACGGATGCAAAGTGGGGGAAAGGCTCGTGTGATCGAAATACAATGAAACAGAAAGCGACGACGTGAGCTCATGCACGTTGAAGAATGCAGGCGGAATATTTCGTTTTGACTATTGAACGCGTATTTTTATGCAAGTATCCATTTTTTTCCTTCAATGTCTTTCTTACACGGGCTGGCATAGCAAATCGTCGAAAAGATCGATCAGCTCGTCGAAATCTTCGTTTAACATCGAACTTTGGGCACAATCGAAAAACAACTTTTCGTACGTCCTTTCATCCTATAAATTTCTCGATACGATAGCATCTTCTCGACTATCCATTAGTTACGTACGGATCTGTAGATCAAGAGATAGCGAACAACCGCAACGCTACAAACTCAATTTATTTTTAGCCGGCAAATATAGAAACCCAAATCGTTGTGGGTTCGTGCGAAAGTCATGACAAGCCACGAAAGAGTCGACCGTTCGTTTCAAACACGAGTGTCTCTTGTTTCGTGTCTTGTGCTTTTTATTTATTCTTTTTTTTTCTTTCCCACTATCTCGTTCATTGAGAGCAGTCTACATTTTGTGCCACGAGTGTTTATTGATTGAGTATTGACATCTAGGACGTTCGAGAGTTTTTCATAGTTCACGATGTGATAAAATAAGAAAAAGCGTTTCGTATCGGTGTAACGTGTTCTGATAACTCTGCAATGAGCAATATTCTTTTTTTTTCTCGAGAAACGTCGAAAAATTTTTCATTCGATCGTGCATCGAATCTTCGTGACCTCAAATTCTTTTTCCTTCGCATCAATATCGAGCTGTAGGCACTCGTCGCTTCCGTTATCAAAGGCTTTCATGAGATTACCGATTTTTTTTTTCGCTCAATTCCGCTTGCCCGTATCGTCTGTTAAAATCGCCTACGTAGAAACGACGAAAATGCTTGGCGGTTGTTTCCCTAAGAGATGGTCGGACGACGAGTCATCGTCGTTGGTAAGGTTCAATGATCCTCCTTGTCTCCCGCGTACTCGGACTGTGCTTGCTTGTATTATAACAACACGTGGTACACGCTCGCAACACGCGAGAATAAGGTTGTGAAGTTCGCATCATTAGGAAGCAACGGAAATCCTGTTTTTGTATATTGCATCGTCGAAATCGTTTTTTCAATCTGTTGCAATTACGTTTTCAAAATTTCGTCCAATTCGTTCGATTCAAAATGATTAATAATTAAAAAATTCTCATAATTTTCTGGTTTTCGAAAAATATTTCGTTTCAAAAATGAATCTAGGAATATTTCTTGACACTGAAGACTATTTTTTATTATTTTCTAAAAATTCGTCCAATTAGTTCGATTCATAACAATTAATAATTAAAAAATTCTCATAATTTTCTAATTTCCAAAAAATATTTCGTTTCAAAAATGAATCTAGGAATATTCCTTGTCACTGAAGATTATTTTCGAAACACCGCAATCTTTTTGAATTTCAAAATTAAATATAATTTCATAACGCAGTATTACTGCACGATTATACGAGAAAACAAAAAGTTTCGCTACATTCCAGCTCCTCAAACGTCAAACAATGATGAGAATACTGTTTCCCCCATTCTTCTTGCTCGTTCCATTTACGAGAGAATAAATTATAGATAGCATTGACAGGAACGTCGTTTGAATACAACGAGATACTTTTATTTCATTTCATTGCATTTAAAATTACTTTTTGTCCCTTCTTGTTATTGCAAACGTTATAAATTTTCCATGCAAATTTATTCACTTTTAGTTTTGTTTTCGAACTTTAAAAAAATCACGGCGCACACACTATTCGGAGAGTTTCCGTATTCCAAGAGAAATATTGCCAACACATTGGTCTCGTTCCACCAAAGACGGTGGCATAACTTTTATTACTCTCGAAATATCAAGGAAATCCGAGAAAAACGCGTATCTCTTTGTGGTTATCTCTCTCGGACTAACGCAACTGCGATGGATCGTCTTAATATTCAGCAGACGATGAAATGCTTCAAGTTTCTGATAAATTCAAGTTGCTTTCGATGTAAATCCTTAATTTCCCAAAAATTCGATTGTTTCAGGCACGAAAAATGGCACTTTTGAAAATGAGTTCCAAAAAGTGGGTCTCTGGTCTGCCATCTCCGTTGCCAGACGACAGGCCCATTACATCCATCAACGTTGTCGAGGATATTGACAAGTGTCCTGCAGATTTCAGTGTCGTACGTATTTTTGATTCTATTAAAATGACCAAAAATAGCAAAAATCCAATGAATCCGTCAATTTTTTCGAATTTTTTAATATCTGGAAATTTTCGATGCAAAATATTTTCGTAAATCAATCATTAATTCGTCTTTCGTGTTTTTTTTTTTTTAATTCCCAGGTCTCCAAAACTTATGACCAGGACATCGACGCTGATTTGTGGCGAGAGAGCGGCCTGTTTATCAAGAAGAAAGGCCGATACATTTGTATTTCGAAAACCGTAGGATTGTTGAATCACGTTGTACAGGAAATCATCGTTATAAACGAGCGGGATTCTCCACCGGACGGTTTTACAATGATTAATCAAACTTTGGATACCGGTAAGAATTTTTCTTCTGTTCTCAAAAGTTACAGAACAGTCGTCTTGTAATTTTTTGTTATTTGATGCTCAATCGATCGATTTATTAATTCAAGACCTTCGGTAATCCTGTAGGCTCTGGAAAAAAGGTTCTAAATTCCAATTTTTATGGACACTAAATAAATTCCTACAATGGCATTGAATTTTGAATCGTAATTTTGGCAGCAGTCGGATTTCTTTTAAGAAAAACGAGTCGGTCTGGTCATCCGTCGGGATATCTTACTGAAGAAGCTCGAGACTCGTGTTAGCTTTGAATTCTGCGTCTAAAATGATTTCAGTTTTGTATCTACGATTATTATCTTTTGATCAAACAAAGTAATTTTTATTATCGAAGGAGTGGCCCAAGGTCTGAATTATCACGTAGTTGTTACTGGCAAGTAATAAGCCAGTTTTTAATCTGATGATTGATTTCCAGAGCAACGAGCTTGGAGGAAGAAAAAAGTTTGTTACAAGCTTAGCAACCGAGGGAGTTGCTCGAAAGCTGTTACTGATATTATCGTATGCAGTCGCATAAAAAAAGCACCGACTGGTTTCACCTACGCCGGGTAAGTTTTCAGCATTTTTCAAAAAACCCATAAAATTCTATTTTTTTTTTAGCACGGAGTCTTAATTTTTTGATTTGCTTGAAATTATAGCGAAATTAACGGCGTCATCGTTTGCTACAAAACTAGCCAAGTCACGAACGGAGACACGAGTTCACAGCCGTATGAGAACATAGAGTGAGTTTTTGATTTATTTTCTTTTTCCAAAGATCACGGTTTTCCAATATTGACACTTGAAATATTTCTGAATTTTTTATTCATGAAAAATTTGCAATTTCGTTCGTTTTTTCAAATTTTTTCATTTCCATTTTTATCAGCTTGCTACAAAATGCCTCGCCAAATCCGTCGAACGGAGTTCCGCACAGAGTTCCCCCTGAGAGGCCGCCGAAACCGAAATTTTCGCCAAAGCCCCAAAACGGCCTGTATCCGAAAATCACGAACAAGACAGAAGTGAACGACGATTCGTCGGATCGAGACTACGAGGTGTTGAGCCCGAACGCAAGGATCAGGCCAACGAGGCCAGCTCCTCAGCCGCCCACTGCGGCTGCCGTTGGGTCTGTCCCGATATACGGAACGTTGCCTGGTTCCTCCGATCTCGATGGTGTGCCGTTCGTTCTCAACTCGATGTTGAGCTTTCACACCGAATCCTGGGTGGTGAGTTTTTCCACATTTTTCAAGAATTTTTCCGGCCAACTTGCAAAAAGTGCCTCCAAGTTTTTTCAAAAGAATTTCGATTTCATTGTCCAACTGGCAAAATTTCAAGAAACTTTCAATCTTTTTTTTCCTGTCATTTGAACTGATTTTTTTCTCCACATTTGTGTTTAAATTTTCAAAAATTAATGACAATGCTTCGGAATTCATGAAACTTTCGATTTTTTTGTTCACACTTTTCATCGAAAACTAATTTCTTGCCTTTGTCGTTTTTTTTTTCCTGTACAGAATGTACTTCCTGTGATCAAACCGCGAACGCAGAAGGAGCTTGACAAAGAGGTAATTATTGTGACGAGCTCTCGACTCGGCAATTACAACGAGATCGTAGATAATCTCGAGCTGTTCTCATTAAAATTCAGTTTAAACGAATTGCTGAATTGATTAAAAACTTCAACGTTTTGATTACATTGAAAGGAATATTAAAAGAGCTTTTCTCGAAATATAAACGAGGCTCCAAACTTTTCCGAAGAGAAATTAAACCGATGAAAAGAAATATTGAAAAAAGAAAAAAACAATGAAAAATTGTTCGTCCTCCGAATTTTCGTGAAAATGAAATCTCCAACGATAATAATTCTATTCCACAGTATCACTACGACTTTCGAGCGGAGCGTGAGACCTGAAGAAACGATAATCACCAAACGGAACGACCGTCGTGCCAAAATGAATTGTACGAAGTACCATAAAAATGAAAATCAGCTATTGGTCCATACGATTTTTGTATCGATAACGTAATAGCCGACTAGCCAAGTGTAATAGAGTGCCTGAACGAGTGAGTTATACTTACGTCTTTATGTTACGTGTCAATCGGTTATTTGTCAACGAACAAATAATTTTTCGTCAGCCATCATTGAAGCATATTGAAAAGAATAAGAATACAAAAAGCATAAACGACAAAACGTGCGAATCAAGTCGAACAAATCGATCTTTATCTTCGAAAATTTACACCTTGAAAAATTTGACCAATTATCAAAAACCAACAGCAAATTTTCAAACTCATTTTTACAACTTTCGATCTAGACTCCCTGCATTCGAAGACAAAAAGATTTCTGTGTTCCACTCGCTTCGTGCGTCACTGATCAGGACGAATCGAGAAAAAAATGCCATAAAAACGTAAATCACGGTGCAAGATGTAATTTTGTGCTAAACGCTGAAAAAATACTTCCACGAATACGTGCCCATCTCTTCCATTCTTTAGATTTTGATACCAGTGATTAGTATTGTATTTTTATAGAGTTGGGTTGTATTTTTATAGATCCTAGGTGTTTATAATGATAAATACATATGATTGTACGATACGTTCGCATTGACTATAAGATATACTTGTATGTATATACTCACGAGGATATTTAATGAATATTATTATTGTATTCGTCTCAACGATTCTTCAAGCTCGAAAGAACGACGCACTATTTCAAATAAAAACATGAGTATCAAGTTTTGCCATTTTTTCTTCTTTTTTGTGCTGAAACTTTGTTCAGTTTCGTATACGAGTTCCAAAGGAAAAGCTGTTTTCACGATTTCGAGTTTTCTCTTTATAAGGCTGTGTCTAGATTACTGGCTCGTCTATGATTTTCGAAAGTTAATTTCTTGCACGAGCCATTTCTCGGTCGGTAAGACAGGCTCAAGGCTACGAATCCGTCGATATTGTTCGTCCGACCGTTCCATGAAAGTTTGAGCTCATTTTTCTCGTTTTTTTGCTTTCGGAAATTCGAGCAGCTCTCATCGCGATCCAATCATTTCTTCGATTTCTTAACTTTATGGTGATCTTTTGAATCTTATTTCTTACAGTATAATTATCTCATTTTTTTATGACTAGCTGTGAGTCCTCGATCCATAGAAAAACCTTGGAACTCGGAACAATTTTCTAAAGCTTTATCGGAAATAGAAATCGTAGTCGAAACGTCTCCGAACGATTTTTAACGACATTTAAAAAATCCTGCATCTCCGGGAATTACGCAATGCTATGAACTTTGAAATAGAAATGAAGGAACAATGCAAGAAAATTGAGAATAATTAGCGGAATGGTTGGTCAGGAACGTTGAACTCGGAAGGGAAACTGGAGTAACGAAGAAAATAATAGAGCTAGTAATGAATTTGTCCTCTATTTATACAGAACTGCGTCGTAAAGAATTCACAAACGATTCTCGAAGCCGAGCCAACGGTGAAAAAACGATTTGGCTAAATAAAAACGTGGAAAACAGTTTGTAGCACAGCGTGTCTGCTTAATCGTGATTTTCAATCAAACCAAACGACAAATTTCTCGGTTCGTAAAGGTTTGGAGCTTCTTTAATGCTCGATGAAATTTTCACTTTGGGAAAAGTTTTTCTCGTGGTGATGGAAATCTACTTTTTTTTTTGCTCCGACGATCGATCTACTCGATTGACTTTTCGCGGCGAACCATAAATAAATCCGAGATTGAATTTCGTGAAATTTTCTGAATTGTTGGTTTCGGTTTGGTCCTCGTTGGTGCGAAGAACGGAGGAGACCAATTGTCAGACAAACGGCCCCGTCCAATGTCTGACCTGAGTCAAATGGCTGCTTCCGGTGTGGGAGCCATTTTTCTCCATCACAGCGTTAGACTTGATTTTGTTCTTGTACTTGACGTCCTTTGGCTTGAGCATGCTTTTGTGATTGCTCAGAAGGCGAGACGGTGTTAAAATTGATTTGTTACTGAGTCCAGTTGCCTCGAGGAAATTATCGTAAATGCCATTGTTGCTGTTGTTGCTTGTGTTTGGTAAACAGGTGCTCGTGTAAATGACATTATTGTTGTCAGTGTTGGAATGGTCATTGGTGATGTGGCAGATTCCCAGGTTGGAAAGTCTCTCGGATCCATCGCCCTCCGGCCGATCAGGATCGTCGGAAAGATCGCATTCGTCCAGATTGAATTCTTCGAAATTTTGTCGTATATCGAATTGATCGTAATCGGTGTTGGGTTTGGAACGTTCTTTGGATCGTTCATGATGATCTCGCGACATTTTTCTCTCGTCATCGCCGCCGATTTTGAATTCTTCAAAGTGCCGGACAATGTTGGTAACTCTCGGGGTCAAATTGTCCATGTCCGAGCTTTTTGAAGACTCGTTGATCGTCTGGAATGCTGATCGGCTGGAACCGAAGCGATTTCTTTCGTGAGAATCGCTCGAGTTCTCGTTGTTTCTCGCGATCGAATATTTGTCCTCGAAGACGAGGCTCCTGACCGGTTGGCCGTTGCTCGATGTTTTGGTGGGTGTTGAAAGACAACTGGAAATTCCACGACGTGCTTCCATCTCGATTTTTCGTTGAGGATTCTTTCGGCGCGTCTCGTCGATGAGGAACGAGGGACTTGGGATTTTCTTGAGGACCAAAGTGTTTCGAAATTGCGTTGGTTTCGGCGGCAATGCGGGCGGAGTTTTGGGCGTTGGCGATATTATTTCCGGCAAGGATTCTATGTCCTCGTAATCCAAATTCTTAGCGATCGTTAAACCCTTGGATGACATTTGGAGACAAGTTTTCTCCTCGATGCGCTCCATCCGCAAGGTTGGACTGGCCGATCCGTTAATCGATCGGGGCCGAGGATTGACGATTTCTAAACAAGAATTTGACACGCGAACGGGACTTTCGATTCGTTGACTTTTTGGCTCTATCACAACGATCGGTATCGCTGCTCCCGATTCTTCGCAATCGACTCTCCCTTCCGATTCGATTCTTTTCGTTTCTGAACTCGAATCACAATCTTGATCTTGATCTAATCTCATTCCGAACTCGTCCTCCGAAGCTGTTCCCTCGAAATTTGCCGTTTCTCCATCCACAGTCGCCTCACGGTCGTTCGAACAATCCTCCGAATTTTTTCGCTCCATTTCCGAACCCACTGACTCGATGTCCGATAATCGCGCCGGTTGGAAACGCACTATTCTTCCACGATGCTTGAATCTACGGGGCGCCGTTAATACGCTCTCCTCCTCTTCCATGTCTCGCAGCAATATTTGATTAACGCATTCCAGCACGGAATTGTGATTACCGTTTGGACGATAAGTACTGTGACGGAATACGTCGTCGCTTATTCGATCTTCGTCTGGGTCGCTGTACCAATTGCCACTCGTTTCTTCCATTCCTTCTTCTTCTACTTCTTTATCCAATTTCGACCGTCTGAAATGAAGAGCAATCAATATTTTATTCTCATTCATAAAACACTCATCATGCATTTATTTCGTTCCGAGTAATTAAAACTCCAAGAAACTCTGAGAAACAAAGAGCGTCCCAAAACGTTCGACCAAAATCTTCAATGTTAAATTTCTCTGGATTGGCTGAACGGATTTTGTTCCACCAAGGACCATTCGAAAGATAAAAAATCATAGAAAATTCAAATCTAATATGAAATTTTTCTGTCGCTCCGTTTTCTCGTAAAAATTATTTAAACTTTCTGTGACGTCATAAAACGCCTATTTACTTTATATAAGAGTACGGCAGGCTCGCGCTACGCTTTTTTTTTTTTAATATACTTGGCGTCGAGTCGCTGCCGCGTCTCTTGATATTTCATCTCGTATTTCAATTTAATTTTTGGGGCAAAACGTTCGTCAAATCGTAAGCAAAAGTATTTTTAATAAACTGTCTTTTAAAACAAAAATGAACATTTTTGATGAAAAAAATTCAAGATTCAAAACTCACCCATTGTTATTATCGAAATGATAATCTTTGCTATTTTTCGCTGTGGTAACAGAAGCGATTTTCCTTTGGGATTCCCGCAAATTCTTGGCGTTGTTTTCATTGCAGGCGTTGACGTAAATAGGTTCGTGAATGTCTTCCAAATTTTCATCGTCCGATGCGAAATTGCAATCCATGCCATCGTCTTTGCTCTCGGTTCGAGTGATCGTAGCTTTGGTGTGTTTTTCGTCTGGAAAGAAAATTTCCAATGGTTCGGCTCTTACGACACCGTATCGTCTTCGCGAAGGGTCACTTTCTTCATCGTCTCTCTCAATGTCGTTCACGATGATCGTTTTGACTGGTGCGAGGACTCTCGTATCGTCTTCATTGTTTTTTCGCGAGTTGGCATTGCCGAACGACTTGGAAGTTGGTTTGTTGAGTGTGGAGCCTGGCGAACAATCGGTACTTTCTCCCTCGCAAAAACCCTCGGTGCTAAGCAACGAGGGTGAACTCTCGTCCGTCGTTGTGGTGAGGATCGAGCCAGCGTCCGTGTTTTCGCTACTAGAAGTGCAACTTCCTTTGGAGACATCGCTTCCGGCAAAACTGTTGGTTTTTCTAACGCAGCAGGTAGAAATTTGTCGATGGCCATGACGATTATCGTGACTCTCAATCGTCGTCGTGTCCTCATCATTCTCATCAAGATCTTTCGTTCGAAGTTTGTCGATAATCTCGTGTTTCAAACGTTCGATATCGTCGCCTAATTCGTTGCTTATCTCGTCGATAAGAGCCTCGTCCTCGTGCACTCGCGGATCACGATTATTCGTCAAGGACTTTCCCAAACGTGATACATCCTCCAAATTCGACGATGACAAACTCGACAATTCTTCGTTATCTCGCTGTTGCTGCTGCTGCTGCGGCGCATTGCGATTCTGTTCTCGCTTACATTTTATATAATTTTTCGTGTAACGTCTCAACTTTGCGATCTCCAGCTGCTGATTTCTTATCACGTTGTCCTTTTCGCACAAAACTTGTCTTATGGATTTCTGCTCCTGCTTGAGACGAGACTCCAGAACGAGAAGCGCACGAAGTATACGCGATAGTTGCTGATCTCGGAGGCATCGTTCCGACTCGTGATCGGCCGTACGCGAATCCAACTCACGTACCAAATCTCGACAACGTTTTGTCGCTAGTTTCAATACCTCGCGCGTTCGTGACAATTCCTGCTTCAATGAACGGACCTCCGTCTCCATCTGCGGAATTCAAAAATCACATTTTATTCATTGCATAACGATCGTGACCGAATAGAAACGGAAAACGATCTTAAACTTCGGGTAATTTGCACAATGAAAAAAAAATGAATTTTCATGAAAAGGAAATGGAATTTTGACCAGAAATTTTCTTGTATTTACATTTTGCACATCGACTATTTTCCCAAATTCGAAACGTCAGCAATCAGAACGTAAACCAATGCACGAAAGAAACATTTTTACTTTGCAATTTAATGAATTTTTTTCTATTTTCGAGACGAGTCGATATGCGTATAAATATTCAAAATTATTTAAGCCCAATGTACAGTTGTGAACCACGTGATTCCCATGCAGATGAAATCTGACCAAAGACAATTTTACAAATTCTCTCGTTTTTTCTCGTAAATTCACGCCTACGCGTACCATTTTCGTCCCCACTTCTTTCCTGATTAACCGTTTGGTTCATTCCTAGCCAAAGTTCAGAAAGGTGAATAAAAAAGAGATAGATAAACGTAAGCAGTTAAGTACGAGAAGTGGCACGAGCGACGGTACTTAATCTTTACACATGTGTATCTATAAAACTACACATTTCGTTGTACATATAAAAAATATCAAAAGTATGCTGGAGACTTTCTCCATTCTTCGGGGCACCGGTCGTTCGAGTCCTGCATTTTAATTTTGTCACCAATCGTATTTTTATCATTAATATTTCGTTTGCTACAAATTCATAACAGGTGTCGATTTTTTTTGCTATTTTTTTTCGACCTTTCGACCGAAAAATTCGGATTTTGATGACACGCACGCAGTGCAACGTTTCGTGATCAGCTTTAATAATAATTAGAATAATTTATAGAGAAGCGTCAGGGGAATTGAAGGAAAAGTAGTTTTCCGGAAGTCGTATGTCGGGGCAAGATAAATCACGCAGTCGGGTGTACGTTTGTGCAAACCATCATCAGCTGTTAAAAACGAGACTGCGCAATCGGAGCATCGCACTATGTATTTACAAACACTTTCTCCGGTGTTGCGCGCTAACTTTACGTATACTGTTTGTGCTGTTATGTACCGTTTGTATTAAAAGTACAGAAGAGGCTACACACGAGTGCGCTCCGGGCTTCGAACTTGGTTAGAAAATTACGTAAAAGCAGAGAATCTGCTGCTTCTATTGTTTTTCCAATGTTCGTTCCTTTTGTTTGTTCGTGTATTCAGAAATCACAGAAAGTGAGTCAACGAATCAATATTAATGAAGAGAACTTTTTCGAGATTCCCTCGAAATTCGTTTTGTCATTTTTCGTCTTATTAACAATAACGAAATAATCTCTTTTATTTCTCTGAATATTCACGATTCGCTACACTTTCTTTTTGATCGTATTTTCTTAATTATTCCGGCATCTGTGAAAGTATGACGAACCGAAAATCTAATGTGAAATCGAGAGCGTTAAGGAAACTACACAATTCCAAGGATTTCGCGTCATCAGGGTCCTTATTGATTTTTTTTTTCTTGAACCTTAAATTTGGCCAGAACGATGCCACCTTAAGGATAATTTTCAGCTGAGGCGAATTAAATTCTTGTAATATTGCTCAATGTCTTATTTGGATATATTTGACCCACTTGAGTGTTACGTGGCACACTCACTCAGCAATATTAGACGAAAAATTCGTAGAAATTGTACAAATCCATTCGAAGTACACTAATGTTTGTTTCACGTCATAATTCACTGACTTTGATTGGATTTTTCATACGAAGCAATCACGTGAGTTATAGATTTCGTAAGTAAAATGGAATTTACGTCACTGCCTGAAAAATTAAGTTTTCTGAAGAGTATTTTCCTTGTCTCGAACTTTTTTCATTAATTA
Organism: Hyposoter dolosus; assembly: GCA_963921915.1. Taxonomy (NCBI): domain Eukaryota; kingdom Metazoa; phylum Arthropoda; class Insecta; order Hymenoptera; family Ichneumonidae; genus Hyposoter; species Hyposoter dolosus. The sequence goes on along the minus strand of OY998135.1, from coordinate 8,841,963 downwards.
TTGAATAGGAATTTTCAATTCGATAGCCTCGCAGTAAACGAAAATTAAATCGAATCTGCGTTGAGACTGAAAAATACTTGAGACTGCCACGACGTTTTTATTTCGTAGCCACGAAAAAGTTTGGTGCTCGTATTATTTTACCTTGGAAGGTGTTTCTCGAGGTTCATAGATCCATTAATCGTCTCGGCAGCAACCGATTTTCAACACTGTGCACTGAATAACTCTTGAATTTGTATTTTCACACGAATGAAAACTTGATTTACATCGAGCCTCATATTCCGCGACTGGAAACTTTCCAACATAAAGTTATTACCGGACCGAGGGAATCTCGAAAGGAGAATTGTCGAAACTCCGTTATGGAGTCACTCGGTGTTTCGCGCTGGTTGGAGTGTTTTACTCCTGGAGGGAGCCCTCTGGATACACGAGAGAAGAACAGTCTCCTCTCGTCCATCGAGGCTCCTATGCTCTGGTGGGGAGGATCGAGACGAAAGAGGATCTTACGAGTAGGGATGAATCAGTGGAGGCTCGAGAAGAAACGAGAAGGATAGACCGAGCAGATCTCCAAGGGCGACAAAGAGAGAAAAGCAAAAGAGTCGTGTTCCCTTTAGACGCACTCACACACACATTTCTTTACAAACCCAGACATATACACTGGGTTACCTGATCCTCGCTCTACCTGAGCATGTTTTCACGTGAACGTGTGTGTGTGTGGCTTTTGTCCTATACCACAAAATGTAATTCACATTGAACATTTCTCTATACGAGAAGTTCCCAAAATGTCAAATCCAAAAATTACCAGAACGAGTACACTCTTGAAGATTTTCTAATTTCGAAAAAATTTTAGAACGACTAGAAATCCCATAGAAATTATTATTTTTTTCTACTACTGTTAATTTCCAGGGTCAATTTGAATATTGGGCCAAAATTTATTGTTATAAACTTTGTGATGAAAACGCCGTTGACGATGAATCGATCAATTAATTGCTCAATTCAGAAATATGCGACCTCACGATCATTGTCAACTTTGTCGTAACTGTCCGGACACCCTGTACATATTTTTTCATGTATTTGTGTGTTTGTGTGTGTTTAAAGTATTGAGGTCCAGTTGGATGAACGTCGAAGACGTATGGCAGGTAGCTTAGGCCGTAGACCTCTGACCAGGACAACCTGACCGCCGAAAATATCGACAAATTTGCACATTCCTCGATTCGGATATACAGAGATAATTCTTGAGGACTTCCGAGTACTTGTACACACTTTTGTCCTTTCTGCATAGCGGTGGATGAATAAATTTGCATTTTTGAAAATGTAAATGGGCCTCGATGGATTATGTAGATTCGAGACAATTTTCGAATGAATTTCAAAACTTTCAACCTCGAATTCTGCTCGCATTCTTGCAGAGAGAAGCAGCTTTTTGGTTCTCGAAGAATTTGAGGAAAATTGTATGACGAGTGAGAAAATCTTTGGCAAAAAAATGGCGTCTTACCGTTTGCGTATAATCGATCCACATCTTCGAGTCGATTTTCTTCCGGCAAGACATCGTGATGAATGTACGAAAATATCCGTGTTATCGATACGAATATCTCTTGTCTTATCACCGGTGGAATACATGCACGCGGGAACGTACTGAATTCTGCTTTTTATTTTATTGTGAAAAAGTATTTTTTCGGCGCAAGGTCCAAAGATTTCGCTGTCTAGTGGAATTCGCTTTTGTCATTCTCGTCGTCGACTTTATTATCGTGCTTCGCGAGCTCCGAACGATAAGAAATAATTTCCTTTGATAAGTCATTTTTTTTCTTCACTTTCGATTGACGAGAAAAATCTTGTTTCTACGGTTTTTCTTTTTTGCTCTGTACTATTATTATCATTTTTATTTGGCACTGTTGTTTCAACGGCCCAGATTTTTTGAAGCACTTGAAATTGTTAACTAACTCATATTTTTACGGACAAACGGCGTTCCTGGATTACGTAACGATCTCGTTTGTGTCCCTTAAACATTTTTGCCACTTTTTTTCTAAGAAAAAATCACTCTCGCACTATCACAATTGAGACTTTAAAGTATTTCGCGGTTCAATGACGTGTCAAGTGATTAGGTCTAGATTGGACAAATTATCGATATTAAATAACGATGGCACACTCGGAAACATTCCTAACGATCGATTCAACGGAAAAAGGAATAATTAGACTTTCGCAGAATGTAAATAATTGCACCTGGAAGAGGAGCGAGCACGCAAACGACGACGAGACACGATTCCACGACGTTCGTCGAGTCAACGACGAACGAAGTGCTCAAGGAGAATCAGAATGCTTTAGAATTCACTACACTGAAACTTCAGGTTATCTCGGGTGCGATAATAATAATCACAACAATAATAATAATGATCGCAAAAGATAATGTAGCCGTTAGCTTGTCGAAATGGAGTAGAAAAATGTAAAGAAAATCCATGAACATAAATACTGCACTTTCACAAGAATTTTTTGAGCAATTAATCACTGAGGTAAATTATAAGTTTTATGAAATTGATTAACGTTGAAACACTTGCTCTGTTTTGATTTTGACACATCGCACAACATTCCAATGCACTCTCTCGCTTATAATGACAATGATCACGAAAATTATTACGACGTTAGTTAAATCGAAATCTTTGTAAGACACATTGGGGTTGATATTGATCGAAATTAAAAATACTGGAACACGTGCGATCAGCTGATTTCTCTATTATTAAAAGTTTATTCATTATTGATTTTTTATAAACGGAGAACAGCTCGCACAGCAAGAAAGCCTAATATTTCACTCGCGTTTTTTAATCGTTTGGGACGTACTTTGAAAGTTCGCGAGGACTTTCAAGTTGTCAGCTTCGAAACCGAGAAAGAACTGACTCGTAACGGAGAGAACTCGCCGACGTGTTTATTCGAATGGCGGCTTTTACACAAGTACACAACACTCGGTAAACTCGTAGTACGTAGGAAAAAATTTCTACTGAGACCAAGAAAGAGACCACTAACCAGTTGCCAGACTTCCGGTTTACAACCGAAACCCACAACTTGCGTATATCCCGTGCGCCTCACTAACATTGCGTCACGTTCCTTGTACCTAAGTTTATTTTTTTTTGTTTCTCATTTACTTCTTTTTAACATATTCACTGTATACGCGATATCGCAGAACCTACAGATAAGATATTGTACTAAAAAGTCGTGGGCTGGACGGAAAATTCGTCACGATAACAGCCGAATCTTGATTTTTCACAATAATAATCGTGGTTTTTCGGCAATTAGGAAAATTATCAAAAAACGTTGTGAAGAACACGAATTCATCGGACTTGGAGTCAAGAATTTTTTTTTTTAAAAAAAGCTCGAACTTGGAATTGATTTTAATAAAAAAAATCGATTAGTCTCTTAATTCTCGACAATTGAGTTAAAAAAAAAATGACGTACCGAATATTGATTGTAATAAATTCCATAATACGATTGACACCACGTTGGTCGGTTCTTTCAAAAATTTGTATCGTTTGATTTATTAATTCCACAGCGATAAGATAAGAGAAAATTATTTCTCGTTCGTTTACGTTTAAAAATCTAAATCGCGGAAACACAAATAAAATAAAAAATAAATATTCATAGACTGTCATAGCTGACAGTCTATGAACAGGCAATACTTGAAAAATGGAAAAAGCATGCATCTGGTTTTTATATAAAATGTCGCAAGCATAATTCTCAACGGTTGATCAGGTTCAATGACTTTTTTCGTCAACGACACCTGTGCAAATTTCCTGTTGGCAGGGTTCCTTTCATTTCGGGTTTTTATTTCGTTTTTGTTTTCGGAAACTCGACCAAAATGACATTTGCAAAGAGTGTCTCGGTAACCCAGTCCAACATTTAAAAGATATCGTAAGTGCTATGCGTCATGACACGTACAAAGTGTCGTCAAGTGCGAGATATGCTTTGTGCTGTGTTAATACATTTTTCCCATTTTTCTGTTCGCCTTCAAACATCGACGGGGTATTTAAAAATTAAGATGACTCGTCGCACAAATACTCACAAATTTTTCATGCATATTTCTGATAACGAATAACAATAATGAGCAGGAGAATACTTTTCGTAATTCATTCGAATCTTCGATGGATTAACTTCTGAATAATTCTTTACTTTGCATATCGTCATTTGGAAGGAAAAATTGCCATCGCACGATCTTGCTCATTACGCCTCTTGCGTGGGCGGTATTTGAGCAAACACGTTAAATTGAGAGATACCATTTTCCCAGTTCTCGACATCTGGTTATACACGAGTAAATTTTTCGAGACCACACGAGAGCAGGGAAGCGAGCGACAAAAAGAGAAGCAATACAGCAGCAGGTGTTGATTTCACAAAGGAAACTCCACAATACGGGTCCTCACCCTGGCTCAACACCTCGACCTCAAAACGGTTGACTTTGGGTGACGAACAGTTTAACCAGCGCATTCCAGTTGTCACCGTTTCAAAGATTCTTCAACACCCAATGTCACATACATTTTTAAACCTTTTTTTTATCTCACAGAATGCCAAAAAATTGTCTTTATAAACTTTTTTCAAATAATTTCAAAATTGGAGTAAGAAAATTAGTTCAAGAATGATGTGACAAGTTATACGAATAGTTAGAATAATGCATTCTAGTTGAATGTTTGCAATCTTGTCGTTGTTGACATTCTTCCTCGTGGATATTCAGGGGCATTTAGCAAGGAAGAAAAAAAATCGCGTTTCTAAAAAAATCGTATTCTTCGTCCCAGGGGATTTTTTTTATTGAAAGCATTATTAGAAAAAAATGAGCAAAAGAATGGTTTGACAACGACCTTTGAAATGGTAGCATACCGGCATAAGTCTGACGGTCGTTGAGTCGAGATTGGAATGAGTGAGAAGCGATCGAGTGAAAATAAGGCGGTAACAAAAAAAAAAGCTCACCTATGGAAAAAAATCGATAAGTGCGATAGTCTCTTGCGTTATGAACCACCGGAGGGCATTATAGTTTAAACCCCGACCGATTAAAACAACGTGTTATATATTTTATATACTTTCTTATGTATAAAGTGCGCCATTTTTCTTGTCAGTTGGCTTGTGATATTTATATTCTTTTTTTTTATACTCATGACCTCGTAAGCTGGTGACCTGTGTTCCATTATTGTATAAATTCCTGAGCTAGAACGATTGGCAATCGTTCGAATGAAAAAAAATGATCGAAAAGGTTTCCAAACGAATTGATCGTTAAGAAAATATGTGAGAAAATAATAACGATTCGGAAATGACGATTGGAGTAGCACGTAGCACAATATTTCATTTTCGTGCTCGTTTTGTTTCTTCGTTCCGAATATTCGTATTTGGTCGAAAGAGTTTTGCAACGTCACGTCATTCTATTTTTAGTTTTAATCAAAAAGGTAAGTTTACGAATCGTCAAACTTCACGGGCCAACGACATTTCGGAGACGCCATGGTATTTTCTTGACGTACATGGACGTAACGGTGAAAATGAAAGTAAAATTTAAGCTACGAAGTGTTTCAGGGTTGCGGAAAAATGATTTTTCTCTTTGTTCGGAACTCGAACCGTGTCCGCGATGTGCGGCGCACTTGGCCTTTGTACTATCTTTAGAATTATCGATGAACAGCTCCCACGTGCGTGCCAAAAATTCGTCACCTTCAGCAATTATCGAGCTCATAGAGAAAAAAAAATTGACATTTGCTTGCTCAACCAATTTCTATTTTTTTTTTCGCTAGAAAAATTGCGATAGTTGGATGGATTTTCACATGAATTGTTCCCATGCTGCTTGACAATTCGTAATTGCCCTCTTACGTTGATGCTAATCGCAATAAGCGCAATAGAAAGACGACCGAGTGTGCAGGCTCAAAAACGAATTATTTCGTGCTTCCTTCCGGTCGATCCCGATTCATAGTTATTAGGATTTTTCGGTCACGCTTTCGAGACTCTCAGACGGTTGTAAATTGCTCTACATAAATGGGTTTCATAGCCGCCCGAGACTTCACTCCTGACTGATATTTTCAATTAAGCAAGTCGGAAGGAAAGTCCAAATACTTTTCTTTTCAGGATTCCTGAGTCGAGTGTGAAAAAAAATATATATAACGTATTTTCGTGGGTAGAGCGACGTGAATGAAAAAGCAGCCAAATGGAATTGGGCTCGTTCCCTGGGAATAAAATCCACCATTTCTTTGCCTATTCAAACGTTCATGTGGCTGTGGAAAAGTGAGAGGGTAACGTTGCATTGATACATACATATATTTTTAATATATATATATCAATTATTTCGATCCATGCTCCTTCACATAGATATATAAATCGAAAGAGTCGCAAGAACGGAAGGTGAATCGATATTAGATCGAGCGTCGATCGTGAAGGAATGCGAGCAGTAGGACAAGACATTTATTCACATACAGACACACCGAGATATGGGAACGACTCAAGAATCCTCTCGCGTTCCCAATACCCATTGCGAATATGGAGCGAAAGTCACGTACGCTCCCCGCTGAATACTTTATTGTATAAAATATGTAACATGTACTTGAAGTTCTCGATTATCGTTCGGTCAATCAAACAATTCGACCTGATTCAAAAACTTTTATGATTTTAACTTTCCCTTCAGGCTCGATGATTTTTGATTTTCAACAATAAATTTCCGATTTTTCAAGAGGATTGCGTCAAATTCCATTAAAAAATAGCGTACGTTTTTGCATAGCTCGGTAAAAAAATTCATCGTTCTAACTGTATATGAAGAGTAGAAATAATATAAAAATTCTAATTTCCTCAGCCTTACTAGCCACGCTGAGTAGATCCGGGTTTAGCGAGGTTAGCAAAGAACGAGTGATAAAGAAGAGAAAAATGGAGTCACGTTCCCCATGTATCGAAACTGATCGACTAGCTCCATCCTGAAACTCTTCTTGGTTTCTTTGCAAGCTGTGCAAGTCAGAGAGGCACGATTTACTTAAACTCTAGCCAGTGATGTAAATCGAGCACTTGAAACTTAAATCAGTCCTGTGAGTTCGATTTTTCTTCGAGAAGAACTATGGTTGCCTTTGTACAGCAACAAAACTACCAAAAAAGTTACATTTTCAGAGAGACCATAGTTAAGAAAATTCTCAAAACCTCTTCAAGGCTCAGAGGATCGTAAATTATTTTTCTCATGGCTCCTCGATACGAATCTGAGCTCGAAATTCGGGAATACGAAACCAATAAGATTTTTTTGGGTTCTGAAATTTTCGATTATTATTGCCATTGAAAATTATTCTCCTATTTAATATTTTTATAAAATATCGTTGCATCGCTGATCGTGTATTGTTGTGAGATATAAATAAACACATGAAAGATTCAAAGAGTATAATGTAGTGAAGAGAAAAGATGAAAATCTTCGGATAAACGAAGCGAAGGAAATAAGACGAATGGGGGGGTTTGGTCTCGAACCGTTTAGAGGCTCTGGGGCACGGAAATCCATAACAACCTATCATGTTCTTGCAACATCGTAGATGTTCTCGTACAAAATCGAAAACTCTCAAGTTCGTATCTCTTTCTTTCGATTACCTTCACTGGAGGTTCCGTATTCAGAGATATTTATGCAGAGAAAGAATTTCTGCAGCATTACCAAAAGAAATAATATTAAAAAAAAAAAGGTGATAGGAGAATTGACGAAGGCGAATTTTTTCGATATTTGAAAAAAAGGTCCAAAGGCTTCGCTCGCGTTAAAAAAACAGTTTTGTAGCGTGAAAAATCGGATTCATCGGATATTTCTCACAAGAAAATTGAAATCGAAGAAGAAATTGTATGTGGAGGTAGAAATAGTGTTCTCCCGAGCTAGTCACGAGGACACGAAGAAGAGTGGCTGTTGTGCTCGTCGAATCGTTCACGGGACTAGTCACGCGCGCACTATCAAAACCTCTTTTGCTCTTCCACCGCGCGCAGTGTTAAGCTCGTTCTTTTTTCTCGTTTAACACTTTCCTTCTCTCTTTCTCTTTGTCTCGTGTTTCGTACTGTCTAAAACTTGTCGGATCTTCTGTTCTCCGGGTACACACGTGGCTTTACGTCTGCGCGGGACTTTTGACGCGTCGTCGCGACAATAACCCGCGGGCGCGTCGTCGTGAGACCACTAAACACTACTGAGCACGCGTGACTCTTTTTTTGAATGAAGAAATCATAATGAACGTAGAATCGAGCGCATGCCGACTGTTCGGTCTTCACGAGCAGCGACGAGTTTCATCGACGCGATTTCATCTTTGCAAGAATTTTTTTAACGCAACAACACATCATCCTTGAGAGCAATGATCCAAAAAATAAAACACAAAGCTCTGCGAAAGAGCAACGTAGTTATCGGCCAATGAATAAATTACCGAAACAGTTTCTCAACGATTTTTCTGCTGCTTCAGGGTCCAGACTAGCGAACGTGGTAAAAAATATACACAGACACTATTTCCAGCTCATTTTCAAAGGCACACGCCACAATGTTGGTTAGTATGTTATTATTCAATCCAATGAATATGCGTGCACACACACTCTGGTGGAAGTAATGTACCGTTAAGTCGTTCACGAGGTGGCCACAACCGTAATTTACGGATAGACACACTTGCACGTACGCACATTCAACGACGCCCTCTCTCCTTTTTTTTAATCGTTTTTTCTCCTTCGATGGAAATAATAATGATGGCAAGCAATTAAAACGAGTAAAAATCATCGTGGCATTCGGAGTCAGTTATGTTAATTGAAATTTCCATTTCATTTGTCGTGGTTGAATTTTTAAAAAGTGTCAAGTTGTTCATGATTTTTGGTTTCGAGTGTTTTGTGATTGAAATCGATCAACGTCAATCCGTGGGTTTGGAAGGGTCTAACGATTTCATGCAAGCTTGCTGCTCCATAGAAAACATATCACTTGCGATATTATATTGATTGTTCTGTTAAAAGCGCAAATTATGATTAAAGACATTATCGAAATGGAAATATTGGCCGAGAAAATGAAAGGACAGTGTTTTGAAAAATAAAAAAAAGGTGGAGGAGCGATCTTGACCGATTTGTTTGGCGATGGGAAGTTACATGGCCGAACTATTGGTTCAAGGCGGAAAGAGAAGTTGTAAGAACGGGTGAGATGGATAAAGAGTCGCGAGAGTTTCTCAGTGGCGCAAGAGCACGAGAGCTCCTGTATGGACCCCGATCGAAAAACCGGACGCGACCGCTCGAGCGATTCAGGAATCCGAGACGACGACGAACCGAGGAACGAACGCGACGAGAACTTATCTCTTTCTTCTCTTCCTCTTTCTTTCTCTCACGCAAACTTTACTTCACGAGATACAGCTCGCGAACAAATCTACTTTTCCATGATTCTCGAGTGCGATTTTATTATTTCAAAAAACCCTCAATTTTCTATCTCAACCACGAACAATTAAAAAAAAAAATCAAATTTCGTTGTCGTAGTGAATGAAATTCCTGGAGCCATTTGTTCTGGGAAAACTCATGTCGTTTTTTTTCATGATTTTGGTTCCTGCTAACGGTTAATTACGTTGATGAACAAATGTGGCGTAATTACACTGTTTGCTCGTGATGAATAATGATTGAGGCTATTTAACAAAATATACGCATTACGATGCTCCCTTTTATCGTAATCTCGATAAGAATGTTTCAAAAGAATCTTATTTATTTATCTCATTCTCCGCTGCTCGCTGCTAGCGCTCTTCGGAGGCATGCACGAGTTAGAGTTTGTTCTCGCGATGATTTATTTCGTTGAGTTAACCGCCTCGGTGGCGATGGTTTTGTGCCCTCGCTGTAGGCAGAATCGTATTCGTCGTATATATATATATATATTATCAGCCACGGTGAAGAGTTTCATGTTGAAATGAGGCAAAGAGAGAGAGAGAGAGCGAGACACAGAGAAGGAGAGAAAGGCTGAGGATTGGAAAAGGCAGAGAAATGGTACACAGACATCGACGTGGCATTGCTTGAGCTTTAATAAGACTTTTGCCTTGTACCTCCGATAGCTCGCGAGATAAAAGTCCTTTCGGGATCCCAAAATATTGCATCCATTGTTTACAACAGGTTCGGATGGATCATGAAATAAAAATCGTGAGAATTTAATCATCCTTAATTTCTCAAAAGTGATAAAAAGATTCCTCTCGCGGTTACCTCTCGGTTTATTAATCGTCCAAGTTCACTGAGTCATATAAATTCTCTGCCTCGAAATCGTCGAATAAATAACAAAATACTTGCAGCGTCTTCTTTGAATTTTTATCAAGAATTATTGTTTTGTTTTCCGTAATTGTAATGTCGTTAAAACTCTTTCCATTCTTGAGAAGACTCAATCGCCCAAACATTCCAATTATTGCATACGTCAGTTCAAAATGGCGTAGCGACTGATGACATTTAAAAGAAAGGTCATGATCGGGTTTGGGAAGAATGACTTTCCAATTGCAGGCAATCGACGGAATGTCATTGTAATCTCGTGAGCCTGAGATGGCGCCAAAATAGTTCATTCGGTTGGTCGGATTCTCCAGAATCTGAGAACCTGAAAAACTACGTGTGGACTCCAGGAAATCGAGGATCGAGTGGGCGAAGGAGATCGAGTTTTGTTTGATGCCAATGCCACGTGTGAATAAATAACCCAAAGAGGGGGGGCTGTGACATTGCATGCGCAAGAGGGAACAAAACGGCGAGTAGATCGCCATAGGATAGAACACTTGGTTCTTCTGTTTGCCTGATATTTCGAGGATCGAGACGTTTGCGCAAATCGCGTTGTACCGAGTACGCGTACTCGTGGCCAAGAGGACCGAGAAAGAGAGAAAAAGAAAGAGAGGGATTTGTGGACATGAAACGCGCGCGCCGCGACACTTTGTGATTTCGCGGCGGCGTCGAGTTCCCATCAGCGCGCGACTCATTCAAGAGACACAAAGAGAGCGCGATGAACTCTTCGCGCACATTGACGCCACAAACAACTTTTCCCCCGGTGCAACGTAAAGACGCTGAATCGGGTGCGAAACCATTGAAATTGAACAAAGAAAAAAGAAAATAGTTTTTTCTTCCAAAATGATGCTGGAAGTTTCAAAGAATTTCGTTTCAACATTTTTATTTAGTGAATAAAATATCAATAAACAATTTTTTTTTCTACCGTCTGTAATTTTTTATTATTCTTCAGCAACGAATAATAAACTCCCGAGAATAAAAAACGAAATACCTCAATTTTTTCTCCAAGTATCTGATCTTTTTTTTTCTTCATTCCGACCGAGCGGATGTTGCAGTAAAAATTTCTAAGCAGTGTGTCGTACGGTACAATAAGTGCAGTGCCTCAGAAACGAGCGGAAGCTCCCGACGCGATTATTAAAAGATTCTGGCCACGTAATAGACACGTTTGTGTTGAAAAAGGTGAGCTTTCGTTCGTTGTATTTCAGATACCACGTGAAGGTGTATGGAAGGTGCTAACAGCTCGTGAATACCATACGATCCACTAATGAAACCGGATATGCGATAATTCAGCATGTTTTACTGTCGTCGCGCAATACGTGCTGCAGGAATAAAGAATTTGCTTTACATGTTAATATTTCGTCAAATCCATACACACAGTGCACGTAAGACAATTGAGTTACCCTCCTCTGCCCCCCTTAAAATATTTGATAGCGAGTGCAGATTCTGCTGCCGTCTGATAGGATGGAAAAAACTTTCAGCCAATTTGTGTAATTATTCTGCACGAACAGAAATTGCCAACGTTGATTGAGATACACGCGAGATCATAGGAGCGCTCCATCTGCTGCTTTGAGTGCAGCATCCTTGTTTCGTGCATTATTACTCTATCGTGGATAGCGTTACGAGACCATTTCCCACGGATACGTCCGGCATTCATGAATGACTTTGGAGTTGGAAATATAGTTTGGAGCAGCTGAATATATATCGACCAAAGGTTTTGTTCCGAGAGTTCGGAAGCTGCAGAGTCTGAAGCTACAGTGGCTTTCAAAGGCTTTTATTCTTTCTCTCTATTCTTTTACATAAATATTATAATCCGAAGTTTCGTTACAAAGTAAGACGAAGTTTGTGGAGCAAAAATTTGCAGCCTCTGTATGCACACGCTGTTCTTAATGATACTCGTAAGCAATAGACTGAAAAGAACGTAGTCGCAAGAGTCTCGAAACCTTTTGTGTTACGAATTTCCGTAAAAAAAGATTTTTTTTCTTCCAAATTCTTATTTGTACTGATTTTTCCATTTAGAACATAACTGCGTGGGAAAATATTGGATACCCAGTGAATCGGTAACGAGTTTTGTAATTAAGCCAGTGCGACAAGAGCGCAGTCTTTGATCTCGTTGTGCATTGTATGTTTATTATTACTAATAACGAGAATTTTAACCGTAAGTTGACAATAAGGAAAAATGCAAATGCATGAGAAAAAAAAATATCGCAGGTCCAAGCGTGGCAATAAAGAGAGTCGCGGCAAAGCCGACAACGTTTTTTTGTGTCCGAGCGTGAGAAAATATGGCAAATTTGTTCGTAAAACTCGCACGCGAGTGGATAAGGATCGGGCTGGAACTCGTTCTCCAAAGATCTGGAATTTCCGCAACTTCCAGAAACTTATTACGAGACTTGTTGCAATGCAAATCGGCTGGGTTTTTTTTTTTTTTTTTAATTAAGAAGGGGAAAATTGAAACTATTCTGCTGTAACGGAAATTCTGGAAAGCTCACAGGAGCCGAGATGAAAATAAATAAAACGGTAAAAATAATTCAGCTCGTTGGATGATTGGTCTGACCGTAACTGGGCATGGTCCGTTGTAGACATTTTACTCGAAATCATTTGCATTTTTCCTGTTTTTACGTGAACAGTGAGATGTGTGTGCCACGAAAAAACAATTTGACATAGAAAAATATTAACTCGGAGAAACACTGATGAAGGTCCCATGTGATTAAACTATTTGCCACGCTTGGTGAATGGGAAGTAACCGTAAAGAAAGTGGAAGAAATAGACTAAACCATGTTTTTTTTTTCGGTTCAACATGAAATGGACTGTATATGCACGTTCTTTCGTATTCGAGATCGAGTGCAACGTTTATAAAGTATATAAAAGAAGTTTTTCTGGTCGAGGTTTACTGTACGCCTGGTTGAGTTAGTCTCTCAATGTGTTTCGTGCGCCAATTGAAGCGTGTTGCAGGCTGGCCTGTTACTTTTAATTGTCGTTAACGAGACTAGCTTGACTCTTATTCTGTAATCAACAGTGAGTGGCGAGTACGTCTCGTGAGTTGGGTCTTGAAAGTCAGAGAGCAAGAGCAACGAGATCATCGTGAGAAGTCGCTCAACAATGGATAACGGTTTCGGTCATCGTATAATAAAACGTATAGGTCTAAACAAAACAAGCTGCAGGAGCAGCAGCCGCAGCAGCTTTCTCATCGTGACGCATCTCTGGAGTCGAAACATTTTAATGTAGAAATTTCTTCGACTAGAAATCTGAATAACATCGTAATTGCGAGGCAGGAATTTTCCCTCGGGTGTAGAAAAACCGACCGGCCTTGGCGATATTTCAGTTTTTCCTCTGCACATTAAAAAAAAAAAAGAAGAAGAAGAATAAACAAGTAAAAGCTTGTGAAAGTGTGTCCGATAAGCCTCTCTCAACCATTAATCCAGAATTCCACTTGACCAACAAAAATTCCTTAAAAAACGATCAAACGAAATTAGGTCAGTGTGCTTTCGATAAAACATTGTCAAAACTTGATTTTCGACTTGTAATAAACTTCATGAAACTGTTGGATCATAATTACATTTTTCTATCTTTCCTTTCGATGAAAACTCCAAAGCAATTAGCCTCGCCAATGGGATCCAAATTGTTTCTTGTCTCGAATACCTCACGTGTATAAATATCATTACCTCCATTTCGTATTGATTGTATAAAGCTTTTTCCTCGGACTCCCTCAGGCAATAAAACGTGGCAAACAGATTTGACATTATTTCTTCAGTCTCGCCAATTGGGAATCGTCGGACTGACAATAAGAGAGAAAGGGGAAGAGAGACAGAAACGGAAAACACACGTACCTGACCCATGAACTGTCTTTTTCCGTACCCAATTAATCCACGATCGACACGGCTGTATTTTTTCGTTTAAATATACGATTTTCTGCTCCACGTATGTATAGCTACATGTATATATATGTATATACATATACGTGTGTGTGTATAGGATATAAAATGTCCCTGTTCGTTCCACTGGGTTCCACACGGCCTATGATGCTGGCGTGCATGAAAATTACAACGGTGTGGTCGCTCAGCTGCGCCGTTGGCTTATTCTACTGGGATTCGTGACATTATACATGCCATTGCATATATGTATGTGCAAGCTTACTGTCAGCATAGAAATGCATATACCGTGCATGTACAGAGGACATTCCATATCGAAGTGGCTGTCGACATTCTTTTTATCAATTTACAGAGTCACTCGAAGAGTCAATGTCCCTAATGAACATTAAATTTCAAAAAGTTCCAGAGTAAACGGATTTCAACTTTTTAGGAAACGGTCAAAAGCAGATCAATGAGTATCCGACAGATTCAGGAAATTCCTGCGATCGCATTTATCTGAAAATAGAACTAAACAACCTGCAGGATACAATGGTCTCTTGTAGAGTCAAAAGAAAAACTATGAGTCAGAAACTCGTCTCGTGAAAGTTTTCACGATTTTTTATTGTCTGGAAATCTATATTATTTATATGAAATCGCTTACAAGTTCATGTGTGCATACATACATATATGTGGGTATAAATTAGTAAGAGGTTCTAAGCGCAGTCGGGGTGGAATGTTTTTTGTATAATGCACACGCGAGATATAATCGCCATCGTGCATTCTTCCGTTTCTTTTTAAAAGTCCAACATGTAATGCACGATTTTGTATGTACATAACCTTCTCGCGTTATCAAAGTATTTATACTGCATATACGTTTTAAGGTATATCTGTATACGTCGTTTCGTTCAACAAAAGCTTTGTGACATTATCAAAGGGTAAACGTGAAGATTTGCTTCGACAGGCAGAGTACAACATACGACCTACGCATTTTTTTCATCCGCTCATCCGTTGAGAGGACACGATAGTAAAATAAAATATAGAGGTGACTCATACGGGGTACAAGAAGTTAATATTCATGCATATTGATCATTGAGGTAATCCGATGCAGATACGAGATTCTCGTAGACTTTGAAAAATACCTCAACGAACTATCGATTAATTATTACGAAGGCATTTTGCCAAACGGTCGATCAATACCGATTGAATCTCGAACGATCGGTTAGATTGTTAATTTACAGATTTCTGCATGATTATCGATGAAATTTCGATTATTCGACCTAGTTATCGATCCACAGGACGAGCGAATCGATTATTCTGACGGAAATCAAGTTCAGCTCTCCTGAACATATCCGAGCAGATGTCACGTGCTCTACAAGTTTGCTAAAATCTTCGGAATTTCATTTTTACTGAAAATAAACTAATACATCTTTTTTTGCCCACGCAAATTTAACGCCGAGGATCTCTTAAGTGTGTCAATTATTCATCAACGTTATGCGTATCCATAACTGGTTTTGTGTGACTCACATTCACTGCTACATGCTTTTAAGCTCACGTATACGTTTAATCTCGTTTTATGTTTCTGGTATTTCTTGGTCTGGAGTCTCGTTTGTTTTTTGGTTTTAAAACGTTTCTTTCGAATTTTCCTGTCCACCAGATTTTCCTCTGCAATGGATAAAGTCCCAAGCGTGCAGTGTAAGAAACGAGCTTGATAAAAATCACGTGCGCTCGCGGTACCAAGAATGCTTCGATCTCATAGAAATCCGATCAACACATTTTTATTTTTGAACGTCTTTTTTTCTTTCCGCGCGAAATCTCAATTCTTCTTCGACCCTGAAGATTCACTAGACAAAGTCTAGTTTTTTTAATATTCGCAAAAAACATTGCCAATGATGAGAAAATGGAAAAGATTGAACGAAGAAAAATGAAGATGAGCGTCTAACGACGTCGTTATGTAATCCGAAGTTTTAGCGCAATTACGAGTCCTTAATAATCCATGAAACATCCTCAATCGAATTTTCCAGCTCGGTTACGAAACAACTGGCGTCGAATAATACGAATTTCGTCGTTTGTTCAATCGTATACAGGAAATTTATCGTTGCGTAATAATCACCGGCAAACGTAGTTCAAACAAAATGAAGAATACACCAATTAGAGAGACTCACCTTGAATGTCACGAAATAACGAGTTGCCGGTGTTATATTCTACAGCAATTTGTGAAGATTGATTCAACGATGCAATTTCGTTCGCGCAAATGCACAAACAAATACACAGTCGTTCACTGGGTGACTCCGCGTTCGATATCTAATCGAATTTTATTGATTTCATTGTGGTTTTTCACGAGTTATTCGTCACTTGTATCACGATTCAAATAGTCCATTCACGAGCTTTATTTTTGTGGAGAACCGAGAAAGAAACATGGAGTTTTGTTATGGCAGGACGTTCAACAGAATCCTCGTACGAGGTAACGAAGTCGAAAGACCACTGAGCTGAACGCCTTGTCGTCACTGTACAGACCGATCGCTCTCTCCCTTCTCCACTCTTCGGATTATTTTACCCTCCCCACTTCCATCCACGTGCAACACGAAACAAACCTTTTACCCTTTTCCAAAGCCAATCCATAGCAACCCTGTGTTTTCATTCATCCTTTTTATTCAGGTTTTTTTTCGAAAACCTGCGAGATTCGGAGTCATAGATTTCCGCTTTTTGAAACCTGTTTTCATCGACGACCAAGTAGGAGGGAAAATATAAAAATTGAAAAATAATTAACAAATTATTAATGCATGAA
The DNA here is from genome assembly GCA_963921915.1 of Hyposoter dolosus. NCBI lineage: Eukaryota > Metazoa > Arthropoda > Insecta > Hymenoptera > Ichneumonidae > Hyposoter > Hyposoter dolosus. The sequence goes on along the minus strand of OY998135.1, from coordinate 8,825,142 downwards.
AATTCTGATTTTATAATAAGAATTTTCTTTCGGAAATTCTCTTTTCTTCCATCGTCTCCATAACTCAGTTCCTCCCATTTTAATGAAACGGAAAGCCCCCCGGGGCTTTGAACTCAGTTACGGTGTTTGATTTAAATCTCATAAATAGTGGTCGTCGAATATAGACGTACGACGAGATTCTCATTGGGGATGGATTGGGTGACGAACCTGATCTCGTATTGCTATCCTAATGAGAAGCTAATTTGAACGTTCCGCTTGATCGATCACGAGCTGATACTTAACCGTAACGAGAAAAGTGTCGTATCAGCTGTGTGAAAACTTGCGATTTCAACCATCAGTTGCGCTCATCAAGCGGCCAATGACCATAAACCGGGAAACCCATAACCTGCGTACCAACCATAAACGACGTGATCTCGTTTTCTCACTTTTTCTCATCGATTTTTTTTCTCTCGTCGCTCAGTTTATCGCTTCCTCTTGAGGAAAATCCACGAGGAAACGATTTCAATTCCTAAAAGTTCTGCCAATCATTCAGCAGCTCATTGAAATCGCGTGGCTCTCCCACGTCAGGTCCAGCCTGACCACATTCCATCAGAGAACTCTATCCTTCGTTCTCTTTCTCATGTGCCTTCAGCAGCTTCCGTTAAACTTCCGTTTTTTTCTTCCCTATCCTTTTTCCTCAGTCCGTTTGGTCCACCGCCAAATGATTTTGTCCTGAATTTCATCAATTACGACAGCAAACATACTCAAGACTGGATTTCACGTGAAAAATTGAATATTTTGTTTTTCATATTTCATTTTGCTGAACCTGGATGAAAAAAGATCGAACACTAGATACGAATACAAACAACAGGGATTTTGAAACGGAAGTTTTGACCGTTAAAGCGCGAGACAATCACGAAAATCAATCTTCAGAGATCGTGCTACCATATCGCCTTGAATATTAAGATCGAGCGATAAGATATTGGCGTGAGAGTGATTCAAGTAAGGCGCGTGTGCGAGCCTTCTCAGTAAAATAATAATAAGACAAAGAATCAAGAAATATAAAGGAGAAGTGCATACAGCGATCTTTTCAATACGCGCCCATGATTTTCTTGCAGCATATAAAGCGTGCGGAATAACAAATACGAACAGCTGAATAAAAGGGCCTACAGTGCGTTGTCCAATACGTAAAACTACGTGAGCAAGGTCTTTTCTTACGCGTAGAATTTTGTTTCAACGGGACACGATCCCGTGTAAAGTACAAAACTTCGAAATCGGATTTAAATCACTTTGTAGGCTGTGCGCGTCACGTAGTTCCGACGAGTGGCTTGTGCGCTCGATCAATTGACGAGATAATTAATGCACACACTACTCATGATGACTCAGTGTTGTCCAGGATGATGGTTTTTTCTAGTTACTCACGAAACACTCAAGCAGACGTTGCACCTCGTGACGTGAACTTTTGATTACAATAGAAAATTATTGTTTACACAAAAAATAAAAATAAAAACCAAGTTTTCTGGTGCCACTTTCGAAATTATGAAAAAGTACAGACTATTTGCTTCACATTTTTGGGTCAAAAACATTTTTCCCAAAAAATAACTCATTTTGCGATTCTTAAGGATTCCCGTTTTTGGTTTCGCGTACATTGGCACACAATCTCGCCGCCGTTATCCCGGTTACGTCATAAAAATGTTCTTTGGCGTAAGAAAAGTTTTACGGTTCGTGAAAACAATGATACAACTGGAGGGTCCAATTCCTTCGGACGTTGGTCTCACGGACAGGAAATGTACCGTTGTGATCTGCTCTTCAGTTCCGGCACTTTGATCCGCGAATTTTTCTTCCACTGGCTTCGAAACTATAGAAACATCTTGAAGATCGTTTCTCACGTGATTTTCTTCTCAATTGAATAAGTTTTCTGCCTTTGCTTGAAAATCGTGCGCAGCTCGATATTGACGTTGACCAAACACTCGAACAAAAGTTTTCGACGTTGTGAATGCATTCCTCTTTGAATTTTTTATTAAAAAATGGAGTTCAATCCTTTTTTTTAGTAACTTTTTCATTGAAACTCTTAAATCACATAAAATTTTTAATAAAAAAAACGTTGAAATGAAATTTTATCAAGTATTTTGATTCGGTGAATTGGCTACTTTACTCGTACCTCTATTTTTCGTAATTATACTTTGCAACCAACAGATAATAGTCGATAATACAGCGAATAAATCATAACCAAAAAAACGAGCAACCGAGAATTATATTTTTCTTAAAAGAAAGAATGGCGAAAGGGAAAAAAAGATGTGCCTTTGCCCATAATTATAACACTAGCAGCCTAATAATAACGTATAATCTGAGCTATCGAGCCCCATTATAGAAAATCATTCCTCCGGATAAATCAATAATTATTATTAATATGCGAGCTCGGATGATTTACGAGTATGAGAACGGAATGTAAAATAATTTATTGACACACGCGTTATTTATTGATAGCTACGTACGAGCCCATAGGAAAGCTTTTCTCAGTATATATGTGTATGTCTGTATAAACGTAGTCTAGTACACATCGCAATGCCGTGTACACTTATCGAGTACGAAAGCGGGAACGCGTTAGCGAATCTCGATCCATCGATCAACGTCCAGGATCGTCGGTATGACGTTAACGAGAGTGTGCAAGAAGATTCCCGGGCAGGAATCGCGACTACCCTGCAACCCTACCTGCTCCTGCATCCGATACACATGCGTACACAAATCTCAAGATGTACGTGTGTACACATGTAAACATAGATTTTCTGCAGAGTCATGAAATCTTACGGGAATTTATGGAGTGCAAGTGATGCTTTTATTTTTTCTTTACATCAGTTGCACTTGTGCCTAGTACTCGGAGCTTCTCGAGACAAGATCACTGCAATTATGCACGAACAATTATATCTCCGGGCTAGTATTATTCAATCGATGCGACTGGTTCCGAGCGATTAGTTCATTCGTAGCTCATTTTCTTTGCACAAAGAAGAATTTGATCAAATGGAATGTTTACTATTTAAATAAATGGAAATAGAGCGCTCCCTGTGGACAATTCGTTGTCGAAATCGTAAAATATTTTAGCTGGAATGGGAAACGAACTGAAAATCGTTATAAAATTCATCTGTGCGGCAAACTCGGCAAGAAAACGAACAAATAAATAGTTGGAACCCCACTGAGTCGATCAGGAACATTCCATGTTTATGGATGGCTTTTTTCTTCGTGATAGTATTACTTATGTAATAATAATGAAGTGGAAAGTAGAATCTCGAACGGGTGCGGTACGAAAGAAAAGTAAAGATGTTAACACCGTCAAGAACACGCTGAATGCATATAAATAATTTCTCTATCATTCCCGACGTCCGTCTGCCGTGGAAAGCGAAATGCGAACATCGCGAGCAATTTCTCGAGTAGGTTGCCTCTTTCTTGCCGGCTGACTTGTCAGTCCAGCATTTACGTACATGATGCACAAAGTGCGTGCAATGAATTAGCTTCATGATTCACTCGTGTATAAAGTCTCGTAACATCGAGATAGCACACGAATTAGAAACGCCCCAGAGACTTAACGCGCATTGTTACCTGGTGGCACAATTACCATTTGTCGTCTAATTCCATTTTAATATTCGGACGAATAATTTAATAGCGATTAAACGATCCAAGTTTGTTGCAACGTTTGGCTATTGCTAAAAATTCCATTATTCGTTAGATTTTTCGACAAAAATCTTTTTTTAATTTCGATCGTGAAAAAAAACGTTGTTAACTCAATTCAAACATTTTTTCCGGTAATTAGGAGATCTTTCTAAATTAGAGTGCTCACAAAGCACAATCAGCCTGCTGTCATTGCGAATGGAAACCGCAACATATGACGGAATATATTCCTCGTATTGCGAAAACGAACGAGTTACGAAAAAACGTATGATATAGCTGTTCTTGGTAATACTTTCGCTAGAACTGATAAAACAGGTTCGTATGAGGGCCTTAAGCGTGAATCCCACAGAGCTACCGGCAGGCAAGAGCGATAATAATGCGACTTCCGGTCTGGGCCACAAATGCTTCTTTTTCTGCTGGTATAGTGGATAAGGCCGCGTTGGTCGTTGTTCTCGTATTTATGCATGTTACGTATACACACTGCGCTACAGAAAATGGTTAAAAAAATTTGTGGAGATCCAAGAGGTTTGCGATCGAAAATACAGAATGAAAATCAAATCATTCGAGGCCAATCGATCGATGGCTTCACTCATAAGAATTGAATGAACATATTGAAGAATTTTCGCTCGAGGACTCTTTGGCTCATTACAGAAAATATGAAAAATTGAAAGTCCCAGAACACAGTCTCAAGAACTTCGCACAATAGCTGTTAATGGTTGTTACCCTTTCTCAGTATAGACTCACGGTCTCTCGCTTCTTTACACACGCTCTCGCGTAAGTCACGTTCCCTTCCTTTCAATATATGCGACAATATAATGGATTTGTGTGCACGTACCTATGCATATTGTCTTCCCAAGCTCTCTGTATTTCTCCATGATGGGACTCTGCTGACACTTAGTAATGGGCGAAACCCTTTTTGAGTCAAGTCAGCTTTCCTGACGAAAATACGACTCTGCGACAGAGTTCGATGTGCGAAAAGTTTCAAGTTTTTATTTTATTTTTTCAAACAAACATGCGCGTTACTGCATTCGAAAAATAAATTGTGACGACATTTTTCTCTTGCTTATTATTAAATCGACACATTTGTTCAGGTTTTAATTTTTAAGAATGAAAAAATAATGATAAATTAATCGAGATCGATAACTGTCAGAAGGTTTATGAAACGAGCGGTTTCAGATTATTCCTTTCTCATATTTATCAGTTTTTGGGATCAAAGTTTTTCGATCTTTCAGGAGAAAAATGTCGTCGTTCGGTCGCATGCTTAAAGAACACCGGGGTCTATTTATTTCAATACTTATCTAGATTAAGAATGCAGGGAAATATGAGTTTAGGTCGAATCGAACAGAAGTGCTGACCGGACGAGGGGAACGGCACACCTGGCGCCTGCCTTCCAGCGTTTTAAATGTAAGAAGGGAAAAGGGAGCTCGATCTTTTGCCAGAGAATTTACCACGAAGCATAAACCCCGTACACATCAGAGATTTTTCAAGGCTTTGTTTCTTGTGGAAATTGTGGATCGAATATTATCCAGGAACGCAAATGACTGGAACTCTTCGCGAGGACACGCAGGGAGACTTTCTCCATCACTCGGAATTGCCAGATCTACGAAAACTCGTCATAGAGCCACAGCTTCGGGGTTGAAGTTTATATATATATTTTTTTTTTCAAAAATTGTGGATCAAAATTTATCCGGGAACGCGATTGACTAGAACTCTTCACGAGGACACGCAGGGAGATTTTCTCCATCACTCGGAATTGCCAGATCTACGAAAACTCGTCATAGAGCCACAGCTTCGGGGTTGAAATATATATATATTTTTTTTTTTTTTTTAAATAGCAGATCAAAATTTTTCCGGGAACCTAACTGACTAGAACTCTTCACGAGTACTCGCTAGGAGACTTTTCCGTCACTCAGAATTGCTACATCTACAAAAACTCGTCATAGTCATCAAGTGGAGTAATAAAACTCGTTTTTCAGTGATTTCGATTGAATTACTCCGATTGTAAAGACTTGACGATTACTACAAACGCTAAAATGGACTAATTGATGTTTGTAGTGATTTACAGTGGACGCATTTTTGAGACGCTTAAGACTGGTGTACAAAAAACTATAAAAGAACGAAAAAATCTTGTGACAGCGCTAATGTTTTCAAAATTTAAAAACGCCATGATTTTTGCTAAAAAGAGGTGGCTGCAATTTCTTCTCGAACAGCTTTAAAATTGATTGGCTTCAAGACGCTGTCGCATATTTCGATAAGTTGTTACACATAAAAGGAGCGCTGCAGCGCTACCAGAAAACCGCTCGCGCGCGTGATGCACTCTAGTAGATGAATAAATGCGAGGACGGGAGTCGATAAATATGCTGGGCCTGGAATAATATTGCGTTCATATTTTGTTTTTGGAACGAACCGTCAACGCGATCATTTGTTAAAAAAATATTAAATGTCAACACGTTGACAGAAATGGCAAAATTTTGACGTAAACATCGAATTAGGCGTTCATAGAAAAATCAATAAATAATTCAAAATTGCGAGTTACTTTTGAATCATTAAAATTTACCGAGATGGCTAGCGCTGAGCTGATGCCGACCAATCAACCTCGTTCAATTCCTGGGTAAAGTACAAATCTTAACATCGTTATTAACCCTCCGGTTGCACTTTCATTCTCATTGTGGTTTTGTAATCTCGAGCTCCTTCTGCTCCGATCGTCCAATTTTTATTCATTACGAATTGCTTTCAAACTTGAAATGTATTCTCAAACGATCGCATGCAGCCGGAGGGTTCAAAATAATAAAGTTGGTTAGGAGTCGACATTGATTTTAATTTGAATATAATTTCGACACAGATACACCGGCTTTTGTCCTCAGTACCGATACCGATGTGGCGAAACGTATGGCGGACTTACGCGCAAATTGTTACTCGATCCAACGATCAATCATTCCGAAGAGCTTGTCCTTTCTAATCGAGTCACTGACGATTACGAGGTTTGTTCCTATTCGACGCGAAAAAATGTTCTCGAGCCGTTTTCAGTTAATCTTTTCTCGTCGGATATTCACAAAGGATGTTCGGTCCTTAAAATTCAAGAAACTTTTTTTTATCGTCCGTTTAATCGCGATTGAATAGAAAAATTGCAATTTTTCAATCAGATTCAAATCAGACACAAGTTTATCAAGGTTTTACGATCAAAATCAATTTACGTGTTGGTTCACATCGCGTTCATTACAGTTCTGATTGTCGCAGGTCCAGCGACCACCGAAAAATGATTTGGACATCGTTAATTCGCGATTCAAGCGAACAGATCCAATTTACAAATATCCGTTGGTTCCCGGCTACGAAGGTATTTAGCAATATATTGATATCAACCATAATCGCAATGATAAGAAACGAAATAGCGAAATGAAAAATTTACCAAGCTATTCATTCGACACGCGAATTCGCTGACATTTAAATTCTCATAAAAAAATTATTGAAAATAATTAGAACAATCCACTTAAAGGACAGATTCGATTTGGCATGGTGAAGAGACATGAGTGCCAATTTGCATAATTGCAATAAATCGTTTTTTTCCTGATAAAAAATAAAAACGATACAATCATCATACGTAATTATTACGTGCGTAATAGCTTTAATATGTTTTCTAATTAAATGCTGACAATCTTGAGTTGTAACCTTCGCGACGATACGGTGTTTCTTGGACCGTAGGAAAGGACGGTGTCTCGTTACTCGTCTTTCATTTACCGTGTACATATAAAACCATGTATACTTCGTGTAATTCGATCTCTGACCTCGACGTCTTAAACTCATCGTGGATTTCAGGATTTATGCCAAACGTCAAAGGCATACTTGGCCAAAGATTTACCGTTGAGGGAATCGAGGGTCTCGCCGAATTGGAACGTCAACAACTACGTAACAGAGAAGCCTCCAATCAATTATATAGAGTTTCGGCCTTACAGAATGATCGAGGCGAACCTCGAAACCTGGAAGATCGTCTGGTAAATTGAGGAAATCATTTTTCCTTAGTTCCTCAAATGACCTCATTATCTTTCATAATCAAAATTCTTTTTTACTTGATGTGCTCGATTTTAATTCTTATTGATAATAATTCAATTATGTACGTGCTGAAGCTTCTGAAGAGCGAGTTTAAACTGCCAATGATCGCAGTTCGTCCCGATTGTGTCGGCGTAGTGAGAAGTCTTCCACTGGACGAGCAGTGCGAATCACCGAGAGATCATTCGCCATCGCCTTATTTCATGGATAATACGAACCCAGAGAAATACTTCGTCAGCGGTAAGTCCAGCGAAAAGGAACAACATTGACCTACTTTTCGAGTACAATAGCCAAAGATGTTTCTCGATCTTCATATCGAGTCTTTTTGTTCTTCCGACCTTCCTGAATATCCAAGCAGATGTTTCGGTGCATAGCGGCATTCTTTTTTTTTCCTTATTCAATCAAAATTGAAATAACTCACACGTCAGATCTTTATCGTCGACATTTCAAGTTTACGGTATCGTAATCCAATTTTTGTGCAATTGATCTTTGCTCCGTTATTTTTTTCAAAGAAAGACGGTAATTTTGTAGTACAATGAATCTCACCAGCAGCGAGAAAAGTATGCGATACAGTATCGTTCGCGAAAATGCAAGAAGTTTGTCGAATTTTTTAGACTTTACAGACTTTTAATATTTATTTTATGAATAATTGGCATTGATGGAATTTTCTCATTTTTTTTGGTCCTTTTCCTCGACAGGATATACAGGACACGTACCTTATGGTTATGCACACTTTGGTGCAACAAATTCTCCATTCACGACCAGTGCATTGTGCGATTTCACGACAAATTATCGCATTCGCCAGAGCACTGAATGGGCTCCTGTCTCAGTCTCTCGACCTGATCCACCACTTCTCATTCAACCGACTGAAAAATATCAAAAGCACGTTGGCCTCATACCCAATTATTTCGGACACGTTCCTGGTGCCAATTTCAGGTAAATTCAAATCTTGTAACTGTCCAGAAATTTACTAAACCTTATCGACGATGATTGAGAATATTCAACACAGAATAATTTGCTTAATTGATAAAAATATTTGATGATTTTTAACTTTGAAATTATAAGTCAGTCGCAGTGACACGAAAATTTATGTTCCCATGTATTCTCATGGCTTGCTAAGCTTTTTGTTGTGTTTACAGATTTGGAAAAACCTTCGGATGCGATACGAAGGATGCGAAACGATGGTTGCGAGGTGATTTCACCTCATAATCGAAAAACAACGAAAATATTGTTCACGTAGCTCAATAAAATAAAAAATTTTAATTTTCATATCATATAAAAATACAAGTGAAATCTCAATGTTATAGAGGATCACATTTATTTGTGATTTGCGTTAACGAGTCTAAGGAAGCGCTGCATGGGAGTATTTTCGATACCAGTTGGATATTTTCTACTTGGATAGCTTCGGAGTAATTACTAATTTGCTAATCAGGCTTGAGCCGATTTCCATTTGAGTAATATTTCTGCAGCTTTCTTCAAGTTTTCGTCTTTCTGTAAAAATACCGAAAAAAATGGTCACCACTTGGTTCGTTGTCCTAAAATTTAATAAACTTCGGTTCCTTTTCGTGAGGGAACCACGTCCACTGTACCAACCTTAATGAAACAATATCGAACGTTATCCTCGCCGAGGTGTTTGTGTTCTTGACTGTAAAAAGCAGAAGGTGGAATGCCCTGTACACCGACATTTTTCGTCATCCATTTAGTGAATCTGTAATCTTTGTTCTCGTCAGTCTCCTCGTCAAGACGAACGTTTTTTTCGAGGGCTTTCCAGTTGGCAACCATGAAGTATCCGCCCTCCGGTATCGTCGGTGACATTCCTATGTCTGTCAAGAACTTTGCCATGTAATCTCTCTTCGGCAAGAGTTCTTTCACGAGACTATGGAAATAACAATCGGGCTGACCGAACTTGGCAAATTCTTCTTCGAAGCCAATTGCCACGGCTTCTTGTATCGGCGTGCTGCACGTGTACACACAATTTTGATGAACGATTTTCAAGTTGTGTAGCAGATTTGTGGGACCGTAAGCCCAACCGGTTTTCCAACCGGTCACGCTGAATGTTTTACCAGCAGATCCAATCGTTATGGTACGTTCGTACATATCGGGAAGAGTAGCTAAGAAAACAGATTTTCAATTGACTCGAAACATAATTTTCCGCTATTTCCATCGTTTTTTTTTTTTTTTTCGAAAATTCTTCGAATCAATAGCCATTTTGGCAAACGAGCGATTTCTTCTTTCTTACCGATTCGAATGTGCTTGAAGGGCTCGTAAACCATCCACTCGTAAACTTCGTCAGACACCACGAGAACGTTCCACTTTTTTGCTAAATCAGCGATGAACGTTAATTCTTCCAGGGTGAATACTTTGCCCACAGGATTGTGAGGAGTGTTAATGATGATTCCTTTCGTTTTGCTGTTGAATAAACTCTCCATTTCTTTTTTATCGAACACCCAATCTCCAGAGCTCACCACACCGGTCGTTTTCGTCTAGAAAGTAATTCATCATTATAGTCGAGGTGAACGCGATAGATTATCATCACGTGACAATGTTGCTTCAAACGTTGAAGGGGAGAATTTTTTTCGAAATTTCCTGTTACCAAGCTTTTAAAAAATCTCTATGGAGAGTGGATTGACAATATTTTTTGGTTCTTGTTATTTATTCATTTATTATTATGACCTCGTATTTCTCTGATGAAAAACGAAGTAGAGAACTCACTGGTTTCAGAGGAATACATCTGGGTATTCCACCCGCAGAAACCACCATGGGGACGTAACAATCGAAATAAGGTTCGATGATAATCCATTCGTCACCAGGACTCGTGTGTCCTTGGAGAGCTATGAATAATGCTTCGTATGCACCAGCAGTGACAATCACTTCGTTATTTGGATCCAAGTTTCTGTTCAAAAGCTTCGAATACAATTTCCCAATTGCATTTACCAAACGTGGATGACCCTGCAATTTTAAAATCGAACTCGTTCAGAAAAATAAATCGTCAATATTTTTGCTTGTCATCGTCTTTCAATTTTCATGAAACACGAACGTCCACACATTGTTCCATAAAATCATTGAAACAAAATTCCGGAAATACGAAAATTATGGAGTATTTTTTTCTTCCTTACGAATCCTCTCGTGTATTGGTTGAGCAGAGGATTTTCATTGGTCGCTGAGGCTGCCAGAGCTTTGGTGACGTTCTCAGGTGCAGGGAAATCTGGGAACCCTTGACCAAGATTCAAAGGTTTATATTTTAGTGCCAATTGAATGTACTCGACCCTGTAATGTCACACAGCGATTAAGACTCCAAAACGAAAGGAACGCAACGATACTGCAAATGTAATTTCGTGATTGATTACCAGACTGATTTTTCGGTGCCTTTGAAGCGACTTGGTGGATCAAATTTTGACATCAAAGCTGAGGAACTGCTCGCCATTCTGACTAAATGAGAGGACAAGCTGCACAAATCGACTCGTGGATTCTTAAGAACCGGCAATTTTACAAACATCTGTAAAAAAAAAAACAACAAAATTTGTTCAACGTTCTGTTATTTTCCTGACCACAAACATAACAGAGTGTGGATCAAAAATCCACTTGCCCATGGACGAAGAAGCTTGAAAAATGGAGTAAATTTGAACTGCACGACACGTGCAAAAAAAATGATTCAGCTTAATGAAGTGCGACAAACAAAAATTGCGAATTTTCATACAGAAGCTTGGACACAAACGAAAATGTATCAACTGATGGGTGACAGTACGAATTTAGTGATATACTGTAACAGCTGTGAAGGCCCAACGCAATATATTACCTTCCTCGTTATCGCTTCAAAGCGTAATCTAATCGCGTGTCGACTTAATAACAGAATCCTCAACACTTGTAATAAATGCACTGTAACGCTGAGCCAGACCTAATGCACAAAAACGTTATTTTTGATAACAACGTACGAAACAGCACTAGTGAGAAAATATTCACAAACTTAAGCAGCTGTATTGCTCGCTCAGTTCGATGGATATCGCGCAAGTATGTGTGAATTATTTATAAACATAAATTTACATGAGTGAGTGAGGAAATATGAGAAGATCCCACGAAATGGCCAGTGGTGGAAAAATAATAACTTACATAATTTTATTAACACGTGGTTGAGAAGTGACAATTGTCTTGCTGATGTGGCAACAGCCAGTGCCAATTGCTTTTCAAATCCCCCGTCAATTCTGATTGTTTACGATCTAACGATCGAGGCTCAAAAATTCGAATAAAAAAATAAAATTCGAATTGCAATCTGATTGGCGAGATCTCTCCAATGATCACACAGTCGTAAACTTTTCAAATCAGCTGAGCAGAATTCTTTCGGAGCAATACAACGTCAGGTATTTCCAATTCTATCGAGTCGTTTAATAGAAATTTAACTTATGCTGGATTTCTATCGTGGAACGACACACGCTCTGTTGCTGTCACTTTGAACCACTCGCCAAGAGGAACCTGCGAGCTGAGGTCGGTAAACCGAGCCCCGCATTGGAGAAACGGATTACTCAATTCCTCGTTCCATTCGTGAGTGCAAACGTCGAGTAAAGAGGGAGCCAGACGCTTGAAATGCGACTCAACGAAGCAAAATTTTGAGCGTTGGAATAAAAAAAGTAAAATACGAAGACAACAAATTTTATTGCTTTGCATGCGTTTCACTTTTGGAGTATTTTCCTTGACACTTCTGCCTAGGAATCTAATTTAAAAAAAAAAGACAAAAAAATGCTCTGCATTACCGACTGTTTTCAAATTTCCACAAAAAGTTTTTTGAGTCGAAAAATTAGAGTTGTCAAAAAAATCTTTAACCATTTTTAAACGTTCAATTTTTAAATTTTTAAAAGTTCGTCATTTAATCAATTCAATAATCCTCGGAATATTGGAAGAAAAACAATCGAAAAACCTTCATTTACTGCCTTCAGAAAATTATTTCGATTTACAGATTAATGCAAATTCAAATTATCGAAATTATTCGGTGTTGGAATGATAAAAACGTGGAAACGATTTACAAAGTTGCAACGTAAATTTAGCGTTACTTCGGTTCCCATGCCGAGTTAATTGCCATGCACATTTTCATACTCGTGTCTCTAATGTCTGAGAATCATTTCCAATGATCGTTGCCGAGCGATATCACTTTCCCGGCTTTCTTGTCAGCCACGCCCGAACTCCCGCACTTTTGTAGAACGAACGAGTATATTCAATTGAGAGTACACGAACAACCAATGTATAATTGTATATAAATCGAAATGGGAGAAAGGGAGTTAAAAGTTATAAATCGGAATCATATTCGTTCCGTCCAGTACACATTTCGTTTATAGACTGTAATTTTTATGATTTAAAGTTTAAAAAATAATACAAAAAAGGAGATTCTAGTAATCGAGGATACCAGCGGTTGGTATGTAGGACGACTCGCGTTAAGCTATTAATTATGAGTACGAATAAATTTGTATTCAGAGTCGTTTTCGCCTTGTGGTAGTTACGAAAATTTCATAAAAGTATTTCAAATTGCGATCCTCATTTCAATGTCGCAATGATTTCAGCTGTAGGAATGCAAAATAACTTTCAATCTGTTTCCATTGCGATCGTTGATTAATTATTTTTTAATCAAACGGAATGTTCCTAATTGCAAAATAACGACAAGCTTCGAAATACCATTTTTGGGACTTTTTGTAAATGTTTTTTGTACTCGGTTGGATAAGCAATTCGACGTAAGTTACGAATTAGTGCATCAACGTATTAAAAAACAATTCTGATAACTTTTAATTACATTTTAATGGATTTAATGATTAAAAAAATGAATTAATTAGAAAAATATTCAACGATGCAATGTGGTGCCCTCTGGCTGATATTTGGTGAGAATTTTTTGTAAGTATTTCTTATATACGTGTATATGAGATGGATAGCAGCAACTTTCGCCGACGAAGGAATCGACGAGGTACGGAGTTGTGCCTCTCACAATTCCCAGCGAGCATTTCACTCTCTCTTTCTCGTTCCTGATCGCACGGAGGACTCTCCCTTAAGATTGATCTTCTTGTCATGCCATGGTCATTAATGCTCGTGTATGTTTTTGCCTAGGGGATAATTTCATAGCGATAATATCAATTGATTAAAAATCAGAAATTTATTGAATTTGAATCATAAAGCCCTCGATCGATTCCTTCCGGCTGTTAGCGATGAAATTATTTTGCAACAGTTATTCAAATCGTTTAGAAATTCTAATAATTTTGATCATCGAATCAATTCCCATTAGTAATGAAAAAGTTATAAAAATGAAAACAATTTAATAAATATTACTGAAAAGTCGTGAGTGTTTGAAAATTACATCGACACCGTTCGTTTTTATTTCTCGCATTTTTACACTTGGAAACGTCAATTAAAATCAAACAACGTCTTTCTAGAGTGTCAGCGTCCGGAGATCCTGAATACGAATAGAGATCTGGACCACCGGAAACAAATGAGTGAAATAAAAGTGTCGGTGTCGAGAGCCTCACGGAAGAGAACATAATGCAGGCGAATAAAATAATAACTAAGAATGCTACAAAGTTGAGTGCACGACTGTAATAATATGCCATCCAGACTTCTGGTCTAATGCCATTATGTCGAGGAACCGAAGCTCTGCATGTTCATGTAATAAAAGTTTAATGACCTTTTTTTTCTAAAACAATATAAAAACTCACAATTCAGAGAAACCATTTCCGCTCGTTCGTGTATTTGCGTACAGATTTGGCTCTCTGTTGAAATTATTATAAATTCATTCGTTTGATCCCTTGGTACGTTTTCTGATGATAATCATTTTCTTATGATCAAGTTTCCTCAAAAATGATTGCTTCCTCTTTTCCACTTCTCCTCTTTCCTTCGGTTTCGGTCATAACTCTTTTTTCGCCGGCTATTTACTCGCGTCCAGTGCGTGGGACGTGTAACTGCATTTCTCGCACGTGACACATACCTCCAACGTATATATAAATATCCAGACGTATACATCGCCATAGCATTGTTCACACACCTCAGCGTAATGCCAGTGGGTATTTGCCGGGATTCCTGTAGGGCCTCAAGACATTCAACAAGCACAATAGAACTTGCAGGACGTGCTAGTTCCAACAGTCGAGACTTCATCGATCATTCAACAAACGAGATAGGTAATAAACAATGTGGGAGGTTTATTGAGGATGCGTGATGGGAAATGAGGGAAATTCAAGAGAAAAACAGAAGGTGGATTCTTCGCCTACCAGACGCCACCGTATTACAATTAAATGCTTTTTATTCGTGTATTTATACGTGGCTTAGCACTAGGAGTGTCAAACGGTTGGGAAATGATGATCGTTTGACAATTCTTCGTGTTTCTTAACTCGTGAATGAATTCTTTTCAACGAAAAATTCAACAGGAGAAAATTACTCGATTTTAGGTCCCAGTGGCTTTTTCATTTTATAGAAAAACTCAAATAACCAATTTTTGACTTCATTACGCAACGTCCAGCTCTGGTCCAATGGATCGAGGCGACGTTGAGCAGAAAAAAAAGTTACAAAGGGTACCGATAAATCTGAATCCCTGGCGCAGAGGACGCTCCGCTTTCAGGATTGTATCCTACGGCCCTCATGAAACTGGGTCACCTTGCCGGAGGTTTTGCAACGCTGATCTCGGAATATCTAAGGAAACTGTAGCCGAGCTGATCAGAGACTCTGCAGCATCCGAATTACAGTTGATGCTGCGTTTTTATAAATTTATACACGTATTAACAATCAAACATTTAGATAAAAAAATAAATATAGGCAACACGTGGTTGCGGGGACGTAAGTATCACGATGACCAGTGCCTACGTCGCAGAGGCTTGAAAATCCGGTTAGCGTGAAAAAAATTATAT
Source organism: Hyposoter dolosus (assembly GCA_963921915.1). Classification (NCBI taxonomy): domain Eukaryota; kingdom Metazoa; phylum Arthropoda; class Insecta; order Hymenoptera; family Ichneumonidae; genus Hyposoter; species Hyposoter dolosus. The sequence goes on along the minus strand of OY998135.1, from coordinate 8,809,591 downwards.
ATTTGTAATCAATCCACCCGAGGGCGCGAAATGCCTCCGGGTTATAAGCTCCAAGATTTTCTTCTCGTTTTTTTCTTCATTTTCAGTAAGATCGTACTTCTTCGTTCGAGAAAAATATTTAATCGATTATGAAATTTATCGTCGATGTCATTGATCGAACTTGTCATATTTTACTAACGCACCGAAGCCTCGAGCTATGGAACGTTGAGTTCGGTTGTAAGTAATTCAAATTTCTTCATGTTTGATTGATCGATTCGATGCCTCTTTTCATCGGAGGAAATCTCAAGGATAGGAACCGCGCATTGTGCTATTTTTAATCCAGAACAATACTAGAGAAAGATTTTTTTTTTCATTGAATTTTGTTTTCTTTTTGTAATTCTTCAGTAGATCGAAATAAAAGTTAAACTTCCGAGAAGGAAGTCAATGAAATTTGAAACTTATTGAGTCTCATCACGAATGAAATTTTTCGGCCAGAAATTCATCGACTGAAAGATTCCTCGGTGAAAATCTTTCAGGTGTATGGAAGCAAAAAGAGTTTAGAGACGAGAGATGCGGCAGTGGGACAGGGTGAGGAGATGATATTCGTCGACGACTATCACTTCTTAGTTGCAAAATATCTTTCATGCGTACATCCCAGTTTAACATGTGAAATCCGAGTGAAAAGTAATAGTAAAGTTCATACTGCTGCCTCAACCACTTTCATGCTATTTACCAAGGGATCCTGGAGGAAATCGATCGTTCAGTTTGTAGCAAAAATTTTAATTAGCCATCGGATTTTATTAAAATAATTATAATAATGAGTTTTTTTGTTGTTAATTTTTACAATATCGCACCGGGTCTACGAGACCCAGTAGAAATCGAACTGTTCCGTCGTAATTTTGATGACATTTCAGCTACCGATTGCCTGAAATTGCAGGCATTGAACTCCCCTCGTCGATATTCAAGCCCCTGGAGAAGAAAAACGAAACGAATACTCTGATGCAAGGGTTCTTCCCCTTCGTCAGTATTTATGCATGAATACATATTCATATAAATTCATCACGAAGGCATTCACACAGGCGGAATAGTTTAGTGAGGTTCGTGTATGTGGCATAACAGAAATCTTAAACTCTCGAGAATAGCAGTGACTCGTGGTGGCTGCTAAAAACTGCCTCGCCTGTTACTTGCTCGAGGCTGAAGACACTCTTCTTGCCGAGGCCTTTAAGGTTAAAACTCTGTGACATTTTCGATAATACGACTTTCACCCAAGTCCCCTCAACGACGCAACTGCTTTCTTCGCATTTTCGTTTTGATGTATGTATATTTATATATTGGAATACATATTCATGATTTTTTAACATGGTGCTTGTGTGGTATTCGCTCACGCATATCAGAGTTATTACGATGCTGATCCGTGGGTCGATCTCGGGATAGCCAGGGCGCGGTCCATGCCCAGGCTTCACTCGCTTACACTCTCGACTCGCAGTTCCGTCTATCGCTGCAACAATGCACTGCTGCCTATTCATATTCAATTTATAACAAAGACGGGCACGCTCCATAACTGCTCGAAATATTTCGTCAATTATTTTTATCCGCATCTTTTTATCCTTGTCCGAAGTTGAAATTTTTTGGATAAATTACAACGTGATAATTCAATGATTGAGAAAAATAATGGATTTTTTTGGATTATAATAAAATTTCACAATCGAACAATGTAAAAAAAAAAATATATTTATAATTGTGCTAGTACTTTCATTTTTTTTTTCGTCATATGATTAACAATCAAAATATCGATTGTGTCAACCATCGCCAACAAGTTCATTGGGTAGAAAAAATATTGCGTGCTTGGTAACGAGAGAGCCAGAGGCATCCGAGCGCGTTATAATTATTATGAGTCTCGTCTCGTTCTCGAGCAATTATAAGTGAGTTGCGATCACCGAGTATCCGGCGTGGCTCGTTTTGTGGCGTTGACCATGACACGAATAAAATTCTTTTCTCTCCCTATTTATGTCCTGAGAAGCCCCGGGGAATCGTACGCGAAGAAGGTGCGCACGATCAGGAAAAACAAGCCAGAAAAAGGAGCATTATAGGTAAAGAAAACATTATCAACCCGGACTGGGTCAATGAGGCAAACATTATTTATACTCTCCATCATTCTGACATTTTTTGCTCATAGCGACCACCGTTGCTAATAAAAATTTTAAAATAGATGATTGGTCTCGACAAACGCTTTTTGAATGCCTCATCCATAAAATTTGCTATCGATGGGTGTTGAAAAAAACTTCCGCTGAAACATCTGAATATTTTTTTATTTATTCAAATGTAAAAAAAAAAATTCGTGCCTTCTTTCGTCGTGTGCTTTGCAAATCTATTTTTTTTTCCATTACACCGAAGACCCACTGGAGGTTACGAGTGAACAACCTTCATTGATATTCCCGAGTAGAAATTTCGTCCGGCTCAAATAGGGTCCAGATCAGGTTGGCCTTAAATCCGTTATCCGGCTCTGATCAGGTTCCGGATCAGACCCTGATCAGATGTGTAACGCGATTTCTGAAGTGGATGTGATCCGACTCCTGACTCGTTCCTGACTAGAATCCTGGCGAATTCCCGATCATGCACGCATACGTGACCTGATCCGGTAATAATAATAATAATAATAATATTTTAGAAAAAATTATTGATAATAAGATTGTTTTATTTCACATCTAATCGCATCCATACACGGAAGTTCGACTCAAATTTATTCTTTCAAGAAATAAAGAGAAACAATGAAGAATATTTATAATTTAAAAAAAACCGTATTTGTTATTTTTCGGTGGTTTTTCGTTCACGACCGCCCCAATCCTTTGCATTGTTGATAACGGCTCCGAATGCATCGCTTATATCTTTTTCTTTTACCGCGCCATCATGAAACTCAGTAAGTATCGCATCTGTAAATTTAAGAAAATACACAAGTAGTAAATTTGTAAATATTTATGTACATATATATCAATATTTTATAGGCTGTTTTTCTATATTGTTTTTTTTTTGTTTCTCAAATTTTTTCGATTTCTGTTCATTTCCTCATGTTTTTTTTGTTTGTTATTATTTTGTAAGTTGATAATTTTGTTATATTGTTGTTTTTTTCATTTTTGTTCCTTTATTATTGCTTTATTTGTTATCATTTGATATGTTATTAATTTTGTTTCATTGTTGTTGTTTGTTTTTCTAATTTTTTCGTTGTCTGTTCGTTTTTCAATTTTTTCTGTTTGTTATTATTTCATTTGTTGAAATTTTTGTAATATTGTTGTTTTTTGCTTTTCATATCGTTTTACGTTTTCTGTTTGTTTTTTGATTGTTTTTTCGTTATTATTTTATATGTCAAAAATGAATAAACGAATTTTTTTACCTCGCACGCAAACATAAAATGTTGTTTCGTCCTTGAAAATGATTTTGTCCCCGGATTTTTTGACCGATGTGAAGTTCAACAACACGTCGCGTGTCATAAATTTTTTTATGATGTCACGGATTGACGTCGTCAACCATTTGCAGTTTGGGTTTATCAGAGCTGACATGCCACGTATCTGAAAGAAATTAAAAAAGTTTATTAGAGATTAGAAGGGTTTAAATTAAAATATACCAATAAGAAAAGTAAGAATTTAACATACGATTTCCATCTTAAAAGCTTTAGTTGCTTTCAATTTCTCATCAAATTCGATGAACTTCTCGAAAGTTGTGAATGGTAGCCCCTCGAAATTATATTTTTCGATGACAGCGTCGATTCCCTTGAGAACTTCTTGTTGCTTTATTGAAGAGGTTTTAATTTGACTGATTTTCAAATCAGCAAGCTCGCTTTGGATCTGTCCGATTTGGAGAGACAATTTCCGGAAAACTTTTAAGATTATTGTTTTGGTATCATCGTCATCTGTAAATAGTATTGTTATTTTATGTAAGTTTTTGAAAAGGTTAGTACCAAAATATTGCATCGACCCCCAACCGGAAGTATGGAGATAAGCATCGATAGGAAGTGTGTAAACTTCACTCGAGGCATTCCAACAAATATTACACGCAACTCCGGCCCAAACAAATTCGATACTACTTTTTTCGGTTCTCTCTATCAAGAGACTCGGCAGAGTCTCTTTACTTATGTATGAAAGAAAAAAATCTCCGAGTGGGAGGGGTCTCACCATTTTATTGATATTTTCTCTTACTTTTGCATAATTTCACGGTACAATTTTGCAAATGCAATGAAAATTATTATTCAAACTGCAAGATCCTGGCCACTCGAGGAATTCTTTTTTTTTATTACGTAAGTAGTGGGAAAGAACCAATAAAAAAAAGTTTAAAATTTTTGGAGGCCGGATTTGCGTACGATATTCGGTGGGATGCCTCATGCATGCACACATGCATCTCTCAAGGCGGTGGAAGAACTTTACCATCGATATCGATGAATTTTAGCAGGTGCTCATATTTTTTCGAAGGATTCATTTGATGTGGCATATCGTCCTTGCCCGTCTTTTGGTAAGAATGGCCAACGTTTTTGTGAGCTTTACCATTATCGTTTGAATCTAGAAGATAAAAAAAAAAATTTCCAATTAAAAGACAATAAAAAATCAAAGAGTCACTGCCATTTGTATTTTGAATTGCTCCTGCACATCTCAAGGTAGAATTTTGTAGAGACAATGGAAATTATTATTTGAACTGCAAAATCCTGCCCACTCGAGGCATTTTTTTTTTTTTTTTACGTATAAGTAATGGAAAGAACCAGTTTTGAAAAGTTTCGAATTTTTTGAGAAAGGATTCGCGTACGATATTCGGTGGACTGCCTCATGTATGTACACCATGCATCTCTTAAGACAATGGAAGAAATTTACCATCAATATCGTTGAGTTCTAGCGAGTCCCCATATTTTTTCGAATGATCCATTTGATGTGGCGGATTGTCCTTGCCCTTCTTTTGATGGAAATTGCTTCCTTGTTTGCGAGCTGCACCATTATTGTTTGAATCTAGAAGATACAACAAAAATTCGTAATAAAGAAGCAATAAAAAATCGAAAATTTACAGCTATTTGTTAGTTTAAATTTTTTTAGATTAACCTGAGTGCGATTCCGAATTTTGAGCAGAGTGATCGTCATTGTTGTCCGATTTACAAGATCTACTGGATTCCGTAGATCGAGTACTGTTGTCGGAATCTGCAGGGTCCAATTCTTTACTTGTACTTTTCACGTGTTTCAATTTTTGCTGTACACCGATAGACTGCTGATGTTTACGAGTGGATAGATTTTTTTTAGACAGCTTCGGAGGTTTTTTCAAATTCTTATCTGCAAAGGCAAAAAATGTTGCACGTCAATTTCACAAAATAAAGCCAAAATGTATTGTACGCCGGTCCAAAAAAAGTCTATATAAATTTGTTTTTTCTATTTATTAGGCAAATATGAAATTTTTCTTTGATTTGTAAAGTAAAAAAAAAAACTACAAGTTATTGACCCTATCTCCGAAAAAAATCGACCATTTTATGAATTTTAGAATAATGTGGAAAATTTTGTGTGGCTATATTCGATCCAAATACTTACTTGACGAGAGACGATCTCGATCCCCGTCGTTCCGAAATGGTGCGCTCATAGCAGCTCCTGCAAACAGCTCCTTGACTCCATTTTCGTCGTATTTTTTTCCTCTCATTTTATATTTCTTTAGCAGTCCGTCTTGTTTTGCTGCGACGTGTTCCTCGTTGTCCGTACTGAAGACATACGGCTGTACTTCAAGCGCTTTAGCTTTTTTCAAGGCTTCAGCGTAAGAACCTAAGACATAAAAATTCAAAGTATTAATTATTTCATGGGGTGGGAATTCACAGTTAATTCACTATAAGAAAGCTAATGTCGATCATTTTTTGGGCTACGCTACGAGTCCACACTGGGCAACTGTACACAGTATAGCATTTGCCATAAAAAGTCACACGACTTGTACAGGAAAATGCTATGATTGCACCGGTTGCAACCAATGCAGATTTGACCGGTGTGCACTTGAAGCCTTGCCATCAATAAAAATGATCGAAAATATGCTTTGTTCTAGCGAATTAACCAAACCCCCGTGACGAGAGTGAATTGTACGGTATAATTTTACATACCTGCAGAACCTTTGATTGATACCCGGTGTATTGGCCATGATGGAAGTGGTTGGCCTCGACATTTGACCAGGCTTGTGAGAATTTCCAGATTTGTCTTCGAAGAATCTTGTATGAAGGGTGCGACGAGGTGGTTTTTCTTCTCATCGAAGAAAATCCAGCCGGCAGGGACGATGTCGATGCTGCGCTTGATCCCAACATCGTCGATAAACTCGACGAGCATGTACGCTTCTCTCATGACTGCGTCCCTCACTGTATCCTCTGAAAGAAGAGAAGGTCATTACGGAGCAAAAAATTCAAATGGAATTATACCAAAGATATTCCATTTATCCTCGGGGATCCTTATAGGCAAGGAAGCAGTTCGACGCAAGGCGGTTTGTCACGGCAGTGTCGCAGTGCGAGTTACACAGGAAAAATGCTGCGCTGTCGAATTGACAGCGTGCCTCCTCAGATGCCAAAATATCAGTAAAAACTAATTTCCCACCGCTGCGAACAAAACGCAGCGGTGGGAAATTAGTTTTTACTGATATTTTGGCATCTGAGGAGGCACGCTGTCAATTCGACAGCGCAGCATTTTTCCTGTGTAACTGTCCTGTGTCCTGTGTGACTTTCACACAAGAACAAAACGCAGCGGTGGGAAATTAGTTTTTACTGATATTTTGGCATCTGAGGAGGCACGCTGTCAAAACTAATTTCCCACCGCTGCGTTTTGTTCTTGTGTGAAAGTCACACAGGACACAGGACAGTTACACAGGAAAAATGCTGCGCTGTCGAATTGACAGCGTGCCTCCTCAGATGCCAAAATATCAGTAAAAACTAATTTCCCACCGCTGCGTTTTGTTCGCAGCGGTGGGAAATTAGTTTTTACTGATATTTTGGCATCTGAGGAGGCACGCTGTCAATTCGACAGCGCAGCATTTTTCCTGTGTAACTCGCACTGCGACACTGCCGTGACAAACCGCCTTGCGTTAAATTCTTCAATTTAACCTCAAAATTGAAAAAAAGTCTCCCCAAACGATCTCTCTTGCGGTTGATTTTTTTGTCATTTTTGTAAATAATGACAACCGCATACTAAATATTGATTTATAAATAACAAAAACCGAATAAATACTTACATTTTGTAAATTTACCGCAGAGACAGACGATTTCGATGATTGATGGCCCCGTTGACTTTTTTCCCGTATCACGCGATGACGTCCTACAAGTTTTTTTTCGCGCACCACGCGATGATGGCCCGGTTTTTTTTCACAAATCACTTTTTCTTCACGTTTGTGACTATCACTCCACTGTCAAGTAAAAGTAAAAAAGATGATGAAGAAAACTCCGTTTTTAATGGCGATGTTTGAGACGTACAATCATGGAATCCACGCGCGTCTCTGCAGTTTTTTGGCGGGAATCCCCCAAAAATTGGCGGTTTCGCCGACGCTTCTCAGAGCAGCCGCAAGGCAGCGCTCGGGACGGCGGAGCGTGGCGCCGGGCGGTAGATACGAAAGCGCCACGCCCACGCAGCAAGTTGCATTCAATTGTTTTTTTATTATTATTTTTTGTCTTACGCAATTTCGGAGAATAAAAAAGTTATTAATATTTTGTTATGAATCTTGCAGTAAGGTAAGGTATTTTCCTATTTTTATATTTTTGTGTGGAATTTGTGAGTTTTGGAAAAATAAATATTCGTGGATATTATTGTAAATTTTCTTTCATTGTTGTATATTTGTTTATAGATTTCGAGGTTATCATGAGTAACAACCGAACCGAAGTAAAACGCGAACTGGCACGTTTGCGGGTAAAGCGATTCCGGGAAATAAAAAAACAAGAGTTTAACGAAGCTCGACGTCTGAAAGAGCATTTGCAGGAAAATAATGACTGCGAAAACAATATTATCGCCGAAAGCATCGAAGGGGATAATATGGACATCGATGATGCTGGACCCAGCGATATACCCAGCGATGGTTGGGAAAATCATGGCAGTGACGAACAAAATAACGACTCACATGTCGAAGGAGAAGCAAGTGGAGCTGAAGAAAGCCAAGAAGACGAAAACGAAGACGGGGATGACGTAGAATCAGAAGAGGAAGGAGAAGAAGAAAGAGAACAGGAAGACGGAGAACAGGAAGAAGAAAGAGAACAGGAAGAAGGAGAAGCAGAAGAAGTTGAAGAAGAAGAAAGTGATAATGACGATAATGAATTCGATACTGTCGAGGCTCTTCGTTTGTGGGCATCCAACTCGAACATCCCTCTCACACAAGTCGATAGTTTATTGCAAATTTTAAGACGTCAATCACTTCCAACATTGCCAAAAACAGCAAAAACATTTCTTAAAACCACCGAATTCTCATACAATCCTCGAAAATTTTACGAAGGAAATGAAGAAACCGGCGAGCTTGTTTACTTTGGCATCACAAAATACCTCCAAAAGGTTGTTAACATTGAACTGCATGCTGAACCTGTGCTCAAATTGTTGTTCAGCATAGATGGATTGCCTTTATACAAATCGAGCTCCATGCAATTCTGGCCTATTTTGTGCATGGTAGATTTTGAGCCAAGTAATGTGTACCAGCCATTTCCTGTTTCTATTTACGCCGGTAAAAAAAAACCTGCAGATATGGAGCTGTTTTTTGAGGATTTCATTTCAGAGATCAACGAAATACTCAGGGATGGAGTTGAAATCGACGGAATGCAGTTTCAGATCCGCATAAAAATGTTTATGTGCGATCGACCTGCTCGATCTATTGTGAAATGCATAATTGCACACGGCGGATATTATGCATGCGAACGATGCGAAGATCCCGGCGAATACGTACAAAATCGTATGATTTATCCCGAAGTAAATGCCCCTTTACGGACTGATGCATCGTTCCGGAGTCAAGCCAATCCTCAACATCATCATGCCATATCACCATTGCTCAGTATTGAGCCTCCTGTCGATATGGTGACTCAATTTTCCCTCGACTTCATGCATTTATGTTGTTTAGGTGTGATGAAAAAAATGATCGTCGATTTTTGGCTTCACCGCCAAGTGGGGGGCCGTCCCACACAGCTGGGACGAAATAATCAACAACGATTATCAGCATTGCTTCGGCTTCTGTCCTCACAAATACCAGAGGAGTTCCAACGGACAACGAGAGACTTGAACGAGATCGCGAAATGGAAAGCGACGGAATTTCGATTCGTTTTGTTGTATGCTGGTCCGGTCATTTTTAAAAAAATATTGCCACACGATCTATATCAGCATTTTCTTCTTCTGCATGCTGGCTGCCGAATATTATGCAGTGAAGAATGGGCGCTAACGTACAACAACGAAGCGAATACATTTCTTCGAACGTTCTTCTTACTCGCATCACGATTTTATGGGGTTCAGTGCCAAATACTTAACATGCACAGCTTGATTCATCTCGCAGATGACGTCAAGAATATGAACAGCCCTCTCACGTCGTTGACAGCTTTTCCGTTCGAAAATGCTCTGGGAAAAATGAAAAAAATGATTCGCAGTGGTAATCGGCCCTTAGCGCAAGTAAGCCGAAGACTTTTCGAAAGATTTCACGGCAATTGTCAAAAAGCGACGATGCCACCAGAGCTTGTGATTCTCAAAGAGATAAAATGCCGCGGTCCTGATGGAGTACAACGGATAACAAAAATCAAATACAAGGGTTATATAATTTCGTCAAGTTCCCCGAATAATGCTGTGCTCTTACACGACGGGAAAATTTTGCGACTTAACCTTATGTACAAGGAGCATGGCAACGACGAAATTAAATTGCAAGGAAAACTTTACAAGGTGGAAAACCCTATTTTTAATTATCCGTGTGACTCGTCATTTTTGCATATGTGGCAAGTGAAGGAAACTCGAACCATCAAAACGTGTACCTTAACTTCAATTGATAAAAAGATGATATTCATGGATGTAGGAGACAGATACTCCGAAAAATTATTCTGTATTGCACTTCTTCATTCGTGATTAAAAAAATCTCGTACAGTATATATATTGTTGATTTTTTGCATTTTTGCTGAACTAATATTTTGCTGAACATTTTTCGATCCAATTTTGAGGTTCTGCGATCGCTCCAAAATGGTCCAAATCAGGCAAAACATACTGAAACATGATCCGGCTCGAACCTGGTTATCCTGATCATTCATGCCTTGTCTATACCTGAGCCGACCCTGATTTCATCTCCAGCTGGCCACCAGATATCCGACAGACCTATCAAAACATAGTCCGGCTCGGATCTGGTTGTCCTGATCACGGTTACCTTATCTAAAACTGAGCTGGTCCTGATCCTAAATCCGGCTGGCCGGACGAAATTTCTACTCGGGTTATCAATGCTCACAAACTTAGTGATCCGTGACGTCGGTATCACGTACTTTTGAATTTCCTTCAGCAATAGATCTCATCGATCTTCGAGGTTGCATCTACAAATCTCCTTATCTCTCTTTCTCGCGGAAGACGATCTCGCAGTTATCTCAATATGCTTTTATACACCTATATATATCACGGAAACGAAACATCAATTACGAGGCAAACACGAGTGTTATGTACAGCTGTAGTTATAAATAAATATTTATTTAATAAAAATACTCGTGTTTGTATATAAACACGTATTGTCAACTCATCCATCGATCTGTTCAATGGCTCTGCCTGTCTGTTTCAAACACGTCTCGTTTAACCAGCAGCACTGACTTCACATTTGCATGAAATGAGCGTATTCGTTGAATTCTCTGAGAAAGCATCTTCGTCCACTGCGAAAATAATATCATTAAAAAATTAAAATCATGTAATCCAGATGAAAACATGAAAGCAACGAGATTTGGAAATGTCATCAATGAAATTTGAAAGAATTAACATTTTGTCACGATTTTATCGACTTTGACTGCTTGCAATGATAATAAGTTGTACGTGTTGCACGAAAGTGTAACGTGATGAGGAAAATTGAGCTGTTTTCTTCGGAGATTGGTCTTTCCAAAGATTTTGCAGTGATAATTTCCTGAAATTCGTTCAAGGACTTTCTTAGCATTTCGTAATTGGATTGCCACGTTGAACTGCTCAATGCAGGATGCATGTAGGGAATCTTGTGTGCAGTTACAGGAGCATGCACGTGCAAGGAGCACGGGAGTACGTCGTGACGACGGTTTCTCCATGATTATAGAGACGCATATTCCTATATCTATGTATGTATATCTTCGTAGTTATAATATATATTTATATATAATCGAGAGCTCGCGAATATCTGGGGTGCAGCTCGCAGAGTGGTTCTCCTTGGCTGCTGCTCGATGTGTCGCATTCCGGTTCCTATATATGTTGCATCTCCATCGTTCTGTTAAGACAACGCCATAAACCAAACATCACGAACGAAGATTCGTTTTCCGACGCGTTTTCCTTAATTGATATAAATTTCGTTTTCAAACACAAGACTGAAAATTCACATTTGCAGTTTCGGTCATTGGGTCGACGTTCATAGGCCGCAAGTTGGCGAGAATACCGCGGAACTGTGCTACTAGTTTTCCAGTCGTGAGTCTCAACTCTTTCGCTTCTAAACGCTACACTGCGGAGCTGGGTATTGCTTCTTGAGATATCTAGAACGGAACTGATGTTACTGAATGCTTCGACGACTTTTGTTCTCGTCTCGGAACTCTGAAGATCTTTTTTCATTGAAGTATTCCGCGGAAGGAGCATTTTCGGTTTGTAAATATAGAATTCGCCGTTTTTTTTTTTTTTTGCTATAAATCGAAACTCGGAATCTGCAAATAACTCGTTTGTAAAATCGTTATAAGCGACACCAATTATCTCCGGTGCACTTTGATGTTAAGAATTATTTGTTCGTGTCAGTCGGAGTCGGTTGATAAGTTGATAATTGATCTTTCGACCACAACGATTTATTGAAAAATGTATATATGCCCTTTTTTCTTCTCATTATTCTTCCATCGCCCACACGAAAAAAAGTCCCTTCGTTTCCGATGGTATTTGGCACGTGGATTTGCATAAACTCCTCGATAAGTATTCTGAGCTTTCCGTTGTATCATATTTACTTTATAAATCAATGAATTTTATGGAAATATGTGGGCGTGAATATAATGAATCGTTAAAAAAAAAAGTGAAAGTTGAATCTTCCTTCGTTCGTGCGGAGCTGTCGATGTTTCGTAGATAACGATTGTTATAAGATGTGGAAGTCGATATTCCGAGATATCTTTTCATCCTGGACAGCACAGCAAGTTGAATAATTAGTTGAAATCTCCGGATGTCTGAAATTAAATTTACATTCGACATTAAGTTTCCGGATTTGAAATCCATGAATTCTTCCATCAGCTCAAAAAGAATAGGGAAATTATTGCTGGCCTCTCTTGTCCTCTTCTTCCTCAAACTTTCTTCAACCTTTCACGGTAATTCATGATCGATTTATCGAACGCTGCTCCAGACATCAATCATGCCTAATCGGTTCGTGATCGTCGTGCTAAAAGTTCGCGCACAAAAGTCCAAAAATCCAGGGACATGTCGAAGCCGCAGGTGCGACGAGAATCGTAGAGATTCTCGCGGTAGACGGCGCGTTGACGGATCTTCGAAAACTGGGCGACACTTAAGAGTCAGGACGCGCGCAAAAAGGCGAAACCCGTGGACGAGACTCTCCTTCGCGGAATAAAATTCAACTCGTCACGAGACGACGGGGAATACTCGCTGAAGGATTAAGTGAGAAAGAACCATAAATAAAGAAAAAAAAATATGAGCGAGAGTACGAACGCGAAAGACCCCGCGATTCTCGAGGCGAATTTCAAATCGCAAGACTGCTTTGTATTTTCCTCGTCGATCTTCTGATGCCGTTGTCACGATGGTCATTCTTTCTCGCCACTTTCTATCGCCACCGCACTCACAAAAAGGTAGCTTCACAATTAACGATTGCAAAAAAAAAAAAAAAAACAATCGCAAACCAATTTGTCAGTTTTACGTCAGCAAAGATCAAAATAAAAGTATCGATTCAATGATTAAACATTGACAGTTATATCCTCCGATGTAAATCGAATCTTAGAAGTTTCCATCGACATTTGTATCGTTTGAAATGCATTGTTGTGAATGTTTCTTCAGTCGTGCAGCAAAGGCGGAATCCTGGTGAGGAAAGGAAAAAAAATGACAAAAGGAAAGATAAATGGAAAGTGAAAAAACGAAACTTCCAGTGACGTCGGGGACTTCGATAAAGCCAAAAAGTTCATGCGCGCATCAAGTCCTAAACGCACGTTTGAGTAAATTTCCATGACTAAGAATCTTTCGCAAGAATGGAAATGTTGCTTTTGTCATTGATGCCCTGGAAGGCCTGGGAGAACACTCGAAAAGGACACAAAATACATTTGATTTTTTACGTTGTTGGAAAAATAAAACGCCTGACATGATCCGTCCTCGAGGCCAAAAATGTGTGTTCGGATCGGATGACTGATTCGTAAAAAAGATCGTGCATTGATTAACTGGCTGCGAGTCTGACAAATGCATGGACAAGTTTTTTATACCACGCACGTTTCACTGTTTGTCGGAACGTTGGCGAAGGGCGTTCGATTTGGTTTTCATTCATGCAATCATCGATCATTTCGGTTGCACAAAATGCATTCGACTTCGATCCAAATATTTAAGAGAAAAATATATTTGGCGTGTCGACCAATGTAAATCGAATAAACATTTCTCGAGTAAATATTGAAATGAAAAAACCTGAAAAGTGGAATAACAAACACCCGAATATCGAGTAATGTATTTAAAAAAAGATTTTTGGTCAAAGAAAACCTTCTGTCACGTTCCCGTGACGTAAAAAAATCGATAAATTCCTCTCGCGCTCGCCTGGTTGTAGTTAAAAAAAAAACTTTCTCCGTTTGAATATTTTGTCAGATATTAATCAGCTTTCGAGAATAAGGAGAGTTTTTTAAGTCTCGTCTGACGTTCAGAAAAAACATTCTGTCTAATAATTTCATTCTCCAAAGCCCCAGTAATTTTGAATTCATAAAATATTGTAATTGCTTCGAGACGAGCGTGACGATTTTACCGGGCGATATGCTTCCGTTGTTCAAAATTGAGCTGAGGGAAAAGTATCTCGATGACACTTTCAAAGACGCGCGGAATATGGTGAGGCTGGTGGTGAATAGTATTTCCCAACTTGTTTTCATACGTTGGGAGACCTTTGAAAATAAATTGAATGCACTCGAAGTGAAGGATTGCTGTTATAATAGCAAAGATTCTCTCCAAAGGTTACTTCTTGTCATTACCTGTTTAGGAATCGAAAAAAAAAATTCCAGACACTTTAAATCTGGAAAAAAAAAATCTGGTTGAAAATCACGTCGAATTATTGACCATGATGTTCCAAACTTTTTAGGGGCCCATTGTTGTCTCCCGTGATGAAAATATTTAGAAAATAATTATAGCAACTGAAAGAAACGGCATTTGGGAGTTCTTTGAACCGCTGACACGTTTAATCGACAGAACCTCATGGTAACGAGGCTTCCAATGGGCCTTAGGCTGTGTCTAAAGTTCAGTGAACCTTGGACCACTTATGAGGTCGTTTCTAAGGGCGGTTCTCTTTGAACGAACATAAACGAAGCTCCGAGGCTGACTTCGAAGCGCAGTGACACCAGCTCGCAAGTAAAACGATTTTAATTCTGTCCACCAACGTGGTAAATTTTTAGAGTTAAGGCTCTCTGGTTCTTAGCAGCTCGAAAGCATCGATAGTATTACGAATTTTCTTGGACTTGTGTATGTGTATGTGTGTAAACGAGCGTGCAGCTAAGACAATCGAACGCAACGCGACTGGAGGACGTGATCAAAAGGAAAGACAGCCGAGACGAGACTCTTGAAGAGTGTCTTGAAAGGGATATATATTTACGTACGATGAGATCCTGTATGGTATCGGTTACGAGGTTCGTTGTCATGCGACGAACTCGTACGTGCACATAAAACGTAAACGTTTTTTTATTCCTATCTTTCTCACTCTGACAATGCCTCGATACATTCTCGTAGGATCGAACGATCCAACTTCCACGACACGAACTTCGTGGTCGTTAGAAGTCTCGCCAGTCATACACCATTGAATAACCGGTGTCATCAACCTCGCGCCTTTTGTCACCTGAATTACATGTTCTTGGAGTTCGACTCTGATTCCCCTCGCTGCACACTCGAGTCGCAACATTTGTCACATATGTAACGTAATCATGATGCAATACGATTCATAAGCTTTTAATAACTTTTCGCATCGACGATTTCTCCGTTAAAACCTCAAACTCAATGTACTGGAAATTGATAATTCCTAATCGAAAAGATTCGCTGATTTTATCGTATAAACAATTTATCATTTCCTACGAATCAAATCCCCATTTAAACTTTCTTTTTCAAAAGCATCGTTACACAAGTTTTGAACTTCGTATTTTATTTGCAAAAAAACATAACGCTTAATTGAATTTCTTAAAAATCTCTACGAATTGAAGAAATATCAGGTTTTCTCGATAAACAGCCTTGGACGAGCACAGCCGGAGACTCAAACAGGCTGCACAAGTATAGCCACAGCTCATCACTTTCACTCGCGATGAACCACCATCAGATTTATCCTATATATAGACATACCTGCGGTTTTTCAATGCTTCCTTCTCTTCTCTACGATTCATCCAATTCACACATTCCTTTTACCATCTTTATTTATGTTTTGTTCGTGCCTTCACTCTCCGATTCTCCTCCCACCGATATTTTCATGAAATTTCAATGAAAATACTTATTTTAGCTTGTTGACAATAACTTTTGCTCGTTTGGTTACATCTTCGAAGACTCTTCTTCATGGGTAAATAATGCATGGAGTATTTCACGTGGATTTGAACCATATCGAGGGAAAAGAATTGTTTCGATTTGTTGAATCGACAAAGAGTTACGTTGTTTCATGCAAATTCGTATTTTGGGCATCGGTCTCAAAACTTTCAATTTTGTGCACAATTTTATCATGAGTTTGGGTTTCCATTCAATAAGCAGGTGGATAATGAGTTCGAAATGTCCCAATTATGCCTCTGAAGCAACATTTATGAATTTTTGCTGAAGGCTTCACTGCATTGTCCAAATGAAATGGAGTCGAAATATATTTTTGATTGAATCCGTAACTGTTGACGTGAAATATCCTGTGGCGAAGAAGATGCTGCTAGAAAGATCGCGGGTCTTCTCATTCTTCGAGATTACGTAACTTTTCAACGGTGTGTCGGGCATAGTCGAGAGTGGCGAGCGCGCAAAGGCGGCCAGACACGTTACGTTGCAGAGTGACGGTTTGCTCGACTATGATGATATCATAACAGCCGGTTAGCACCTCGTGGCAATAACCGCGACGATAAACTACGAAAAATAAATTAGCTTTCGATTCCTCTTAATCGATATTCCATCTAACGTTGTACAACGTTTAAAAAATCGTCGGATGAAAGGAAAAATTGGGAAAAGCACGAAAAAAATTTCGAAATTTTTTGTTTTTATCGTTCGAGGTTATTTGGTTCGAAAATGAAAATAAAAAAACACCGGTTCACCTGCAGTTTAAGGAGATTCATCAAAAAACTCAAAAAGCATACAAAAAACCTTTTTTTTTTGTTCATAATTTTATTTCTACTTCGCGTGATCATAAAAACGCGGAATACCGTAAGTGCAATTATAAACGCGCCTCGTATCCTTGAACAAGGCGTGTCAATTGGAAACGAGTCTGTCTTGACGACCTCGCAGGGTCGCAACCGCATCATATCGCGATGACAAGCGCATAGTTCTTATAAAATAACGTTCGAAGCATCGACACGAGCTTATGGTTCCCCGCTTTGTTGCAGGATATGAGAATAGATATCACGCATTTTTTTCACATTCGATCGTACGTCCGTGGAATACTAGTCAGTGCGGAAGGTAAAATGTACAACGCGCGGTCTACATCGACATATGAAAGGGCGTAAAGAACATTGGCGACCGCAAACTCGACGCTGTTTTCTTGTTGAATAAACGAGATACACAAAAGCAGGATAACGGTCAATCTACACGGACTGTTTATTCATGAACGTAACTGTACAGATTACAGAACGATTTTATAAAACTATTGGCTTGTCACACGAATTATACTAATGATTGGTATGTGGATGACCTGGCGATGTGAATTCTCGACTGCCTCGTTGAGACTTCGAAGGTTTTCCGGTTTCAGACATTTTTCACTGATCACTTTCATCCATATTCACATTCAAATAGAATATTTCAAACTTTCATCCTGTCATTTTCCACCTGTACGCGATGAATAATTAAAAAAAACATTTATGAGAAATTGAACGATTACGATTGACACACACTTTTATTTGCATACGAATTTTTGATCGACTGGTGATTCTTTTCTTTCAATAGGAATTCGTAGAAAAATCCATCCATTTGGAACTCGATCGCATCGGAATTTCTTTGTCAGTTCAACAAAAACATCGAGGCATTGTTCGCAAAGATCGTCTGTATTATGAAATCGAGTTTTCAATTCGAAAATAAACATAAAGTGAATTCGTTGCTTTTTGAATTAATAACCATCAGATTTATTGACTGGGTGAGTCAAGTTATTCGTACTACGAAATCAATTAAATCGTATTACCAGTCTTATACCGTTGTACATTGTTGGATCGATCTTCCCAGTCTAGCGGGACGTCGCGAATTACTGTGGCTGATGTCGTCTCACCGCATAATACTACTGCTTACTTCTATATGTCACGTAGAGTCTCAGCTATATATTTGCAAGTATATATGTATCCTTGAATCGCGACTAGCAAGTAGTCATAATCCGTATGTAGACAGACTCGGAAAGGAACAGACGAGAAGAGACGTGGATATGGGCGATTTTATGTTGAACGTTCAAAATCTTCTCCCCCTTTTTTTTGTCACTGATTAATTATGTCAGCAGGGCTTTGAATAAAAGCTTTGAAAACATTTTGGAAACGGTTTTATTTACGGGAATTAAAATTAAAAAAAAAAGTATTTTCAATTCCAAATTGATTTGCTTTTATTGCATTTTGTTAATTTTGATGTTACGTTTCGAGTTTTTTTTTTGGCAACAGATCTTAATGGATTTGTCATCGACAACGATTCGTCGGCTCATCTTGAATTAATATCTGAAAATTCGACCTAAAATGTCTCGTATCGCAAGTCGATCGGCACTGCATCGCGTTGCAATCACACCGTTATCCGGAAGGCGTTAATTTTATTCGACCATCCAACTTCCTCACTTGACGTGGCGTTCTCGCACCTGCACAGACCCAGTGTGTTGCTACCACACCCTGGGCAACTCTGGCGACTCGTAATTTCCATTGAATGAAAAACTTTCTTCTATATTCACGAGATCATTGTCGCTATTTCGTCATCGGAATATCACTCTCGTCGATTGTCACATTGAAAAAAAAGGTGTGAGTGTAAATATGCACACAGCTTCCTTAAAACTTTCGTTGATGTTCTATAACCAGGTTTCTAAACCGTTGGAGGGATTATCGAAATGCTGAGGAATGTCATCGTGCGATGAAAAATCTAGGTTCCGATTACTTCGATTTTCTAATCGTGGATTTAAAAAAAATTAAATTGCTTGTTCACCAAGTTTTTTTTTATGGTAAATTTTTTTATTTTTCCTTCTTAAGACTCTCTCTCTCTCTCTCTCTCTGTCACTAATGGAATACGATAGCTCGAACGGGGGCTCTCACACGCAAAATACCCCATGCGTATTCAGAGAAAGAGGAATTAAAAGCGAATCGAGAGACCTTGTGCAAAGTGTCCGATTAAAGCCTCATTCACCTCCTGGCGAAACACTCTTTTGCAGATTCAATCCTACGGTCCGAGGAGATTTTTCTTACGCGGTTTTGGAGGAATCAATTATTTCCATTATTAATTGATCAAGTAATTAGCACATAATTCGATGGTCATTTTTCTCAATAACCTCTCGATTATTTACGACAAAAAGAAACCTTTTTTCTACTTATTTAAAAATGGTGCAATTCATCTCACATTTTTGAGATTTTGTTCATAACGATTCATATTTTTCCAACATTTCTATTGATTAATCGATGAAATTGTGAATGCGCTCAAATCGTGGAGCTTACGAAATAATATTCTCATCGTCATGGCATCGTTCTCGGGCTACATTTCTTCGAATGGTAATGACCGAAATTGAATAAATAATTTGAATCGATTTCAAGCCCACTCTCGTTTCGTTTTTCTTTCTATTTCTCTGCTTCCTCTTACTCTGATCATTGAACTACATTTTATCTTCAACATCCGGATTTAATTTTCTCACTATTGCGTGTTCGCCTTTAAAAACGGCCACGTCCGAGTCTACAAGATTCCTGATCGGGGCTGGGACTCTCGCGAGAAAGTTTCTCGTTTTATCGTGAAAAGTCATAAACACGTCATACGAAAAGTACACACTGGGCATTCGTGAACTTCGTCGAATCGTTATCCTCGTTTTCGTGTTTTTTGTTGATTCAATGCCACCGCTTTTTTAACAACAATGAACGCTTCGGATGTTCGTCACAGAAGTTACTAGCTGGATGGCATTTTACTTTTCGTCTTCTTGCCGAGGTCCATTGGATAAATCCTCGTGTTACATTCGTTATTTCGAACGAATGCCAATTTGCTCCAATTTGATAGCTTTGCTATTGTAGAATCGGCTGCATAAATAAGTACATGGATATAAAAGTCTCTTGGACTCGTGCGCGACGGGGAATAATTCAAGAAAACTGGATCGCGAGAACGGGCAGACCTCTGTGGAGCACACCCGCGAGAGAAGCGAGAAAGTTCCGTTGTCGCGCGCCACGGACTACTCAATGTGCTACGGAAAGCCTCGATATAAACTTGCATATAAAAGAATTTACTTAACGCGCATGCATACATTTTGTACGTCCTTGATCAATTTTTCCAATTTTTTTCCTGCTTTTCCAGATTCTTCATTAACTTCCTTGCGTTGTATCAGAACTATCCGTTGAATCGTTTGCTGTTGGCGCGGTAATAATTTGTAAATGCATTGAAAACAAAAAAAATCCAACAAATGTTACAGGACTAATCGTCCATGGAATTAATTGGAGATTTTCTTGAGAATATTCAACGGATACAACGATATTAAGACGAGGAGTTTATCGTTGTGAATATCTTGTTCGCTGTTTTTCTTTCTCCAAGTTTAAGGAGAATTTCAATGATTTTCTTCGAAGGATCTTTTTTCAGCATAAGAAATAAAACTCAATGGCTTTGTAACGAGAGTCATTGTTATTATAAAATTGTTGCTGCTCCGTCGTTTCTTGAGACAAAAATTTATTTTCGACAAACATTCCAACTTGAAGAATTTTCCTTGAAATTCAGCTGCAGCATCAATTCACCGTCTTATCATTCGTATATATGCAGAAATTCTTGAAATCCAGAGTCCAGATACCTTCGGGCCCAGGTAACAAAACTCGCCCTCTCACACACGATTTTCAGGTCCGCGAAAACTTGTTTCTCAAACCGGCCTCTCTAATGTAACGAAATAAAAGAAAATAATAGCTCGGTACGATCTTATAATACATTTTTTGAATCATAAACGGCCATGCCTGTTTCGAGATTTTGAAGACGACGTGGAACTCACGAAAATGAGCCCTTCAGGCAAACCAACGTTTCAACTCTTTTGACATTTTTTCCATGCATAAGTATTCTCCTCATTTCTGTGACGGTGGAAATTTTTGTATTTTTCAAACAAGTAGAGAAAAAAAATTCTCTTCGACGTTGATTCTCGATTCTCGTGATTTTTATGATTTTTATTTTTACCCAACGAATTTTCAACATTTTTGTAAATTATTACTCATTGGATTCCTGAGATTTATTGAAAACTCAAAGAAACTTTAATTTTTCGAATCCCCTATGATTTTAATTCATAAAAAAAACTTTATACGCGTGTACACGTGTACGCCATTGAAAAAAGTTGAAGTCAGGGCTACTTTAGGTCAGTTTATCGTTGATGACGACGTTCCTGTTAGAATTGCCATGAAACTCTCATTGCTATGTACATCGGGGGGCTTTTGGATGGCATTTTCAGGTGTCATATTGCCCCTCTTCTTCTGCTACTTTGTCTTTTTACTTTTTTTTTCGTTTATGGGGGCCTGTGTGTGTGTACGAGTGTGTGTGTGGCCTGGCAAAGGCTTCTTGTTCTTGGGTTCCGAAGAGAAAGATACACGTCCATTTCTATACACACATAACCATCGACATAGTTGTGAGAAAGGGAAAAAGTATATACGTGTACAGTATCTACACCTTCTCGTTGAGGATAAGTCCCCGGCCATCTAGTGGAAAACGGTAGGGGTATGACACGTGACCAATGACTTATATAAAGGTGGCGAACCGGCAGGGGCCCTAACACAAGAGTTCTCCTTACCAGGGGATAAAGTGCCCGGGCCGAAAGTTTAATTTTTATTTTTTTATATTATTAAAAAAACACACACACACTTTTGAGAAGCTTCGAGAGCTTTAAACCAAAAATAACTTAGTTTCTACGTTATTTCGAGTTTATTAATACAAACAAAGAAGTTAACCATGAAGACGTTCTTCGTGATTGCCGCCATCCTCGTCGCCGGTATGTAGATTTTCAAAAAATCAAAAAAGAAAAACTAGCCAAACGAACCGTGTACGACGATGAAAATTATAAAATTCAATTATCCGCGTGATCTTCTCTAGTTTGGAATTTTAGTCTCTTCATTCTTTCTACAAATTGACGTAAATAGTGCGACCAAGTGTGCAATATACAGTGTGTGATTTACATTTATTTATACACTAAGATTTGTCCTTTAATTAATTATGATAATCGAACATGTGACAAGTTCTTACCGGTTAGTTTTGTTTTTTTTTCTTAATCAGTCAAAGAAAAAAAAGGATCGACGAAGTGTAAAATTGTTTTTGCTCGCGTTCCAAGTTTCTGTAATTCTCAGTTTCGAATCTCCACGTTTATGGAAGTTCTCGCTTTGTGCTCTCTATCATTTTTATTGAACGCGTTTCATACACACCATTCAGCAAGATCTACACGCTCTACTTGTACGTTCTCACGGTCCAGAAAAACTTGTTATCGAGCCAGATTACACTCACCAACTATGAAATCCACCGGGCTCGATCGCCGTTTATTTTTTAATTGTGTCAATCTCGAACGTGTCTGGAAAGTACGTCGATCTTTTTTTGTCACCAATATGAATTCCAAGCCACGAGTAAGCAGATACGAATGAGCGAATTCACATTTTGGTTGAGCGTCAATCATTTTTATTTAGTCACATGAAAAAGCTTCTAATTTATATCTCATTTAAATTTGACCTACAAACACGTTCAATTCTGTTAATTTGCTAGATCAATCAAAGTGAAAGAGGAAGAAATCTCTTCAACACTCAATTAGAAAAAAAAACATAATATTTTTGTGAAAAAAAAATGTTGCTGTTGATTAAAGAAATTTGCGCCTTGGTAACTAATCTTTTCAACCTTCCGTTTTCATCTCGGGCTCAAACCCATCGTTCATCATCACGTTCCCGAAAAAATAAATAAAAAAAAGTAAAGATATGCACGTATAAAAATAGACCTGGAATAAATTATAATGTAGCTACGCACAAGCGTCCGAACGTTCGAGGTATCGTTGTGGACACCAATAAAAAATGAAAGTAAATCGAGTTGGGAACCATTTGGAGGGGATAAAATGTTTTCGAGACCGAAATGGAGAGCTCTCTCTCTCTCTCTCCCTCTCTCTTTCTCTTTCTCTCCTTTCGGTCGATGGAAATATAACGCGCATCGTGTATAGTGATGCTCGGCCAGCAGATTTCTGTTGAGAAAAGGCTTGATTGGCTCTGAGGTATCGAGTGAACGGGATGCTGTGTGGGGGTCTTTTTGCTGGAGCCTTTGCGTTGCCTCTATGTCGGGCAGCTGTGGCGTGAGGGATCTTGGCGGGGCCGGAGTGAAAGTGTCGGGCGAAAGTCTTTGTACCCCTTACATAAGACGTTCATGGGAGCTTCTATATATTTATATATAAATATATCAATATATATACCTGTATGTGTATAAATACATAGCACACGTATAGATATATCGATGGAGGATAATGTGGCCTCACCCGATCTCCAATTCACCATCACACACCGCATGAGCACATAAAAATAAATACATTTGCATAAAAAAAATACAAATTCTCACTCACATTCATCCACGTTGCCAAATAAACATTATTTTCACCTACTTTCACAGGATTTTGATGCTTTTTCGTTTTCGTTTCGTATGAATTAAAATCTCTATCAATCGAAACGTTTTCTCAAGAGATTCATAAAAATATTCGTAAATTATTAATGAGATTCGAAGTAAAAGTTTAATCCCCTGAATAGGTTCGTCGGTAGATTATGTTTCGGTGATTCTGATGTAAAAAAATATTCAATTTATTCGGAATTTGGTTGTAAAAACCTGCATGGAGAACAGCTTCATTAACGAATTTCGGTTTTTGTGTCAATATGAGGCAATCATCGATTTCGTAACGATGATTGAATGCTCGAAGAATGTCGGTGGACGAATGCCAAATGAAATGGAGTTGGAACGAAAACAACCGAATAAACATTTCACGTGGTATTCCGTTTTCCCCGTAAAAAAAGTTTTTCGGCGTCAATCTTTTATGTCGAATGTTCCCTTGCCCAATTTGGCGCTTAATAAAATTAGTTTATCGTCGAATGATATTTTTTTCCGACGTGGAATTCCAAGAAAATCGGTAATAAAAAAAAATCATCAATTTCGTGTTCAAAACTGGTTTTCGCCATATGGAGAACTTAAGTATACATTAAATAATTATAACGTCAAATAACGTGATGAATGAAAGTAAAAGTCTAAAACAAAATGCTTCCATATTCTTGTGACATTTTTTTCTTCGTCAACTTAAATCAATATTTTCCGAATAAAAATCATGACATCGTTCCGAATATTCAAATTATTCAAATATTTGAACAAAATTTGAAAAAAAAACTTGGAATCAATTGAAATTTCCAAAAATTGAAGGCAAAAAATTGCACTATAAAAATTTGACACTTTATTGCACGTTTTTACAAAAATTCAATAATCTTTTCTTTTTTTTATCGCAGGATCGAGAGCGCAGGAGGCTTTTAAATGTCCCGATGACTTTGGTTTCTATCCTCATCATATATCCTGCGACAAGTACTGGAAATGTGACAACAACGTTGCGGAACTTAAAACATGCGGTAACGGTCTTGCGTTCGACGCGACGGACTCGAAATTCTTGACCGAGAATTGCGACTACTTGCACAACGTTGAATGTGGCGAGAGAACACAACTCGAAGAGCCAATTTCAACTCCCCATTGCGCGCGTCTTTATGGTATTTTCGCTGATGAGAAAAAGTGCGACGTTTTCTGGAATTGCTGGAACGGTGAAGCTTCTCGGTATCAATGCAGCCCCGGACTTGCTTACGATCGTGAAGCTCGTGTTTGCATGTGGGCTGACCAAGTACCCGAATGCAGAAACGAAGGTAAGAAGCCAAAACGTTACCTTCACATATTTACCAAGTAAATTTTCACTGACTCGATCGACGCAACGAAATCGCATCTGAAAATTTATTCATCGAAGGATAAAAAACGAAGGAAAACAAAAAAAAAATTGTTCAGGTTCGCGTCACAACTCGGTATTTCGAAAATTCTGCTCTCTTTTCATTTGTTTTTCACAATTGTCAGGAAACGAAATATTTTTGACGTAACACCCCTAATTTTTAAAATAAATCGGGTTGGTCAAGTTTCTCGAAAGCAGAAAGTCCGGACTCGCCTACGTAATCACAAGACAGAAACGCAGGTATTGACAAAAATCCAAAAACGAGGATAAAACAAAATTATTTCGAACGTTCAGGCGTGGCTGATCTCGTTCCATTTTAATTACAACTCGACAAAGTACATCCTGTAAAGATATAGTATCAGGTTATCGAGTAGATACTCGTGAATACGCGTTTTACGAGAATTTCGAACCTGCTGACACGCAACACACGAGCAAGATCGAACGAGACGCTTATCCGTGTAGCTTTGAACAAAACTTCCTGCTCCGGGACGAGGTCGAAAGACTGGAACGGAAAGAAAGAGTGCCGCGGTCAAGTCGGCCACTCGCTTACCATAGATTTATAATCAGATTCATAGACATAAACATACACAAGCGAGCAAGAGTTTTGTCCAAGAAAACCAGTAAGCGAATATGAAAATTCTAAACTCTCTCGTTGACTCGTGATCATAACTCCATATATTATCGATCCGCAACGATCCGCGACAATGTTTTTCCCCCTTAAGAGCTCGGTAAACTTATCCCCATAAAGAGTCTCTTATCGAATCGATCAGATCTACAGAAGCAAAATTACCATTACGTAAATGAATGAACATTGAATATCTTGCCAATTACGAGCAAAAAGTACGTTTCGGTTTGTTTATTTCTCGTTTGCTAAAATTTCAGAAACTTGATAAAACACTTTGAAAAACTTCGTTCATCGTTCGATTGTATTTTATTTTTTTTTTTCTATTTAAATCGTTACGTTAATACTTTTCCGATGACGTATTTAGTGATTAGTGTGCGTGCTGCGTGTTCGAGACTCATAGTTAAAGCCACTTTTCATTTACACATGACTTGGTATTCCGGTCTGTTCCTCAATTTCCCATGCGGATAAAAGCCTCTTTGAATCGCTCTCAGATACTTGAGAATGAAATGGAAAAACCGGCTTGGATTACGTCGCGAATACTAACCGTGTGTATACGATAACTAACTGTTCTGTACCACCTTCGAACGAGAGTCTTGTATAGTCGAAATTCTGGGCAATCGTAACTCGTTGTTGCGTTCGTTGAACCGGGTAGAAATGTGTTGATTATTCGTGAGACGAATAATCACTGTCCAGGTTTTGAAGAGTTTATGGAAAAGATTAAAAAAAAGTTTTTTTTTTTCGGTCGATACAAAAATTCTCATGAAATCGTTTTCTCTCCTCGATCGATTTATTTTGATGAATAATTCATTTTCTTCGCTTATTGCAGAGGTGGCAAATGGTTTCACGTGCCCAGCAGCCGGTGAAGTCAGCGGTGCTTCCGGTAGCTTCTCCAGGCACGCCCATCCTGAGGATTGCAGAAAATATTACATCTGTCTGGAAGGAATCGCCAGAGAATACGGTTGCCCGATCGGCACTGTATTCAAAATCGGCGACACTGACGGCAGCGGAGCTTGCGAAGACCCCGAAGATGTTCCCGGATGGTAAGTCTATTATTTCCGAATTATTCGGCTTGAGAAAATACTCGATTATAAATGATTGAAAAGAAAAAATTCTAAGCTGAAAACTCGAATGTGGTGGAAGGGTGAATTGGTATTGATGTTGGGTGATCATTGTGAATTTAAAAAAATGAAAAACCAAAATCTTTTTACAAAAAAATGGTTGCCTGTGACACTAATAACGACAAAATTGATTTCGTCAAATCGTACACAGTCAAAAAATGGATTTATCGTTACGTGGATGCATTTTTCTATGCACAAATACTTCTTGGAGCTTCGCATCGAATTTTTTATCAATTTCACAAACAATTTATCGATTTCCGGATTTTTTTTTTTACTGTGTACATGGAAATTGACACTAATTCGGACTTGGAGGGATTATTGCGGTTTTGGCAGGGAAACACCCTCACGAAACTTTCCTCTTAAAAATTAATCAACGTCGGCGACCTTGACAACGCGAAAATTACGTTTCGATCATTCAGTAAAAAGGAAACTCTGTAAAGATGATAAAAACGTGATTTTTGGTATCGCGAGGTCCTTCTTTTGCACATTTGAGCACGATTGGCACTATTCTACGTTTTTATTCCCACTGTGGAGCACTGACCTGATCCGCGGAACAAAATGAGAAGAAAAAAAGGTTTTAAGGCACAAGGTGGCGCACCTCCTGACCTCCGGGTTTTTCTCGGTTTTGTTTCACAGTGAGGATTACTACGGTGACTTGGACTTGAAGAGCATCAGGAAGAGCGAGCTGTTGGCAGGAATTTCGAGCTCGGGAGAAACGAGGAACTCACCCAAACCGCAGAACAAACCGAGGCCAACGCCCGTAGCAAGGCCCGCAGGCCCTCAGGAATAATTTTCTTCTCACTTTCCTTACCTGTAGCCATCCTTAAAAAAAACAACAACAACAAAAACAAACCAACGAAAAAATTAAATCATTCCTCGGCCATGGGCCAAAAATTTCATCCATGACGTGTTTTCGCTGTACCGAATCGAGTGAAAAAGAATTTTCGATACGCGAATACGACAGATTAACAATATTTAAAAACGACTTGATGATTCGAACTCATCGAATCCGAGCTTTTGATTTCTCTCGTGGATGAAAATTAAAAAAATAAAAACGAAAATGTGCCACGAGCCTCATGTATACTCGTGAGAAATCGTTTGAATACTTTCCCTTAGAACTCCTCGCCCCTTTTCCTCCTTTCCTTACTCCTCGATCAACGAACAATACTTTACAGTCCCATTTCCCTCCCGCTCTCCTGCCTCCCATTCTCAAAAATCATCGACCTTAAATTTTAAATGACAAAAAAACAAAATAATACAAAATAAAAAAAATCTCAAAAATACTCAGCTTCTTGTTCTCTACTTTCGATTCTGCGATTCCAATCCTCATTTCAGTGAATCCTAGCTCGTCGTCACTCGTCCCGTGCACTCGCTACTCTCGCTACGGCGGATTTGTTTGAGTTCATAACTCTTGTGTCGCTTAACAACGCATGTCTCTTTATAATTCTTCTGTTTTCTAATTCTGTGTCTGTGTGTGCGATTTTTAACAAATTTATGTTGCAAATATGGATTTTTTTACTATTTGGAACATTCCACGAGCTTCTAACGTCTGCAGCGATGCAATGATGTTTGTTTCGTCTTTTTGTTCTTCATTGTCTGTTGGACCAGAAAAACAGGAATCGCGAACGTTGCAAATTTAAAAAATTTAAGGACTTGGAGTTCCTGTGTTTTCTGGTCCTTTCGTATTAATAATTGATGGACTCATTGTTTAAACACTGTTAAGAAAATTGAGTGTGAATTTCTTAGCGAGGATTACTACGGTGACGTGGATCTTAAGGCCTTGAAAAAATTGGGTTACCGGAAGTAGGAGTTGCGGGATGAGGAGCGAAGAACAAAATAAACGAGACGACGATTTTCCGTGGAAGATCGACTTCTGTGGACGTACGTGCGAACCATTTTTCGACGGTTTGGAAGAAAATGGAAGTCGAGCACGAAAGGACAAAGCCAAGTACCTAAAAACTATCGAGTTCAGTCCAGACTGCAAAGACAACTCGAGATTTCAGAGACTCACAAACAATTGTCAAATTTTTATCATTTTTTCAATAACCACATACATTTCTGGTCATCGAACTCTCTCATCGACGTCGCTACAGGAAAGTTTTATTCTCTTACGAACTCTATGTACACCGCTGTCGTCGTATATTTATCGTATCATATTATTTAGTTTACCGTGTAAATAAATAATATTAAGGTATTCACGAGTTTTCATTTATCATCGAATCATAATCAGAATCCGGACTAGATCAGTTCTCCATCCCCCAAATTTTGCTGTCGAGCTGATTATTTTGAAATAGGTTAATGAGTCGAGCGTTGCTGACGCCAGAACTCTTGACGCGTTTCCAAAAAAGCGATACCTTCTTCGGCGGGTGACATTATGTGCTTCGCCGAGGTTTGATGTCCAGCTTTGATATCTGAAACACGAAAAACGATGGGGAACGATGTGTAAAAGTTTCTCCGGATCCGAAACGAATTTGCTGAACGAAAATAAAAGTGGAAGCGCGTAAATTCGATTAAATTTCTGTCAGCGTATCATCGAAGCAAATGATTGCTGCATGTCTTCTGCGAGTTGTTCGAAAGTTTCGATTATATTGTCCTCTCCATCTTTGATGGGATCCATGAACTTCATGTAACCGAGACGATACAAAATGTCACTCATTAGATTCCGGATGGTCGCCCAGGTGACTTTGTTGTCGCTGAAGGCCGTAGACTCGACAGCTTTTCTCGCGAGATCATGAAACGTGAGCATGTTTCTGAGCATGCCGTAAGTTTTGTAAAAAGGACAAAATCGATCGTAAGCCGAGTAACTGTTTTGCTGGAGGAAATCGTCTTTGAGTAACTTGGCAGTTTCAAGGACGACCTTGTCAGACTCCGAGAGCGAACCACGACCTACTAACTGAACGATTTCGTTGAGTTCCTCCTCTTCCTGCAGAACTTTCTTGGCTTTGTCGCGGATAACGCCAAAGCCAGGGAAATGAAGTTCATAGAAATCATCCAGGCTCTTGTGATATTTGCTGTAGCTGACGAGCCAGTTTATCGCTGGAAAATGTTTCCTCTGTGCCAGCTTTTTGTCCAGTGCCCAAAAGACTTGGGTTATTCCAAGTGTGGCGCTGGTAACTGGGTCGGAAAAGTCGCCACCAGGGGGAGAAACAGCCCCAAGGATGCTGACCGAGCCTTCCCTTTTATCGCCACCTAGACAAACGACTCTGCCGGCTCTTTCGTAAAAGCTGGCCAGCCTAGCCCCCAAATAAGCAGGATATCCGGAGTCCGCGGGCATTTCACCCAATCTGCCGCTAATTTCGCGTAGAGCTTCGGCCCATCTGGATGTCGAGTCCGCCATCATAGAGACGTTGTAACCCATGTCACGAAAGTATTCCGAGACAGTTATTCCCGTGTAGATGGAAGCTTCTCTGGCTGCGACAGGCATGTTCGAAGTATTGGCAACTAGGACGGTGCGCTTCATTATGGATTCAGGTTTACCGTCGATTTCGACAGACAAATCGGGAAAGTCCCGCAGCACTTCGGACATTTCGTTGCCACGTTCTCCACATCCAACGTAAACAATGACATCGGAATTTGAATATTTTGAGAGAGCTTGAGATATAACTGTTTTGCCACAACCAAAAGCACCTGGTATCGCTGTCGTTCCACCTTGCACACATGGAAAGAGAGCATCGAGTACTCTCTGTCCTGTTAATAGAGGATGTTTGGCTGGAAGCTTTTCCACGACTGGCCTCGGTTGCCTTACCGGCCATATTTGGAGCATCCTGTGCTTCGTGATCTCGTCATCGAACTCGGTCTCCAGTACGACGTCGTTGACAGTATAGTCGCCGGTTGGTGCTATGTAGGACAATTTACCGTACGATTTTGGCGGCAGAGCTATCAAATGTTTGACCAATGTGTTCTCGTGTACGAATCCAAATATATCACCAGCTGTCAATGGACTTCCCAGGCGTATGTTCATCGGCACGAACTCCCAACGGGTTTCCCGTGATACCGAGGGTATGTTGACACCATTTGGAATATATATCGAACCGGAAGTTAGGGATATTTCCTTCAGGGGACGCTGGATTCCGTCAAAGATGCTTCCCAGGATTCCTGGCGCCAATTCCACTGACAGCGGAGTGCTGGTTCGCAAAACCGGATCACCAACCGTCAGACCATTCGTGTCTTCGTAAACTTGAATCGTCGCCGTGTCACCATCCAATCGTATTATCTCACCGATCAGCTTCGCATGACCAATTTTCACGAGTTCGTACATCGCTGAACCTCTCATTTTTGTCGCTGTCACCACCGGACCGGAAACTCCGAATACGTACCCGTACTCGGATTCTTTGTGTTCTCTCGCGTGCATGGACATTGGATTCGTGCATGGCAGCATTGCTTGATTTTTACTGCCTCGAGAAAAACTTGAGCACTGACGATGAAGCACAATGACCCAAGATTCTACGATTTTTATCGACGATTTTTCATCGTGCAGCCAACTTCAGGCTCGTCGAGTATTTGCTTTTCAAAATTTTTTTTTCTGCTATAAATAATCAAAGTTTCTCTAAATCGCAAAGGATAAAATGACATTTGGAGGTTACCTGGGCACTTCAAGAGATCCTGGAGATATTTCTTGTCCACGTTCAGTTGACCGAGAAGATTGGGTGCAGCGACTTTGCGCTTGGTGGTCGTCAAATTCTTCCGCTTTTCACCAAACTCTCCCGATGTTATTTGGGCCGATAATTTTTTATCATTCTTGTGACCATTGACGTGAATGTTGTTGTTTTTTTCTTTGATTTGATGCGCCGGTGTGTCTTCCTCATCCACAGTAATGGTTGATAGTTCTTTCGAAGATTCTGGCTTTGCAGTTGGCCTCACGTGAGAAGAAATTGGAATGGGCAGGCTGTTGTCTGAAAATCGAACGCCGATCATCAATTTGGAGCATGAGCTTGCAATAATTTTGAATCATTCGCAATAATTCTGAATTACTCGTTAAAATTGGAAAAAAATAATGAATCTTTCCATTGCATGCCGAAGAAAGTCTTGATTAAAATTACGATGACCTAATGAAATGGGCATAACCTTGGAACAAAAAGGTCGATATTGCCACACAATAAATCATTCCGTCTCATAAATGACGTGGAGGAAGGGGCAAAGCAAAAATACTGAAAAAAGTGGTTCAACGTTACTACTTAGATCGCCGCATAGGGTTTCGAACGAGATAATAATAAAAAAAAAGGCTATGGCATAATAAAGGCTTGAAAATATTCGTGCTGCTCACTTCCTAGTATATTTTGTATAGCTTCCTTGGCTTTCTGCACTCCGAGTCTGAATTGATCGAATTCCGGACGAATCCTCATTCCCCGGTAATAATATACGAGGCTCAGCTCGAAGTCACCGAGATGATAGAGCGCCTCTGCCTTGTAATACATAGCACGTGCATTGTTTGGATCCTTAATCTTTTCGTTGAGCGCCGCCTCCGCATCCTGCAATGCTTTTTGCGGTTCACCAAGCAGCAGGTAGCATTTACTTCTTGCGATCAATGCATTTTTGTCGTTTGGACTCAGTTCCAGGGCCTGTTGAAACGAACTAAATTTTAGCGGTAATAATAAGGGAAATAAAACACAAACAATGAATTTTCGAGTATGAAGATGAAGCAAAACGAAAACTGAGAAAAAATTGACGGAAGAGTAAGAAAAAAAAAAATTATAACGAAAAATTTCTTCGTTCCAAACATTGATCAATTAGTGCTCGATATATTCGAAGCAGAGAACCAGCTAAATTTACAATTTCAAGAACAGCTCACCAAGTTCCAGTGAACTCTGTAGAAAAAAGGAGAAAAAACAAAAAAGTACATTGAAACGAATTGCACGCCAGTAAAAAGGATAACGAGGTCGACGTATATAATTAATGACATGAAATCATAACAGAGAATGTCGAGGTAATATTCTCCGAGTCTGAGGATTTGTCCATACGACTATATTTAATACTTTCGAGCGAGTTTAAACGCTCGTGGTTCGACCTCAGCCTCGGGGGGTTACACGATTATTTTCTCGTTATTTTGTTTCTTTTTTCCTATTCTTTTACGTCGGTCCTTTCTTCATATTATGCTTGAAAAAAAAAAAAAGCAGTTTAGGGTCCTGGATGGATAAGACTTCGAATTGAAAAGACATGGATATGGATTCTATTTTATATGCATATATCGTTTTATATTTATATACATACAAACGCTAATAACTGTAAAGAGACTCCGAGTCCACCCCCTTAATCGTGCCCGAGTCAGGCAGTGCCACGATATTTCCAACCATCGTAAATCATGATAGATTATCGGGAATCTTGCTTTGTATCTAACGGAGCCTTTCTTATCATCCATTCCATTTATTCTACCTTTACGAACTTCGGTTCGCCTCAAACCCTTCGAATGTACTAAATTTCTTGGAAGAAACGATTACGACAAGCCCCGATGGTTGATTCATCGCGGACTTTCAATTTCAGTCTTTTATCGCAACATGATCTTGACGTCCTTCTTAAGAAACTCAATGACGCAATCTTGTTGACGAAATAATGTTTAAAAAAATGTAAAAAAAAAAAAGGATTTTGGAACAGTGCCATAAACTTTATTGAGTTCTTATTTTGTTAGTCACTTGAAAGCGAAATGCTTGAATTATTAGGGGAACCTTCTTGGCTGATGATGAGTTTTTCGGGTTGAATAAAAATTTCTAATTGTTGCTATGGCACAATTACGATAATTGGAGTTTTTAATTGCTGGGAATGAAGCCAAATAAAAAAAAGTAATATGAAGACCTTATTGACGCATTGTATGGCAATGCCAACGTCACCAGTTCGCATTTCTCTGGCAGCTAGTGCGAGCATAGCGCTTGGCTCGGCTTCGTCAGGAATTTGCAATTCACGATTGCGGTCCTGTCGTCTTTTCATTTTCAACGACTGTATTATGTCACGGCTACCCATATTGACAGCAGCGGCTCGATCCTTGTCCGTGTAAACTTCTTCCTGGCGAAAAGTTACGTTTTTGTGTCGGCGACGACCTTTCATTTCCCTTTTTTGGTCAATTTCCCACTCGACGCTGCCTTTGGCTGGTGGACGGGCGAAAATTTCACTGCTGCGTTTTCCCGTTCTCACTTCTTCGTTTCTACTTCGTCGTCCCGACGAACCACCGTCACGAGAATCTGTGTCTTGTTTCGACGTTTGCAATTTCAAAGCAAAATTGTCCTTCGCGCTTTTCGAACTTTTCTGACCGCTCGTTCCACCCGATCTTTTTGTTTCTTGCACCGAATCTTCCAGACCAATTCGTACGAAACTTTGCAAAAAATCATTGTCCTGAAGCGTTGGTCTGAGGATGTGTGATGCTTGCAGCTTTGCATGATCAACACTCGGCGTTTGTCCTGACACTCCAGCAGTGTCCATTGTATTAACGCGATAAACAATTATCCCTTTTTCAATCAGGAAACATTGAACAATAAGATTGTCACTTTATTGTCCAGACTCGAGGATAATGTTCAAGGAAAATTATAGACGAGAAAAATACTTTTTACACGACTAACGTGTGTGGATATCGACACCTTTTCAGGGTGACTCGTTTCCTTGGTTACAGTCAACAATTCGGCACGTTTGGAAACACCGTCGGCGTCGTTTTCTTTACCTCCCGCTACATTTCGACGTGTAAGAATCCAAAACACGTGTCTTTCGTATACGTAAATCGTCTCATATGAATTTCGTTAATATTGAAAAAGTACGAGTCAAAAATAATTATAATTAGAGCAAGTAACGTATAAAGCGTTTTCGTTGGTTCAAAAAAAAGGTTATTCCAGTGAAAATCTCAAAAGATCATGTGCTGGTGGAGGAAATGTGTGTGCACCATCGTATATCGTGACAATTTGAAAAAGTGAAAACCAAACCATTGGCTTTTGCTTTTATTTAGTAACTTTAAAAGATAGAAAATAGTCATTGGTAACAATAATCATCACGATTGATTATCGAGATAAATTTTCGGAGTTAGAATCAGAAATATTGATGAATCTTCGATTAAAAATATAATGCGATAAAAGTAATGATGCGATGACATCGTTGTTATCTGCAGAAGCAGGAAATTATCGATGTATTACGTTCCAAAAACAATTCAAAGTCAAAATGAAACATAGATGAGGGTGAGTTTCAATTATTTCTTTCGGCAGGCAGTACATTTTGTCAATAGCAAACGTTCGCGGATTTTATGATTGTCGCTAACATTCCGAATCATGTGGCTAGCGAGATCTCATTGTGAATCTCTTTTGATTACGTTGCTCTAACTTAAAATCTATTTGGATGGCATCGTGATTTCATTTGATGGTTATTTGTTAAACAAAAATGTCGAACCCTCTTTGAAAAATCTATTCTCATTCATTAATCCATTCACACAAGGGCCTACAGATTATTCGTAGAAATCTGCACGGATCCAGGTGATTAATTTCACTAAATCTTCAATTAATCGATGTTTTACGATTAACCGCGTTATGGTGTTTTCATTTTCTCAGTATTTTTAAGCACCCATAAAAAATAAAATGACTTATCCAATTTAT
Organism: Hyposoter dolosus; assembly: GCA_963921915.1. Lineage (NCBI taxonomy): Eukaryota > Metazoa > Arthropoda > Insecta > Hymenoptera > Ichneumonidae > Hyposoter > Hyposoter dolosus. The sequence continues at coordinate 8,774,648 of OY998135.1, read as the reverse complement.
ATCTAAGATAAATTGAATCAATTAAATTGTAAAGAATAAATTTTAATTAGTATGAAAATTATAAATCATATATTTCGAGGGTAGCTATCGGGGGCTTTCTACGGCATTCTCCATGAGATTATACGTCTAAAAATCTGAAACTAGGACTCACTTGATTGTATAGAAACAAAGCATTGTTACAATGTCCATTTTTCAGATGTCCAGTGGCTTCGTCGACCCTCAGCTTCGTTTCGATGGCTTGAGAGCTTTTTTTCGGCTTTGCGTTAGGTTTTCGCTTTTTGGAAGTCACCATACTTTTAAGGGGATACCTACGATGAAAGAAGAACTTTTTGAAGTTGTTTTTTTTAAAATGTACGTCAAGATCCACGTAAATATTGTTTCCTTACCGCGATCTCCACTGACGAAGATGAACGAATTATCCGTAACGAGTCAAGTTCACTTTATTAAGTACCTTTGAATCGATCATGTTCGGATCACGGTGCAATCGTAACTAAACCTCAAAGTAAACTGTAGAAGGGTTGATGTAGACATCTCGAATAAGAGGAAAAGCAATAGCGCGCGCAAGTCCGTGACTGCCTCATGATATACGACAATATTTCTGTTTTGTGGCTGTACCGATTAACAAGTGGTTTTCAATGTGGTCGATGCACAAGTACATTCGAGCGGTATAAATATGTTAAAAATATGGAGATCCTTCCACGTCGAATCAGCTCGTTCCACTGCTCCCTCGCTTTCAAAATATTTTTATCCACGTCGAGTTGAGCAAGAAAATTGAGTCCAGCATCTTGGGTTCATTCATTTTTTCATTCAGATTTAAAAAAAAAAAGTAAGAATTATGAAAAGTATAAAAAATCTATTTTATGCAAAAGCATCGAGTTTAAAGACGATTCTTTTGAATTGATGACCCAACATATGTAAATAATGGAAACTTGGCGATTTCTGTATGGCTGATGAAACAGAGAAGGGAGAAATATTGTGGTCTCTACATTGGCGTGTCTGCATGTCACTAAATGTCATGCTTATTACGTACTGCCTGACTTTGGGAACTTTGTACATTTCCTCGAGAATACTGCTGGGTGATTAAATTTATATCCTTAGTAAAATCCAATAATTTATAATACGAATGACCCTCTAATGAGTCTTTAGGAAAATTACTAAGGGATATAAACAGGAAGATGTATGAGTTTGTTTAATCATTATTTTATCTGGTATCGATCTGTCGAATAATTAATATTGTTGCTCCACGTGAGCAGATTTTACGACGTTAACAAAAATTGAATCCAATGTGAAAAGATTATAAACCTGAAACGATGCTTTTCTGTGGCTGATCCATTTTTCCATGCTCCATTTCAATTTTCTTTTTTCGAATTTAACTCGTGAGTGTAAATCCTAGTATCAATCTTTCGATTCGAACTTTCTTCGACCCAATTGTCTCGTTAATCGATCAGTCTTCATGAAACTCTTTCATTCAATCATATCTTCCATGATTTTCACGACGTATCTCTCCATTTCGAGGCGCAGATCGTCCCCATTCCATAAAAATGTAAATGTCGTGTTTTACTCAATATACGCACATTCAAACGTGGAAACAAACTTTTGATCTACTTTGTGAGTCTCTATCTCCGGAGCTCATCTTTAACAAAGTGCTGTTCTCTACCGTAACTCGTTCGAAGCCATTCAACGATCCAGACACAAGATGGAAAGAAGGAAATCTTACTTACCTGCTGCAAAATGTAAGAAAATGCATGCACTCTAGCATTGCCTGCATATCGCGATATCTCGATTGAATTGTTTAATATCACGATTCTTTGATAACTTGAACCTTTGACTAAATTCTTATGAATAAAAAAAGTTCTGCGCTTCGGAAGGGTAAGAAATGAAAAAGATTGGAAAAAAAATTGTACAAAAAGCTGGTGTGTTTATTATCAGTAGAATCATTATCATTAACTACAAGGGTACATTAAGGTTTAAGTTGTAAAATTAGCTGGAAGTACAAAGCGGTTGTGGACTACAACTTCTTGTTGATTAGCTGTAAACAAAAAGAAAAAGGCATAAATAATTTAGATTACATAATCACGTGAAAAGAGTGACAAAAACGTTAAGGATGATTTACCATTTTGCAATTTGGAAATGTCTGCAAGAATCGGATGGTCTGTCGTAAGTGAAGCCTTGAGGACACTGAACGAGTTGAGGGCGTTTGTTCCTACAGACGACGACGCTGGCGCAGGACTCATCGAGTCGATGTACGCTGCCACTTTCACAAGGACCTTTTGTCAACTCCTCCGGGATGGAATGCATCAAGTCCCAAGGGCTCTGGATGGCCGGAATCTCCGTTGGATCGCTCTCGACCGATTCACTGGGTGTGTTGACCGCTTCCTGTTTCGTTTCGAGTTCATGCTCCGGAGCACTGGGTCTTTGGGACCAAGTTTCGGTTTCTCCGCTTCTTCCCAGCCAGGAGTTGTCGGGATAAGCACCTGGGGGAAACGTTGGTTGGGGTCTTGGGGTTGGTTGAGGCTGCGTCGGTCTCTGAGATCCTGGAGCCGTTGGATAACTCGATTCTGGTGGCGGCAGAGGCAAGGGTGCTGGAGTTGCTGCTCCTTGACAATCCACGTTGTAGAGATAGTCGCACACACTGACAGCCTGCAATGTCAACATGGACTCACGTTTTGTCATTCATAGTTTTCTCCGCGGAATATGCGATACTTTTTCAAAAATTCGACAATTCGAAAATTTTATTCACAGTGAAAACTTACGAAACGTTTATCAAACGTGGCAGATATTTGAAATTTACTTATCAGCAGTTGCGCAGCTTAATGTGAATCAAGAAACGCAACGTGCCTCGCAGGTGAAATTTATTAACATATATAAACGTAAAATATTCCGTTCAGGTACCAAAGAAAGGTCTTGTGAATGGGTCATCTTGTGTGCAGCGATCGTGGCTTCCAGGGCCAAAAAAAAAAAAACGAAATACTAGCAAGTAATCGCAGCACGCACGTTTTTCACGAAATGCACAGTTACTGCACAAGAGCAATGATGCCACGCTGCGTTTTCGCGAATGTTTAAATTCAACGAGACGAAAAGTTGAAGAAAATGTTAACTCACGTCATTGTACACCAATCCAGGGGGACAGTTGAACTTGATTGGACTGCCGGAAAGACACACATAGAATTCCGAACAGTTCGTGCTGCTTCTGTAACGGCCGTTCAAATCGGGGCACCTTTTTGAACCTGATGGCAGAGGAGGTTCTGCAAAATCAAAATGCAAACGATTACGTATTTAAAATTAATGAGAAATTGTATTTTTTTTTTTTTTTATTAAAAAAAAAACTCGTTTGATTAATCAGTCAATTTCTAATTTAAATGCATCCTAGAACGAATGAAATATTTTTCATTTCAGTGCATAAAAAAAAAGACTAATGAAATATTTTCTAAAAAAATACGAAGCCCAATTTTCTGGGAGTCGAAAGCGGAGACTCGTTCTGTAAATAATTTTTTTGGAAATTCATATGGGGCCCGAAGAAATTGGAATATTTGCTAAATCAGTGGACAAATAAATTAAACCAATGAAGGATCGATCGTGTAACATAAATCTCATTGGTCAGGGTTCCCTTCTATTTTTACATCTCGTTTTTTTTTCTTCGTTCCATCCCCCAAATATCCCATTCCGTTGCCTTGACTCAGCTCTCTCCACTTCTTCATTCCGAATGTGATTTTTGTGGCTGGTTGCAGCTCCTTTTTATTCTTGTTACGTTTTTTTGTTTATTTGGCCCATGGCTACGGCTGGGCCTTGCAATCCGCTGCATAATGAATGAAACCTAATCGCGAGCATCGATCTTATGGACCCCTGACTCGTATTCAAAGTGACTCCGAAGCTCGCTATCTTTCTCTATCTTTACCGCCCCTCATTTCTTAATGCGTCTTGTAACATACCATTAAACGAATAATAATTCACAATTTCGTACAACGGTAATAAATATTCTGCGGTCATAAAGGAACTTCGCGATGCGAGGTAAAATTTTCTCTTCTTCATTCTCGTGTCCAATATTTTTTATTCTTTTTATGCGCACGTTTAGATTCGTAGTCAGCAGATCGCTTTTCTCTGTTCTTCTTTTTCGTTTTATCGACCGAGGTCACTTGCAAATTTCGTTTCTCGAGAACTATATGCAAATTTCGGCAACCTGCTGATTTATCAAATTTTGTTTCGATGATTCATGTTCGTTTGATCCTGCGCGACTCTACTTTGCCTTTTTCAATAGGGAGAAGAATTTTTTGCAGTTTTTGTAAATGAGAATCCAGTTGTTGTAAAAATTGATAAATTTAATTCAAATGTTCGCGTAGATATTTTTAAAGAATCGTCGCAAATTTATCATTTCGATTGGCGATCGCTAGGAAATTATTTTTTCGTCTTTCATCGTCTCGACAAACATTAATGAGGCATTGACTACAGAATCATGGAAATTTCGTGAATTTGAGGGGAAAAACTCACTTGGTGTTGCTCCAGGTCTGTCTCCGCAGTTGACGTTGTAGTCGAAATCACAGAGTCCCGTAACATCGTTGAAGAGCAATCCATTGGGGCAGGTTTGTTCGATGACGACGTCGTCCCAGCAGTTCAAATAATTGGCACAATTATTGAGGCTAGGATATTGTCCTCGTGGTCCTAGGCATCCGAGTGGCAAACTTGGCATCGATGGAGGTGGTTGAGCCCCATTTTGTGGAACTTCATAATCTGGTTGCTCCGAGGGTTGTTGGAAAGGTGGTTGTTGCGAGGGTTGTTGGAAAGGTGGTTGTTGCGAGGGTTGTTGGAAAGGTGGTTGTTGCGGAGGTTGTTGGAAAGGTGGTTGTTGCGAGAGTTGTTGGAAAGGTGGTTGTTGCGGAGGCTGTTGGAAAGGTGGTTGTTGCGAAGGTTGTTGGAAAGGTGGTTGTTGGGCTGGGTAACTCGGTGACTGGGCTGGTGGATTAGTCACCGGGGTAATGGGTCTTGGAACTTCACCTGACGGTGGAGCCCATCCTGGATAATATTGTCTGGCAGAGTTTGGGGACTCCGGGACAGGCATTTCGAAGTCACCGACGACGACCGTGTCGTCTGAACTCTCTGCACTCGTACTGGCAGCTTTTTCTTGCCAGGAATCTTGACGACGTTCAACCTTTTGGAGATCTACGTGGGGCCAAGGCTCTTCGGTAACTATTTTCGACAAAACATTGTGAACGATAGCAAGAAACAAATTCTCGTGACGTAATTTTTATTATCTTGAAATTATACATTTATCGAACTATTGGGAAAGAATTTCTTTGCATGATAGAAAATGACGTTTTCTTACCTTCGGGTTGTCCAGGAAATGGCAATTGCCTGCGATACTTCATTCTCCCTCGGTTGGCTCCTTCGATGCCGAGGATCATCAAGATCGCAACGAGCACAAAAATGATTCGCATTTTGCAAAGTGTACGGTAAAAAAATGAACAGAACTACGAAACAATCACGAAATGGATGAAGAAAATTTTCAGTGAATCTTTGACGTTAGGGTTGCGCACTGAAGTCGTAGGAAACGCGTAATCCTGTTCGCTCTTCCGTAAACAGTTCTCGTTTGATTAAATATTAAAAAATCGCGACGACGAAGCTCCTCGTGACGTGTCCTTGAGTCTCGTCTCCTGATGCTGGATGGGCTGGACCACGATCGTCCGAGGGCTTACATAGGGCAAACCCCCACCATGGAATCGCGAACTGTCCAGCTCTTCGGAACAACAGGCAAAACCACCACCGCGACCAACAAGTGGAGAAGGCAATGGAGACCAGTAAATAAGAAGAAGAGAAGGAGGAGAAGGAGGAGGATATGAAGAAGAGAAGAGCCACAGGACCTCAATTACACATAGGGGCACCCCCGACCCCTCTCTTCGTCGAGGACCCCTTGAAGCCTCTTAGGCCCAGGAAGTGCACTCCCGTACTCCGGGGTAATACCACCTTTGGATTCCAGCTCGATTCCCTCCCAGAAGTCCTCTCATTTCAGCCCACCATAGGCCCCCACGCAGCTCATTCGAAGCAGAACACATATACAACTACCAATACAAATAAAAGCCAAAAATTCAAGCGCGAATCCTCGAACGGAGAGAGACAAGCCTCGGGGCAAGAGGGAGTTATATTTTCCCAGAACTAACGAATACAATAAAAGAAACACGAAAGAAGTACATGTGAAGGAGAGAAAAGGGGCGTAATCGTTCAGTAATTGGCTATTTTTCTATACGACAACGTTAAGGATATTTTATAATTTTTCTTATTTTTAAGCCAATGTGTAAATAATTGTGAGGCATAACTAAGCAAGATCAACTATTTTCTCACAAAAAATTCATTGCAGCAGGCATTTTTATTCTTATTTCGAGGAACGACGCCACGAAGGAATGAAAATCGATTTTTTTTCTCGAGCCTGCTTCGAGTGGGCCCTCGAGAAGTGAATTTTAGGAGCCAAAAAGTTGCGTGCCACGACCCTTGAACGCTGGGCAGGCGTGAATACGAAAAAAGGCAGCATGCTCAGCTTTGTTACTCGAGCGGAGAAAAAGAGAAGGCAGTAGCAAAAGAAAGAGACGCCAAATGCCATCGTTTGTTCGCACAGCACGAGTGGAATTTGCACAGGGCCCTTTTCTCCCATGAAAGCCTCACCGTCCTGTGCTAAATCTCTGTAGGGCCCATCCTCAAGGCTCTCATGCAATATCTTCAAAAACCCCTACGGAAACAAAACAAAAAGACACGTAAAACGTATAAATGTAAAAGATACAAATAAAGAAGAGTAAATAATGTCATGACTCGACTAATCCGAAATAACGAGGTACAGCCTCCGAACGACGCAGTAGCAATGGATACTAACATAAAAAACCCTCGGAATTTCTAGTATGTTATAAATATAATCACGTCGTCCCGATGGAATTTTAATAAATTCTTCATCATTTAATTTATCGAGCAATTTTATTATTCAAATTCAAACGTTCTCAACGTAACGCAGCATCGAATACATCAAAATTGTGTCTAAAAACCTCTCGACGTCTACGCAATGAAATCCCTAAATAATAACATCGTCACTTCCACCTTTTTTCTCTGCAATTCGTTCGAAATTTTCGAGTTGCCAACAGATGGAAACAGGAATTTAATTACGTCGAATCTACTAAAATTTATTCTTAACAATTTAATTGATCCAATTTATTTATTTGACATAAAATTGGATAAGGAATTTTTTTTTATGCCTGATTGACAATAATGAGAAAATGAAAACATCATAACGCGGTTAATCGTGGAACGAATTGGAAATGGATTTATAGATGACAATAGATTTTCTAAGGAGGGTTCGACATTTTTGTTCAACAAATAATCATCAAGTGAATTCACAGTGCCATCCAAGTAGATTTCGAGTTACAGCAACGTAATCAAAAGAGATTCTCACCGAGATCTCGCTAGCCACGTTTGCTATTAACAAAATGTACTGCGTGCCAAAAGAAATAATTAAAACTCACCCTCATCTATGTTTCATTTTGACTTTGAATTGTTTTTGGAACGTAATACATCGATAACTTCCTGTTTCTGCAGATAACAACGATGTCATCGCATCATTATTTTTATCGTATTATATTTTTAATTGAAGATTCATGAATATTTCTGATTCTAACTCCGAAAATTGATCTCGACAATCAGTCGTAATGTTTATTGTTACCAACGACTATTTTCCATCTTTTAAAGTTACTAAACAAAAGCCAAAGCCAATGGTTTGGTTTTCACTTTTTCAAATTGTCACGATATACGATGGTGCACAGACATTTGCTCTACCAGCACATGGTCTATTCAGATTTTCACTGGAATAACGTTTTTTTTTTTTTAGATTTTAATATTTGGAAAAAGATTCGCAGCAAGATCTCGCTAGCTACATGATACGAAAATCGATCGTAGATTCGGGTCCAGATTTTTTCTTAACTTGGGATTCACTTGGTTCAAACAATTTTATATGTAAAGCAATTATTTGACCATGAAATGTTATAATAGTCGAAAGGATTTGGTAAAAAGTGTACAGAGCTTCAGAACTCGTGTCGAGATTCATATTTGAACGCAGAAATGCGTATTAATATTTATTCGAAATTCGAGTGCTATTGACCAAGATTAGGGCATACGAATTTATGTTCGCATTGGCAAAACACTCGAGAACAGAAGCTTCGAAAGAATTTGCGTTTCTGATTCTTGGTGCACACAGAAGTCGAGTGTATAGTCCTTACTGTTTGACCAAAGAGTGTCTGTGTGCAAAGCGGAATGAGGGCAAAAAGATCGAAGGAAGAAAAAAAAGTAAGAGGGAATATCAAGAGACAAGATTGCGAGGATTTTATTCAGAAGAGCCGTTGCAACGGGACCAACGTTCGATAACATTGAAAGAATTTTTTTATTATTCAAGTTTTTCATTCTTTAGAGAAGCGGCGATGAGGAAGAAGATCCGAACGGTTTTTCGGAGCGGCTTAACGTCATTGGTTCTTGGTCCAGTCGAAAACACGTAATCCTGAAATTCGGGAATGGTGAGAATGGCCTCGAGCAAACTGTATATGCAACCCACCTCATTGGGTCGCTGTATCTTTCGAGGATATTCTGGAATTGTGGAGAATTCATGTCCTCGTGTCACTGACGCCATCTCACCGGTGCGTAGACCTCGCTGATCTTTCTTCGCTACAGAGCGTTCCATAACACTCCCCTGCACGATATTTTTAACTTGAAACATGTTTTTTGTATCATTTCCGATTGCGTCCATTTTTCAATCAGTAGAAAAGTTCAGCAGTCAAATGAATAAACGTTTTCCATTGAAACGATTCGATGGAGACGAGATTACCGGAAGTTTAATCTTTGAAAATATGCAAATATTGAAATGAATACGAAAAAATATTGAAAATATTCTTCGTGCTGTCAACAGCGTCGATTTTCAACATGAAAATCGCTCCCAATCGACGACCGTTCGGTGAATTCACTGAGAATTTTTGTTGCTAGATAAAAAAGACACAAGAGACGATTTTTCGAGAATTTTGGAGCCACCTGTATTGAGCGTTACAACTTCCGACGTGATCTCGACTTCTGGAACTCTAATGTCCTGCGCGGAGTCAGTGAGTCACAGTGACGGCCATCACCTTGACCCAACCTCGAGGTGGAGTAACAGCAGGAGAGACAACGGTTTTTTTTCTTTATGCAGCTTTCGAGACTCGATGCTGCAGTGATATTAATATTCTCGATCTCGCTTCAAGACCCCCTCTCCTGTTTCGTCCTGTTTTTTTTTTGTCAGAAATTTCAATCGATGGCTTTGAGCATTTGCATTCAGGCTAAGGCAATAAGCTGAAGGTCGTTGACTTTGGTGGCCAACGCTGGGCCAGAAATTAGATTGCTGCGTTGGGCCAATATTTCTTCGACTCTCTAAGAATTATTTCATTAAGATTCTGCAAGAATGACGAGCCTATAACAATCTCAACATTTTGTTAAGTGAATGTTAATTGAAAGAGTTATCGCAGGGCAACAAAAATGTAATGATTGGAAAACTCTCTTGCGTGTTCAATTTCCGACTTTTTCATGGACCAATTAAAAAATTAATGAGGTGTATCGGAGTGCGGAATTCCAAAGTATTTCCGGCATCGAGCATGAATCTGCGTGTAAATTTTATTGGCGTGCAAATTTTACGATTCAATCATAAATACAGAGCGCGTCGACCTCAACAAGAAACTCTGAACAAAAATGTTGAATAATCTCGTTGTACGTCGGGATAAAAACTCTCAACATAATCTTTGAAAACGTTTGCGAAGAACGCATCGCGCATGAAAGAGAAAAAAGCGTTGTATTCTCGTATCAACCGTGTTGGCCGTAATGAGAAAAAGATAATGGAAACATAGGGCACGCTCTAGGGAATGTTCGTGACTCGAATTTTTAAACATTCCCGCAGATACACTCTTCTCGTTGGGTTTTGCCCTCTAACATTTTTTTTTCTTACCGCTCGCGACGCTTGTCGTCTTAACTCGGGTATATTTTAACCCGAGGCCACTGCACGTCGTTTTTGCTGTCTGCACATGTGCATGGACCTTTTCTACTATTCACACGAAACTAATAAGATTATTCTTCTCACAAAGGATTCACATGTTTTGAATTTTTCAGCTAAATTCGAAGCAGGCCTTTTGTAAATTTTAAATCATTTCAATTTCTTCTTTCTTCTATTTTTTTTTCTGCAAAAAACTTATGATTTTTTTTGGGCAATCAATTATTCTTTTTTAAATAAACTGCATATATAGGGAATTTGGGAGAAAAAAAAGATTCCGAATTAAATGAAAAGTATCGTATCACCTGCGTTAATCCGAGGCGATGGTTATTGATTGTCGGAAGTATAAAGCGCAGCGTTCTCGTCTGCGAGCTATTCAAGATACGTTTTTGCACGAGCAACAGAGAAGCAAGAGATAGTAGAGAATCTCATGAAAAATCTTAGCCGTGTCCGATCGCCAGGGGATCCGCAAATTTATCTCTCGTCGCGTTTCTGCGAAAAACGATCGCGCCGAATTTCTCCAGTCTCTCGCGTTCTCTGTCTCTCCCTCTTTTATTTCTCCCTCTTCGGAAAGACTTTTTTTTCGTTGCTTGTTTTTACAGACTCTCGCATCTCTTCTTCGTCGTTTCTCTTTCGTTCGACTGTGTTTACAAGGGGCCCTAACCGTCGGACGATCTAGGAAGGTTCGAACCACCGAGCGGAGGAATTCTATGGATCGTGAATTTGAAAAATCGCTGATATGCTGCAACACGGGCAAAAGGGACGAAGGTTTAGCTTAAAAAACGAAAGAACATGAGCAAGTTGTCAAATTTTGAAATATTGATCAATATACCAAAGAATAACTCCGGGTCAAAATGACCCAGTGTGTCGGTGATAAATTATAACGTATAAAAAATAGGTAAAGACTTTGATTATGCCTGGCACCCTTCACGAGAGATAAGTTGATACAGGAATTATGGATTATGTAGGTGTGAGCACCTCGCACGTCTTCGCCCCTCGATCATCCAATAAATTCGATGCGCGTTTACACGGCAGGGCACTTAGCGGCTCTCCGATATCACAGCGATATGTACATAATACCTCACAAGCCTGGCGGTTTTCGTCGTCCTGCCAGCATCTTTTTACCTTCGTGCGGTCTCGTGGTCTTCCTGAAATTCCCATATATACATCTATACGAGAGAATAAACTTATACGTGCATGCAGCAGGACCCACGTCGTCCTCTTGGTGTCATAAAATAACGAGGCTCAACGTTTCAATCCGAAGATTCGAAACGCGAGCGACAGAAAACTCGTTATTAGTGAGATCGGTATCAATTTTCATTCAATAAAGAATTAAGTACTCGAATAAAATCAAAATTTCAATGTCGTTAAGAAAAATTCGAAAAATCACTTTTTAGCAATTGAATTTTTTTTTTAATAGCAAAATGAAAATAAAATATTATTTCTTGACACGCTGATCAGTTTTTTCCGCTAATTATAAAATTCTTTGCAGTGATATTCGACCGACAATTTTTCACATCTTGGATGCACAAAAATGCAGTTCTGGTGCCCTCCATCGAGACACTTTTTTGGGTGAACTCGATTACGCCACAGTAAAAAAAAAAAATATGCTTGGAAATAAGGAGATTAGGGTACCGTTCGTATGTTCGGTTATTTTCGATCAAGATTCCCGGTAGCGTATCGTGGGTGCTCGTATAGAAACGACTTCGATTCAAGAAATCACGTGGCAGGAAATGCTCACGAATATCAGGAGTTTCTCATGGTCCCGTCTAAATTGACTTCGATAAATTCATCGACTAGCCAGTCCCGTAATCCCGATTCAAAATGCTACACGTCACAGTTCACGTACAAGCACATAACCTGTACAAACTTATACAGGCTGTCCCGGGGTGAAGGTTGATACTGACCGTTCCGATGGAAAAAAGCTACTGAACTCTTCGAAGGGACACTCGGTCCAAAATTAAATAATTGACCATTTAACCAGAAATATGGACTGTACCTCGTCGAAAGTGCATTACTCGAAACAGAGCAAAGTTTAAATAAGAGAACTATCGGAGCCTGCTCCCGGAAACCCTTAAAAATAATTCCTTCAAAGTGTTTTCACGAGGTCATCGTTCGAATTCTTATCGAAACCTCAGCAACCGAGGAGGCTCCTCGGAGTCCGTGCAACCGAATAATAAATTCGCACGAGTTCGATAAGTCGAGTGGAGGGCAAGAAATCAAGGAAATACGGGAAGCACCGAGAATGTGTGAGAAGTTGGAATCCTCCAGTACCCTTGTCACGATCTCGGGATTTTTTTTATTTTTCCTACACACGGGAATCGTCCTACGCGTTAATTCTCGTTTCGTTCCTCTCGCTTCTCGATATGATATCAATAATTAATCGCAACGGAAAGCGAGGATGTCGATGGAAAAATCGTATTTATTCTCTTCTATTTTCTATTATTGAATTTTATCCTCGATTATCAAGATTTAATTAATTTCTCGGTGTCACAATTGCAAAAAAAAATAAAAATCGGACAAAAAAATAGTGAGCATGTTTACATGCATGTGTTGAATTATTCAGACGCGACTGTTTCGGATGTCTCCTTACAAACTCAACCAAAGGGTAACCATGTTGAACGTTGAACGAGCATAATTGCGTGGTTGTCGAAATAAATTTGAGAGACGTAAAAGGGCTACTGCAAGAGCAGAAAGCCGATTGCCATTTTCATCTTTACCAGGGGCAATAAAGAGAGAGAGAAGCGTGAGTATAAAGAAGGCGAGGATAATTTAAACAGAGCGGGTAATGAAGCAAGTGCGTATCCCCAAGAAAGAGAAAAAGAGAGAGAGGGAGAAAAACAGAGAGCAAGAACAATTTGCTTACGCAGTAGGTACTGTATTCAAGAGTGGAGCCGAGCGTGTACCAACTTTAAATATCAAATGGCTCTGGGAGCTCGTAAATCTCGACATTTATCGATAATTCGTATGCTTGCTGCTGCGGGAGCTGCTGCAGGATACTCGGTGGTAGCTCAGCAGCATCCAACGGTGCACTGTGGCGAGCTAAATGTCCTAATGAAGGGAATAACTTTAGGTAAAAGCGAATAAATCATGAAACGTCAAATATACTCTCGTAATGAAGAAATATGCGGTAAGATTTTGAATAATCAATTGAATATCGACAGGAAACTCGTTATAAATTCTCAAAGGTGAATTATTTTATCGAGCAATTATCTTAATTGTTAATACTTGCAATGTTATGTGGAAAGATCTTGAATGCGGCTACGAAGCCAGCAGAAGGAACGTGGAACGAAAGGACCAGTGAAGGGAAAGGTGAGATGGAATGATAGAGAAAGATGAACATCGAAGAAAACAAGCCAGGCATAACTAAGGGAAAAGAAAGGAAAAAGGGACAGGAAGAGAAAAGGAGAGGAAAGAAAAAAAGTAAAAGGCGTGCCGAGGAATGATGTCGGCCCTTACGAGCCCGTCAAGGCCTAAGGGTCTTTGCTCTCGTGGGTTAAACACGATTCTCTCGAGTCCAGCATCCGACTCATAATGCATATACACAGACCCATGCAGGAACTCTTGTATGCAATCGTACTCAAAAGCTTGATGTAAAAAAAATTTTACAAAGCAAATCTATAAACGATATGAGTGCATAAATTATTAATGCTCCAAAAAAATTATTTCACACGTTGTGATAGTCCAGGTTTCATTCCCAAATCGATAACTCACCGTATCAACTTTTATCCAAAATTAATTACGTGTGAAATGAAATGCTAACGAGTCCCTGTCTCGAAAAATCTCAATATCGATACTTCAATTTTTCTTCAGACAGAATCGTAAGAAATGTAATCAAAATGTTGCAAATTGTCACTGATATCTGGATTAAGTTTGTCAACTCGAAACACCCTGTTAAACTAGTAAATCTCGTAATAAGTACTCGAACCGCGTTGATACAGGAACTCACCGACATCAATGGATAATGAATAACGTAAGCAGCGTATTTATTGATTCTATTTTAGTGACAAACTCTGTCGCTATCCGAAGTCCACTCATATTCCCATTAGAAAGCTAGAAACCACATACGACGCAGCGGCTCTTTAGATGCTGGTATTTTGATCGATGTATCCAAACGTCTATGAAATTTTCAGGAAAATTGTAATAAATTGTTATTACCCCTTTGGAAGGCCAAAACGCTGCAGGGCGTTAAAACAATAATTCACAAAAGAACAAAAAACAATCAACAGGAAAGAATAATTCCAGACTATGAACGAAATAATCAGTAAACGAGTCATTCGTCGCGGCGAGTTGATTTCTTTCAGCGAGTTTTAAATTCCATGCAGAAAGAATTTCAAGATCGAAGATGCATTCATGCAGCGAGACTGTCGACCTTCTGCGAAATGTAGCATGACACCGTAGGATCGCGTTTCGAAATAACTCTCGCTTGCGGCTGTAAAAGTGTACATTACGAAAAGGGTCGATGTACTTTTTTGGACATTTTCTTGGCCGTCCGAGGCGGTTTACATCTTCCGAAATAAATGCAACGAGACTTTTTTTTTATTGTTTCATGATATTTTTAAAAAATGAGCCAAAAAACCTGCAACATTCGTTTGCCACTGTTGAATCGATACTTGGCTCAGAGAGTATATCAAATTTAGAAAAAAAAAAGTTTATTCTTTTCTGTAATAGTTTTTATTCTTAAAAATAATTAATAACAAATAACGTCAACGTGATAAGTCATTATAATTAATTTTCTCTTCAAGTTTAAAAATTTCAGAATTCTTTCGTTGATGATTAACAACTATACTGCTAACAATAACAATTTTTGTTTAAATGATTTACAGCCTGATTTGCTTTTTAACGCAATTTTCTGTTGCCCCTGAAAGTAGGCAAACAGCGTTGCGTCAGTGTCGCACAGATCTCAAGCAGCAAGGCGCGCTTCTCTGGAAACAAACAACTTCTCAGGAGAGGAGAAAAGTGATTAACAAGCTCTTACGAAAATCGATTCATCTCAAATTTTCTGCACGTTCTTATAATCAATGCATGGAAGTTTTGATATTCGAAAAATCTGGTTTTTCTTTGACATTTTGTTGAAAAAGTGTACGTGAAAGTGGCACTTAATCAGCTCTTGAAGAGCTCTTGATTTTGGGGTTTGAAAATTATAATAAAGCGAAAAAATCGTGTGGCGGCGGTGCTACCTTTTTAAAAATTTAGAAACGTCGTGATTTTTACTCCAAATTCTTTTCTTACGCACTTAATTTCTCAATAAATCCGGTAAATCTAAGTTTGGTGATGGCAAGCTCGGGGAAACTTGAATGAAGAGGAAAACATTTGCAGTCGATAAATTTGGTGCTCAGATAAGTATGAAAGTGACATTATCAACGTGATAGTCAAGTAAAATCGTCGTATCTTGTTTCATGATGTATTCGAGCCATTAGAATTTTCTCATACGCTGTTAACGTGCATTGTAACACTGAACGAGGTATTTAATTCGTGTTTTCATAAAATAAACGCAGCTAAACAAACATTCATATGTGCACTTGGCTCGAAATGTTTTTTGACGCGTTTGTTGCGAACTCTCGATGCCTACGCTCGTGTCAGAGGCTCGAGGATTCATGGTCAGCCATTCGAAAATTCTTAACGACCCGTAAATTTAACGGTCAGATGAAACTGAAAGAAAAAGACCATAAGAGTATACCGTGATCTCGACGGCTGCTGGTTCGCTATCTCTAAACTGGAACCCCTGCGGGCTTATAACGCTTCGTATACACGCTCTCACTTTTCATTTTACCTCCGCGCACATGTCGGCTTTTTCAACACAGCGATGAGTCTGTTGAGTTTATTTTACGCGAAAATGTAACATAAAAAATTACACGTTACATCCTTAAATCAATGTTTCGATCTAATGAATATTTTGTCTACTGCGTTACAAATTAATTTTTTAAACTACATGCACGAATCAAACAGAAGCAAAACGAGGGTTGTTTTTTCTCCCGAAAACGAGAAAAATAGACTCCGTTCTTCTGTGAATAATTAGACGTTTATAAGAAATAATTGCATTCCATTTTTTTGAGGCGAATGAGAAAAATGTTTGCTTGCATTTTTAAGCATTACTGTCAGGTGCATCCCAATAATGTCGACCTACAGAAATTGCAGTTGCACTGCATACTTGGGGCTTTGAAGATTTCGAAATTGCGAGTACCATTGTTCGGTTCATGAATCCTATTTCCTCTTGTGACTATTCTCACAGATTCGAATAGTGCATGAGAGAGCAGAAGGTGCAAAGACAGAGAGACAGAACGTGAAAGAAGTCGAGTAACGAGTTCGTCTCTCGTGAAGTTTTAAATTGTAACTGGCTTCAGTTGAATATCATAACGATCTGGAAAACAAAATCATGTTGAAAATTACAGAAAAAGATTACGAAAATAAATTGGCCTAAGAGGTAAAAACGTAGTTGACAAAAATTTGTGTAAAAAATTTAAAAAAATACGTATAAATGATGCAATCGATGCAAAAATCTGAAATCCCGAGGTTGGAAAAAATGGATGTCGATTCCATCCGGTAATTTAAAAACTGGCAGATTGGCAGAGCAGGATTTGCCCTCGGGGATGAGGCTCGTATTCTGCTCCCTCGGAAAGTCTCTTGAACCAAAATTTTGGGAGTGGGACCATTACGAATGTTTCCCTAAGAGTCAACGGTATGAGGCTCATGGTGCCAAAAACATTGTGAAACGCAACAATTTACTAGAAACTTTTTTCCTTTCCGCTGTTTATCATTTTATAACTGATATTTTTAATGCTAATGATCGTCTACGAATTTCGACATAATCTTTGCTCCAAGAATGCCGGAAGGTGCGGTAATAATGTCCACATGTTTTTCTGATCCAACCAGATGATGAGACACCCTCGTGAGAATTTGCTAACAGATTTATTAAAAGAATGAATTCCGCAGGACGAAAAAAAAAACATAATTAACAACAAAAATTTAATCGTACAAAGGTCGATTTTTTTGTGAATTTTCGAAAAACGTTGAAAAATTAAACAAGAAAAGAAATCGAAATGGAACAATCGAAATGGACTCATCCGAAAGAAGAGAAAATCCAAGATTTCTATTATCCCAACTAGAGATCGGATGATCGTTCATTTTGTGTCTGCTGCGTACAATCGTCGACACGAATAATCAACTCGTTGGTATAAACGTCGATTTAATAGGCCATTTTTTTCAATAACAATTTCTTCGTTTCATCTGTTTCGAATTAGTGCAAAAGATAATTGTTTTTGATAGCATTGGAAGGATGAATTTCTCACTTCGATCAATTATTCCAGTTTCTAGGACTTTCAACATTTTCTAGATATAAAATGAATTACTTTTACAAGCCGGAAAGTTCGCTGAGCTATTAACTTTATTTTCATCGACTCATCGTGCGAATACTCGCTTCTCGGAAGCCTCGATCTTCCCATTTTTGCAACGGTATTAAACTTCACCATCAGCTTTTCGCTATATCCTGGAAAAATATAAACTCACGGTTGCCCGTTCGTGAATGAACCTACTCATTTAATTCGCCGCCACAAAGCAAGCAATTAAAAAAAAATCTCACTTCACTAGGAAAACCGTTGTGGCGTTCAGATTACTTCAAAACTCTCGGTTTCTTGCTCTCGAATACTCATTCTGGTTTGAATAATTACCGAGGCTTTGAGTCACGTCTCTGCTAAAAAAAAACAACAAAAAGACACTTGAGCCTGAATCCTGACAATATCGATCTTCATGATGTCGTCTCGTTCAAAAATCTTTCTAACGAAAATGTTATTGAGCGATTTGAATTTACGTTCTTCCGATTCTTTCCCTGTTTTCCATCGGAATGAAGACAAAATGGTGTAAATGAAACGTGATTCTGGTGGCTAGTTACGCCAATTACAAAATAGTTCCAAAAGTTACGATTTAGAGACTGGAGGCTCGATTGAGCAATAAAAATCATTCAATGCCAAACTGACTTGCACTTCTCCGCCAGCTGAGGAAAAGAGTCTCGATTAATATATTTTTTTCTAATTGGATAAAAAAAGAGAAGGGATGAGTAGTGTAAGACGAGGAAAGATCGAGTCGAAGCAATATCGATTCGAATTGATGGACACTTAAACGCCCAGCACTCCGGAGTACTGAGGCGTGACGGGTCCGAGGCAAAATGGGTTTTTTCACTAGTGCCTATAAGATCGCTCGGCTCCGGAGACGACGGGCTTTTTTGAAAGGCGAACTCATTTCACGATGCATCGCTTGATCAAATTTTAAAGATAGTGAATGCACCACATGCACAACTCTCGAAGAATTAAGAAAGAAAAAAAAAACAAAAAAAAAACTGAAAAAAACAGAACTTTTTATGTAAAATAAAATAAACGCAACTTGAAATCTTTCCCTCGTCGTTTTCATGACTACTACTTCAAATCCTGAAGACAACGGAATCTCCGTTGTTTATCCGATCGCCGAAAGCATCCGGTCTCGTTTTAATCGCCTCATTGGTTTAATTTTGCAATAATTCTTATGTGATGATAATTATAATGTGAATGAGATTATTTTCGGGTCAATAAATATTAAAATGAACGATAATTCAACTCTCAATTTCAAAGAATACTGAATATATTTTAAAATGCATGCACATTGGCTAATCAACTCTAATTAATGACGCTAAATGAACACAACATTGGGAAATTTTTTAATGAGTTTTCAAACGTAAGAGTATTTATATTCTGCGTTGTTTTTTTTTCCGCAATGTCTTCGCGAAGAGAGACGTTCAACTTGATCCATAGCTGAATCGTAACTTCCCGTAGTTCCCTCGATTATCTCGTGAATGTAGTTTCGTTTTCTTTTTTTCACACTAACGAAGCGGTGTATTCCATCAATGAGAAAGATCTGGAGGTCTGTGGTTAAGACCTCGGTGGATTGACGCGGGAGTAGGCATTAGGAGGCCCAAGAATAGCAGAAGTAATGTATATACGTATGTTGGAACAAGCCATGGGGGCCTTCCTAGTGAAACACATCAGAGGCAGAAACAGCAGCAGCCGTAGCGAGCAACAGCAGCAGCAACAGGATTGTCGTAAGAGTGGGGAGCTCATATAAGACCCGTAGCCAAAGGCCTCTCCCAGTGACCAGTCCCGACACGAAAACCCATCAGCAAAGCTTCTTCGGTTCTCTCACAAGCTGCTTCTCCTCCAACAACAATAAATACGTTGTTGTTGTTGTTAGTTTTTTCTTTACTATCGTTCGTCCCCATCGTGACTGTTCATTTGATGGTGGAAGGCTTGTTTCATCGGCTTTGAAAAACAACGAAAAACCACACGCCAACTCTACCTGCTAAGGACATCGAATACCTGCAGGATGAGGTCGTCTGAAGCTATCTCAATCTTCCTGGTCCTCGTAGCTGCACGTGGTAAGTCATTTTTTTTCTCTATCAAACAACCATCTATTTTCATCGGTGTCCAATTATTATCGTCCTTCGGTTGACAAGTCGAAGCGGATAACTGGATTCCAATTTAAATTTTTTAATTATGGAAGTGGATTAATTTGATCGTCACATCCAATATCCATCAAACGTATTTCGTCCATAGTTTCATCTCAGTTTTATATACGATCAATCTGATTCGCCAAATTAACAGCATCATAGATACATTTTCTTTGACAGATCGAAAACACACGAATGCTCCCTTTTATAACGTCTTTGAAGAACGTCATTAACTGTACATTCAAAAAAATTAGGCAAATCGTAAATTTGATCCAAAAAATAAAAGCACGATGCAGGAATAAATTCAATAATCGCAACACTAGCAAATTCCTTTCGTTAACAGTCTAACGATCTCTCATTGAAAATTAATCATGCATGACGTCTCGAACTAATTAGAGAGTGAAATTTCGTGTGGAGTACTTAACTCGCGATCATCTTCGAGAGGAAAAAAAATGGTGGACATGGCCCCAACGACAACGACGAGTTTCACACATCTCGCGGGTGCACGCGAGCGCATACTTTCTCCCGTGTACGAGTACAAGTGAAAATATGAAAGTAGCTCAACTGCCGGTTCACTTACTCTTTCTCATTCTCTCCCCCTCTCGCTCGCTCTCATCTCTCACTCTTATCTTTCTTGTTCTCACCTTCAACGAGACAGGCGTTCAAATACATCAACTACATTAATTCTAGCTTCGTACGTGCGTAACCAGGGTGGTAAATCCAGTCTGTTCGATAATAGGACAATTAGTCATTTTCCTTGCTGCAGAGCTGCGAATCAACAGCAGACAAACCATTTCCTCGATCATACCTTTTCATTTTCTTCTCACACAGTTGAATGATCGTTCCAAATCATTAAAGCTAAATAATCCTCATTACCAACGGCCTTATCATCATATTTATGATTAATACTCAATTTAAATTATCGCGTGTTATGCGAATATGAATCCAAACAATTTCCCCACAATTTCCAAGCCATTTTCCACACATCTTGCTTTGTGAGATTTCCTTTTCAAGCCGACATTTCAATGTTAAGGCAATGGGAACTTTAATCACGTAATTACAAGTGTAAATTGTAAAATTGTTGAATATTTTCAATCTCGAGTTAAAATTATGCATTTTTACGATAATTCACGTACATCGTTTCCTTCCAATTGTTGGCCAACAGTCGTTTATTATTATTTGTCATATAATTGATAATTATTCGAGCATTCACAGCTTTCTACAAATGTAAACAAACGCTTACCCAACCAAGTGTTTTTCGAGCCTCCTTGAACATATTAAAACTCGAAGCAAAGACGTCTCGAATTGTTCTAGAAAAATAAGAAGAGAAAAATAAAAAGGTATCTCTGGGAAAAATCGTAGATCTAATCATCCGTGCATTGAGCTGACTCTCACTTGGAAACTTTTACCTTTCGGTTCTATGGTAAGTGTTCTCTCACCCTCTTGAGGCTACTCGAATGTTCCTATAACCATAGTACCGGAAAGACACGATAGCTTGTAAAAGACACATAATAAAAACCGAAATGCAAGAAAGTCGAAACTCTCCCGTAACGGAACTCTGTCTATCTCAGGAGATTGCGGACACATGGATAGATACATACAGCATTTTGTGCCTGAGGTTGTTCGGAGCCACGCGATTTTATCGTTCCAACAGTGACGTTGGTACGTTGCACTTTACGGAAGGAATCGAAGGCGGGGCATTGCCTCACCTTCCTCGGAAACCCAAAGCGTTTCTGCCACTATTTTGTTTGATCGATTTTTCGAATTTCATTTCATCATTTAATTTCATCCTTCCAAAAAATTTCTATGACTTCAAGCCATTCGAAGATGCGATGATCCAAATCTCAAGAAGATCCAGCATCGTTCGTGGACAAAAAAAAACTCTCCGAATGATGAAGAAATAACGTAGAAAAATTGTGAAAATTGCAGAAAACTCAAAAAACTCTGTTAGCTTTTTGTGAGGTTTGTACTGGCCATAGATAGTATGGACATGTACAGTAAGCAGCACCATACCCGTTGCAACGTACTACGTATACACGCCGCGTTCACAAAGTCGTAAAGGAAGGGAAAGTAAGCCAGCTAAGCACTGAATAGTCCAAAGACTCCAGCGGGCTTTACGTAATGTCTAGAGGACCTCACCCTGCCTCTGAAGTACTTATTCCATATGTATATACATTTAAGTTCATTCGTATATCTGTATATAAACAACGATACATAAAGACCCAGAGAGACGCGAACGACTGTTGCAAAAAGGTGTCTGCTTCGTATGCATTCCTCAAGCTTTTTCTACTAGCTATATCACGTTTAGCCCCTGGCCTTTTTTAAACGTAAGTAAAAGTTCTGGATCCATCGCGGCTCGAGACACGAGCCTGAGGAAACGAACATATTACAGCCTTGGGATACTTTTTTTTTTTTTTAATATTCGTTGCCACATGAGACGAAAAAGTATTTAATAAGAAAAATAGATACTTCGGAATAATTATCTGTTGGAAGCTACGATTAAAATTTGTGCTATTAAAACAATTCTGGCGAGTGATTCTTTCGAATGTCCTAACCGCAATGAATTTATAGCTTTCCATCGACTCGGTAATTTATGAAAAATCGATGAATAGATTCGTGTCCTGAACAGAAATTTATGTCGTGAACTGGCAGATTGCTTAGAATAGGAATATTCATTTCTCTTTCATGACGCATGATTTATTTATACCGCTAGATTATTGTTGTTATCGCGGTATTAGATTCTCAAGTTGAAAAATGCGGAGACATTTTTTCTTCTTGCGAAGGTCCTCGAAGCTGTGGGTTCCGACAATCTTGTTGATGTGCACGAACAAGCTCTCGTCGCGTGGTTGTGCATAATCGATTAACGGTGAATCCGAGCATAATCAGCTTGGGTCGACAGATGACAAGTGTTTCCAGATCTCCAAGGCAATTATTCAGTGACGGAAGTGACACTGGTCGTTCGAACTAATTCTTTTCTTTTTCCCAGCGATCACAACATCGATTCCAATTTTTTTCATTCTCGTAATCGAGCCGAGGATCAATCCTCTTGTTATTTTGTGGGTTTATTTTCAGCGATTCGTATCTGTTTGTATTTTGGGTACTCTATGTCCAGTTATTGCTATTTTGAAATAATTATGAATGGACGTAATTGAGGAAAATGAATGAGCAGTGAGATGGTCGTTATTTCTCAATCCCACAATCGTTGCATCGTATCTGTCAGTAATCTGTGTTGTGTCATGTCCTATTATTTCTATCGCCCTGATTATTAGAAAGGGATAACAATTCCTTCATGCAACCATAAATCTTCGTTAAACTTGATCACAACATTTTATCTACAAGTGATTGTTCTAATTTTTTTTCCATTCAACTAACACGATAAATACGAAAATCGTGCATGGAAATAAAGATTGAAAAAATGAAAACGAGAGTCACGTTCGAGCAAGCCAGAGTTGTTCATTCGTTAGCTTTCGATGGTACGTACAGTTGAGTTTAAAAGTTTCGTGGGTGTAATGATATTTGCTCGATCCTATTGCCCGAGAGAAAAGCCTTCGCTTGTTTCTTTCAATATACTCATTGAACAATAAACCACACGCGAGCACAGGAGAACAATGAATAAATTTCTCAGGCCAAATATGATAATGGATTATTCTCCGTTCTCGTTTGCACGACTCGATACTTATTCTATAGAGTTCTCTATGTAGTTTTTCAATTTTTGAACAATCTATCTGCGATATAAAAGAATTTCGTGATGGAGTCAAGTTGAAATAAATTTTCTAATGCTCTGTTGAGATCGTATTGGCGCAGTTTTTTGGTTCATATTTTTCAACAAAACGAACTCAATTTCTCTCGATTTATCCTCAGCAACTTTTCACTTAATTAAATTTAATGAACTAGTTTTTTCTCTTGTGCTGGAATGTCTGACGAAATTCATGCGCTTCCATTCGTTTTTCTTTAAATGGACCCCACGCTCGATGCATCTTGTGCACAAGTAGAAACTGAGTGTGCGTGGTCAGACAGATCGAACGTGTATCTTCCGTGAAATTTCATCGTCGACTTGCACGCGATTCGCTTTCGTTGTTCACTCTCACTGAGTTCTTGTGAATTTTTTGATCGATGAGTTGCGATAAAGAGCAGGTTAACGAGCACGAGATGATTAATTAATAAATCTTCTCTACGATTATTCTTATGGATAAAAAGAAATAAATTTATGCTCGACCGATTTATATTGAAGAGTTTCAAAATTCAAAAAAAAAAAAACATAATTCCTATGCATCGTTTGACAATTTAGTCGATTCCTAAAAATCCTCCTTTTCGTAAGGATCGGAAAATCGATTACACGCTCCTAACGACTTGGACTGAAATTTATAGCAAATTTGTTTTTCGTCGAGTATTTTATGACACGTACATATTATCCATTGATTATATGGGCGAATAAAAAAGTAAGGGAGACCGAGAAAGAGGGCTGTGGAGCCGAAGGTCAGAGGTCAAGGCTAACCCGAACATGGACTTTCACTCGGCGCACTCCTCCCCGATATCTCTCGCGATCTGGTTTCCTTTTGCTTGAGACCGTTCTCTGAGAAACCTTCTCATCAGCATCATTATGCATTTATCTTTGGGTACAAATGTTGCGGTACCGACGTTGCGTGGATACTCACAATTATTCGATGAAATAATAACGATGAAAAATGAGTTTTTATAGGATCGCAGAACCTTGCAAAAAGGTACACACAGTGTCGTAACTTTTTTTTATATAAGCGTTCATTCATAACGCAGTCCCCCGTCGGCTGTTTCAACTTTTTATAAATATCATTAGCTGACCATGTTTGTAATGGATTCAATTGCGGATTTATTAAGCTAACGAGAAATTAATTCTATTCACATTTGTTCGTCGTTCTCGATCTGTCAACGTTCGCAGGATTAATGCGACAGAAAAATATATTTATTACTTTCGTCTAACACGCGGACTCCATCGCGAATTTCTCAATGCATTAATCGCACGTTCAGAATTCTTGACGTTGCGTAAAAATTTTGTGAAATTTCAAGCTCCTTAATTAGTCAGAATCTGAAATATTATCCGTCTCGTTTCGCAGGACTCCGTGCCCAGAAACAACAGCAAGAAGACCCTTGCCAAACGAAAGCTCGTGTTGTGAGTGACATAGATTACTGCGATCGTTACTGGGAGTGTGTGAGCGGACGTCCGGAGCTTTTCGATTGTCCGAACGGTCTGGTCTTCGCTGGAAAGCATCGTGGTGTAACCGAAGGTTGCGATTATCCATGGCGTGCGAATTATTGCGATGGTAAACGTCAAGCGAATCCACCGATCGGTGCTGAACATTGCGATTGGCTTTACGGTATATTTGGCCACGAAACATCCTGCACGAGATATTGGACGTGCTGGAATGGAACTGCCACTGAACAGCTTTGCATAGGAGGTCTTCTCTACAACGAGAAAGCACGCTCTTGCGACTGGCCTGAGAACGTCGAAGGATGCCAAAAACATCGTAAGTTCTTGTCATTCGATTGCACAACCGTTTGGTCGTTGTCATATTAGCGAACAAAAGTCTCATTCCTGTTAATTACATGCAATTTTCTTGGATTACATAAATTAAATTTACATCAAGATGTTCGGTTTGCTTCGAAATCGATTTTATTTCATACTCATGAATTACAAGCTTCATTTTTATTCAAATTTTCGTAAAAAAAAAAAATTTTAATCGGCACAAATAATTACGAAGTAATCAAGTAGTTCTGGCTTGTAAATTTTCATCTCGTTTTTCGACGAGTTTCTTTTTACATATTTTATGTGACAGTATTACGTGCTTAACTATAAAATATACATATGGACGTCTTGATTACTCAACCCAACAGGTCTCCTGCTTCTACGCTTCACGAGCCAGTCCTTCCCCAAATTCCTTAATCTATACCACTCTCACTTTCTAATAGGAATATTTCAGATTTGCCTCTTCGCGCATATCTGGCTCTCGCACGCGAGAATCTCCCATAATTTCTCTTTCTTATATGGCCTCGTGAGACCTCGCGGCAGCTTAGATTTTACCAGTTTCTCTCTTGAGCGATAGATCATTCGCTGAACAAGTATCGATCTTCATATTATTCGTGTCTCTCAAGACCGATATTTCAAGCCCCTCTATTTACCATTCCATTTTTATCCTTTCTCTCGATCTCATTTTTCGAAAAATTATCACAATTTTTCATTTTTGACAGAAATTTCAATTTTTTCTCCTTCCAATTTTATTACATTAATTATTCTATTACAACTTCAATTTTCACAAATTTTCTCGAATAAATTCTTGAAACTCGAAATGCAGCTCGCAGTGCCAATTTTTCGGTCATTGTTTATTTTTTATTTTTTTTTTTTTTTTTGCGTAAGAGAGAATCATCAGCATGGCAAAAGAAATCTAAAGTTTGAATCTCGAACACACCTTCTAATCTCGTCACATCTATACCAAGAGTCACTGGCCTTCCCTCAGCAAAGCACAGACAAGGCGTACTTATTAAAATTCACACACGTTCTCCTCGACACTCCTTCCTCTCTATTTCTCTTACTTAAATATTTATTATCATTATGTATATCCTCTCAGACATCCGATTGTATTACACACGCCTCTGTCCCACGTTACGTTCATGGAATCTAGCTGTTTCGCTACAATCGAGATGCTTTTAACATTCATCAAACGAGACAACATTAAAAAATCGTTTTTTTTTTTTCACCTTCCTTGCACATACTTTCACGATTTAAAACCAACGAAACTGTGCCCCCGTAATCCTCGTCGCATCACGTAGCACATTTCACGTGGGCCTGTTAATTAAATATGTATTTAATAACTGCTCATTTCCTTTTTATTACTTTCGTGATGGAATGTAAAAAAATGATTGGAGAACAGTGTTAACTGGAGTCGAAAATTAACAGAAAATTAATTACACGTTTGCTCGAGCCATGAAATAATTCCGAAAAAATGATTCTTACGAGATTCTTTCATAGTCTTTTCTCGTTACTGTCAATTCGTTCTCGGTCCCGCAATATTTACGCCAAATTAATAACGAAAAAGTTTAGAGAATCATTGCAAAAGTTTCCATTATTTATCGATTATTTTGGGAGATTAAAAAAGTTATTGAACATTGAAACAAATACGATAAAGATGTGAAAACGATTGATTGATGATTTTTTATTCCAGCCCTTTGCAATGAGGATCCAAACGGTAACGTGCCATTGGGAAAATCGTGCAATCGTTACTGGCAGTGCCAAGGTGGTTATCCACGTCTTCAGAGATGTCCTGCGATGCTGGTATTCGACAGAAGGTCTTTGAGATGCGTTGTGCCACCGACAGAGGATTGTGACGTACCAACGACACCACCGAATATCGGTGGAGATTTGCCCGAAGGAGGCAACGAGCAAGAGCCCGAAGAGGAAAATCTTCCACCTGGTGTTCCTCCATTACCTTCCGGTGCTGTTCCATTGAGAGCAAGACCCAGGAACTAGATCCATTCACCATTTTCTTTTCGTACTGCTAGACGATAATACGATTAAACAAAAAATAATTTCTACGAGCAACGTAGGGACAAGATTTCTCAATGAAAATTTCAACCACATCGCAATCGATGACTACGCGGCTACAAATTACATGAAAAAAAAAAAAAAAAAACAAATGACTGACTCTGTGACATACAAACGAAGTCCAAGTGACTCTCCGAACTGGACATTTTTTCTCTGATTATTACTCAACTTCTTTTAATCGCATTAACTTTATTTAATTTGTGCCGAAAAAAAAAAAATAGTAATATCGTCGAGCATTAATATTTTATCGTAAATTCTAAAACATCGAAACGAACTATTTCTTAAAATCCTTTCGTCTCCCATCTCTCGATCAACTTGTAAATATTCCCAAAAAAAACATCCTCCCCTTCTCTCCCTTTTTATCCTTAATGTGAAATACTAATCGTAATACCAATTTATATTATTGTTTGTATTTTAGATTTCGTGGAATAAAGTCTACGTTGTATATTTTTTATACGTACAATATCCATCATTGCAATATTATTTATTGTCCATACTTTTACGAACCTCAGTGTATGCAAAGACTACACAAATTATGAAAAATCATGATACAGAACATTTGGGGAAAAAAAACGACAGAGAATATCTTGTTACGATTCGAATGAAATTTTTTATTTATACAATTACAATCCTTCGATGTGCGAGACAAAAAGGAATAGCTTCAATTTTTCAATGGGCTGCCTGAACAATTCTGATGTATCTGATGGCTCTGGTTCACTCGTCATTTTCCACTGGGTAGTTGAGGGAACAGGAATTTATGAAAGTACCAGAAAAAAAAAACAGGATTTTCTTTCTTTTGCTGGAGAATTTTATTTTACACGTGATTCGCGCTGAAATAAAATAATGAAGACACGATCAGTTTAAATCCGATGATTACGCGAGTCTTTCTAGATTTATAAAGGAAAGAAGGAAAATGCGTGAAGGAAATCGAAAATACTAACCAGTGAGGGGCTTCATCGGGATCTGTACAGCTGAGGCTTATGGAGTCGAAAAGTTTACCATCTCCACAGGTAATCAGACGAGGATGACCTTCGACACAAGTGATAAGTCTGCCACAGTCACCGGGCACAGCAAATCTGTTGATGCGATAAAAACAAAGTAAATAATCGATTGCGAAACACAATTCATTTCGAAGAGAATCAGATTTCTGTGTGTGCAAAAGAACGACTTACCTCGGGAAGGGCCAGAAACGGGCAGCAGGTCCATGAGGAGCTTTAGTAGGGCATTTGAAGCCAACAACGGCTTCTGGATTGCAGTAAGGGATTAGTTGATCAGGCCACACACAAGTGTGACTCTTATCGTCGTAGGCAAGGCCTGGGGTGCAAGGTTCTTGATGAGGTTCACCATAAATACATTTTATGTACGATGTGCTGCACGAATCGCTGTCTGGGTAGATTCCGAATTGATATTCACATCCTGGGGTGCTGTATGGTGTCACTGTACAAATTTACAATGTGTTTATGAAACGAACGATTCAAATAGTAGTTCCACCACGATAATCCCATGAGAACATGAAAAAATCGATTCTATGGTTTCTGATGTAACTTTTTAAAATCCAAAAATCGTGGTGGACGTTATTTGGACAATTAAAAACTATTTCTATTTATTATTCATGAAATATAATTTAAATAATTATGATAAGTTCTCGATTGTAATATTTATCATGAAACTGTTTTCATCGGAGGATTTTATTAATCGTGAGTGCTTTTGATACAGATACAATTATGACCGTAACTACTTACGATCAGCCTTGCGTTCACCACAGTGCACGGCCCAGTGATAGTTGCAGTGATTGTGCACCGCGCCATGGCCGTCGAAGAGGAGGCCATTCTCGCAGTGTTCGAGGGTCAGGGTGCCATTTGTACACAGGAAGAAAGAACCGCAATCTTCAGGGTGAGGATAGGTCTGAATTCCCCAGGGCTCTGGGCATGCCGGTGCACCAAGAAGGGCGGCTCCCAAGGCTTCGAAAAAATGCAACACACAAAAAAGTCATAAAAAAACTGACGATGTACATGGCAAACTTAATTTTTTCCCTATTCTTGATTGTCAATGAATAACTAATTAATTTTCTTAATTCGACGTTTGTAAATTCTAAACTTTTCTTCCAATTCCCGGAAAATCTTGATAGGATTAACAAGAAGGGTAAATCAATGTCATCGTAGAATCAAAAATCGTGGCGCTGGGGACAACGAAATTATGAACTTTCACTAAGAAAACGTGGAAAAAAAATTGTCGGTACGGTTTATTCGAACTCTTGCTGATTCGCTGTGGTCCTTCAATTCGTGTGCCCCGAAGTCCCGTCTCGAAAGTCATCGGTTCGTTCAACGGCCTCAATGAACTTTCGGTGCCGAGTCTGCTGCTATTGCGCCACAATAATCGGCGTGACCAACGATCTTTTCACTTCTTCGTCAACAAATTTCTAGATTCGTTCTGACAATGACACATACCAGGCAAAATATCACAGACGCTCCCGAGAGAGTCAACATGATAGGAAATTAAATCCACAAAATTGAATTATTCAAATCGAAATTTCAAAATATTTCGTAATATTACTTCAAGTTTTTTTTTTCGACAGGCTCTTAACATTTGATTTTCTGGTTGTGAGCAAGAATTTTTAATTACGACGATTTTTATAGGGAAATGAACAAAAAACAAAATGATATCGAAACAAGTCCTGCGAGACATTTAATATCGAAACACGCGGTTTATAATAGTGATCGCCATGCATAAGAACACGCGGTAACTACGTGAAAAAAAGGTGCGCCGTAACACAATCTTTGCATATCATTGAATAATAAATAAGGAAGCGCGAACTCGTCTTTACTCTCAGGGCACGTGGAGGAGGAGGAGGAGGAGGAGGAGGAGGAGGAGAAGAAAAAGAGATTCTCCTTGATCTCAACGCTCATTGGCTCAACGTTATATCATCCTCGTAACACACGCGTTACAGAACTTTACCATAGGAGATTCCCGTTGGTCATTCGTGCAACCATATGCTCGATTCTCTCGCAGTCGTATAGGAAACAGTGAAAGCGGTTCGTACCTACACCGTCAACTCACTTGTAGAATTCTTAAACGAGTCGTAAGTCTCTTTCTTTGCCTCCCTCTCTATCTTTCTCCGTCTCTCATTCTACACGCAAAATAATTGCAAATATCGAATTTCTATCCGGGAAATGGAAAAATACTCAAATTTTTTCTTCCTGACAGAGTTCACAATTCACGAATGACGTAGATTTTTCGAAGAAACGTATCAGACCCGAGTTTCATCTTCTGCGATCTTTTTTTTTATTGCAAATTCCACAAAACTTGGAAACTGCGTTCACGTGATCATAAGGACTTATTAGGCTCGAGATCCCCAGCAGATTTTGATCAGATTTTACATGGACCTTT
This sequence comes from Hyposoter dolosus, assembly GCA_963921915.1. Classification (NCBI taxonomy): domain Eukaryota; kingdom Metazoa; phylum Arthropoda; class Insecta; order Hymenoptera; family Ichneumonidae; genus Hyposoter; species Hyposoter dolosus. Next base: position 8,744,192 of record OY998135.1, on the reverse strand, counting down.
GATATTCGTTTGTAATGTTACTCACCCGGGGATGAAATTGCCGCCAATGCCAATAGGCTCAAAAGGTTTCTCGTACTTTGTCTCATCTCGGACACGGATTTCCCCGAAAACAGAAACGGTCTCGTAACTGGTCTGCTCGGTAACGGACTCTGACTACTGTAAACTTAGAATATGACCGGACTCGTTGTTGGTCAGAGCTCTACGTCTTTACCTGTACGGCCTCGAGAACTCTACTTCGGAGGGGCGCCCCCTTCACTCAACGACGACTCGTACAATATCGTCGGGAACAGCCCGCAGTCTCTCAACAGGCCACAAGTATACTCACACAAACACACACACACACACATACATACATGATGGCCAATTCAAGTATTTCCCTTCTGTCTGACGATCTGCTCTTCCCTCTCTCCTTTCGCATCTTTATTCTTTAAGACTTTTTGTTATTATACAATTTAATAGCTTTCGGGACTTTGCTGACCTCGAAGCTGAAACGTCCAACTCCCAAAGTCCATGGTATTTTGGCTCTGAGATTTTTATTTATCGGGTTATGGCTATTAAGTTGTGTGTTCACAGACACGAAGACGTTTTCACAACAAAAAAACTGATTTTTGCCTCGGACCCTTGGTGCACCAATTTCCTTCGTTTTTTTTTTTTTTTTGCATAGCGATCAGAATCTATAAAGAAGGCTCGTTGACTTTTTGAATTTTTGAAACGGTAACAGAGCCCGAGGTTCGAACGGACGAAAGTGATTAAACGAATATCGATTATTTTCGAACCCTCCCATATATTTTTCGTATGAAGCACGTCGAACAAATTTGACAAGATTATTTCGTGCCTTTTTCTGGAGTATCAACAGATTTTAGGTTCCATGAATTTCACTTGATCTACTAACAATCTAATCGGTAAAAGCGTTTACGTTTTCACCGATTCCTGCTAAACTTACTTACCAACAACGTTTGAAAATCAACAGGATGTGATTCAAGGTAAGAAACATATGGACTTTCTGATGCGGATAATGAAGTCACGCCTTGAAAGTGTACGTACGAAGGAAAATATATTTCGAGAACCCATAGCAATATTTTCGGGACTTCTAAAGGTTTGGATCTTTGATGAAAAGCTACTGCGAGAAACTCAACAATAAGTGTTGTTGTGTGGCTTATGCGTTGGAATATGCAACAGACTTTTGTTTGTTTGAATATTTCAGGAAAACAATAATATTAGAGTTTACGGAAACAATAAGGGTTCCAGACGCGAGCTTTTAGGTCAAAATTTCTCGCATGACGGAGATATATGTCTTGCCCCGAGGGTCTGATTTTGCGCAAGAGACCGATCCAGACCCGAGGAGGGAACCAGATCCTCGAACATTCTGTGGCGAATAGTGAAAGCAGTCAATCCGAGAGAACACCCGGTCGTCTCGTGTCGTTTCTTGCACAATCTCAAATTCACGCACAGGCGGAACAATAATTTCTTCACGATACGAAATAATTCATAATTCGATATTTCCAATGGGCTTTCGGAATCGATCCAGAGTATTTTTTTTACATATTTCATGGTGGACTTTGTTCTAAATGATTTGATAGATAATTAATTTTCAAAGTTTTCAGTTTTCCAGCGTTTTTCTGATCACGCTCACTTTTTTTTTTATCTTGAGGCAAAGCTCCAGAGTCTGAAAAATTCGAAAACCAAGTTTTCTCATAAAACTTGAATTTGACGCAAAGATTTGTTCCTTCGTAACTGAAAAATGGGCCAGGCGCTGCGATCTGGGTGAAAGTATTCTAGAAATATCAATGAACTCGTAGCTCTCGCTCGGTTACCCGAGAATAATTGAAAAAATAAAAATAAAACATTGCTCGAGATTCCGTAAATACTTTTATTCGTCACATTAAATTATTTGATAAAAGAGTTAAGCAGTTTTCGAATGCAAAATGTGGATTCGGCGAGATCGATACTGGAGCTTTCATAAAGAAAAATTCATGTATTTGCAATGCTCGTCGAGCCTCGTATGAGAAGAGATACACATATGCTCACACAGCCACACGCACGCATCAACACATACAGAAATATATATCGCGGTAATATACAGTATTACATAAAGTGAAAGGTTGCAATTAGGTAAATGAGAAAAGGTGAAATTGCGTGGTACGAATCCGAAAGCGCATCGGTATACTGACTCGTCGATTCGATCGTTCTAATTAATTCGACGAGATAACTCTCGAACTGTCCTACCGAAATAATGAAAAAATAATCATCATTATTTCCCACGAAATAATATCGGTTTCATTTTCATTTCGCAATTATTTTTCATTTCGCAATATTTCCCTACAATTTAATGACAAAATGTCTTGCGCAATGGGAAAGGTAAATACTCGATATATATCCATCGGAGACAATAAGAGCGTAGAAACGGTTTAATCTTACGTAAGAATATAAAATACGTTTATTGTCTTACGAATAGGAAAAAAAAGTCGAACGTGGCAATAAACTTTTTGGCGAAAGTGTATTGTTAAGGAGTAAAGTATAATTAATTGCAATAAAAACGTGGCACGGAATCAGTTCTTTCCCTTGTAGTAATCCTCGCTGAAAAAAAAAAAAACACGTGAACGTGAGTCGATGGGTTGATTATTGTTTGAGAAACAAATAAAAATCGAGTTTCTGAATAAAATAAAATAATTTTCGATTGTCAGTGGGACGATAAGGAAAGGATCAAAATAATCCACAATTCTTTCGAACTCACCATCCAGGCACACTTTCGGGTTCGGAACATCTGAAAATTTCTTCGTTGTAGACAGTGCCATCCTCGCATTGACCTTTTTGTGGCTGGACACCGTTCCGACAAATGTAAAATTTGGCGCAATCTTCAGGATGAGGATAAGTCGGATGAGGTAAAATTCTTCCTCCAGGTCCAATAACATTTTCGTCCGGGCACATGAAACCATCCTCGAGTGCATCGCGTTTGACATTGCAATTGACGGTCGCGTCTACGGACCAAACGCAGCTCGAAACTTTGTCCTCGTAGACGAGCCCCGGAGGACAGGACATTGCAGTCGCTACCCCGTCGATGCAGTTGACGAAACGATCGCAAGCGGATGGATCCTCGTGCTTGAAATAACCGTTTGCACGTGGACAGCCTTTCGATGGTTGCGGTTCCTCTGTAAATGGAAGAAAAATGTATAAGAAATGAAAATCAAGAAGAATGCGCCTATCGAAAAAGTTTTCATTCGGACCCGAATCTTGTCAAGGTCAAATTTATTTTTAAGAATTTCTTCACCTTGAAAGATCTTTCTATTTATGGAGCTGAAGAGACTGCGAAATGGACCACATTCCCCAAACTTGATTTCGAATACAGCAGCCCACCAAAGCTCACGATTAAATCTTTTCCAATGAACCGGTTCCCGATTGGCAAAATTTCAAGAAAAGGCGAAAAACGCGTGCAGTGTCATGCATGCAGAATGGTGACGAGTCTAAGCGCACAATGACTGCACCGAAACCAGTTGGTTACGAGCCTTCGAGGACTAACCCGTTTTTATAAATCTCTATACAAATGTCGAACCAAAACCCAAAACTAATTTCTTGATATTTCCAGCTAGGAAATTTCATGCTTTACTTTGATACCGGAGCCTTTAAGCTCTCCGAAATAGTCATAGTGTAAAGCTCTACATTGGCGAGTTTAGGAATTGAAAAAAACAACCCCTGAAGACTCAATGGGCTTAAAAAAAGAATGGGAAAATACTCTGCGACTTCCGATTAGTTCGCGAAATATCTTGACCTTACTCGGTATGTATTTTGGGATTTAAAAAAAATGGGAATGTGAAAAAATGTTATAAACTTACGAAGAAGAGTGCGATCACCACATGGAACATTGGCGGGAAGATCGCAGAAATCCTTCTTGGGATTATCGTCTCTGAAGACGAGGCCGTCCTTGCAAAGTTTTTCCTCAGCTTGTCCATCGACACAGGAATAATAGAGATCGCACTGTTCCGGATCGGGGAAGAATCCCTTGTCCTCGGGGCATTGGAATTGTCCCCTAACGATGGCAACGCCCACGATCGTTAGAAGAAGAAATATTGTGAGTGAACGATTCGTCATTGTCGATCTCGAATTGAAGATTTTGCAGCCTTTCGTTCTTGTCATTTCACCAGAAAATTGACGCTTATTTTCTCGATTTTTATCTTATTGTTTTAAATTGAATTGGCAGTGATGTTGTTAGTCGAGATTCGTGGAGAGCTACGATACGTGACTGCGGGTCTCTCGTTTCTGGTCCCGTTTCGCTCGAGTAGTAACCGCACCACCACCATAACCACCACCTCAACTTCATTTCTTGTTGCATTTCACACAACCGCCCCCACCTTTTCACCCGAAACTCCTCCCGCCTCAATCTTGTGGGCCTCGCAGGATTCTTCCAATATCCCCCAGATCCACCAACCGTCGCTTTCGTTCAATTATTTTCTATTAACACTGCGTAATGTCACCGCATGTTCATTGCCTGTTTTTGACTGTGCAGGATCTCGGAATTTGTAAATCGCTGCGACAACATTTTATGATTTTATGATAAAAAAAAAAAGAAAAACTATCATTGCTGCGACAATGACGAAAAAGAAATCTTGGCGAGTGAAGAAATTCACTCTGTTCATTGAAAAATCATAAAACCCCATAAAAGTGGAAATTTTTTTTTTTTTTCTAAACAATTTTAATGGAATTGACAATCGTTTATTCACGATATACTGAAAAAAAACGATATTTCATTTTCGAACGTTCGAAATTGATATTTGGTAATGCTCCAAACCCCAAAAAGGTTGGAATTCCAAATGATCCTTTCACTTGAACTCCTGCTTGTCTATTCTATTATCTCCGCCTTGGTAGACTTTCTCTCTCTCTGTCTTCCTATTGGCCTCCTATGTACTTCGATACTCGATCAACTTCATCACTCTTGCGTCTCGTCGCGATACCACGCACTTTCCACATGAGACTCTCGCCATGGTATGATCTTTGTAGAGTGTGTGCACCCGAATGCCACCACGCGTCTAGACTGATCCATTGGAATATTCATCGCAGGGACAATCCGTATGCACTTTCCAAGTACTCTACGCACGAGCATTTCGTTTCTTTGCAGCAGACTCGACTCTTCGGGTTTCAACGTGTTGGAATCTTTGCAAGATTATTTTCACTGGAAGATTCATCGACGCAAATATATTTTTGAAACGTGTAAAAAGTTGGTAAATCCTCCATTTATTGTGAGGAAAAAAAAATTACAACTAATCATTCGCTTTGAATATATTCCAGACGACAAAATCAAATTCGTCTTTGGAAAATCAATGCCCGAAGAGTGGGACATTCGCCAACATAAACCTGTTACAAGGGGCGAATCCCCTCGAATTGAGCGATTTTTTTCAAACACGTGTAATTCATGTAAGAACGGCCACGAAGAGAAAGAAAAAAGGATCGAAGGACGTTAGTGGAATTTTCCACGTAACTCAATGCGAGGAAGGTCTCTCCTGGAATTGATGTCTCCGCAGGACAATACCGCCCAAGGCGCTCAGACTTCAAGGTCCGAGACTGACCGAGAAACGAAAGTAAATCCGCCATACGAGGGTTTTAATGGGCGACGATGAACCGAAGCATGAAAGCTACCGGATGGACGACTTATCAACTACCACGTAAAAAAGCACGTAAATATGTAATCGGTGCTGTGGGACAGAAGGTCGTAACTCGCGTGTATTCACGTCACGATCGAAGTGACTTGTGCCCTTGCTGCGTTGATTCGTGCATATGAGACATTTCATGCTGACTTGAAATAAATATAATTCCTTACGAATCTCATTATCAATGAATTTCATCGTTTTCGAAACATTTTTTCCAATACCTATCTATTCGAAATTTATTGAATCGAAATTTCTATTGACAGAGAAAGTTTCTCAGGTACAAAAAATCTGTTGATTAATTGATATTATTTTTCAACAGCCTGGCAACTTTCGATGTCATTTTATTCGATGGGTTTTTATTGTTTCGAAAAAAAAAAAAAAAATGAAAACGTCGAAAGAAGCAGGCAGTTTTTTAGCTTTTAGATGGAATTTCGTTTCGCATTGATCAAATGTTTGCCTCGTGACTATGGTTACCCCATACGACGCTCACCAAACGCACGATTAAAAGAAAAAGTGAATAAATAAAAACGAGAGTTATAAGCACATGTCTGAAGCCGGCGTGTCGACCTTTTATCGAGATCAACCGAGAGAGACGAGGCCAGGAGAAAGCGATAGAGTGACGATTTACTCGACTCTGGAGCACCACCAAAAAGAAAAGAGTCCATAAGAGCCTATGGTCTCCGTATCCGTTCTCCGGAAGCCATTGATCTTCAAAGTCTACGTATAGATATATCCTGATAAATAATACCAATCGTGACCGTGACTACAATTCTTATTTCAACCGGAGCGAATCGAAAGATACGCATTGTTGAATAAAGAAAAGTGGCTTTTCTCTGTCAGAACTCAGCCATAACCTTTTCGTGGTAAATTGAAGAAAAAAAAAAGTATAAAATAAAAACCGACACACTGAGGAGTTTGGAAATTCAATATCAAAGTCTTTTTATTTAATTTATTTATTTAGATTATTTATGTGAACACTCAATGAAATGCAATCAACAGAAAAATTAACGATGTCTTACGGAATTCATTGTTCGAATCCTCGTGATTTTCTTTGGTAAACAAATTATGTAAAAATCTTTTAACTGCCTCGTGAATTCCGCAATGCGGAAGCTACGACCGTCGACTTATCATGTATCCTGTCCGAGACTAGAGCACACGTTTATGCCACATTTGCTGCATTTAAATTTGATATCCCTGTGGGTTCAGACAGGAAGGCTGTTTCGAGATCGGAGGTAGAACTGAATAAACCATTTTGTTGTTTACGAACACGAGGGTTTTTATTTGTAAATTTATTCGTAATTTCGTTTGACTCTCGTAAAGTATTTTACCTCGAGAAAATCCCGGCAAAGTTTTCATCGGCGTTATCGTTTTATTATTAATAATAATTGCCATTATTATGGTCGTTGCATAAATATCGCTGCGAGCTCGAAGAGATTTCTTCTCAGTTTCTGAGCCAAGGAAATTGTTTCGATTTCCCTACAATTTTCTTATTATTTTTGTTTCAACGCTTCGGTTCAGAATATTTGGCTTTATTGACAGCGGCATAATGAAAGTTTGAAAAATAATTAGCCTTGCGAGTAATCGAGGAAACACATTGCCTCAGGGTTAGAAAAAATGAGACGAAAATATTTTACAATTTTTATTTTTTTATTGTAACGTGTAATTTATTATAAAAATTAATTACATGGCTAAATATTAAGTCGAAATTACACAACGCGAAGTATATGAAAGTACGAGAGCAATGTGTGTTGAGCGTCCCGATGCGGGACAGGTGATTTGCGATGCTGCATTCAGGCCTTCTTGTCGTCTTCCTTGTACCAGTCCTCGCTGAAATAATAATAACAATAAATAACAACCATGATCCCATTTTTAATGTCCTTGAAATTTCGGCGAGGTTAAAATCGCACCAGAGCATTAAATTGCGTAAAAAAATGGATTATTCAGAAAAAAACGAATGAAACTCATCAACGTACCATCCAGGAACACTTTCAGGTGCGTCACATCGTTCCGTTTCTTCGTTGTAAACCGTACCCTCGCTGCAGCCCTGTTCCCTTGGGGTAACGCCGTTCAAACAAACGTAAAACTTTTGGCAGTCCGAAGGATGTGCGTATTTTGGATGATCGACCAATCCCCTCGTATCGGTCATACGATCCTTCGGGCACTCGAAACCGTCCTTCAAAGTTTTTCCAACTGCACCACAACCCTTCAAAGTATACAAAAGATTCAGTGAGTGCATTGCAGAATTAATCATTTCATCTTAATTGCATTGCATTTTCTATGATTGCAATTACATTCATGAATCACGTTTAAATAAATAATAATGAGGAAGTTGACAAATTATTAACTCAAAGACTGGTTTTCGTTACTTACCTCACGACCCGCACTGTCTGGCCAAACACAAGTGCCGCTGTACTCATCGAAATGAAGACCAGTCGTGCACGTTATTTCGACAGCTTGGCCATCGATGCAATTGTAAAATACGTTGCAGACTGATGGATCGGGATGAGCAAAGAATCCGTTACGTCTTGGACATTTTGCAGTAGGCTGAGGCGATTCTGTCAAGCCAAACAAAACAAATATTCTAACGATGCGATTTTTATGGTTGTTCTGTGTTTTTAGAAACAATTATTTGCTCTAGTCGACATGGTTCAAATATTTCACTGATCGTTGAAAATTTCCAAATGAAGATTCCAATTCTTCGAACCAGCATTTTTAGACATTCGATGTCACATTTTTTTAGTTGCAACAGTGAAAAGCTGGGAAAAAATCGAGGTGTTTTCTGAGCGGTGAAAAAATGTCAAGTCGTAGGTCAAGTTTTCGCAATAAATCCAAAGTACTTAAAATTTGAGCAACGACTCGTTCAACTCGTAATTAAAACATCACCAATATTGGCGATGTTTAATTAACGAGGAATCAAGGAAATACCGAAAGCTGAAAGTCTTGAGATAGAACGTGACTTACGATATAAAAAACTTACGCAATTCTAGACGGTCGCCACAGTCGACGTTAAATACGTGATCACACTTGTTTATTTTGCGATTTAACGGATCGAACACCAAGCCATCGGGACACAATTTTTCTACGGCTCGTCCATCCGTACATTCATAGAATTTGTCACACTGAACTGGATCCTCGTACTGTCCATCCTTTTTCGGACAAGTGATGATCGCGTCTGGAAAAACGAAATTTATTACCACAATTCGCGACGTCAGGAATCTCAAAAAGAGAGTTCTCAACATTTCATCAAATCTCTCATTACGGGAAAGTCTTTCATGTCATTAATTATTTATTCGGAGAAATTTAATTTAATCCCAATTGATTATTAAATCAGAAGAAATTTCTAGTTTTATTCGCTATGGAAATGTGAGATATTACGAAACCCGGACGTGAGATCTGTATTATCATATTTTTCTTATGCAATTCTTCAAACTTGGAGGCAAGTAAATATATGCATTATATGTAAGAAGAGATATGAAAGATTGGCTTTATACACGTCGTTCAGATGATAGTGAATACAACTTATGCAATCGACAACCACGAGAGAGCCACCTCGAACTGACATTTACACTTTAGAAAGTTTCGAACTCCCCAGACTGTTTCTCTCCTGTTTGGCTACCCCGTACTGCCTTGCACTTCTAGCTTTCCGCTAATCTCCCCTGTCCAATGATACATTTCTGTTTCTTTATATTTCTTTATCAAGATAACGAGTGTATCGTAAAGAAAACGATTTACTATGGATGTCGAATATACTACGAGCGATAAAACTGGTTTGACGTTATGGAAATAACAAAACGGTATCAAGTGGAAATATGAATAAACTCGTTCTGAAAACCCGGAAGTTTGAAAGCGCGATCGGGGTACTTTTTTTTTACAAATGACAAGTGAACATTGATTTTTTCAATTTTTTGATCCAATGAAAAAATGTTCGATTGGTTAAATTTTAACGCGGAGTTGTTTGTCTCCGGGAATGAAAAGAAATGTGAAATGGACGATGGATTTTTGGTTCTAAGACCCGAATCGAGTCGACGATGAATTTTCAAATGTCGATTTCTAAATTAGGGAACATTTTTTTTTGGAAAATTCGAAAATACTCACATGCGATGGAAGTTGTCGCTAATATCAGAAAGCACACTCTCATCATTTTTGATGATCGTTGAAAAATGCTTTTCAGTGAGCTTTTGTTTTATATAAATAAAATTAATTACTCGACGATTGATTGAATTTACTAATATGGAGCTTTATGGAGGAAGGTTTTTTGGGCGCTCTTTGGAATGGCGTCTCGTCGCGAGATACTGCTCCTTCGATCGCTCTCCATCGGGTATACCCTCTCTGTCCCCACTATCAAAACCATTTCCCCACTTTCGCGTGCTTCTTACTCTCGCGAGAGACATCGCTCATTAGTGTTGTAAAGACTGTTGTCCAGTCAAGAATCAAGATCTTACCATACACTTTTACCCTGTTCCCCACCCTTGCGCCCAGAATTCCCTTCGTCGCTGTCCTCTTATCGTTTTTATTGCAGCTCGGTGCCCCATAGTGTTTCCTTCCAAATCGAAACTCTTTTATCCCTCCCAAATAATTTTCTACTGAAATTAAAATTCAATAAATGGATTTTGTTTAATTTCTCGGATCCTAATGAGAAAATCATCGAATCCCCTTTCTCCAACTTCTTCGAGCCTCCTCTCTCTCTCTCCCACTTTTTTCCTAGCTGTGAAATGGGAGTCGAGAAGGTCGTTTTTTGTGAATACGTTCAAAAAATCTGTAGAGAAATTCGAACGATTTATTTAACATTTAAAAAATGTCTTCATCGCAAAAATCATTATTTTTTACGAATTTCTCGATGTTATGCACCAGCATCGTTCGAGCTATCTTGAAATATTGTGATCGCTCATTCGGAAAGCATATTTCAGTAAAAACCTCTCTGAAGATTTATCTCCTTTAATTCGCTACGAAAACATTTGACGGTGTTCCCAAAGGATCGCAACGAAAACAATTTTTCCAAGATGATTTTTTGAAATTTTGCGTGAATCTTCTGGATCGTTTTTTGAGAAGGAATTTTTGAGAAAAAATTTGAGAAGGTTTCACCGTCTGGTAATCGAGATATTCAGTGTTTAAAATCGCAACTTTAACATAACAACAAATAACTCGATTTCTAGACGGTCAAACTTTCTCAAAGTTTACCCACAGATAGTTAAGAAGGTTCGTAAAAATTTTAAACAATTAAACTTGGAATTTATCCAACGCATGATAAACGATAGAATTTTTAATTCTTTTCGAATCAGAATTCTAAATTACAATACGTCAACGCCCGAAATACATCGATGGCATTTCCATCAAGACGAATCATCGTTGACATCGGAATTCTGAAAATCGTGACTGTATTTTGTTCGGGGCTGGAAATTTTTACTTCAATGCGTCAAATTGTTATTCACTAAGTGACACGAGAGATGTTCCTCGTCGCGTTCTTGAACTAACGGTACATTTTTCAATATCCTATAGACGATTACCCGTTAGCCTTTGAAACGGGAAATGCGAAGAATGCGTCGAGCAATACGAGACAAACATAGAGACGTGAATGCATCTAATAAATAACGATCGTGTGGAAAAATGGAAGATTTAAATCTTCGGGAGATTAATCAACGACGTTGTTTGCATTTTCGATCGAAATTTATTTTCCTCTGTAGAAAAATTGTCTGAACTTGTACACACTTTTCTTTTCATATGGCAAAAATAAAGCTCGACGATAAACTCATTGATTCAATTAGCCCAAGAGTTCCAGTTCAAAACATAGAATTGTGCGTGAATAGCGTATAAAGTATCGAAGCAGAAAAGAAATCGATTTGAAGCTCGCGACGGAGAGCAGCCTGGGGGAAAGGCGAGTTTCGATTCAAATGGAGGCTCGCGTGGTTGCTCAACGATGCGCACGTTCTTACGTTGAACTTTTTTTTCCTTCGTCTCTCAACGGATTTTTCCGTTCACCCGGAACCTTTTTGCCCAGTAGCGTTTTTTTTTTCCCAATAGAACAAATTTCTTCAAGCCCCGAAAAAAGAATGTGTTTCTGATCTCGGAAAACGACAGTCACTTTTCACGTAACGTCATAATTGCGATAATTTAATTACGAACGTCGAACAATGATTAGAATGGGAGAATAAAACTGCAGCTGGTCTGTCCAGCTCCGTGAACAATTCCGTTTACGAAAAATAAAGAAATTTTGAAAATTGAACAAAATTTTAAAATCAAGAAAACTCTTTCGTCAATCAATCAATTTTTCTCTCACATTTTCAAATTTAATTGAAACGTCAAATCAAAGCGAAGGATTGCAACGAAAAAAAAAGTTGGAACGAGCATTTTTTGGTATAAAACAAAATTTATTATACAAATTATGTAACCAAAAAAAAAAAAGTACAATTTATAATTAAAATTAAAAGGAGGTTTGTTGCTTAAAATAATTCAATTAATTTTTGGGTGGTCTCGTTCCCTTTCGTCTGCTCGGTGCACCACTCGTTTTTGGCTTGGTCGGTGGATTCTCCAGAGCGTCCAACTCAGCGTCAGTAAGCTGACCCTTGTACCAGTCTTTGCTGTGGAACCACGAGAGAAAAAAGTGAAAGGATGAAATTCATGTACGATGACCTGGCCGACGAGGTAAAACGCCTCTTCGAAAATACAAAGTCATTATTTTATTATGCGTGGGATACGTCGATGCATCCCTCCAAGAGTCTTTGTTTTTTTTTCTTCAACTTTCCCGTCAGGGCCGTACGTCCAATTGAAAAGAATTATGAATAACCGCGAGGAAGAAAAGTTCTTTAAAAAAAACGTTCCCGAGGTCGACACGAGCACATTGCATTATTTTTTCAAATTTACTACTTAACTCGACACTTGGAAATAGAAAAAAGAATTCTTCATGGTGTGGAAATGATTTTGTACGAAAAAAAATCATTTCTGATTTTGTTATTAACTGTTTTGTGATTTTGAAAAATCTCAAATGGATTGGACAGTATTTTTTTGTTGTATTTCGTAATGCAGGGAAGTAGCAAGAAAATATTTTTACCATTCTGGAATTTTTCTGGCCCAATCGCACTTGCTGGTACGTTCATCGAAAGCTTGACCAAGTTTGCATCCATTTCTTCTGGGAATCTCGCCATTAACGCAAACATAGAAAAATTGACAGTCTTCGGAATCGGCATATCGAGGATGCGTCGCAGCGACGGATTCGTCGACTTTTGGGCACGTGAAGTTGAAAAGTTCGCGAGAACCGCAACCTTTTTTCGAAGCCTCGTCCGGCCAATTGCAAATTCCAGTCTTTTCCGAAAATACCAAACCATCCGGACACTTTATCATGTTGAATTTGCCCTCGACGCAGTAATAAAATACGTCGCATATTCTTGTATCCTCATGGGCGAAATATCCGTGCATTCGTGGACAATTGAGAGTCGGTTGTGGCTCCTCTGAAATAAAATCATCAATTAAGTCAACAAGAATAATTGGAGCCAATGAAAAAGTTCACGAATTCCATTTTTCCAACTTGAATAAGTTGGAAATTGAAAAAAAAAAAAAAAAGAAATTGAAGGGTTTTGAAAACTCACGAAGTTTGGGACGTTTGGAACAATCGATGCCAAATGGTAAATCGCATTTTTCAACAGCAGGATCGTAGTCGTTGAATACGAGTCCATCGGGACACAGCCTCACGGTCGATTTTCCATCACGGCAGTCGTGGTATTTGTCGCATTGTTGAGAGTCAGGAAAATAGCCATTGGCCTCGGGACAATTTTCGGACAAGACGACCTCGTCCTCGTATTCTTCGAGCTCCTCGTCGTCAGCAGGGGCTGCAGTTGAGGGTTGAGCTGTTCGACGACCAGGCAACGAGGTCTTGCGACGATTTTGTTCAACAGCTTCCTGCTTACGAGTTAAGGCCGTTGCAGTACCTTGAGGAATAAGACAAAAAGCTACAGTCATGAGTAATTAACTTGATGACTTGATCGTAATTGCGAAGACGTTGAATCATTTGCTACGATAATCAGTTCGATGTGACTGAATAAACGTAAAAAAAAATCTTATCGCATCGGAATAAATATCTGAAATGTTTCATCATTTCTTCCGTAACATTCTGACGTGCCAGAAAATTTAAACCTGAATTTCTTGACTCTGATTTTGTTAGGTAAGGATTTTAGTAAAAAAAACTATTTTTTACATGTTCCAAATGAATTATTTTAACATCCATATTGCGTGATGTCTGTTTGAAAGATTTCAGGCTCTATTTTCGTTTGAAAAACAATTCGTCCTATTCGGATTCAGGTAAAACTCGTTATGGTCGATAGTTTTTATTTTTTCAAGGCAATGCCGGCGTCTGCGTCCCTGAGTATATACATAAGCCCGAGAATAAGCTTGCGAGAAGGTGAATTACGATGGAAGGTGGATAGAGCCGGATGCCGGTCGACCTCGCAAGTGCCACGACTCGTTGTACACTTCGATGTGTGTTTCACGGAAGAAAGCGAGAAAGTGTCCGCGAGGCAAACGAGCATCGCACATTCGAGCAACGGAGCGAAAAAGAACGAGCTCCTGGTTAGTTATGTTTATGCTTCGATATAGATATACGCTCGATGCTAAGACCGTGAGTCTCCTCGGCCGTGTGTTCTCCACCATCTGGACAAAAACCAGCTTTCCAGTTTTCTGTTTCTCAACATTCAACAATCGACGATTAAAAAAAAAAAAAAAAACGTCAAAAATGCTCTTGAAGACATGTGACGAATAATTCGAGATCTTCGTCGATGAAAAATCGAATGACAATTAAATTGTAAATTAAAATCTTGGTTCATTGACATTTTGATCAAATCCCTCAAATTCCAAGACTGCCAATCGTGTAATTAATTGGCTACGACCAATTAACGAATGCATTTGTTACGACAGGATAATTTTCAAGGGAAAAAATTTGAATTATCGAAAAATCGTTCCAATCGATCGAAAACCGTTTGAGATCAAAATTAAGCAACAAACAATTCTGAAAACACGATCTCTGCTGGGGATCGTCTTAATTAATCACATCCATGGAATATCAAGACTGTAAAATGGCAAAATCTTTCTTCAGCCTCCATTAATTTAGATATTGACACACAAGTTTACGATGTGATTGGAGATGATGGAAATCGCGTTTGCACAATTGTCGAAGCTCGTCCACAGACACGCCACGATAATTTGCATTCGATTTCAATAAAAATACAGCGTGAGAAATATTCCGAAAGGTCACAGTTCCATCGTCCCAGACAAGAGATTGAAGAAAATTGCGTGAAGTGAACCAATTTTTTGTTTTATAACTAATCATCCATATAAATAATTTCTTGTTGTTATTTATTCTTTTTCCTGAGATGGCCCTGTATAATATTTATTAAATCCCCGATCCATAAAGACGCAATAAATCATAATAAATGCTCCTTCCCAGCGCCAAGTTATGAAGAAACGTAAAATCCAGTTATAAACCATGAACAATGGAAACAGACAGACCTGCTCATAGTTCTGTGATCCAGTCACCATTGTTAGTCTAACGGGGTCGCGGCTGAACTTTCAAAACACGAGACTCGAATAAATTCAATCGTCGCGGGCATCAAGTGTAAAGAAAAAAAAACAAAAATATTTTCCATCGAACTAATAGTGAAGAAAACGAATTATTATTGAGATCCCTAAGAATTACGACGAGGAGGTTTCCGAAAGAAACTGATCCCAGCTCACTCGGTTTGTGGATTGTCAGAAAAATAAGCCTCGAAACTAAAACAACGTTCTTCAGAATGAATTACTCACCGAGGCAAACGAGAAGAAAAATAAAAAGTCCAGGCTTCATCCTGATGGAATGGCGTTTGTTTATGTTGAAAGGGATGAAAGAGAGTGTTTGGCTCGTGACGTGTGAATCGAGCGACCTCCTCCTAGCCTGTCGCGTTTATTTATCTTTCTTCCTTCTTCCTCTTCTCTTTTCTCTTCCCAACTCCCTTTCTCCGATCTAAGATGGTGGTTGCAATGCGGGATGATGACTAGAGACTACTGGGGCATCGGCGGGGCAACCAGGATCTTATATGCCTCCCCCACTTTTTCACCACCACAGGAGAGCACCGTACAGCAAAGAGTTACAACACCCGAGCTCCGCAACCACAGCCATCGCACGCGTGTGTATAGATGTGCGCCAAGTAGTGAAAAAAAAAAACGAGAAAAATCTGAATGCACGTACTTTGGTGAACGAGAATAAAGCCGAGTGTCTCGAGTATCTCGACATTTCATCGGTTCGATCGAAACAACCACATTTTAAGCATGGATCTTCGTTCTTTATCAAAATGGCGTTCTGTGCCTTGGCAAAGTTTAGCTGCACGAAGAATTCTTTGAGATATTATTGTTCGTTCTTGTCGAGCCATTGTCGTTGTTTTTTCTTCATTCAAGTTCCGACCAAAATTTGTTAATACGAAGTTTCTCGGTCCCACCAACCTCCACGATTATTTCGGATCCACAGTTTCCTGAGCTCGTCGTAAATCAGGATATAAAAAGCGAAGGGAAGCCCAAGACACCACCATGAAGCCGCCATGGGATAACTCTTGAGCACGACGTCCATATACGGCGCATAAGACACGAAACATGCCATGCCCAGTTCGAACAAAAGGCCAAAGTTCAGAGTCCAGTTGTTCATGCCTTGACGAAAAATCGAGATTCTTCGGGTCTTGCAGACTATCGCGTCTGCCCATTGTACTATTACGATGCTCACGAAGAATGCTGTGTGGCACGTATACTCGAGAACCTTACGTTGCTCGTAGGTCCATTCTTGCGAGTAACTGTCGCTCAAATCGTTTATCGCTTTGCTGTCCCAATAGGAACGGAGTCCCAAAAGCCTCTGCGGTAGAAAACCGTGCTCGGCCATGACTATCAGATACGTAAAAAATCCTGCTGCTGCTTCGATTATTCCGATCTGTCCGTATGCCATGAAAACCAATTTTCTACTGACCAGATGATCCACGCTTGGGATTCTCGGACGCCTGTGTTAATTGACACGAATTTGTTTTACAATCATTTGTTGTCCAATGTACAAAAAGTATTTCAAAATAAAGAAACTCCTAGATTTTGTTGACCATTGTTCGAAAACGTTGTTCAATTTTAGCAAATACATCGTTATTTTTCGCGTGAAATTCGGCAAAAAATATCAAAATTTTTCACTATTTTCAAAAGACTATGAATGAAAAATTTCTGTCGTTGCTAAAATCTCCGAGAAAGGCGAAATAGTAATTTTTTATATTATTTTCTCTCCTCGTAGCTAGTGCTCCGAAATTCGATTTATTCTTAATTGACTTTTTTCACAATCATTTAATTTACGAAAAGAAAGAATTCTGCTGTAGTACCTGGACATAATGTCACTCTCGGATTTTTCGTAAGCGAGCGATATGGCAGGCCACATGTCGGTGCCAAGGTCAATGCACAAGACGCATATAACGCCAACCGGTAGAGGAATTCCCAGAATAATGAAAGCGAGGAACGGTGTTATTTCAGGAACGTTGCTCGCCAAAGTGTAAGCAATGCTCGACTTTAAATTGTCGAAAATTCTTCGTCCTTCCTCGATTCCGGTCACTATCGAGGCGAAATTGTCGTCGAGGAGAATCAAATCAGCGACTTGTCTGCTAACGTCAGATCCTGTGAATCGAGCGAACGAAAAATTTACACGCGTGTCTATTTAATTATTACGGAAATCATAGTTTAACAAATTACCAGCAATTCCCATGGCGATTCCAATGTCAGCTTTCTTCAGTGCCGGCGAATCGTTCACTCCGTCCCCAGTCACTGCCGTTATCATGTGAAGCCTCTGACAACTCTCGACGATCTGTAGCTTTTGTACGGGCGAGGTACGAGCAAAAACGATTTCTGGATAATGGCGAATCAATGCGTCCAGTTGATCCTCGTTATAATTACGAAGCTCGTCACCAGTGACGACGATCGAACGATCATTTTCGTTGTCGTGCTCGAAATCGACGGCTACGATCCCAACGTATTTGGCAATGGCCCTGGCTGTGTCGGGATGGTCACCGGTCACCATGATCACCTTGATACCGGCGCAACGACACTTGTACACAGCATCAGGGACGCTCGGCCTTGGAGGATCCATCATCGATATCAGTCCAACCTTTTTTTACCAATTTTTCACTTTTTATTTGTAATTCACATTGTAACTGCTCGATTAATTAATTTCTATGAAATACTGACTTCCCAAAAATGTTTGAGATTCATTTTACAAAAAATATGTTTCCTTAGTTATTCCCTTAAATGGTGTCAATGTGGTGAAAACTTTGAAATCACGTAAAAATGCAATAAATGAAAAAAGTTTGAATTTACCAATCGAAGATTTGCCAACGGGAAGTTGGGTGGGTCAGCACTGAAAGGGAAACCGTTGGGAAATTTTTTCGAGGATAATTCTAAATCAGCGAATCCTAATACACGTTCGCCATTGTTTGCAAGATCGTAACAAGATTTTGTGTAAGTGTTTCGTATCTCTTCAGTCAATGCCTGCGTTTCGTCGCCCTGAGCTATTGTCGAACAACGTTCCAGCACTCTTTCGGGTGCTCCTTTCAACGAAACCAAATACTTTCCGTTTCTCGCGTGGACATTCGCTTGGAACTTGTCCGTCGAATTGAAGGGAATCTCGAAGACCTGGCAGTTTTGAAATCAGAATTTCAAAATTTCAACTTGAATACAAATTTCGATTAATTATGGGATTCACTTCAAACATTGGAAAAAGATTGATTTGCGCGCAATCAAAACTCAAAAAGTACAAATTTCTGCATATTTATTTATTTAAATGAAATTATTAAATTAAATTAAATTAATTAATTAAATTATTTATTAATCAATAATTAATAATTAATTTCATTTAAAAAAATTAAATGAATAATGAAAAAATAAAATTTAATTATTTAAATAAATTAATGGACGTTTGAAAATCAATTTATTGATAATTTTCATGAATAAAGGGAGTTCGATCACCATTTTTCGCTTTCTTTTTTTTTTCAATGACCGAGATTCGAATTTTTGATTCATCGGGAAAACGTACCTTAGTGTACTGACTTCGAAAAAATTCGGATCCTCCTTTAACTAGAATTTCCATGCACTTCAGAAGCGCCGTATCCGAAGCATCTCCTCGAACTTTTCTTTTGTTCAACGGTGTTGACGTTAATTTATCAGACGAGGACCGCGACGCCCATTCCGCACGATTACAGAGACTCGCGATCCTGGCTAAATTTTCAAAGCCACCGCTGTTCGCGTATTTCCGCCAAGTATCGGACGCCATTATTTCTTTGAGTTGACCGTCGTACCACATGTGACGAACCTTTGGTATGAAAATGAAATAAAATTTCAAATTGGAACTTTGCAGGAAAGACTGAAATTTTCACGAGATTCGAGCGTTTGTTTTATCTCGAGAAAAATGGAATATTCTAGTCCAGAAACTTTGCAAATTCGTCGCTGAAAAAAACGAGATTGAAAAACTATACGAATTTGCGATTGAAACATCGAAATTTCTGGAGGAATTTGGAAAATGTGTCCAAGATCCTTACGGTCATTTTGTTTTGAGTCAATGTGCCAGTTTTGTCGCTGCAAATGATCGAAGTGCAGCCAAGAGCCTCGATAGCTTCGAGATTTTTGACGAGACAATTTTTACTGGCCATTCTTTTGGCAGTGAGGGTCAAGCTGACTGTGACTGTGGCTAAAAGTCCTTCAGGTACATTAGCGACGATAATGCCAATGAGAAAGACGATCGAGTCGATCCAGTCGTAACCCATTGCTATTGATGTGACAAAGAAGGATAAACCAAGAAAAATAGCCCAGCACGATATGTAGCGCATAAAGGTGGAAATTTCGCGAGAAAGGGGAGTCGGTCTTGCCGACAATCTCGAAGTCAATTTTGCAACTCTTCCCATCACCGTTTGGTCACCGCATGCAACGACTATACCTTTTCCAGTTCCTGTTTCGCGTTCCAAAGGGGAAAAAGAAATGTTAAAAACAATATAACTGGTTTAGCCTTTTAACGACAAACGTACGAGGCCATCCGAAGCAAAAGTGCTACGATAAATTACCGTGTCGCTTTGGGGCTCAAAAAATCTCTCTATACATTTTTATTCGCAATGATTCGACGTACGTTTCTATAAAAAGAAAATTTCTTCGATTTTTTTTCTGTGTCTTTCATAGAAAAATAGATCGAGTCAGCAAAAAAATTCGACCGGATTTTTTGACCTCGTACTTTTCGAATTTTGACAAAACAAAATCGACGAAATAGTGTGTACGATTTAAAGACGGGAACAGTTTCGAATACTTTTAAAGCAGGAGTCTAGTTCAGACAGTAAAGAAAAAGGCGATTTTAAAGCGTGCAAACGTGTAGAAAAGGAGTGTTTAAAAAGTTTTTTAAAGAAAAATTGTCGAAAACCATGTTTTCTGTACTTCTGAACCGATTCACTGACTTAAACGCCAATTGAAAAGACGGTATCGATTTACCTTCAACAGCATTGGTTGAGAAAAACGCCATATTTTTCGCTTCTATTACGCTCCCTTCCGAAACTTGCACCGAACGTAAAAGTGCTATCGATTCACCGGTTATCGAGGAATTATCGACCTTCAGACCTTTCGAAACGAATATATTTTTTCATCATTCATAATCGAGCGAAAATTTATGAAGAAAGTGGCTAATTTATCGACAAAAATGGATTAAAACTGAAGAAAAATTAGCCCGAGTAAAAAAAGTAGTGAAAAAAGTAAAAACACAAATCACGAGTGATCGTAAATAAGTGATAAAGAAAAAAACTCTCGAAAAGACTGGGAGTTTGCAGCGAAGGGAGTGAATATTGACAAAGAAAGGCAAAGGTAAAATGGAGACGTGTAGGAAAATAAAAACAAGAAAGCTGAGGGTCGTAGTGACCTTGACATTCCAGGATCCTAATGTCAGCGGGTATACGGTCACCGGTCTCCACGAGGACAATGTCCCCGACGACCAATTCCGTCACGTTCAATTCTCTCGTCTCAGAGTCACGAATTACTTTCGTTCGTTCAGGCAACATTTGGTTGAAAGATTCCATGATTTTCGAACTTTTAGATTCTTGGTAAAAACTAAACATTCCTGTGACCATTATTAACAGAATTAGCACTACTCCGAGCCACAAGTGATCCTGTGATACTTCGTCGTGAGTAGTGTATTCCAGAACGTAACTACCGAAGCACAGAAACGAGCCAACCTAATCGTAATACAATGAATTTTTTCATTTTGCTTCTCGAATCGGAAAAATTATTTGTATTTTTTTCATTTCTCACATCGCAGCAGAATACAAAGGAACAATAAATAATGGATAAAATAATGAAAGAAATTGCAAATCCACATCATTCGATTCAATTTCGATTTACTAACCAATATAAGGAGCGAAAATCCACCGCAGCAATAACGAAAGAGTTTCACTATCTCTGGAGACTTCTTGGGTGGTGTCAAAGCATTGGGGCCACTTTCCCGCCACAACTCTTTCGCCCTTGACATAGCAAGCCCACGTTTCGGATCGACTTCGTAGTTATGAAGCACTTGATTGATCGGCAGTTTGTGAACATCTGTGACGATGTCACGGCGTAGCGCTTCATCCAAATTTGTCGTTTTCGTGGCACCGTTTTTGCCCCGAAATCGAGCCAACTTCTTCATGTCCATACATAATACGAAAATAACGCTTATTTTCGTTTGGTTTTACGCACTGTTTTCATGCACAAAACCTCAAACGTATACATGAATTGTGAATTTGTCGTCCGGCATTTTCACAGATGTGACGTAAAAAAATTGAAACAAAGCGTTCAAACTGAAGTTTCGCGATTCTTCCTTATTTTATCATTCGTAATAATTACACTACCCAAAAAAGTCTGAATGACAAAAAATTCAAGGTCTCTTATGAGAAAACATAAATTTTCTCGATTATTACACGAGAATAAATTTCATTTTTCGAATTATTTATGCTACTGAATCTATACATTATTATTTTTAACCTCCGTTGCATAGAGGGACGAAAAAATTTCGCCAGATCGAGCTACCGCTCAGTTCCTCGTATTTTTTCGAAAAAAGAATATGCACGCAGAGGTATTGTTCAGATCGACAAGAATATTTCCTGGCTTACCGATATTTGACACTTTTTAGAGAGAGAAAGAGAGACAAGGTTGGCGCGAGAAGAGGGCGTCGATGATGTGAATGTCCCATCTCTGTCTTGCCTTCTGTCAAGTCCATATGACGTACAAACTTGCGCGAGAACAGAAAGTGATTGTCGGTGATATCCGTGTCTCTTGTTCCGTATTTGTGATTGGAAAATCTTTCGAGATTACGAAATCGCAGTGTTTTGATAATGTGTTTGGTTACTCGGAAGCCTTGCTGAGACAATTGCCAAGAAAACGTGTAGAAAATCAGGAGCCTCGCGGTATGTCAGAATTATTATCAAGCAGGACGATGATCGTTCCACGAACGAACGTGACAATCACCGGGCTGATAAAATGACAAAGAAATGTGAAAAACTGGTTTTACCGGGGACAGACGAGTTCATCGTAGACAAGTGTGGTTTTTGTTATTATTTCATTGATCATGTGGAAAAAGATCGAGTGTCACGAGCGAATCAACTTATGAATACTCGTTACAGCAACGTCCTTTCGCACTATCATTCTCATTCTATGTTATTGTTATCGTTATTATCATTTTCGTTATCATGGAGAAATATCACATGTACCTGTGGCGAGGGGTCGACAGGATCGACCTTACTTTCGGCGACAAACCCAACGGTGTCATCCGTAAGCTGGTCAATGTCAAAGATCACATTTTTGTATCAACAAATACATGCAATCTGTATCACGGCAAAGTTTCCCATGATGAAAATATATCGCCGCCTACTCTTGTTCTCAAACGTATCGAATTCACCGCCATCGATATTGCCTCTAACAGCGACCATCTCTTTGTTGTCAAAGACGACGGTTGCGTCGTAAAAATTCTTCCCGATGGTATGAACGTCGTTGAGACTATCGTACTCAAGGAAGACGTCAAATATTGTAGTCACGGGTGAGCATTGTTAAGTTTTTTCTCATTAATCGAAGAAGCTACAAAAATTTCTACCACAGGAACTTCATTACGTTTTTCCCACGATGAATAATTGAAAAAAATAAATATTTTTGGCTTGCAGGTTCAAGCAAGAGAACGAGGTGATAAAAGTCAAATCGTTGGCAGTGAGCGACACGTCGTTGCTCCTGGTAACGGAGAATGGTCAGCTCTGGGCGAGTGGAGATCAGCCTCAAATAGACGTAAAATGCACAACAGCGAAGAAAGTAATATTTTTTGACGGCCGAACGGTATCGGACGTGGCATGTGGCAATAATTTCAATGTAGCGATAGCCCGCAAAACGTCGAGGATTGCAAAAGACGACACGGACAGTGAGAACGACGTGGAGGAAGTTTTTGTGAATTCGTGTCCCCATTGCATCAGTAACGTAATGCCAAGCCCGATGAGTATGACCTCCTCGGATACGTGTCCGTTGAGCATGCACCGTCAGCAGTTTAGCGACGATCACTCGATGAATTCGACGAGTCCAATGTCGGTAACGGGCAAACACGAGGAGATACGTTTGAGCGAGATTGCTGAGAAGGGAGATCGGAATTCGAGTATGGTTCTGACGAACGGGGATGATAATTGTTTCGAGGGTGTCGAGGTCTCGAAGGAAGAGAAGAAAAATGTGATATTTATCAATACTGAGGCGGCTAGGCAATTTCTCACGAGGCAATTATCGTGGGTTTCATCTTATGGCAACGCTAAAGAGGATTTGCAGGGTAGTACGGAATTAGGAACGGAACGAGGTCAAGGGACGATCAAGCAAAACGTCTCAACAATGGCTAACTTCGTTTACGAAGGTGTCAAGACGATGGGGGACAAAGTCGTCACATTGTCGAGACACATGAGCGGCAGCTCCGACATCAACGATAGCCGCGATGACATCATCAGCGAATGTGAGCCCGTCCCTGATAAAGATTGCAAAAAAAATTCTACCAGCTTAGCGCACAGTCTCAGGTGCGAGGAATTCCCATGGTCCTCGAGCACCGGCTCTCTCGAACACGATCTTTCCCAACAGGGACTCAACGAACGTATCAATTCCCTGGTACACGCTGGCAATAATTTACTCTCTACGGAATTGTGGGCATGGGGCGATTTCCGTTATGGCCAATTGGGCACTGGCGACATTATCAATCGTTCCAAACCCGTTCTCGTCACCAAATTCAACAATACCGGTATTAAAAAAATCACTTGTGGCGCTTCGCACACTTTAGCCCTCACACTCGATGGACGCGTTTACGCCTGGGGCAGAAATCATCTTCGCCAAGTTTCACACGACTCCAAAGACGATCAAAGCTCACCCAAAATGTTCGATACGAGAAGATGCAACAACGAAAGAGCCATCGATATGGCTGCTGGTGCCAATCACAGTCTTGTCATGATGCATCATGGCTTATTTTTTACTGGAAAATCTAGGTAAATATATTTTCATGTAGCCCAAAATATTAGCCATTGATTTCCTGACTTTTTACTATGTTGCAAAAATTCCTTTTTCTGAATGACACAAATGAAAATATCCTGAGGAATAAATTACGGAGATTCTGGTTACAAAAGGCTCGAATCTCGAAAAAAAAAAATTCCATATTTTTCCGACCTGCGAAAATGAAAATAAAACTTTAATGGGTTTTCTTGTAATTTGTTTCCAGTAAACCCGAAGAAATGGTGACTTTAGATATTTCTGCAAACAAGGATTGCAGCCCGAAATTGGTGTCTTGTTCGGGTCCTTACTCCTGCTGTGCAATAATAAATCAGCCAATAAGCGACATATCCGAGGATTTGATAACGGATCAAATATTTTTGGAAGAGATGCTGGTGGTTTATCAACATTTGATAAAACCGTTCCAGAAGAAGGCTGGCGTGACACAAGAATCGAACGTTTACGAAACGCTTTGTCGCTGTTACACCGAGTTGATGAGCTTCACAGCTCTGAATGTTCTTGGTCTTTGGGATTATTTCAATCACATTGGCGAAGCGTACGAAGTAGTTCTCGTTGCCAACATCGAAGAATTCGTCACTGTTTACAAATACTATCTCAACGCAATTTGCGATGTTATATCGCTCGGAGGATTCACACGAATGTCCAAAATCGTAAATGACGTTCCGCAGGTGTTGAAAAGATTGTTTTCCGAAAAAATACGAACCAGCGATGCAACGAAGAATGGAAACGAAGCAATAATTACAACGGCACTCAAACATCCGCTCTACCGACTTAATAGGTATTTTTTCCATCTTTGTTTCAAAAACGAGAAATAACTGCTAAAAATCTACCGTGAAACTCCTCGCCCAGCCAGTCAAAACATTTTCCATGGTTTCATAATCGTAATTGATAAAAATCTGGATGATTCGGTCATTCGATCGAAAGGCCCTGCTCAAAAAACGTTTCTCAACGAAGAAACGAATCATTTTTGCTTGTTTCTGTTTTCAAAGGTATAAAACGATGATCGCTCATTTGATAAAATCAAATGGGACAAAGATGGGCATAGAGAGACTTCAGGAAGCTCTGATCAAGTGGGAGCGAATGTGCGACGAGCAAGAAAAGCGTCAAAAAGAAGCTGACATCACAAAAGCATTTTGGGAAAGTTCAGGCAAATTGGTCGACTTACTCAGGTCTCCGGAACGCCGACTCATTCGAGAATCGCGAACTTATCCATTGGCACTTTTGAATTCGAGCAGATTTACCAGCCATTGGTTCGTATTACTGACTGATATATTTGTCCACGTTATCGGGACGTCGAATACGGTCCATCAACTGCCGACTCTATGGGTCGAACCACAAGCTGACTCGGAAACGTTACAGGTAAAAAAAAAAATTTAAAAAAAAGCTTTTTCCTATTTTTGCAAGTTTTACATGGGCCGAGCAAACTAATTCATAAAATGAATTGAAACGATTGTAGAACGTGATAACGATAACGGCACCGGAGGAGAATTTGATACTCTACACGCCAACGCCAACGGAACGAAACGATTGGCTGCAAGCTCTCCAGGGTGCGATAAAGTGCAGTTTGCAACGTGTAGTTGGTCACGTTCCACCTCTCGTGCGGACGAGTTCGTACTGTTACCTGAAGCATCAGCTTTACAAAGACGCCAAATATACCGGTTCGTTCGTCAACGTTTCCGATTGTGACGGAATTATTCTACAGAAGAATTTCGATAACAATTATTAAAGCCCAGACTTTTTTACATGTTGCAGGTCGCTGGTTGAACGGCAAGCCTCATGGCTGCGGGAAACTCGAGTGGAGCGATGGCCGCATGTATACCGGACAGTTCCACAAAGGAATCATTCAAGGCTCTGGCAAAATGGAATTACCTGCACATGGAATTTACGAGGGCCAATGGAAAGATGGCCAACAGAATGGACATGGTAGCTTCAAGTCAGTTACTTTCAAAATTGTGTCATAAATTTATTTGCTTACTTCACAAAATGCATATTTTTGTTTTCGGAAAGAAATAGAATCGGAACTTTGACGCTTTTGAACTAACTCTTAAAATAATGAGAATTTCTGTTCAACGATTGTTAATTTTTTGGTTGAATGAAATGGACAGATACGTAAACGGTGATTTGTACGAGGGATACTTCAAAGATGGTTTACCCCATGGACATGGGATGAAGAAAGAAGGTCAATTTATGGCTTCTGTAGCTTCGGTCTACATCGGTGAATGGGCGAATGGAGTGAAACAAGGCTACGGTATTATGGACGATATCATGACAGGTAATCGTCAAAAAAGACTAAAAATTCAACTTGTCAATTTTTCATTGGGTAATTCATTTTTTTATTGTGTAGGTGAAAAGTACCTGGGCTCATGGAGCAATGACACGAAACATGGTTGTGGTTTGATCGTAACATTGGATGGAATTTATTACGAAGGGGTTTTCGCCCAAGATGTACTGACGGTAAACAAAAAAAGTTGGAAAACGTATTCAGATATCGATCGGAAGATTAATCAGGAATTAAACTGTTTTTTCCTCATTTTCAGGGCCACGGAGTTATGGTTTTTGAGGATGGAACCCATTACGAAGGTGAATTCAAATCTGCTGGTATATTCGGTGGGAAAGGAACGTTGACTTTTCGCAGTGGCGATAAACTTGAAGGGAATATAATCGGCGCTTGGAACGAGGGGGTCAAAGTTAATGCAGTTTTGCAAATGAACAAAGCCTCTGGAAGTTCTGACATGAATGACAAACCAGTGTGAGTATAAAAAGTTTCCTTTGTCTCTCGTCACGTGGCAAAATGTCGGATAATCCGGCAAAAGGAATTTCGATTTTTTTGGATCATTTTATCAAACTTCCGGAAAGTTGTGAATTTTTTGGCACAACTGCCTAAAGTTCTGAAATGCTAATGCAACTTTTTGGAATCATGGATTTCAGATCTTTTGGAAAATTATGCGTACCGCCTGATCAGAAATGGCGGGCGATATTTCGACAGTGTTATCAACAGCTCGGCATAAGTGAGCCAGGTGTAAAAAGCATATTCAGTAATAACGACAAATCATTGGAGAGTCAAAGAATTTGGCAGAACGTGGCTGTGATAATCAACAAATCGCATCAAAAGACATTTGGCAAGAGAGAAGTTTCACCTCCGAAGACGGCCGATAAAAACAGGGACAAGGTCAACGAATCTCTCACGAAAATACCCAATTTCGGGCGTGACAAATTGACCTTGAGCAGTTACACCGAGGTCCACGATTATCTTATGAAAGCGTTCGAGAGCCCGGAACATCCTTTGGGCTCACTGCTCGTCGAAATCGCCACTGTTTATACCGCCACTTATGGCGGTGTACGGGTTCACCCATTGTTGCTGAGCCACGCTGTTGCTGAACTCAGAAGCATTACCTCCAGGATTTACGAACTTGTGACACTCTTTTTTCCGGCGTTGCCTAAAGGCGGCAAAGAATGCGTCCTCGAGTCCGAGGACGAAGCCACCAGGTAAATTCATCGTTTTCTTTTTCGAGAATCCAAGCGCGCCCCACTAATCGATTGATTAATTAATTAATTAATGACAATGACAGATGAAACAGTTGTTTCTTGGCCACAGTATTTGACTTGATTTTCATATTTCCTCGCAGCAAGGTCATAAGTGCTGCCGCCATTTTACATCCGATTTTGTTGCCTCGTGTCCACTCAGCCTTGTTCGTATTGTACGCATTACATAATAAAAAAGAAGATGACGCTTATTGGGAAAGATTGATGAAATGGAACAAGCAACCGGACATAACTCTCATGGCATTTCTAGACATTGATCAGTGAGTAGAAAGTGTACTCACAAATAAGTACGTGAATGAGAATAAACGAGCGTGACTTAAAAATCGAATGTTTTTTCAGAAAATTTTGGGGAAACTCGAGAAATCTGAGTCTCGCCAATATTCCGTTGGCGAGCGAATGCGAACCTTATTTCACCGAGGCTATCGAAACTTTGCAACAATTGAAAACGACGTTCTCACCTCTCGAAAAATTGTTGGTCATAAGGAATACGTTCGAACAGATGACACAGGTAAAACATTGTAATTCGCGAATTTCTTTATTGGAATCCGTGTTTTTAAATCTATTGAAAATCGACACTTTTTGAGAGCGAAATTCATAGGAGGAATCATTTTTCAGACAGTACAAAAACAGTTGGGCGAAACTTATTTATGGACAATGGATGAATTGTTCCCGGTGTTCAATTTTGTAGTCGTTCGGGCGAGTGTTTTGCAGTTGGGTAGTGAAATACATTTTATCGAGGATTTTATGGAACCGTACCTGGAAAATGGAGAGCTTGGTATCATGTTCACTACATTAAAAGTAAGTTCCTTACTTTCGAATTACTTTCGAAAATTCAATTATTTTTAATTTCGCGTTCGATGGCCCCAAAATCAAGATTCCTGTTTCTTGAATACACGTAATTTTTGTTTACCTTTCAGGCATGCTACTACCAAATTCTCCAAGAAAAGATGAATATGGCTGATTGAAAGTTCAAAAGGGATATAGTATCGCGAAATATGATATCCTTCCATTTCACGAGATAGTAGTTTAACTAAAAGCTGTGTCAAAGATTCGTTTTGTCTTAAAAACGTTTGGGAAACGAAGACGAACGCTTCTAGTTCCTTGAAAAAGGTATTTTGTTCCATTTTCCATGAGATAAGTGAATATTTTAATTGTTAATTGCTCCTTTACACCGTAAACCAAAGATTCGTTGGCCTCAAAATCCATAATGAAACAAAATTGTCGAAAGTCACTTTTTCAATTACGCATCGAATGCTCTTTTTTTCGTATATTTTTTTTCACCGGAGCAGGTTGGAAAAAATAATGATAAGGAACAATATCTGATTTTCATTGCAACTAAAGGTGTCGTTCTTCCATTTAGAATGCTCGAACGAAACAAAGTTCGTTTCATATCGAATCATCCTATAATTTGCTCAAATAGATCATTATTATGGCATCATTCGTATCTACATATATATTTGATTTTTAAAGATAAGTCCATTACGGAATTACCCAAAGTATGATAATTATTTCAAAAGGTTTCGAGACACGTGACGTTTCCAAAAAATAAAAAGGAATAGAGTCTACATATCAAATTTTATGGGCGCACGGTTTTCGGACCTATGAAAACTATTCTTTTATTCTAAGTGTACGAAGGAAGATCTGACTTCCGGTTGAGTTGTGTCGAGTTTTAGAAATTGTGTTGCTTTCATCGAAATTATCATTGGGATAGTCTCCTCTTTTTCCTCGCACGACTTACCTTTTATTTCCTTCGGGTCCGTGACTCGCGAGAGATATATATTTAAAAAAGAAGAAACATTATTAAAATTGCCGTAGGAAATGAGAAGAGAAAAATGATTCATTGTGATTAAACGTATGTGAGCATTCCGCAATCGTATCTAAATATTTGAATGAAAATCATGTACAAATATAATGATATTAGATGAGAGAAACTATTTAAAACTGATGAAAAAGAAACCAAAAAAGTAACAGAGTTATGTATCCATCGATTATGAGCGATGAAAATATATGTTGTCAAATTATTCCACTGTTTTGACCTAATTATCATCCTCGTCGAACTCCTTCCTCCATTTCTATAAAAACACCGTCCCAAAAAGAAAAAGGATAGAATGACGATATTGGAATGAGCTAAAAAAAAGGGAAAAATATTTTGAACGTGAAAATGGCTCCGTGAAAAATTCAATTTTGCCGATACGATTATTTCAGCGTTTTGGATGTCGTTCGAAATTTTCGAAAGTCTTTGTAGGCTTTGATTTTCACTTTGTTGCGATTCAATGATTTTTTTTTTCTCCAATTTACTGTGGACTTAGTTCAATCAAACTTCTATGAATAAATATTTATTGATACATCGCTTATTTTACAATAATTGGAAAATACATATTATAGACAACAATCCGGTAAAAGCACAAGACTGCGTTGACTGTGTTGATCCTTTTGGTTTATCGAGTCCGTTATAATGGTTTTCCACACGGCACTATTTCTATCAGTTTATTTTATTACCGGCATCTTCTTTTTATTCCTGTTAATTAATGCAATCAAGATTTTATAAAACTTTCCTCAAACTATCCCTTATTTTTTTAACGCGATGGAGTTTGGCCTGTCGAGCTGTCACAGTCGTACAGTCGGATCCTACAAGGAGCTCTACTATTTTTCTTGCTATTAGAAGGGGAGATGAAATACGATTTCCTAATTGTTTTCAACTTCGAGAAGCCCGAGCAGCGTTAATGGAGGGTTGGTATTTTCCGCGCGCTATTTCATGGGACGTTGAATAATCCCTCGTTTATGTTTGATCTTGAAAAACGAAACTTTTTTAACGCGTTCGAAAGTTGTCTCGATAATTGAGAAGAAAAATGAACTTGCCTGTTAATTAATGTCGTTGAAGCTTTGCGAGAAAACACTCACGATTTCCGTGGATATTCTTCAAGGTATGTACATTTAAAGTTTTGGAATAAAACATGAATTTTTTTTTGCACACGATAATCATTGCGAAAAATGCGAAAATCTACCAAGATCTTCAGCGTCCGTTGCTCGTAAAATCGACAATATTTACAATGAATATGTTGTTACAAAAATGTACAAAAAAAAAAAAAGAAAAGAAAGTCAGCAAATTATAATACGTTGGCAAAGCTTTAATAAAATCCATAATCGATTAATTGGTGAAGAATGTATTTTCACAATTTTGTTCAATTTATCGATAAGATATTAAATAATGAATATTAAGATTATTTATGTAACCGAGCTTAATCGTTCAATGAATTATTTCGTTATCAGACTCCCATATGTGAACGCTTAAAATGACGATTACTAAACAATTGGCATAATTGAGAGGTCAAAGACCTCATTGTTATTTTTCCTTTTTTTCTTTCTCATAGCAGTATATAAATGTTTATCCCTATGATATATAAGATATAGAAAATTGATACTATCTATCCCGGTATTAAATACAATCTTCTTCGAGAACGCTTGTGATTGAAAAAGCCCTTCCAAAATCCAACCAAACCTCTGCCGAGACAAACGAGTCGTAGACGAGGCTGTATCGATCTTTTCGAATCGCGACATTCGTGCGAGAAAATTCTTGGTTTCCCTATTGTTTCGTCTCGTAAATGCGCGGTTGAATATCCCGTAAAAGGAAGAAGAATAAACCCGAGGTGGTTCGTGATACCGAGCATTGTGAAAAAGCCCAAAATTAGAAAAGACATTTTAAAGAGAGAAAGAGAGAGAAACGAAAAGAAAAGTAGCAGAAAAATCAAAAGATCCTGATTAATGTTTCAATGTTATTTACGGGATGTTGGTATTCGACCGTTGGAGGGTTGAGAAAGACTGAGAGCGAGCACCGGAAACGATGCTGCCCGGGTCTAGGCCCTCCGGCACAAGCCGAACTAACCAAACCCCTTTCCTTCTTCGTTTTTATCGTTCCTCTGTATTCCTGTTCTTTTTATCAATAGAAGTAGATCATGAATAATCGATATTAATATTAATGCTAATTAATTATTACAGTAGTATTATTATTAGCCAGTAACTCGTATTATTAGCGGTCTTTGAGGGACGTAAGATATTTTGTAGACGGTTATGTTGTTTCCTTTGTTTTGTTTCTGCGTCGTAAACGGGAAAGAACTACCTAACGTAATTCCACAAACTCACTCTTATTATTTTTATTATTTTGTTGTTATTTTGTTTCTCAGAAAAAAGCGAAATTTCAGGTGAGGACAATAATTTCTGTGATATCGCGTTACACAAAGCGTTTACGGATTCACGTTCAAACTCAACCCAAGTATATAACGATATACTCACACACACCATGAGAGATCAGCTGATATAGCTCGGTATTATTTTTGTTTTCTGTTATTTTTGTTTGTTTTTTTTATTATAATGAAATTTTTCAGCCAATGGTCATGCGATTTAGATCAAATCCGCGACATTTGTTGGCATTTCCTCGATTCGGGTGTTATAGAATGCCTCTATGTCCTGCATCGTCCTCTTGTCGTCATTGGTCACGAAGTTGATTGCTACTCCCTTACGACCAAAACGTCCACCGCGACCAATTCTGTAAATAACAAAAAAAAAAACGCATATCGTTAATAACGCGTGAGCGAGAAAATTTTCATTTTCGAGCATTCAATCAATTTTGAGGCCATTTTTCCAAAACCGTGTGATGGATACGAGGGAAATAAATCAAGAAGTTGAGGCTGTGGAAAATTACAATGGTCCCGTCCGTCAAAAAATTTGAAGAATCCACGAAAATAAAATTTGCTCTAAATATTGAAAAATAATGTTGACTCTTTACACGGTTTTGTCAATAAAATTGCGAGTGTTCAGCTGATTAATGTATTCCCCCAGTCATTGACCGAGGCGCAAATCGTTCCGCATTGATCTGCATTTATACAAATATTTGAGCAACGTTTTGTTCTTTTTTCACTGCAAATTGGGTCATATGCTAATTTGGAGTACCAATCAATGAGTAATGCAAATTTAGTCCAACTCATTCACGATTATGTTAATTTGTAAGAAAATAATTTTGACAAAATTATGCTGCAAAGTATCTTTCGCTTCATGGCGATAGGAAATGAAAGTTTCGTTTCTTTCGGTATCGTTATTTTTTTTTGCACCAGTTGGAAGAAATCTTTGTTATTTTTGTTTATGTTCAAAGTGAAAATTTCGATATTCTTTCCATTTCTGTTATTCAAACTCGTCGCTTTTTCGACTTTTGCTCAATTGTTTATTTTTCGTTGATTTTTAAATCTGAAAAGTAAGGGGAATTACCTGTGGATATAATTTTCTCGGTTGCCTGGAAGATCGTAGTTGATGACAAGAGAAACTTGCTGAACGTCAATTCCTCGAGCAAGAAGATCGGTGGTGATGAGTACTCGGGAGGAACCGCTACGGAATTGTCTCATAATGAGATCACGTTCACGCTGCTCCATGTCTCCGTGCATAGCCGAGACGGTGAAATCACGGGTGTGCATGTTGTCGGTCAACCAGTCGACCTTGCGCCGAGTGTTGCAGAATATTACGGCTTGGGTGATGCTCAGAGTCTCGTACAAGTCGCAAAGAGTTTCGAGCTTCCATTCCTCACGTTCAACGTAAATGAAGAACTGCTTGATACCTTCCAACGTCAGTTCCTCTTTCTTTACGAGGATGGTGATTGGCGAACGCATGAAAAGCTTCGAAACCTCCAATACATCATTCGGCATAGTAGCAGACAACAAAATGACCTGAAAATTTAATTGTTTTCATTAGAATCATGAATTTTCGACTGGGAAAATGAAATTTGAGTAAATGTGAGAAAATAATGCGAAGAAATTGTACACACCTGCACTTCGTTGGGGAGGAGCTTGAAGACATCCTGGATCTGATCTTTGAATCCACGAGAGAGCATCTCATCAGCTTCATCGAGGACGAAAAGCTTGATGAAGTTTGTGCGTAGAGCGCGTCGACTAATCATGTCATAAACTCTGCCGGGTGTACCAACGACAACGTGAACGCCCAATTCAAGTTTGCGCATATCTTCGCGCACATTCGTGCCACCGATACACGCATGACATTGCGCATTCATGAAGTCACCGAGAGCAATGACTACTTTTTGAATCTGCAAAGATAAAAATCATGCGACGATAAGATTTGTTGACCTTGCGAATAATCCTGAAACACGAACGAACTTTAAGACGAAAGAATTTACCTGCTGAGCCAGCTCGCGGGTAGGAGCGAGAATCAATGCTTGGCATTCGTTGACAGACGTATCAATTTGCTGCAGAATGGAAATAGAGAACGTCGCGGTCTTGCCAGTACCTGGAAATCGTCAATTTTCAATTTACCTTCATAATATTTCCAAGGTTTTTATCATTTTTGTTGGAACTGTTCAATTTATTCATCGAAAACGAACGGTGAAGCGTTAATTTCTTGAAAAACTTAAATCTAACCATTTCTTTTTCATTTTCTAACGATAGAAAATTATTGACCCTTTGCTCGGAGCCAATGGTTGAGTAAAATCGAAGGTAATTAAGAAAAGGTGTTAGAGACGCAAAGTACGAAAAATACTTCAGCATGATTTTCGAGGGTTTTAATTCCAATCGCCTGAGTTTGTGTGTGAGTGACGTTTTCCTCGTCCGCGTTTCACGTAGGTCAAGTTCTTCTCCCCCACCCCCCCTCCACCGATTCTATACCTGCTCGTCATCCAGGCTCGCTCCGTTTGGGGAAACGAAAAATCGCGACAAGGGAGAGGGGGAAGGGAAAACTTAGGAAATGCATTTCGGAGGGAACATTCTATTACGGCTTGATCCTAACACCTGCGCATATATAGCTCTGTCTTTCTCGTTTGCGACAGAACATCTGCGATTCAGAGGGAGGGTGATCTGGGAAAAACCATCTGCCACTTAAGAACCAGTTATAATTTGTCATTTTCATAGTTTTCAGCTTTATCTTTCGTTTAAAAGTCTGGATACTGCCAAAAAACTACTTTTGTATGTGACAGAGTATTTTTTTTCAGTAATATTCGATCTCAAAGGTTCTGCAAAGGTTTTAGGAAACAATCAAACGATTTCTGCTGAGAAGCGAACCTACTTTTATGGCCAGAAGAGGAAAGTGTTATTGGGGGGTCAAAAATGGATACCTGAGCGTGAAATCTCTCAATGGAACTGTTGGCATCCTATGCAAACGCGTTGGAGTTTGGAAAAATGTACAGAGAAATTTTCAACCATTCGTTTTTCAATAATTCCCAATTCGAGAGTTTCCCGAGAGAAAAAAACGAAGATTGTCGGATTTTTTCCGAAACAGAATGAATAAAAATAAAAATTCGCACGAAATATTTTGAATATGCTTACCAGATTGGGCCTGAGCAATGACATCGAGTCCCTTCACACATGGTAAGATAGCACGTTGCTGGATGGCGGAAGGTTTTTCAAAACCGTAAGCATAAATACCACGCAGCAGCTCTTCCTTCAAGTTCATGTCATCGAAGTTATCGACGACCTAATCAAATGGAAAAATAATCGTTGAGTCACAAAGAATCGCGAAGCTGAGCATTTTTTGTCGGTTAACCTCTTTTTCATATTTTCTCAGTTTCTTTGCGAAAAACAAAGCAATCGAACCATAAAGTCTCAATCAAAAACTTGTAATTGTGGGAAATTTTCAACTGACAACAAAAAACAAGTTTTCTTTTTTCATAATCTCGATCGATCGCAATTAAAAATTTGTTTTTATTCTGGACCGTAAATTTGATTTATTTCTATGAATCGTAATTCCGTATGAAATTCATCGATTCAGTTATTTCTGCTTATTCGTTGCAGAGTTTGAAATTATTTTTGGTTCGTTAGGATTTCATGAATAATTATTGCAAAATCGGAAGAAACTTACTTCCTCCCAGGTGGACTCGATGACGCCATCGGGTTCCATCCCTGGGGGACCATTATACGCAGATTCCTCATTTTCACTCGGACCATTTTTGGATTCGCCCTGCCATTGGTCCTCGTTCCTGTCAAGAAAAGTGAAAAAAAAGGGATAAAGTGAATAAACGAAGAATAAATAAAGCGAAAGTTTATTGGTTGTGAAAAAAATGATTTTGTTAATCGAAATGTTCTTTGTCAGGGACTCTTGTTTAAAAGTGTGTACACAAAGCATAGTCAGGGCATTTCTCGTTCAACATAACCTTGGACTTTGACAGAGAACGTAGTACAAAACAATAAAAAAGGACGCGAGATTTGAAATTCAATGAGAAAGAGAGTAGGATTCTTTGTCAGAGTTCCAATAAATTTGCGATATCCCAATGACTCGTTAATTTTGACTGCAATTCTAAGAATCCTCATTCACCAAAAAAGCTTGTACATGAGTCATAAAAAAAACCGCTATAAGTTGAACAGACAAGAAGCAACGTGAAAAAAGGGGGGAAAAGATCGAAATGTCGAAAAAATACGGTTGCGAACGATGATGAATTCTGTGGAGACATCGGAATAATGAAAATTGGGTAATTGGCGAGGCAAAGAAATTAGTTTTCGGCAGTTAAAAATCAGTAGATTGACAGTGACTCACGCGAGTCACGCGAAAGCATGGTGGCTCTTTACAGAGACAAGATGCATCGTTAGCCAGAGAGGCGTGCGCGCACGTACGAAGGATCGAAAAAGATTGGAAATGAAAAAAAATATTGGCGAGTTTCTGGAAAATATTATTATTCCAAACGATTTGCGCTAGAATACTGATAAGATTTGTAGGTCCGAAGAAGCATCATCGGGTTTAAACGCGTGGTCTATAACGACGAAAGCGTGGTTGATGAACTGAGGGGGCGACGAGATTCGCTGGCATGCGGTATGCCAATTGTGTGTATTTGGAAATCCGATAAATGGAAGAAAAGATTTGTTTCGATGGGATGCGAAAATAATAGCAGTTGTTATTTCGAGAAAGAATGTGCAGTATTCTGTGGTATTATTCGGCGTGGCGATATGACAAGAGGAAAAAAAAATTTTAGCCGCACGCCATGTTGTGTCAGCGCTCTGGCACCCATGTACATTCCCGCTCGGATTAGGGACGGAAAATTTTTTCGAATTTTAACGCCAAGACTTGCAGCTCGCGAATCGAAACTTATCACACGTTACGTAGTCGCGCCGATAAACAATTACCAATTCGCACACTAATCACGTTTTTCGTTATGATTTATTCGTGTGAAAAAATAAGAACTTACCTTCGTTCAGGCGTATACGACATGTTCCACTCACGGGTAGCGCGACGGAAAGGACGAATTCTTATTGCGTCACACGAATTATAGTTTATGAAAGCCGCACAATGGCGCTGCCAACACACCGATTCGAACTTTTTTTCCCACAACAACGAGTTTTCAAGTCTAACCAGACTCGCCAATTAAGACGCTTCGAATATTTTTGGTATCCCGAAAAACCGTTTTCACTCACTGCTCAGTTAATTGTGCCAAGATTTCACGAGTTTTCAGCCTATTTAAGTGGTGGTAGGGGTACTGCGCAGAGGGGGAAGTTACGTAGATTACCCAGAGTTCCTTAGGGTTCGGCAGAGAGGGCTAATGGCGGGAAATATGATTTTTTTTTCTCTCCAAATTTATTTTGTTACTTCCCGACTAAATATTTGTTCAAAACAAATCGATGCTCTGATGATATTGTTATTAATGAATCTATTTTCAATCAAATACTTTGACCCCCGTCGTTGTGGATAAAATTATCAAAAGCAAATTTCGTATTTTACTCAAATTTCTAACGTTTCGGCATTCGATTTTATTTTATCACTTTTTGCACGACACTCGCTAATCACAGAAATGACTTGGTCAAAAAACGCTCGTTTTATAATTATTACTATTTAAAAAAAAAACAGGTTATGAATTTTCTAGCACTCGCACATTTCTCAAATTCTCAGCTACGTTTCCGCGACTTTATTAACACAAAGATGGAAAATATATGTTGAAAATTTCGTATCGAAATGCACGGTTCATCGATTTTATTCGTGACAAGAAAATCACGTCAAAAAATTCTTGTGCGAATAAAGAAAAAAGTCTAAAAATAAAATGTTAATACGTTGACCGACACGACCGTTGAATTTTTTTCAAGAGCGAGCCAAAATGGCAGAGCTTTTGGAAAGACTACACGAATTTGACAAGTCGGAACTCGAACCACGAATAAACTGATCGAAATATATATCCGTTAATGCAGAATTGTATACAGTGTCGTATTTATGTTATATATCGTTTAAATGAAGAAAAAAAACGTGCAGTCACTTGACTTTGATGGTACGATTCGAAGCTCTCTTGACAACTGATGTCATTTTGTTTACATATTTCACACAAGGACGTTTTCATATACACGTCCTTTTCCTTCTCAAGACGAGTCACATCGCCACCCCGTGTTTACACTTTCCAAACTCATTCCGAGTCGCTTCTGCTATCACACATTTCCCGAATATTACAAATAAATACTCAAAAATAATATTCCATCCCAATACAACCTCGTCCACGACCTTGACGAATTTAGTTTCGTCCCTTTTTCCTGGAATGTTAAAAAACTACAAAGCCTTGATAGTAGACTGTGAAAAATTAAGATGTACCTCAATTTCCGAGTTCCCTATCTAGACGTAAAACTTACTCAATCGTTCAAACGAGTCCAAAGAATTTTATGAAAAAAATGACAAATTTTTCGATCCTATAATTAGTATTTTGTTATTTATTTGTAACAAGTTTGTACTTTACAATCTTATGTACTCTGTTTTTTAAATTTTGTACATAAGTATCGCCACTTTATACAAAAACAAAAAATATACATTTCGTATGACGTTACATCTAACTACACACATTTTATCGATACAGTAAGGCTTGTCCGTGACTCGATGATTTATTACTAGGCATACATAACTACTCGTACTATTTACACTTCATTTTTGATAATGAATCAATTCTCGTGTCTCCATTTGATGATAAAACTGATTCATCGTATAACTACAACAACAAGTCTTTTCAAAGCCTAGTCCAGGACAAGAAAAGCCCTGGACAAAATCGCTGACGTCAAAATAATCGAAAAAATCAATATGAATCACGATTTTTGTTCGAATTCATAAAAAAATTGAGTAATTTACAAATTTGATTGAACTATGTCCAAGTTCGGAGATCTGAAAAGTCTGAAAGTTTCGAAATCCATGTAGCTTGAAACTTTTTGATTGGCCATTTACGATTCCTGTTTAAAAACCCGAAACTCATCTAGTCAAGAATTCAGGGTCTACGTTTCGGTCTTTCTCGAGTAACTTATGATCGAGGTAATGAATTTTACATGAACGCACAACTGATGATGAGGAAGAGGAGAGCGATAGGAAAAATAGTATAGATCGCCATTCTCGGTCGGCAAACCGAGACGAGGAGAGAAATATCGTCTTCTTCGTGATCGATGCCGTCTCTGGTTGGGACTTCGACGATGACACGGTCGTTGGAGAAAAGGGCAAAGGGGAATGTACACTCGGTTTTGTTGAGACAAGATCTAGTGACGTTTTCGTACTGGAATGTTGGTTTGTAAATATCAAAAACTGCGTGGATATCGTTGAAAACGATATCGTTGTCACTGTAGAAAATATAATAATAGTAGCCGTCTTCGATGACGTCATGATGGGTTTGCATGTGTGTACCGTTGGCGAGATAATTGACGTCGGTGCAGAGTTTGGAGGGGGGGAATTCCCGTTTACCGAGAATTTGGCCATCGTAACAATCTAACAATCCTTCCTCAAAACTGGAAACGGAAGATTCGGAGGAATTTCTAAGTGCGTTGCCTCCGTGTTGAATGCCATGATCAAGGAGATCAGGAAGTTTGACAGCTTCTTGGTTTCTTTTCTGCCGGCCGTGGCTCGGAGTCTCGACGTTGATTTCTTGGCTCTCTTGGGCCCGATCCTCGCCGATGGAGTTTAATTCTTCACTGAGAAATTTCAATCGGCTCTTTCTTGCAGAATTATCGTCGCTATCGCTTCCGAAAGAAAAAAGCTTTCGAGTTTTTCTTTTGACGTTGAGATTCGTAGACGTGTCTGCGGCTGTTTCTTTGCCTGGGTCGTGGTGATGTTTCTCGTGGATTTTTCGGTGACGAGAATGTTTTCTCGCGTGTCTCAATTTTCTCGTTACGTTTCTGCCTTCTCGCTCATTATCGTTCACGTGTTTGTTCACGTAGGATCGTGCCATTTTCTCCAATTTTTCCAATTGCTCGATGTCGCTCGATTCGTGGTCTACGATTTTTCGCTCTTCGTGCTTCGTCGGTCCGCCGTGCGACCTCGCCGGCAAAGGGCCTTTTCGACGTGTTACCGTTTTCGTTGGCTCCTCGAAATCAATTATTTGCGCATTTGACTCAAAAGTTATTTTCACTTGTTCGTTACCCGGCGGAAAATACATGCCCATCGTCCGTGCTTTGTTTTTGTTGTGGTCCAACATGCCGCAAGTGCTGAATTTTCGATCGCCTTTCACCACGAGGATCGAGGCTCCGGGAAATCTGAAAAAAAATCATCGATCGTTACAATCCAATGGAATTTCATTTTATTTTTTTGTCGCGTTACAAACACGACGGCATTGCAAACTTCCATTTTTTGGCAGAGACCGTTGAATGACATTATTTTGAAAAGTTTCTT
Organism: Hyposoter dolosus; assembly: GCA_963921915.1. Taxonomy (NCBI): domain Eukaryota; kingdom Metazoa; phylum Arthropoda; class Insecta; order Hymenoptera; family Ichneumonidae; genus Hyposoter; species Hyposoter dolosus. The sequence goes on along the minus strand of OY998135.1, from coordinate 8,703,870 downwards.
TTCCAGCGAGCTATGCAAAAAACATTTTTCCACAGACGAATAGAATTTCAGACGAAAAATTCGCCTCGCCCTCGTTAACTACCTGGTCTCTGTCCCGACGATCAGTCGTCAATACCATAGACTAAAGTTAAGGGGCGATTGTCCGGCCAAAAATCCTAATAATGTCTTTTCTACGTTCAGACAGCTTTGAAATGAGTTTTTAATTATTCGGCCCCAAAAATAAGCTTTTGCCAAGGATTTGCGACCCTTTCCGAACTATAAACTCCTTAAGCCCATTGTTGTCGTTTTCTTGTCAGAACTCAAGTTTAAAAATTGTACTGTCTGCAAAGTTTCATTTCATAGACGAAGGACTGTGATAATTATTCAAAATTGATCCTTTTAGAAATTTTCAACCAGCGAAATCAAACGTTGCACGTTATTTTTCTTTCGTCGAGGATAAAAAATAAATAAAAAAATAAAACATAAAGTACGAAGTTTCGAATAAAAATAAAAAAAATGGAAATTTGCTTTCCAATGACCTTGATCGCTTCTCTTCGGCCGAAGGAGTAAATCCGGATAAAACTTAAGAATGAAAATTTGCAATAGAAAAAAAACAACCTTGAACAAACGCCCAGAACAACGGTGGCTCCTCGCAGCAGATAAAATCCCCAATATTCCAAAGTATCATCAGGAAGAGTCATACTCTTTTTCAGTCTTATGTGTTTTCTGTATGACGTTATTTCCGGTTTGTGATCCATTTGGAAGGCATTGAAAGTGCTATTCATCTTTAGAGTTTGAGCCTGCAAATGAAAAGGAAAGAAAAAGATTGAATTTCATGGAATTCGCGATCTCATTTCTAAGTTAAAAAAAAATATTATTTCTTGAAATAAATCAAATGAAATAAATTATAAAACCATCAAGAACGTTGGCGAATGAAAATCTTGGGAAAAATGTGTATAATTTTATAGAAAATCTTGAAGAAATCGTGGGATTAGAAAAATTGCATTTATCACTGAATGATTTCGATAAAATGGGCATGATTAATTAATTTTTTTAACGTTATTACGATCCAAAGTTCAGATTATACGTTAATTACGAAAACTGAGATTTCATGAATTTTTTACCGAACAAAAAACTGTAGAGATGCCATTGCTCATTTCCAGTATGTCAGATTCCGTGACTGCATAACTGACATCGGCGTACAAATTGTGTCTGAGATAGAGAGGAATTCCGAGAAGAGTTATAGGCAACAATGCTATCAAAGCACAAAAGATTAGAACTCTTCTTATCCCGTGCATCTTTCATGACCCTGGAATCAAAAACGTCAATGAGACAAAAATCTGGAAAATTTCTGCATCCAAGAAATTCGATATTTGCACAAAAAAACACATTTTTCATATTTTTCGAATATTTCGGCATAACTTTAGATAATTTCGTAATTATGCTTCGTTAAAATTATAAATTTTTAAGTTTTGGTATCGTCGACACATTAACCGACGAAATTTATATTTGAAATTTATTTTTAAGCAGATTTTCCGGCCGTAAGTAGACACTGTAAATTTCGGTACCTTACTTCCTCACTGTCGGTCCAGTGGACTGCCGATTTTCATTTCTTAATAACTTCGTACCAGACGCGTCGATTGAGGTTTAATTGTAGTGAAATCGATACGCCAGATTCCTACCAATCTGGAGCAGCAACCAGCAAATCTTGAAAATGATGTGATAAAAAGTTATGACGTTTATGAAAAAGTGGTGGTATGGAAAAATTGTAAAGTGTCGCGGCATCGAGCTCCAAGTGTGTACCTGGGGATAAGTATGTGACAAAGAACATTGTCGAAAAATAATTATCTCAATCGCCCAAAGGAATCGATTTCAACGATGACTAATGACGTTTTTAATGTACAATTTTTTTTTTGTTCTCTGATTAATTACTTTGTTTAGAAAAAAGTAATTACGGAAAATTTTCTTCGAGATGAGAAAAAGCGAACTGTTTGATTTATTGACATAACTGTGCAAACGTAAATCGTGCTCTGATAACAATAATGTATTAGGAAAACTACTGCACAGTGAACCTGCATATCGAACCGAAAAATAAGTACCTTGTCACGTAGATTCTTTCTCGAATGTCTCAAGCTATCCCATTACGAAAAAGCACTAAATCGCGTCACGAAAACTTGGAACTTCAACGTCGATTCGAGTTTTTTTTTTTTTATAATCCCGTAAACGTCGCGCCGCGTGTTGATATCTCGTACGTCGATCTCGAGGTGTATAAGACTGTACTGTGTGTTATGAACGATAGAGAAACACGTACTATATGGAAGCGTAAAAATAAAGTCGTGAAGCGAGCCGCGCGCGAGTTTTATGGTCGGGGCTTTTGCATGTTTAAACAAGTGATGAGAACGAGGCTAATTAGTGGGTTATAGGTGATAATTCGTCGAGGACTAATCCATAAGCCGGATTTTTGTAATTTCGATCAAATTCGTGAACAAAGATGTCATTATTATTTTTTTTTTTGTAAAGGAACAATACATAACACTTCGTCCACTTGAAAGTTCCAAAGTAAAGATTTCTCACGACGATAAGATCCGTCAGAATGGAAGTCAATCCATGCCACGACGATCAGTGGCAAAAAAACAGTAAAAACAATTCACTTTTTTCGAAAAGCCAACAGTTTTGGGAAAAAAATCAAATCCACGTATCACCGATGTCTCTCTTGCACTCACGCTCTTCACTAACACGTGACACTACGTCTCGATCGTCGCAGCACACAGGTGAAGAGAAAAAAACGAAGCAAAACTATTGTCGTCAAAGAAACGTTTGACAAGTTTTCGTGTGGCATTTTTAGGATCGAGCGGAGTGGCGAGACTACGATTCTATTAATAGAAATCTCCCCATAACGTGTTTCTCATGTTCTCTCAAACTTTTCACCGTGTTGTGACAGCTTTGTCAGTGAAAAAAAAAGTAAACAAGAAAACCGCGTTCGTACTTCGTAGTTCTACGCGTAAGGCGCGAGAAACACCTCGTGCATCACGCGGTTGCCGAAAATGTGATTCCACTCCCAAATAAATCGTTTAACGACGAGTACTTCGAATAAACGCTCATCACCGATTTGTATTGTCGCAGAGTTATAATGAAATAAAAATCGACAAAAGTAACGCGATAAGATAAGTCCACGGAGAATAATATTCATGCACGAGCTTTCTCCACGAATTACTGTCTTTCGGCGGTGAAATTATTTTTCAGATGCGAAACAAAAAGAGAAGGTCCGCTATGATTGCCGACCTGTATGACCTGTAAATCGATAAATTTAATCGATGCATATGCTATCTCGTGTATATAGTTAGCTTGTTTTCATTCACCGGGACCCAGATGCCAAGCAACATTTCTTATCGTTTTATTTCTCCCCCTCCATCTCACCGAACACGCAAAAAAAGATAAAAAACGAATTTACGCCCACTGCCATCTGTTAGTCGAGTATTCAACCCTCTGCTTCATTGACTATTGATTATCGGATAAATCAGAATCAGACGATAAATAAATCGAAACTTTTTTTTTTCATCTTTCGACATTTACGCGTTTTTTTTTTTGGGCGAATGAAATAGAATTGTTGAAACGCTTCAACAATGCCGCAAGAATTTTCACTTTGTTGTCAACAAAACGTTGCTCGACGAAAATAACTTGAAACAGAACCAAACGAAATTGACTTTGATCCAAAAAACTTGTTTTTCAATTCACAAATATTTTCATAGAAATATTCGGCAGTTCGGAAATTCCCGGAATACAAATTCATCTACTTTTCCATTTACGTGAGTCTCAGTGTCGCAACATGCGACACTTCGAATTTTGTCCTACTCTGGTGTTGAAACCCAAAGAAAGTTCAATCTCTTGGAATAATCGATTGCCATTTCCCCGATGAAAATATATAATAAAATTCTTACTACGGATATGAACTCTATGACACTTGGACGGTTTTTCCATAGTATTGTTGCAATCCTGGGATCCAGAAAAATTTCGACAGTTAGATCCAATCCGTCAGAACGTCAGACTGCAGGGAAATTCTATGGGGCACAGAAAATTCCTTTAAAAAATCTGCATTCCAACAATTCGAAATAAATAATGAAGAATATGCTTCAGTAAATATGCATTTTTTGTTTTTTTTTTGTGAAGACGTTTTTTGTAGTAAATTATCCAAATTTTATGGCTCTGAATTTATTTTTTGACGAAAAGGAAAATTAAATGGCAAAACAAGGGACGAGGGAAAATTGTTGGGGTCAAAATGACCCAGTATGCACTCAAAGGGTGAAGAGTCGAGTTGTTGAAATTTTTCGACAAATCAAAAAATAATTATTGGATCGTTTTGCAAGATTCAGTAAAACTGTGGATGGAAAAAAACTTCTGATCAGTAATCAGAGTTGCGGACGTTCTGTGCATCGCGATTAAAATAAAAAATATATCCAGGCCAAACTTCTTTAAACGGCCGTTGACGAATAATATTTTCAGACCCATTGATCCGACCCAAAGAAATAAGAAAGCTTGCCGTAGAATATAATAATTTTTGTGCCAAAATGAGAAAAAACAACGAAGAAATTGCTCGAGTAGAAACAGAGTTGGAGCTATGGGTCTCAGAGACCCATGGACGGACAAGATGGTTTAAGAGAAACATCGAAAAATCCCATACAATTATTTGTCAGTATATTAATCGTAGAAATACAATTCCCATCAATGAATCAATAATTCCAATATCGAAGAAATGCCCGAAACTTTGGCGGTAATGGCATCCACTTGAGAAATTGGATTATCGCGTAGATCGAGTTTCTCAAGTTTTTTATGACGTTTAACAAAATCGAGGATTTCGTCGATACTCGATAAATTGTTATTGCGCAATAGCAACGTCTTCAGATTGTGCAGCGTTGGCATTCGTTTCAGAGAACTCAGATTATTCCTGGATAACGATAATTTTGTACATTCTTGCAACACGACGAGACGATGAAGTGAATCACTCAAATCATTTTCGTCAAGATTTATATCTTCGTAGAGGCACAAGTGATGCTCGTTGTAAAGTATTCTGAGACCAAGCCCAGACAAATCTATTGATTTGCAGAGCTCATCTTCGCTCTCGTTTTGCCACGTATTGTGAAATGTATACTCCATTATGCATTTACTCCCTGTAACACAATTTCCAAGGATTAATCAATTTTTTCAATTTTTTACACTATGCAGTAAAATTCTAGAAACATTTCGGTGGAAAAATTGAACTTCAAGCATGTTTTTGAACTTCCATTACAAAATATTAAGGACAAAAAAAGCGAATTCTGAAAAAATTGGCAAATTTTGAGAAAAAGTACGAAATTAACGACGATTTTTTTTTTAATGGTAAGAAAATCTAATTTCTATTTCATTGAAGCCAAAAGTCTGACCTTTCGAGCCACACGTAACGTTTTTTATTTTCGATTTCGTCATAGGAATAAGTCGCAATTTCGTAAATGTCAGAAATGTTTTTTCTATACTCACGCATATCGTTGTAATAATTCGATCGTAATGGATCGACCTTGGTTAAGGCACTGAGATCTTCGACAATCTTGGCATTGTATTCTTTAAGGTCGTAGTTCTTCATGAGATAAATACCGGTTAGAAGGGACCATTTATTGTTCGGTTCCATTTCGCTGAGCTGCTTGTAATTTTCCATTTGTTCCTTCAACTGCGATTTGTCGTGGATTTCCACCGTCGAATATTTCGACTTGTAAATCCAGCTGTTCTTGTCCGAGGTGCGGTGAAGATTGTAAACGTTGTCTTCGAATCGGATGGCAACGCTTTCAGCAGCTATGAGATCGTTCGATTCATCGACCAACGTTCCAGTCCAGATTTTCGAATATTCGCGATCGTTTGGAGATTCCCATTTTATGGATTCAATCGCTTTCCCATTATTGATCATCGCCATCTTTTCTGCGTCAATTTTGACCTCGTTGCAAAATACTATTGTAGATTTTTTCGATGTTACGAGCGCTCGCCATACTGAATTCGATTTTGACTTTGAACCATCCAACAACCAACGCTGATAAAACCAGGCGCTCGAATCATTTGGATCGGTAAACGTTGCGTTCATAACGAGATCCAATTCTAGGGAAAAAATAAAAAATTGTTCGTATTGCGAATATTCCTCGTTTGCAGCCGAAAAACTTGTTCTATTGGAAATCTTGTGTCGAACGATTTGGACGAAAATCGTAAAAATTCCAGGCTCGTCGATAAACAGCAAAAAAATTAATGAAAATGAGAAAATTGATATTTTTGTTAATTAATTTTTATATTTTACCTTCTTTGTGTTTGTCAGCTCTGATCGGCAGTTCTCCAGTCTCGTCGGGAAACATTTTCGACAAAATTTTGCTTCTGTAGTGCCACGACGAATAATTGGAAAAATTATTCAATATTTTAGTCGTGGAGAAGTCGAATTCCTCGGCATCGGAGATGCCGGCTTTCTTCACGAGATATTGTCTATAGTCCCAACAGTGAACTGCCCCAGATTCGTAATTTTTTTGTGAATTCTCTCGTTTTTCCTTAAAATAGTATTCCGTGACAAAAAATACTCACAATTTCTCTCATCCAGGTTCAGACATTTAGCGCATAATGTCAGTTCCATTTTCCAGTCTGGCTGCGGCATATGATCGATTATCCAGCATCTGTGATGCCAAACACCGTAGGATTTTGGATTTTCTCTGAGGCAATTCTCTGTCAGGGTTAATTCTCTCTTCATTCTTTCTACGCGTTCTTCTTGTGCCCTGCAATTGAACAATTTTTACATCGAAACAGAAAAAGCGTCATTTCCAATTCTTTTTGTGAAATTTGGAGAAATAGTTTTTTGAAATTAAGTTCGTGAATAGTTTGTGTGTGGATAATATTTCATGGGAAGGGGAAAACTGCATTTTGAGTTTTTGGAATTAGTATTGAAAAGATTGTGTGATTAAGTACCAATCGTTTTTCTCAAAAGCTTCTCGTCTAATATTCCACAATGTATTAATATCAGGATTTTGCAAAACTACGCGTTCAGTCACCTCCAGTAACTCGTCGTCCCACATTTTGTCCGATCTCTGAAACCAAAGAGATGTAAGAATTTTGTTAAGGACTATCGACTCGTGGAGAGGCACAGCGAAAAGTGACGGTTTACCTTTTGAAATATTATTTTCATGGCCATTTTGTACTGAGCCGTCTTTTTTGCCCTTTCGATCTTTTTCAATGCCTCCTGTTCGGCTGTCGTCCGAACCTTCACTCGCCCGTGCTGTAAAGCAAAAGACAGGCGTTCGGATGTCATGTCCTTTGAAATTGATTTTTATGCCACCCAGTCTAATTATTTGTTTATGTAAATACGAATGAGATTTTCGTGCATCTTTGACGAACATAACCTCAAATTGTGATCAATATTTGACTAGATATTCGGCTGGGATATTGAAAAGCTATCGTGTGACCGACTGGCGTTTAAATTTGATGAAAAATCATCGATAACCCTCGTGTGTACAACGTTATAACATCGGAATTACCAAAGTGTCGTTAACGAAATAATGCGAAAGTTTTTTTATTTCCAGTAACTCTTCAATTTTTCCCAGCCACAGATAAAGTTCAACGAGACTCACCATTTTGATGCTTTACACGTTTTATCACTTGAACCGTAATAACGATGAATATATTTTTCTCTAAACCCTAACTAATTGTTGACTAATTAACCACTGGTGCGAAAGGTTACGTGTCAAAAGTTCAATGTACCAAAAAACTCGGTTAAGACAGAAAGCAGCTGATCGTAGTTCCGCAATAATCCGTTAACGCCGGTACTTCCGGGCGCTACAGTGATTTCCGGTGTTTGAGAAAAGAAGTGGCGGAAACACGTTCATCAATAAAAAATTGCCTCCCTTTAATTCAGCTATTATTCTAGAGGGCTGCGTGCAAAACCAAGTGAAGTGCTTTTCATTGGCATTTTCGAGGAAATTACAATTTTTTTCTCGAACCATGAAAAATTGGAGGATTAAAGTTCATCCATTGTTCGACTTCTTTTGACTCTCAAAATAAATAAATAAACAAATATGTCGGGAAAAAGTGGAATGTTCGATTATTATGTGCTTCAGCTGCTCTGGAGTGTGCAAATTGTTTTCTATAAACATGAACGAGAAATTTCCAAATAACTCCAACTTCCCATAACACACGTTATGGATGATTAAATCTTTTGTTCTCCAGCAGGGGTGCTTTCGACGCTAAATTACACTCCCGCGCTACGCTTTTTTTCTGGCTGAAATAATGTGAAGTTGCACCTAATCGGTGGTGAAGTGAGGCCTATCACGAAGTTTCGAGATTAATAATAACAATGATTCTCTAAATTGAAAGTGTTTGAACGGAGAAAGAGGGAAGTTGTTGCAGCGCGAAGTACAGCCTAGGCGAGGGATTACGATTGCAGTATCCAGTCGAAAAAAAAAAACAAAAATTATTACGAAGGTGTGTAGTCGAAAGAGTAATTGGAGTTTGATACATCGAGAAGAAACTCGTATTGTGCAACTAGAATGCAACTGCGTGGAAAATCATTCCTGTGACTCGATGTGTGTGTGTCTGCGTGTGTTTACAGTGGAAAGATTGGGCTGAAATATTCTTGGCATTCGAGGATGCGTAAGAAGTAAGCTTGTGATCTTTTCGTCACGTGATTCTTGCAAGAGAGGAAAAGGATGGCAGTAATAAAAATATACAGATATAGAAAAAACACATCAACTTTTAAGAACTACAGGTTCACTGGTCTTTCGTGTGTTTACAACAGAGCAGCGGATGGCTTGTGAAATTCTTGAAGATAATGCTCGACTGTACAGTGAGATAGGACTATGGGAAAACAGGCACAAAGTAAAAAGAGTGAGAAAAGTATGACCAAAGTGACGTTGGTGAGAGGAGCATGTGCTAAAACTCAGGGCTGGCAATACTTGTTTGTAAACACAGAACAAAAAAAACCGACAGAATCATTATTCTTCGGGTAGTCCACGCTGTTGGCAGTACATAAATATCACGCGTCCCCTTTTTTCGGTTCGCTTAAAAGGATCGTATTTTTGCCATTATTTTCACATTGAGATCAAACGACCGCCATTTTTTCGTTCAGAAATCGAGTTTCCGTACGAACTTCCCTCAACCTTGGAAAGTGACTTTAGGTTACGGACGAAAACTCATGAAAAGAGATAAGAGGAAATGCAACACCCTCTTTTTTACAAAGTTTATCAAATTTGTCGACCGGACAAAGTCTCGTATGAAAAATTGAAAGAGACCCAAATAAAAAAATCACAAGTGTCGCGTTTTTTAACGAAGATTCGCGAAATTTTTGCATTTCCAGCCAAACGGAGAAAAGTTTCGTTCAGAAATTAGAGACAAATATATAAAACTTTTCGAAAATTTTGCAACCATCTTGTGTATTTTTTTTATTCGTCACGCTTCTAGAGACGGTACGTTCCGACGTCGAATTTCGTGGAATTAAAATAAGGAGCCAAGTCGCGTGCCCGCTTAGCCTTCCGTGTCGTTCTCGTGACTTTCAATTCCCCTCTACGACGCTCCAGGGTGTCAGACAAAAACAGAAGCAGAATAAAATTGTGCATTGGAACTTGAAACAAAGCAACTCTCGGTCGTCTCCAAATTTTCGATAAGAAAAATTAAAGAAAACAAATCCGTTGGGCGTTCGATCATCAGAGTTCCGAGCTCTCGTTGCGCGTATCACGTACTTTTTTTTTAACCTGCCAAAGTGGCACCCCAGGCAAAACAAAACTTTGTTGTTAATAATATTCGTATAAATGATTACAGAAACACGATTTTTGCGACGGACCATTATTAAGAGTGACACAATTTTTTGCAATTTTCACACTTTTTATTGAATAACCGGCGACGAAAGAACAATGTGTGAAAACTCTGAACGTTTTTCACACGAATATATGTTTATGAAATTCGTTGGTAACTGAGACTGTTATTTTCCACGCGTAAAACATTAAGTTCCGCTGACGCAAATACACGAAAATGATTCGTTGAATTTCTTGTTCAATGGCTCGTTTGTTATGTTTTGTTGTATACATACGCAGTATTTTGAAAGTCATTCATGCAACTACACTGAATCCCCATTAATCAACCCTTCGCTAACACGTTTACATTTCACCACAGCATTGGCCCACGGGGTCAATTTGACCCCAAACAAACTTCGTTCCCGTTTTCCTGGTAATCTTTTCGTCTGTTTTTATCGAAAAAAATCAGGCATAGCTTTCGAGCATCCCTCAATACGTCGAAATCATAAAAATTCTAAGAATATCCAATTTAATTGTTTAAAAAAATCTTTAAAAACTTTGACTCCCAAAAAAATTCAACATTTTCTCCCAAAAATTCATAATTTCTCCAATTTTCGATATTTCGAAACCCAATAACCAGGGATTCGCTCACAAGGAACTCTAAATTCCCGAAAAATTATTGTCACGTTGCGATTTTCCAAAATCGTTTCATTTCAACAGGTAATCTCGAATCATATTCCAAATACAAAAATCGTTAATTCCGATAAACAAACGACATGTTTCGAACATATTCCTGACGTAGCAACGATCGACAAGAAAAAATTAGTCCGGGTCAAATTGACCCAGTGTGTACTCTACGCTTATTATTTCGAAAAATTAAGCACCAGCTCCGTATGGTGTTCCCCTCAAATGACTTTTTTTTTTTTTTTAACTACAGGCATTAATCAAAAATTGGACAAAACTTATCGAAACAACAGTGTCGACAATGACGATGAAGATGGTGATTGTCCGGATGGTGATGGCAGTGCCATCGATGGTGTTTCCCGGGTACCGCGATGGTGGGAGAAATTTAGGTTACTGGTAGCATCGGGGAATGTGGGCCGACTATATACTGGCTCATCACGATCCTCCGACAGTTCATTCCATCTTTGTAATTCTCACTCGAAAGATCCACCTTCGAGGTAGACCAAATCTTTGTTGCATTTCTTCCGAAACGAGTTTTCAACGAGAAGCGATACTTGCTACAAGAATTTTCGTGTCTTCCTCGCAATCAAAAAATCGTAAGTTGCCACTCGACTGTCTAAATAATAACAATAATTATTATTCGCATGATCCCCTGTAAAAAAATGACGTAAAGTGAACATGAGTTTTCGTAAAAACGAAAGAGATGCAATTTTCCGGCCACTCGCAATTTATTTTGTTGGAAAATGTCAAAAAACACTTTTTTGTGCAATCAAATTTTTTGGAAACGTTGAAATTCCGTTGAGCTTAATTAATTTTCAAGAATTTCTGTTGGTGATAACGGTTTTATTCGATCGATTCAGAAATAACGGAGACGAAAAGGATTTTCGTGAGTCACGCAAATTCTTTGCTTCCCGAATTATGATTCGGACTATTTTCTGTTTTCTTTTTTTATCATTTCTTCAATCCACGTGGAAAGATAATTGGAATGTTTCTCATTTTTTATACGATAAAGATTCGCGAACGACGATAATCGTTCGGGTCGTTTAAATCGTTCGGAACATTGTTTCGCTGTCGCGTGAGTAACGCGAGAACATCGGTGTACGATTATTACCAGAGGTGACTAGCGTCGTGTTTTAATATACATGCTGCCTAGAGTTTCACCGATTGTCATTCGGAGGATGTTACGTTAATAACTAAACATCGCGCACATCCGATTGTAACAAAACTATTCATTATTACTGTCGAACATAAAAGTTTAAACAATTATGTCGTGTGATTGGAAAAGTCTCATGCGAGCTTATCAAAGTTTATAATTATCCAGCTTTGTACTACGTGTGTGCATCGTTCGTGACGTTGGAGGACGATGCACTTCGTTTCGTTATAAAACCATAAAAAAAAAAATACATTTTTTGCATTACGAAAAACGTCACTTTTATGAGCGAAAAAAAAATCCGGAAATTCGTGCAGTTTCGTTTTTATTTTTAGAAGCTGAACGCATAATTTTCCAAAAAATTTCGTTGTTCAGTGCATTTTTATTGCATGCCTTTGAATAAGTTGTGATAATTAATATTTGAGGAAATTGTTATCGCTCGTGGGCTGATGAAAATATTTGGACAATGAATAATAAGAAAACGACAAGTTTACACAGAGTCTTCTTCGTGCCGGGATGTTGAACCTCGAAACAGCATAAAAGCCGGCCACGTAACGGTTCCACGCATACGTACAACATACGAAACTGGCTCGCTGATTCTCCGTTCGAAACGTCGCACTCGCGAGCATATACGCTCGCGATTTGTCTCTTGGTGCATACAAAAAATTGTATGCACACCGTTGCCAAGACCGTCGTTGTGATTTCTTTCGAGTTTGTTCTGGCGAATGAGATTTGTGTGACTATTTTCATAAGAACGAGATTCACACGCACTCCGGTTCGATGCCGATCGAGACAGTGGAAAAATAACGATGAGAGGGAGACAAAAAAGAGTGCAAGAAATGTAGCACGTTCCTCACACACATCCGGCCTCTTCACGTCCTTAAGACGAGATTCAAGATCCAAGAATTTGCTCCATATAATACGTTAGTAATTCTTCTCATTGACACAAAAAATCTTCGTCCTGTGGCCTAAGAAATTTTTCTTCTTAACAGCTAAATCGCAATTTTTATTTATCCATAAAATTGCCTACATATCCTTCGAAAAAACTCGTGAAATTAACAATTTTTCAAGTTATTTCCTCGTCCGAAGAAAAATTTTAATAAAAAGTCAAAAATAAAAATAAAATAAAATCATTGACCTAAAAATATTTCGTTGGGTTAAAAATTTTCGATTATAATTTTCTGCCTGGCTCACATGTCATTTTGTCACATTCCAAAAACATTTCGTAGTACCGAATTGAATATTATGATCAAAGAAACGAAATTAGTTTCGTTACCAAAATGTCGTTCTCGGGGCGATGAGTTTCGAGATCCCTCACGAATGACTAATGAGATTATTTTCGTAGAGTCAAGATCTGATACGCGATTTTCAATAGTTTCCGATAACGGTCCAACGAGCTCACTCACATACACATACGAATCAGTTTCTTTTCATTTTCGCCTCCGGGCCATAACGTTTTGACCTGTTCCGGGCTTTGAGAATGTTTCGCGCATACATTCTCAGCTAAAAGTATTACTCGATGACGATAATTTCAGTCTCTTGCGATTTTTCACAATTCGAAAAGATTAAATTTTGAGGTAATTACTCCGAAAGGCTCGTCGCGTATGCGTGACCCCGAAATTAACGACTCAAAGATCGAAAAGTTATTTTTAGTATTCGCCACAAAATGTCTCGACGAACGCGAAATATTTATTGCAATTCGAAACGTTCGTTGAAAAAGTATTCCTCCGACGATCCATTCAACATTTTTCTTACATTCTCGTTCGGACTCTTGAATACGAGCCTTTTTTTTCGAATTTTCATTCAGAGCCCACAATTCTCTCAGAATCTTGTGTTTTTATAGGAAATTTGAACAAAAGTTTGCACGGTGAACAAAAACATGAACGACGAGCAGGAGAAAGTGACGTTTTTTGTGAAGATGATTTCTTCGTCGCGTTCGATGGAGAAATTAGGAGCAGGGGACAATGCATAAAGAAATAATTAAGAATATACGAAGATGGTTAAATGTCACGTGGGATAAGACACAAAAACGTCCATTCAGAGATAAGATTAGCTCAACGATATTAGCTTAAACGACTGGAGAGTAAATTACATCCGAATAAAAATGGTTAATTACGATTTGGAATAAAAATAAAAAGGCAATTTCGAAATATCGCGGATGAGGAAGCGTTTAGATGAGATTGCGACAAGTTTCGTAGCTGAATGATCGCGCTCGGAGCCGAAAGGCAATCGACACTAATAAGAGAATCTGAATCGAGTTGTATTATGCAGTACATTAAGATTTTGACACGTCTGTATGAACGCGTATGAAGAATAACGTTTCGAGTGAGAGGGAGAGAAAAACTTTCAAATATATTCGTAACGAATTTACCGTTGGCAAGAAATCAGCCAACTGGTGGATGACCAGCAGGCCAAAAAGTATGTGGGCCAAGCTTGACGACAAAGAAAAAAAAGTTGCCAATAAAAGTAGCGAATCATCGTTGTGAGAATGATTTTTTGACGGGACAAACATTCGGAGTGCTCGATAAATGAATTTTGATGATTTTTGACGTCATGAACGAATTCACAGGCTTGAAAATGAAGAATTACGGTTTCCGAATGGTCTTGACTTTGCGACGAAAACATATTTGGGATTTCGAGATATTTCGCATCTTTATTGCAATAAAAATGAAACCACAGGACAAAGAAAAGTTGTGGCTAAGTGAAAAAATGGGATAAAATCGTTTAATTAAAACAAAGAAGTTGTTTGTTGATATTTTGCCATGGAGATGGTCGTTTCTTATGGTGTCGATGGCCCCATATAATATGGTGTCTTGGTACAAGTCAGGATACGAGGCGGTCGTGCATTCCACGATGTTCTTCGACGAAGAGAACGTTTCACGCGAGAGCCATCGGGTCACTGGGGCCCGAACGTGATCCCCGGCTAGGAATGAAAAAACGATCGAGACGAAGAGTCAGCCAATGATGGGGGCGACACACATAAACCCATACGAACTGGTTAACAGATTCAATGCACTCATTCGCGATATTTAACGATTATATTATTCGTCAGCGTCCACGACGGGTTAATTGACAAAAAAGGAGCTCGTCTGGCTCAACGGAGGCAGACAGATTAATTAAAGCACGAGCGAAAGGTGTTGAACATTTTTATATCCCAAAAAAAAAACGTTGTCCGTTCGAGCAGAATTTCCGAAAAAAACAATTCGGTCGAAAGGAGAAGAATATTGAGACTTTGCTATTCTTTTATAATGAGCATCGTCTCTCGAGATATTTTTCGACCAACAACACGTGCAATTTATCAACGACAACTCTCCCATTTAATCCTACGAGCACGAAAACTCGTGAGCTCTAATCTTTTGCAACAAGGCGATAGGAATTTTCTCTAAACGTTTCCGGGTCGTATACCATCATGAAGATGTGTATGGATCATATCGTTCGTGCACCCGGACGAAACGAAAGACGATTATGCAGAAGCATGCTTTGGTAATTTGTGGGTTTTTCAACCCACCTCTCAATTTCTCTCACTTCATTTTCTTTCGCTCTATCATAATCACGAGAGCCTCCATTACTGACGTAATCGAGCGAAACGTTTCGTTATACATTATTTTTTGTTCTTCTTTTAGAGATACAAGTAAACTTTCACCGTGCATACGGGCTCGAATGAAAATTGCATCAATTTTTTTTTCCCCCATTGGACAAGCGATAATCTCATGCGATACGAAAGCATAACACCTCAAACAATGATGCACTCTAATAACACAGAATTACGAGCATCGTTCCCTTCCCTATTTCATTATAATTCGCATTGCTCTTATCGCTCATCTTTGTTATAATTAAATATCCTTCAATTTCGCATTTAAAACCGGTTGCACATTGGTTAACCCCCTTCATAGACACACTGGGTCATTCTGACCCGAAGTCATTTTTTAATGGCCCGGTTCAAATTGACCCAGTGTGACAATGTAGTGTTTCGGCACACTGGGTCATTTTGACCCGGAATCAATTTTGGGGTCAAATTGACGCAGTGTGTCTATACAGTGTCTCGATACACTGGGTCATTTTGACCCGGAATCAATTTTGGGGTCAAATTGACCCAGTGTGTCTATACAGTGTCTCGATACACTGGATCATTTTGACCCGGAATCAATTTTGGGGTCAAATTGACCCAGTGTGTCAATAAAGGGTTAAATTCTGTTTGAAGATAAAAATACACCGTCTTTAGTACCCCAAGGATTTGTAACGTTGTTTTAATTATTCGTAACGTCCTGTAAGACGGTCTCGTGAGATTTCACTGGTCGATGATTTATGATCTCAAGTCCATTGGTTACGAGTATGGAACATGTGTTTTTCTGTCATGTGATTTATCGACTCGGGACACTCTCTTTTCTCTAATGTGCAAATCGCTCTCGTAAGCGCGATTCATTCTAAATGAAAAAAGTGCGTTGTCGGGGATGAAGAGAGATTTATGCGTGTCCTTCTTCGAGTGATCAAAGTGAAGTTACGAAACGAAAAGTCTACGAGATGAGAATAAACATCGTTTCTCGAGTAACACGCTCGTCGTAAACGAGGAAAAATCATACGAGCCAGTACAAGTTGGTCAATATTCTATTTGCCAAGAATTGCACTTGGGAAATTCCATTCCGTAATTTTCGCGATCTTCCAAGTGTTCCAGCTCCATTTGGAAAGTCAATCATTAGCAATTCCATGAGGAAAGATTTCGTAAAGAAAAAAAGAGGAAAAATAGTGATGATAACATTTTCTGGGCTTCGCCAGCAGGAAAATCTTTCTCAGAATCTTTGCAAAACGATCCCGCAACGAGCAGTGTCGTCTTTCCCATATATACATAATTGAAGTCAACGCACTTACGTTATTACGTCGATTTATGGTGGACGAGAGAGGTTATAAAAATCTTCCTGTATTGCCATCGGGGATCGTGAGAAGATCGAAATAAATAGAGATTACGATTTACGTTGACGCGTTCGCAGCATCCGCGTTGCAGTCAAACGTCCTCATAAAATTCAACGTTCTCTCTGACTCCCTTGTAGTCCATTTCGTTCTAATCTATTCAACGATGTTTTTTTTTTTTCAATGAAAATTTTAAAAAAATTAAGATTTACGTACTTTTGATATTCGCCGAGTGCATCGAGACGAAAGATTTCGTTACTTTTTATCGAGATTTTTCAAAACGAGAAATAGGAACGTCCATAATTTACAGGGAGAAAATAATTATATTCATTACGACAGTAATTTCATTTTTTTCGTCATGCATAGTTTAATATCAAGTCTTTCACAATCGGAATCCTTGCAATCGAAGATTCTACTTTGTAGAAATTGTAATTGCACGTTGCACGTAATGCATGCCTTGCATTCTTCGCCTGATTGAATCGTAACTATTTTTCGTAATTCGTCAAGTTTTATATATCACTTAACAAGGGGAAAGGTTTATTAATCGATTTGATTGATGCTCCTGACTCGCGAGTCAGTATAATTTGTGTGGATTTCTCCAAACGAGCTATTCTAACATTGAATTGTGCGTTTCGATTGCGTATGAACTTTCACAATCAAAGCATTAAATTGGCGAAGCGTGCCAATCGTACGATAATTATAAAACTAATGACAAGAACGATAATTACAAATCCCGATGCCTCGGAAAAAAAATACGTGTTTCGGAAATTTTTTTTTTTCTTATTCGAAATTAAAACCCGAGCCACGATTCATTTTCTTCGTTTTCGAAGTCGTTGAAATTTTTAATGGACACGCGTTTTTCAAATTTTTCGTTTGCATTCCGGTTGAAAATCATTTACGGCGATGTTTTCGCGTCCATTTTTTTTTTCGTAGAGATTTATTTCTGCGTAGAAGTTCATTCAAGACTATAAGCTTGGATTATTGAATCCGGGCCAGTCCGTCGAGACACGCGTTAACTGGGCCAGAAGAGTCATCCAAAGTCTCTGTCTGCACAAGCAGCGGTTGAGCTACTCCCAGAAATGGCATTGTCTTACCGACAAAAGGTACTTATGCAATTACGTACAGGATGTCCTAAGGATGGACCATTTTTTTTGGACTTTATTGCCCAATGACAACGGTAATTCGATGAACGTTGAATCGTGTAATCGATTTTGTATCTGTAGGAATTTTTGAAGCTGATTAACTTTTTGTTTTTAATTTTTATGGACTTGAAATTAAATTAACGGATTCGGAATCGCTTTGCTCCGTTCTCCACTTTTTTTTCTTTCGGTAATGCGACGGAAATGAAGCTCTTTGTTTTTGAGGAGCCAAATTAAAAGGAGATCGCGATGAAAAATGTTCCATCTGACACGGAATAGCCCATATATGGATGGAAACATTACACTCGGTCATTGCATTGTCGAGGACCCGTTACACTGTACTCTCGTTCACGCTTATAAGCCTACACGTTTGTCTTCTTTCTGTTGCTTCATGTTGTTTTTTTTTTTTTATCTTTCCTTCCTTCGACGAGCAGGGAGCGTCGTCGACTCGTTACACACGCTGATGTACGTCTTTACAATACCGTAATCTAGCGTGAACAGTAGACAACAGAAAGGTCGCGAACAGTAATATAATTCACTTACGAATGTCTGTAAATTGTGTCTGTCGAAGAAATGTTGCTCGCAACCTCGAGTGTCCATTTTGTAACACTCCGGGCAGTAAACTAAATGGACAGACGTCAAGGCTGCGACGACATCCGGTTTCAAATCCTGTCGTCGTCACTTTGAGAAATCTTTCGATCTCCATGTCCCAAAACGTTTTTTCTTTTTTTTTCGTAAACAATTGTTATCCCCCCACGATTTTTAATGGGTGGACGGATAGATTGAAAAGTACGACTTTTACTTTTTATCATCGATGAATGTGAACACTAAAAAGAAACAAATTGCACGCTCTCCGCCGTAAAGCCGGTTTTATATTTTCTTTGTTACCGCTTTATGCTCCTGGCGATATAATTTCTCCTGTCCTGATAGTTTTGCTTTCTACGGTGGTTAATGTACAGAAAAGCACCGACACCGTGACTGATAGGAGGATGCTCGAATTTCTTTCGATAAACTTGTTTTACGCTCCAGCCTGACAGACAGAAGGGCAATTAGGAGAAAGAGAAAGATTCTTGTTTTTTTTTTTTTTTTTTTCGTTTTAACGAACTGTAGCAGAATACTGTGCAGATTGTTTCATGCGTTTGCAGAAACTCTGATAATCGTAAACTGTCGTTAGACACGAAAAGAAAAAAAACTGGATCAGCCAAAAATAAGAAAAATCGATTGATTAATTATAAACAATTTTTTTTTCAATTGCACGATTTTTAATAATTGTTCAGAAACACCCGGAATAACGAAAAATAAATCTTTTTTTTCAGATCGCGGACGATGAAGGCTATCTACTTATTGTTTCTCGGATTCGTGGCAGTCTCGGCCCAGCGTCGTCTCGCATTGCCGGATCCACGTAGTTGCGCAAACCGTAAGCGAACAACCACAAATTTTCAAAGAAATTTCAAACCCAACAGTCAGAGTTTTGACAAATCAACGAAATAACGAATGTTGAATTTTTTCCGCATTTACGAATATCCCATGGTTCATGGGGAACCGAAGAAGACAGCGAATTAATAAAAAATATATAAGAAAATTATTGAACTTTCAAGTGGAAAGTAAATGTCTGAATATTTGCATCAAAAGATTCCATTTTCGTTTGGAATTTCTCTCCCATTCAATAAAATACATAAACAAGGTGTTTTGAGTAAAATCTCTCAACGTTCTTCGGTTTGTGGGAGAAATTAATGTTTTATTGAGACAAGAGTTCACGTTGATCGACCTAATCCCGAGGTCAAGAGGTTTCGTAGCGAAGGAACGTGTCGTCAGAAAAAAATGATGCTCCGTCAACTCGTTGGTTGAATAGCGTGTCAGCACAGAACTCGAAGCGTTTTCACTTCGTGAATTCCGGCACTGTTAAGCGGTGGCATTATATAGAAATAAATAGATGGAGATATACATTTGTACAGGAGGTTTTTCGTAGCTGGAAATGCATGAACGTGAGTTACAGAGAGGATGCACACGGGTTAATGAGAGTCGACGGTACGAGGATCGTGAAAGTTGGCTTCACATATCTTCCTCGTAGGATCACAGCGATCGTGATCTGTAGATCTTTTGAGAAAATGTTGTCGGGCGCGCGTGAATCTTCGCCACTCTCGTTTACCACGTTTTATTTGTTTATGCAGTTAATAGATAAGGAGAGACTGGCAGCAACGTGCGTTTTCTGTAAACGATGCGATTATGTCGTTCCACCAGCTTAAGAATTTATTTATTAATAGAATAATGGCAGTTTGTTAGCGAAAGCAATTTCGCGTTGTTTTCTTTTTCAAATTCATTGGATTGTCGTCGCTTGCACGTCGTAACGTTGATGGTAAAGAGTTACCGAGCAAATTGTGCCTCGTAGACTCTCGCGATTCCCTTAATTTCCAAACGCAACGATCATTCGAAGAAAAAAAAAAAATTCATTGTATGGAAAATGTTGGTAATTACAAAAAAATTGTTCAATCTTTTTCTTCAGGTGTTCGTCACGCTTCGTACAGGGATGCAAGGGGTGTAGCACACTCTTATTTCTTCAGTTGGGAACATCAGCCAACGAAGGGTCTCGAAGTAGATTGGCTCGATGCAAGAAACATATGTCGTCGTCACTGCATGGACGCAGTGTCCCTCGAGACGCCACAGGAAAACGAATTCATTAAGCAGAGAATCGCTCGAGGTGAGTTTTTGTAAATGATTAAAAAAGGACAATAAATAAAATTGGGAATGACGAGCGAAATATCGCAAGCCTATAAATTCGTCGACATGTGGCACAGGACACGAAAAACGAGGAGCCAACGAATAATTAACAGTCTCCGTTGGAGGGTGAAAACATTTCAAAATATTGGAGAGAATGTTGTTGAAATTAATTCACTGGTTCAACGTAAATCAAATAAAGAATTTGCTCTCTCGAGTTTTCGAAGGTATCGATATGCATGTGATGCCAGTCAAGGACAAGTAATAACATTGCCTGCCTGCCATTCACTCTGGGCTTTTGCAACAGCCGTGAGATTCGATGGGAACGAGACTAAAAATCGCTACCTTTTAAATCTGTACGTTCAAAAAAACGAGACAAACGACTCCGAATCGCCTCGAAGATGCTGCACTCGCGAACTTTCACTCGAACCTCCAACGGACAAACATTAAGAAACAAAAAAAATGCACAAGATTGCAATATTACGTTGGCCCGTTGCTCAAGCCACGTATGCTCGACTTGGCATTCCTGCACGAGTTAATATTCTCGTGATCGAGACGAGCTAATGAGAGCACGAGACCGATATTACACGCGCATGTTCCTCGGTCTCTTTGCCCTAAAAAAAAAAATACACCGAACTCGTAAAAACATCAACCTCTTGCCGTCCACAAAAAAAAAACACTTTGCACTTACGAAATAGCTTCATTTTTCGAAAAAAAAATCACTCGATTCTTACATTCGTGAGGAATTTTTATCGAGCATAGAGCAATGAAAAAATAAAGCTGAACAGCATTTACGCTCGTCGAGAATTTCTAATTAAATTTAACTTCCAAATGAGGCGAATATCTTTAAATGCAACTTGACCGCCATCCAAATTTCTCTCCTTTTGTACGTGGCTTCTAATCCTCCCTGATCTTGATTAATTGCAGGCAACGTGCGTTACATCTGGACGTCCGGACGCAAATGCAATTTCAACGGATGCGACCGCGCTGATCTTCAACCGCAAAACGTAAACGGATGGTTCTGGTCCGGCTCCGGCGCTAAGATCGGACCGACGACTCAACGAAACTCCGGCGATTGGAGCAACACTGGTGGATATGGACAAGCTCAACCTGATAACCGTGAAGCTGCACAGGTAACAAATTTGCATCTATAAAAAAAAAACAGAACAAAAAAACGTCACTAATTTCTCTCCTTTTCGTTACGACAATTAACGAACGATGTCACAGAAAGTCACATTTTCAGAGACACAATGAGAGTTTCAAATTGTTATTTATCAATTGCACAGACTTAAACAGGTTGGCGACACACAACAATGTTGCAATGTTAAAAGCATAGGCAAATTCGAAATGATTAGAATTTAATTCTCGGTTTGGATTGTCGAAAATAAGAAAAACCAGAAAATTTCTTTTAGTGGATAGATGAATCTAGGTATGAATTTAGGCTGATTAATTTCACAAAAAAAAAAAGAATTCGGAGCTCCACTCCTTTTTAGTAGAAATCATAGCACTCTCGATTTTTTTTTTTAGTTGGCGGTGCTCCACTATATTCTTGCTCTATTATAATTTTTCGTACGCCAAAAGTGAAAGCTATTTAAGAGCTGTTCAAGTGCGCAAAAAAAGAATTCGGACCTCCACACGTTCTTAGTGAAAACCATGGCTCAAATTTTTTTACAGTTGGCGCCGCCACAAAATATATATAAATTTAAACCCCGAAGCTGTGGCTCTATGACGAGTTTTCGTAGATCTGGCAATTCCCAGTGATGGAGAAAGTCTCCCTGCATGCCCTCGTGAAGAGTTCTAGTCAATCGCGTTCCCGGATAAATTTTGATCCACGATTTTTGAAAAAAAAAATATATATATAAATTTAAACCCCGAAGCTGTGGCTCTATGACGAGTTTTCGTAGATCTGGCAATTCCGAGTGATGGAGAAAGTCTCCCTGCGTGTCCTCGTGAAGAGTTCTAGTCGTTTGCGTTACTGGAAAATTTTTGACACACTATTTTTTGAAAAATAAAAATATAAAATTCCAATCCCGAAGCTGTGGCTCTATGACGAGTTTTCGTAGATCTGGCAATTCCCAGTGATGGAGAATTTCTCCCTGCGTGTCCTCGTGAAGAGTTCTAGTCGTTTGCATTTCTGGAAAAATTTTGACCCACGATTTTCCGAAAAAACTTAATAAATAAATTTTCAATCCCGAAGCTGAGGCTCCATGACGCGTTTTCGGAAATCTAGCGATTCTGGGTGATGAAGGAAGTCTCCCTGCGTGTCCTCGTGAAGAGTTCTAGTCGATCGCGATTCTGGAAAAATTTTTACACACCATTTTCTGAAAAATAAAAATATAAAGTTCCAATCCCGAAGCTGTGGTTCTATGACGAGTTTTCGTAGATCTGGCAATTCCCAGTGATGGAGAAAGTCTTTCTGCGTGTCCTCGTGAAGAGTTCTAGTCGTTTGCGTTTCTGGAAAAATTTTGACACATCGTTTTCGGAAAAAATCAAATAAAAAATTTCAACCCCGCGATGCCGAAGCCGTATGACGCGTTTTCGTAGATCTAGCGATTCTCAGTGATGGAGAAAGTCTCCCTGCGTGTCCTCGTGAAGAGTTCTAGTCAATTCCACTTTCACGCATACGAAAAAAAGTTTTATTCCGATAGGAACATATTTATTAGGGGATTATTATTAGGGGATTGTCGTATGTAGTCAACCTCCTTAACTTTATGTTTGGTTTTATTTTGTCAGAAACATTGTCGTTCAGTAAATACGAAAAAAATTGATTTTCAAATAATAAAAAGTCGTTGAAAATGGTGAATTAACAATGTTAATAACTAAACGATGCTTACAGGGCAACGACGAGTCGTGTTTGTCGATTTTGAACAACTTCTACAACGATGGAATCAAATGGCACGACGTCGCTTGTCACCACGTCAAGCCTTTTGTATGCGAAGACAGCGACGAACTCTTGAACTTCGTGGCGTCCCGAAATCCTGGAATTCGTCTATAAACATCACGAGCTACGATAACAAACCAACGTTTATATATAATTTAGAGATAAATATGAATAAAAAGGGGCGAGCAACGGGAGCTGCGACGAGAAAGGAAGAAACGATGCTCTGCCAACGGAAACCTCAACAAACAAAAAAACTCACGCTACACGAGCACTGAAAGAAGGAAAAAAATGTAAAGAGAACGTGAGAGTTTCGTAATGGGAATTGCATTAGAGTTTTTACATCTTGTCAAACGTTACGCGGTATAAATTCAATTTATTTATACTCCGCTGACCCAATTATCCTCAAGTTCATGTTAATGTCAACGAACTTGTAAAATGAAACAACAAGAACTCTGACCAACGAGATCTCTAGTTGTTTTTAATCGTCTTCATTTTTTCTTTCGCCACATTGAGAGCAAATGTTGCGCTTATTGACCAGCAAACCGAGAGGCTCTTGATCTATGGCTGACTCTCTCGATCAGTGGCGTGCTTTGATTCTTCTCTGACGCTTCCTCGCTCCCGAAGAAAATAACACCTGATTAGTCATCCGACATAGTTCGATAATTGTACGTACCATTTTATTTTTACTTTTCTTACGAAAATAAATGCAGATTTGTATAAATGAAGGAAAATACGATTCCAAATGTTTTCTTCCCAACTATTCTTCTCAGGTTTCGATAAAATATCAAAAATATCCGGGTTTCGTACTTATGCACCAAATTTACTCGGAAAGTAAATAACGTTTCGCGACGTTATTTTCGAAGAGGAGCGTGATAATTTCGGAAACTCCATTTTGAATATTTTTAAAAAAATATTTTCAATGTTTCGCGTTCGATCGTTTGGGATTAAAAAGTATAAACCCATTTTTTCGCCTGGGCCTTTTTTCATGCCGATCGAGTTTCGAAAGAAATTTTATTTTCGAAAATCCGACGTGGTGAGGTTGAGCAATCATTTTAGAAAATTTGTAGATATGAGATTTCGACAATATCTTTTTATTTTCGTATTATAAGATACATTGCTTGACATTTGATTATACAGACGTACAATTTATTCATGACGACGCGTGTTTTAATTTTCTTAGTTTTTTGTTTGTTTGTTTTTTTTTTAATTCGTTAATTCTCTCGTATATTTATATTAATTCATTCTTCAATGATGTCGCGGATATTGTACAGTGGGAACGAAGTTTTTTTCTTCACGTTCGAATACATTTATTTACACGTTTCTTGCTCCTTCCCTTTATCCCGAACGAGAAGTGAACCTTATAGAACGATTGTTCAGTCTGCTTCTAAAATCAGCTTTTTCGCAGCGAGGTCATGATGAAAAATAAAACGAGAAATAAATTCAACGAATAAAACATTGAAAATATTTTCTGCGAATAGGCTACGGAGTGTCCTAGGCAAAACGACTCCCCGGACGCTCGTCACGAATACAACGAATGACGCAGTTATCGACTAGACGGAAAATATATCGATTTTCTCTCGAATACATTCTTTTTTCTTGTTTACGACTTTCGCGTTTCTGGAAAATCGTTTTTTTTGGAATTCTTTCACTCCTTTTCAAAGTCTCATACGACGGCTGTTTGTTTTTTCATTTTAACCTCAAAATGTCAAAGTTCTGCAATTTTTTAAAAAATACATCTCATCCCGGACTTTCCCTAGCCCTGGCCAATCAAATTGTCCAATCTTTCCGTCTCCTTCGTGTCTTTTGGAACCCTTAGTCCTACATAATTCGTCCCGTACATCGGATTATTTTCATATCGATGAATCTTATTGAGTTTAATATTTACAAATACAAGTACGTGTTAAAAGTGTGAATTAGATATTGGATACGTATTGACAGTGGATTTTGTTTTTTTTTTTGTAGAAACTATTCTGTTTTATTGTACAAAGAGCATTTTCCTTTTATGTACACATGAAATTTTGTCGTTTTCGTGTCGTACTACACTAGGATGATATTTGGCGTAGTGTCGGTCTGCGCTTCTGTAAGCCGCTTTTACGGAATTCGAAAAAAAAATTCGTTATTTCTCCGTGTTTTTATTCGCGAAGACCAGGCGGAGATTGAAGGGTTTTTTGTTTTTTCAAAGTTGGTGTAAATCGCCACCCCTCGTTCTCGATGACGACTCGATCGGTAACTCGTCGATGATTGCTCTGGAAAATACAAATAATTCCTTTTCTCGATCTACGTAAATGATTCGGTTTTCAATGCACGCAGTGCTTGTTTTTTCAATTCGTGCGATCACGAAATTTTTCGTGAAGAATCCAAATTCGTTGTCTGGAGCGTCTGGAGTGATGTCGGTTCTAACCAACTGTCGGTAAGTTATCGATCGAGTCGTCGTAACGCATCAGTTATATATCAGATGCCGTATTAATTTAATAACTCGGTGAATTTTTAATTATTCACAATTAAGATTAACACAAAATGAGACAATTGTTTTTTTTAACTTTTTATAAATAACTTTTTCTAGAATCCCTAGTAAATAATCTAGTACCCAACAAAAACTCAAAAATCTTCGCTCGGGCCCGCCATATTGGCGTTGCTTCCTCCTTTGTTGAAAACATGTACATATTTCATTTCGGGGGGTGAACGGTCCGGAGTCAGTACACCAACTTGTTTATTTGCGATAGTGACACGGTATTTGTTCGGGAATTGAATTTTCACTTAATTGCGACACGAATTAGCGGACGATGAGTTAAAAACGTTTAAGAAGATTATATAAACCATGATAATGGGTTCGGAGAGACAGTGTGCGTCCGCGAATCGACCGTTTGCCCTTTTGCCCTTGGATTTTCGGTAACATCGAGACGTTGTTATTGTTTACAGTGTTCGTTATGAAAAAAACTGTTTGTGGAATAAAATTTCCGGTGTACACAACGAGGAACGACGAATGGATCGCCGATTGAAACAAAACTACTTTTCATTGAGGAACGTGTGGTCAACAATTATCCCGAGGTATATATAGCAAAGAAGTTGACGATTGCCTGTCCCGCGTGAATGCATCTTTTTGTTGTTGTTGTTTCTTTCGCCACAGAGAAATAAGTCCCCACGGTGTTCGGACTTTCATTGGAAATTTTCGTTTTTTATCGTTTTCTTTTGTTTCTTTTTTGTTTTATTCTTTGCCCCGTTTCGCGTTGAAAATACCGACTAAAGTTCCATCCGTGCCACAATGTCCCCGGTCGCGGGAATTTGTGATATTTCCCTCGAGGCTTCAAGATATAGTCTAGACTCGAGGGAGAGAAAAGCGAATGCTTCCTATAGACAAAGAGCATCGAAGAAAAGCTCGAAGAAAACCCGAGCAAATTGTCAGCGAAAGATTCTTCGTGTATCCATGGGTGGCTGGGTGTGTATGTGTGTGTGTGTGCGGACTTTTTCGTTATATTTATATATCCATCGAGTGATGGCGAAAACTCGAAGAGCGAAAGAGAAAAAAGGCCTGAAACTTGCACGCGGAAATTCTTACGTAATGCGTTGATGGAGAGCGCGTCAGTAATCCGCCATTTTGTTTCAAACTTTAGCGTCCCACTCCGTTTCCCATAATCCTACTGCACATGTATATATATATACTTTTTAATTTTCAACATAACTTCATTGCCTCATTCTTTTACTTGATCCAATTTCTTCTCCAGTAGATTACACTTTTCCATCTCATTTTCAATTCTCCTAGTACACAGTTCCGCACATTTTTCTGCTTGTTCGCTTCGCAAAATTCTCAATTCACACATCAATTGGCCAAACACGCGATCCGAAAGTTTTGTTCACTTTGTTTTTTTTTGGTTTTTATTTACACGATTCTCTCACCATCTGGGCTTCGATATTCCGGATCGTGGCTGATCGGGACAGTGGAAAATAATAATGCGAAAAACTCTCCTCTATTTTCCCTTATTTTATGATATGTTACGAAATCAAAGATGACGCCGGACCGTATTTAGCTTTTTTCTTTGTTTTGAAACTCGTCCTTTCGTCCTTCATCACGTCCTCAGACTGCGTTCAGTTATTCATAGGATTCGATAACGCGAATTTCTTCACTATTCTTTATTTTCTCGGTTCTGAGCCACGATTCAAAACACTCTCGTTCAGGGACGCCCAAACTCCCAGAGTCACGAAGTGAGAATCTAAGCAGTTTTCATCGCCACTTTAAATATCTATAGAATTTTTTTTTCTCCTTCATTTATTTAATATTATTTCGTAATGTAATTGAAATATCGATATTATATAAACATCTTTGGATAGTCCTTCTAAACGCAACATTCTTATGGATTATTTACCTAACCGTTTATTGGTTAAATTAGTTATTGTTCTTGAGCACGGATCTTCGTCGATTCCCATGGTGAAATGCCCCAATCCAGATACTTTGTATATTTTTGAGATCAATCTTTGTAATTAATCGTAATTGGACGAATCAAGGTAATCGAACGTTTCAAGCGAATCGTTTGACGGGCACGACTCTAAATTCGAGTACATTTCATTCGTTCACACTACAAACACAAAATAGAATCAATTGCGACGATTTTTCATCGGCGAAAACAACAGAATATTTTCAATTTGTTGTGTTCGAATGGATTTTTAGTTTCGTGAGTCTGTGGTTTCGAAATTGCACCTCGGGCCACGGATCATGCAGTCATGACGAGCCTTTTGTATTTTCGTAACGCGATATTTTTCGACATCGTTACACGGCTCGGACGAGCGCTCCGGGCGAATTTGACCTTCAAAGCTCGCAGCAATTTTTCTCACACTCATGGGCGACGCGTACCGATTGATCCACAGCCTCAAGGTCATTTCGGTCACAGATTTAGTTTCGACGTAAAAAATAAACGAACGGATGGATCTGTGGATAAAAATCGAGCGTAAAAATTTGACGACTGCGTCAAGAGCGGGAACGCGATTTGGACAAAAGTTTATCGACCACGCCCAGTAATAAGCCGAGCCTTCTCTGCCCTATTTTTCGTATTCCGTGCAATAATCGATGCTTCACGGACGTTTTTTCGAGCCTTGCACTGAAT
This sequence comes from Hyposoter dolosus, assembly GCA_963921915.1. Taxonomy (NCBI): domain Eukaryota; kingdom Metazoa; phylum Arthropoda; class Insecta; order Hymenoptera; family Ichneumonidae; genus Hyposoter; species Hyposoter dolosus. The sequence continues at coordinate 8,675,545 of OY998135.1, read as the reverse complement.
ATTGAAACTTCGATGTATTATTGATTCTTTTTTTATCCAATCGAACAATACACGCTCGCAGAAATGCTGATAACTTTGTTTGCATTGCGAAAAAATAAAAAAAAAAAACGAACCGATGGACATCTTGATCGCAAGAAATACGATCGGTAAACGAATTTTTATCCCATTGGGCGATCGCTGCCGCTAGGAAACGTATCGTCGCACATTTCGCACATATTTCTCATTTTATTTTTCCTCTTCCTATGCTTCTTTTTCCTTCTCTACAGCCAGGCAACGTCCGGCATTCTTTAACGTCAGACGGTTCTTCGATAACCCTCGAATTCCAGTAGGCGACTGGGATTTTCGTTAAAAATACGATAAGAAAAATGCTCTCGGATAATAAATTTACACGTTCATTCGTCATTAGATTTTTCGTCTCAAGCTGCGCGCTCACAATTGCAATTATCATTCACATTGTTAAACAAACCTCACGTAGAAACGTTCGCGGTTATTATTCAATTTTTCCATTCACAGCTATGAATTTCTATTTTTATAATATAAATATTTTCCTTATAATTAGAATATACGCATTAAATCCGTAAAAAAGAAAATTGTCGATAATTCCTATCTAAAAGTGTGCGAGTCTGTAGAAACGTCTCGCGAACAGTTCTCGTTCATGTTTTCGCTTTTCGTTTCCAACGCGTCACCTTTCTCCTCGCTGGAATCTCATTGAATCGCAAATCCAAACATTCCATCATATTTCGGAAGGAAAAATAAATGACGAGGGAAAATGAAATTGCGCGAGTTTACACGAATTTTAAAATAACGAACGACCCTCTCTCCATCTTTCTTTTTCTTTCTTCATTTCTATCCTTCCCCTCTTTCCATCGCTTACACGCATCGTCTCTCCATTTGGAAAAATACCCCGACGTTTCTCCGGGCGTGGAGAGACCACCCAGTGGATTTATTATCTCTCAATAAGTCACGAATCTTTCGAATCCGTTTCGGTATTCTCTCGGGAATAATACGTTGAAAGAAAAATTGTACGGATCGGGGTTAAGGCCAGAAATTCCATCGAAAATTCAATAATGATGGGAATTTTTTAAAAGTACGTCAAGTCGTACGTCAAACCGAAGTTTCTCGATTTTTTTTTTTTTTTTCGATTCCCATGAACTTGGAAAAAAATAAACGACGACGACTTTGCAGAATTTTTAACTGACGATTGCAAAATTCGACGCTACAAGGATCATCGACACTTCGGGGAGTCGATCGCGTAATTTTTGAGCGATTTTAACGTCCAACTTTTCAGCTCGATCGCTGAAATGTTGCGGACGATTTTTTAAAGGGAGAAAAAAATAGTTTTCAACAATTGGTTGTTGTTTGAGATTCAACGATTTAAAAATTGAATGGACGTGGAAAATTTGTTGAGAATCTCTTGCGAAGTAGAAATAGTCCCTAAATAATACATTTCGTGGGATTTATTGTGTCGTGCGTGTGAATTATGAGACGAAGATGGGGACGTATCGTTCAGGAATATATGAAAACATCGTTGCGTTTCGCTCGAATAACAAAAGCTTTGCGTTCGTACACATTCGACATGGGGATAAGGAGACAATGGCACGTGGAAGAATGGAGGAAATTCGGAGAGTAGAAAGAGAGAGAGAGAGAGAGAAAGTAATTCGTCGGATGATTCTGGTGTGTGGGAAAATTTGGATTAAACCTGCCGCGTGTCTTTGTCTATATTTAGCAGGCGTTCTAACATTGGGATTCAGAATTTATAGAACAGCGAGATCGGATCAATCGGAAGAGAAAAGTTCTCATTGATATTTTTCTTCGATGAAACGTTGACGAGATATCGATCGACCAGTGAGATTAGCCGAGAGCCTGCTTTTCCACACTCTTCACAGTTTTCTACCCACGTCCTGGGTCGATTGTCACTGATCGTTTTATATCTCGGAAACGAGGCATCGGAGGAAAATATTGCTAAAGACTTTTTCCTTAAGAATTGGACGCTTCGCTCATGTCTCGCGAACGTTTGAGCCTGAATTTGTAAAAACTCGTGATGGAGAGCGGGTTTACATTTCTGTATTATCTTCAGCTTCCTCGTCAAGTTCGGGAAGGGTGTAGACAGCCGAAATGGGACCAACGATATGATCCTCGAGTTTGATTATTGGTTTGCAGTCTCTCGTAACGTCAACTTGATTGTAAGAGTCTTTGAGAATATTGATCTCGTTATCATGGGCAAATATGCTCGAGGGTGGTTCGCCGCAAAGGCTTTCTTCGGTAACGTTACGATGGCAGGCGTTGCTCGTTGGAAATTGTCACGATGTTAAGGCAAACGGATCGTTGGACAATTCGTCGACACTCGTGCTTGGTTTGACGGGCTCGTTCTTCTCCGTTTGATGTGCGAGACGATGTACAATCTCGTCGTGGAGTATGTTGAAGCACATCGCTGTTAATGCCATTCCGGACATTATGTAGCACGAACAAAACCAAACGGTTATGTTTCTCGAATCGACGAGATCGTAGCGTGGATAGGAACCAGGAACCATGTCACCGAAACCGATGGTACTCAGGCTCATGAAGCAGAAATAGCTCGCATCTAAATTCACAGAACAAAAAATACAAACGCCATTAATAGTTGCTTTCGATCGTGCATTGCCAAATGTCAGTGAACAGTGACAAAAATTATGAAAAAAAAAAAATTTACAGAGTTTTCATCATTTTTTTTTTTCCAAATTCATCACGTTTTTGAGAAAATACTAATTTCAGGATGTAGAGAACGAGATTAGTCCCTTAAGGACGTTGTATGCAAAATTTTCTATCGATAGAATTTCTTTAAATTTGCACTACACAAAGAGAAGAGCTCTGATAAGCTCGCGCAATTTTAAGAGGTTTCACCATTTAGAAGTCGAGATATTTATTTATAAAAATCACAATTTTCAACGATGGTGAAGTTTCCATCGTTGGAATGCAACGAAATTATATTTTTTCTTGAACAGAGCTCATGATTCTTATTTAATATTTCGTCCGTACAATCAAAGAATCCTTTTTTAGAATCCAAACACAAAATCGGTATAAAAATCATCAAGGCTTTTGAATTTAAACAAAAAATTCACAGAAAAAGTATTTTTCGTTGGAACCCAACGTTGCGAACTTCAGTGTCATAATTTTCAGTAGTTTCTCATAAGAGCGTGTGTTAAAAGTTCCAATTTTCAACATCAAATATTTCGATTTCTAAACGGTGTAGCCTCTTAAAATTTATTCAGTTTTTCAGTAAAATCGGTCGTAAAATTTTTTCGAAATTTTGTTCATTATATAAAAAATACAGATTACCTCGAGGAATCTTGGATTTAGAGTATGTTTTTCTTCAGTCAATTTGTAAAAACTTTTTTTTAATGAACTTAGGCTCGTAAATCATTTTTTATGTAAGAAAAAAACTGAAAACAAAAATTCAGATTTGGCTGTCACCATACAACGTCCTTAATAATGATAATTCGACATTTTTCCAATTATTACGCGAGCTTTCCATTTTTTTTTTTTAGTTGCAGTATGTGAACCCGTAGAAAAATGGTTTTCGACATAGACGTAGACGAAAGACGTAGATGTAATTTTGCATTGAGTTCGTTTTAAAGAAATAATCATTCGATGACGCCGACATTGATATTTGTTAGAAAAGTCTTACCTACGAAGCTCCACCCCTCTAATTTGTACAAGGTAAAAGCTCCGGCAACAATATAGCAGAGCATTGCCCCCAGGCAAATGCTTATTGGTGCTAATATTGTGACGTTCGGTCTGTCACCGGAACCAAGGCTCGATATTTCATCCTTTGGACTCGTCTTCATATCGACAGAGCCAGGAAACGTCGAGGCATTCGCTCTCACGTAAAATGGCTCTTGGAGTTGCATCTGTTGCTGTTGCTGGCTCAATTCCTCTTGTTGGCGTTTTTTCCTCATCCGTCTCTCTTTCTCCTTGGTACATGCAAAGTATCGATTGTATTGAATCGGCAACGCAGCAAGTCGGGAACGAGTCGGCAAAGTGCGACAGCGTGACGAAATCATTTATTTACTTTTTTACAAAAATTTTATTGAAAATTTTATACAAAATTTCATTTTTTACGTTCGGACCATGACAAAAGGAATTTCCAGTAATTTATTCAGCACACAACATTGCTCACCTGCATTCGCCTCTCGTCGTAACAACAATAACCGCAATTGGAGCAGAGGCAGCAACAGAGAGCTCGGGTAAAAACTCCGCGAGCACATCTGGAGAGTAAACCTCCGGCGCTCGAAAGATACACGAGGGTCAAGGGAATTCCAAGTGCCGCGTAACCCATGGTCGCCACTTTTCCCCAAGTCGATCGCGGCGCTATACTCCCGTAGCCTGAAAAAATTGACAAGAAAATTTCTATTCGTTAGCTTCCTCTGATGATCGTCACAAAGTTCAGAATATCGATGAAAAAAATAGAAATAAGCGTCAAGAGAGAAAAATTGATTGCCAGTGAGCAAATGTTTGTTCACAGCTGTGGCGCTTTGAGTTCAAGGACGTTGCGAAAGGGTTTCTAACGAGGCGGTAAAACTGAATGGCAGGTTGTGGTATTCGAGCGTAGAAACCGTAGCGACGGAAAAAAAAAAAAAAACAACAACAACAATTGCGAGAGGCGCGTTTTTCGTTCCACTTTGATTTTATTTTTCCTTGATAATAAAACGAGCTGAACTTTCCTCTCTGCTGGAGTTTCATTGATAATTGTCATAATTGCCGCGCGAACTGGCATGGCTGAAGAGACATTCTTTTAAAAAATCAAACCAGCAGGAGGTTCTCGCTGTGCCATTTCTTCATAATTGCAAAAAAATCAATTTCCTAATCAACTAGTCGAAAAATCTCTGGCAGAAGCTAACGAAAAAAGAAAACTCGTATTTTCATTCGCCTAAGCTGCTTAGAATGCAAATGAACATAAAACACTTTTCATCGCTGAGACTTTAGACCCTTTTTCGATTTCCACTCGAATCCCCTTCGAAACGGAGCTTTGTTCGTCTCCCTAACTCAACTAGCATCTGATCAATTTATCGAGAAAGCTATAAATCCTATCGCAGATTATAAACTTTCCATCTGTGCAAGATTTATTGTAATTCGTTCGCAAGTTTTAAAGTTGCAAGTAGTTAAACGTATAAATAGGCAGCCAGACGAATTATTTCGTTCTGACAGATTCACAAGTGCACAAATGTGTGAACAACTGAAATAATGATAAAAAAATTGCTAATTCGATCATCGAGGATGTTGAATTGATAATCTAAAGATCGCGAGAATCGCACGATAATGAAAGTTAGTGAGAGTGACAATTCTCACAAAGACGGAACGGCGTAGCTGAAGCTTGTCCGCGATAAGGCTCCGCATGACAAACTCATAAATTTCAATCATGCGAAAGCTATTGATTGGCCAACACGTTAAAGGCTTTGAGTCCAAGCCTAGAAATCGCGATTGGACATCAAATGTTTGTAGAGCTTCGAAGTAGCTTGTCGTCATGTTGCAACTGAGTTGGTCGGGATTTCTTCTGATGTACTATTTAGCAGAGGTGAGGATTAGTCGGTAGAATGATAAAGAATTATCTGAAGGAATGATCAAGTGGGTTTTCCAGTTGGCGGAATCAAATTCGTCGGAGGAAAATGTAGTGGTGACGAGTTTCAATGGGCTTCAGAACGATTGGAATTTCGGTCATATCGGGTACGTGCATTTGGACTCTGATAAGGAAACACCGGACCTCGAATTGTCGAGTTGCAACGCGTACGACGTGAACAAATCGACGTGCGACATTGTGCGCAAATCGGTGATCAATTCGGACAGCGATGTGATGGTTCTTCGTGCATGGACAGCGACGACGCTGCGCGACAATATTCTCGTTCTTCTTGGTTATTTATTGCACCAAAGTACAAGCCGAGCTTTCGGTCGCGACATACGATCGAGCGTGCGTTTGCTCAGTGACGAGCTACGTCGGAACGGCGTGAACGTGATGGATATTGTGCCACGCATAGGCTCCTTAGTAAAAGCCAATCAAATAGCTCAAGTCTTTTGGCTCCTGAAGTCTCTCGATTTCGCAGGCCCGCTGTATTGTCGTAGCGCGGTCAATGAATTAGGAAAATACTTTTCGAAGCGTAAAGAACTTTTGAAAAGCATTCTCACCGCTGAGGCAGGAATAAATTTATTGTCGGACATCGGAGTGCAGATGATTCCAAATTTGAGACTAAACGACAATGTCTATCATCCGTTTGACCCAAGAGTCGCGGAAACACTGGGCACACAATTTGCGATATTTTTTCGGGCTCTGCAGGACGGTACGATAGTGCTGACGCAGCCAGTGCTCGCGGTTTTCATGTTGAACATGAAATTCGACGGGATGACACCTGCCGAAACAGAGAAATTTCGACTCCTTTGCGACGTTTTGCGTTTGAACAAAGTACCGACTTGGTCGACCGACTTAACGGAGACGTGCTGCAGACATTTTCAAGATCCTTACACGCTGGTAGTCTCGATGATGAAATTAATCGCCCGGCGCATAAAAACCGATGGGTTGATTAAAAAAACCATCAAAAATTTGGTACCCCGTTTAGTCAAAGTGCCCAGAACCGGGCTTACCGCTTCACGGATGGACAACTTTTTCGGCAGTTCAAGGTTCAACATCAGCCTCTTTCTCGATGTTCTAGAAGATGAAGCCAACATTCCTCAAGCGAGATCCTTCCGATCGATGGTCACGACTCGATCGATCGATCTTTCTTACGGACTCAAAGGTTTCATTCGATATTTTTATGATACACCTCGCAAGCTTGTTGTCGGACTTTTGTCACGCTTGAGATACAGAGTCCCGATGTCCCCCGCGAAAACCGCTGTTGTCGACATACTTTTATGGTTTCTCCGCAGACCAGGTGATCCCGAGGAACCCTTGCCGGAATAATGAGATGATTAGAAAAAAAAAACTTCGTCTCTACCGTGAGTGTCAAAGTCTAGAGTATTTTTTTGAAATGTTATTGATACGATAAACCGAAATAAAAAAATGAAGAAATTAAAAGATGGAAGCTTTCATGAAATTTATCAACGAATCGACTTGATGTGGCAATTTCTCAATCCCGGACGTTCATCCGACCATTTTTTTATGTTATTCGAATATATTATCGAGTGACGACTGTATTTTTTTCGTAGCGTTTGGGGTTGGCCACGTAAATATGATTCTATGAAGTGATTATCGAGACTGTTGAAGAAGTCACCCTTCTATTGAACCGTTTTCACATTTAATTAGCGTCTCGAATAATTTGCTCGAAAATCGACGATTCCTGTGGCCTAACACGCGCATCCATTTATATATTTGCATATTTTCTATATATACGTATATTAAATGGATCGAGATGTAGGTAAACGTGTTGGTGAAGGTTTCTGTAGCGAGTTGCGTTGCCAGGTCGTTTAGGACGAGGCAGTAGAGCCCGGGGGCTCTTCTCGAGCCAGATATATGAGGAAGAAACGGGGGGTAGCAGTGGTTTTCGCGGTGGCATGGCTACACCGAGCCGGATATCACCCTCCTCGAGAGCTCGTAACAGTAAGTCTCTCACGACGCTTAGGACAGGACAGAAAATTAATAACACACTCCCGCCCAAATATAGCGCGCATAATTAAAGCGATATTACTATTTGGTGCAGGCTGCTATGAATACTTCCCTGCGTATCCGACATTCGTATACAAAAGTTCATTCATTCCAGTCGCTGTTCTTGAAGAAATTCATAACAAATGGAATTAACGACAAATAACAAGTGCGAAATCGCAATATTCCCGTAAAACACGTAGAATCTGTGTGTAGGGAACGATGTAAAATTTATTTCTTCAAGATCGTATGACACAGTGGGTCATTTTGACCCGGAATTATTGTTCGGCGTCAATCTTTCGAACTAGAGAAACATTTTCGAGAACTTACAGCACTTTCCATCGACGATAACGAATTTATTCATTCCGGGAAAAAAGAAACCGAGATTTGATTTCTCCAAGAGAATTTTTTATTATTTTTTTTTTAATCTCCTGGCTTTTTTCTTTGTTTGCCAATTTGCATTTATTCCCATGCGACTGCAGCTCCGAGTATTGATCTAGAAAGGCTGCATATTGTACAACAACCGGATAAAGCTTCGGGTCAAATTGACCCAGTGTGTCAACGAAGCCTCGAAAATTGTTTTTCGCCATAAATCGAAAACTACTATTTTTTATGTCATATTTTTCATTAATTTATTCAAATAGTTTTGGGATTTTTCACTCCGAACAAAAGCGTGAACTTTGCGAATGAATTCTTGCAACACTTTTGTGCGACTCCTTTTGTTATATCTTATGAAGCACTTACACATGGTAGATGGCGGTTTAAGTTGCTGGTGACATCTAAGCTCAGTGTTGGGCATAACATACATCAGATACTTAGGGTTGAAACAAATGGGGTGTTGGGCGAAGGGATCTTGCAGCATCAACTAGGACAACAAGGTCTGCGAAGCTCTGAGGCAAGGGAGAGAGAGCGAGGGAACGAGAGGCTCTTCGCAGTGGTTGGAATCAAGTGTTTCTCTCACTTTTGGAATATTGCACACGTACGTCTTCATCTCGCGTTCACATTCACTGCGAAACATATTTCTATTCTCACAAGGTTGCTCCGTTTCTCGGCAGTGTTGAGAAAATATAACCTCATAAAAGATATATCTCTACACAGTCTCGGTGCTCGAGACTCTGAAGCTTATTTAACGCGAAGAGCAACGTTGACAGAATGTTTCAATTTCATTGAGACATAATTCTGCTTCTCGCGTGAAATGAAAGCAGAAAAGCCTCAAGAAATCTTGCCTCTTACTTTTCGAACCGCTTTCTCCGAAGCCTCCGCGAGGCTGAAGATCCACTTGGAAAAAAGAATTATATTTGGAATTATCGCACACGTGAAAAACTCGCGTAACGCGAGAATTTCGAGCAGCAAAGTTGGCTCCAATGTGCTTCGAGATTTTGTGGAAGCCTGATTCCTTGAGTTCTTCTCTGCCCGGGTATGCGAAGAGCTATGGGAGAAGGAACACACGCTGTAAGCGCAGTGCTGAGCTTAGGGGTTGATAGGGAAACATGGAACTTACCACAGTTGCGAAAGGTACAAGGAAACCTGGAGAAGTAGACGTTGTACGACGTAACACACATTTGTATTCCTATGTGTGTGTGTGTGTGTATTGCTTTTATAACCTGGAACGATCTTCATCATGCAATACATACTCGCACTCGTGTGTCTATGTATTTATAGATAGGAGTGTGTTTTTGTGGGTACACGTACTAGAGAAAACGTTTATCGTTATCGGAGTTGTTACTCTCGCGAGAATCGCTCTGATAAGCGTTGCAAGCTGGCCTCGCTGCAGTGGTCTCCCATCCATAAATATATACAAACGCTTATATATCGAAACAATGTATAAACCTACGAGGACTTTAATGGTCGCGGTGTTTGACGGTGGGCGAAGTATCTTGATATTCAGAGGGCATTTAGAGCAAGTATATAAATTCTCACATAGCGAATACTCTTTATGGTTGCTCCGATCCTCAAGGGAGACGTGTACTGTGCATTTTAATTCAAAGGCGAATCAGTTCGTCGAGTGGAAGAGAGGCAAAGAGCTGGAGAATCAGATTCAAATATTTTGGGGAAACGTTTGATCTTTTAGGAAAACGAAAAGTCACAGTTTCTTCTCTGCTAATGAATAAAAAAAGCAACGAACAATTTTTTTTTTTTTTTTACGATCCAACGTTTTTGAAGAAAAGTCTCTGCAGACGGATTTTTCCTCCGCATTCAGCGGAAGCTCATCGTCGCGATGCAATAACTTTCGAGTGTGACAGCCCGTGAGACGATAAACATCGGCGTGACGCTTGTCATTTATATCGTAAATAACGAGAGGGAAAAGAATGACGAAAAAAGGAATAGAATCTTGAATCTCTCGCTTTTTTTTTATGGTCGGCTTACGTCGTCTATACGGATCCCTCAAAGCCATAATCTTATTTTGTTATTTCCTCGGTTGAAGTACAATGAAAGTGCATGCAATATTCTCGCTGCGTGGAGTGTAATATGTCGGCAATGGAAACGCGGCGGGTGTTTCGGTGATGCAGCCACGGAACCATAAATTGCACTCCAGCGTGTTGACGCAAGCTCTAGAAAAAAGGCGTATTCTTTGCTATATTTTGCAGGGATAATCTACTCGCTTCAATTTACTTTGTTGGTGGAATTCTGCGCGGAAATAACGGCACTTATTAAAGACAACAGCGTGAGAAATTGACTCGGCGAAAGGAAAAGGTTGCTTGACAATGTTTGCTCAATCGAAGCGAAGTGTAAGATCGATGGTTACTTTTTTCGTCATTATGATGTCGTACGCACGAACCCTTTAATTTTCATGAGTCTTCAGGATCGTTGCTTGCACATTTCGAGAAGCTTCGTGGCACGTTTTTTCATCGTAGTTCGTTCGATACTCAAAGAGAATCTTGAGAGCTGAGCAAGTCTGGGAAACGGTTTGCCATCGAAATGTTAGTCAGCTTTTTGCATGTGTTCTGAAATCATTTTTCGGAGAACTTGTAATTGAGCAAAACTCTGCGTCGGCAGCTCGGCCGATAGCACGCAACTTGCCATCATTTATTTTTCGCTGACCACGCGATCGTAAAACTCAATTTACGAACTATAAGCTTCACGCTTGTCATCGGTCGACAAGCTGCGCGATAAGAGTTACTGCCGCAACATAAGGGCATCGTTCACGCGACAAGCTCTTACTTCCGGTTCTGCATACGACTTCCTTAAGGGGCTCCCGAAATCTCCACAGAGCAATAGTCGTCGTACTTCACATTGATAAACCCATAGAGGAATGTTGTCTGCTGAAGGTTTGCACACACTCCTAGAGAATGCGAAATTGTTACTGTTATCGCGAAGAGTTTTCCTGCAGAGATGAAAGCGAGAATGTTCCCAAGTGCCAGCGACGCGGGCACGTGGTATCCGAACAGCAATGTATATTACGTTCATTGTGTATACTAGGATCGCCATAGAGTCATGGTGTGGACGTTGCAAAAGGAAACATGCTCAAAATGTCTTCTCGCGCAGGAAGACTAAAAAAAAAGTCTCAGCTTCCTGGCTCTCTGTACAATCAGGGCAATGCATTTCCAATGGCAATTTGTTACTTTTGGACATGCACAGTGTGGAAGCTCCTTCCGGTTTGGGGGGCACTTCTCGGTCGAAACAACCTCCCCAAGAATTTTCAACACTACCACGAGCGGAAGCTTCGACAGATCACCGTGTGAACTTGTTCTGTATTACCCGTTTGCGTTCCCTGCGATAATTTATACAGATGGTAAAATAAACTGGACCGGAAGTAACCTGATTATTTATCTCGTAGAATTTTCTCCATGAGCTTAGAACGTCAAGGTCTCGTTGTAGTTAAAAAAAAAAAACGTGCACAAATTTTTGATGAGCAACTCTGAAAAGTTTTTCCACAAAAATATTGAAAAAAACGTTCATGAATATTTCGATTTCCGGTTTCTACAGTTTATCGTCATTAAACATTAGTTACGTGCCTTTTTGTAGAATATTTAATGCTTTTCATAACCTGACGATTCGAATAGCCATAGAAACACCACGAGATGAATTTTTCTAAAGAATGAAGAAAACAGTAAAATATACAATTCATTTTTTTTTGTGTGAGTTGAACAGGAAACAGGATACTCCAATGCGATAACTTTCGGATGCAAAAGTAGGGGGTGGGAAGAAACGTAAATTTTTTTAAGCATACAAACAAACATATAAACGTGTGTGTGTGCAGGGTAAAATATTGTATGAACTGGAGGACGGTGTACGTGATGCCATAAAGGACAGCCTTTCACGACTTCCGGCCTCTAGGTTTGGAGAAGTTGGCTCAACGAAATGTTCGTATATTTTTGCAGTATGCTCAGCATGTCGTGTAATGTTCTCCACTCACGACTATTCCGAATGCACTTTTTTTCTGGCATAGTTTTTACATTCTTTTATTTATCCCGCGGATAATATTCGTACGATGACTTGAAAATGAAAAAAATACGATCCAGACAATCGTTTTCGATTAATTTCCACTTTTCACTGCTCAAATTTGTTGGGTTTCTCAACGAAATCATGAAAAAAGTCTAAACCCTAGAAAGTCATGAGGGCTCGAGAAATTGTTGCTACAAAATCCTCCCCAGAAAAATCATATTTCTCGTTACACACGTGACGTTTTCGTCTCACGCCGCTCTCGAAATCCTATTGTAATTTTTAATCCAATTGTTCATCGTTGCAGTAATAAATTTACGCATAATTTATTATTGAAATAAAAACAAAACGATGTATTGTTGGCGAACAAAAGCCTGGCTGCGAGTGTTGTTGCAGGAATAATTAATTACGAGAGTTGGCAAAAGCTTAAATCATCATTATGCAGTGAAAAAAGGGTTTTTGAGGCAACAGATAATTCCGCATACATACAACGACCATATCGCAATTAGTACGTTCATTTACTGTGTCTCCGTCGAGAGTTCGTGTCGCGAGATACCTCCCGGGGCACATAAGCACTATTTGCATAATGCTCGATTGTAAATCTAGCAAAAGCTGGACCAAAAAGATCTTATGGCTTTTTTTAAATCCTATAGTCTGACATAGCGCAGGGTTGGGTCTGACGATATGATCCAGGGGTTTTATTTCCCAACTTCACTGAAAATTCCTTTCGTTGGTCTCGTATAACTATCAATTAAGTCTCGTCGCGCGGTCTCCGCCATATAATTGATGCTTTTCCACTGCGCTATCTGCTTTCCAATTATATTGAAATATCCTGGTCTCTCCAGAAGAATTTGTACGCGTGCAATTTTAATCAAAAACTCACTTTTTTCGGATCGTGAATATCTCCAGAACGTTATATACGAATGGGTAAGAGAAATATCAGTAAATTTAGTTGTTTGATCTTCCAATTCCACTCGTCATTATAATTGCGTTCAATATCTTGATATATTGCGAAACTCAGTGTACTTTCTTCGGACAGAAAATCCTTGTTCGAATCCTCTAATGCATTTACGTTACGAATTAGCAGAGAAAACTCCGAGAAACCATGTCGATACAGGCGGCTTCGTTTTGCTCGTAATTCCGGTCAATCAACACCGTGCCGGGAACTCTGAACAACGACTTTCCTCTCAGTTTTTGTTAAATTGCGAGCCGCTGCACCGGCTAAATGCGTTCAGCCAAAACGGTATATCGGTCTCGCTCAAAATTGTTGGATGACTTTTTGGGCATCGCCGAAGCCATACACTGCGGACCGCATCCAACGCTGTTATCATCGTTTTACAGGTTTCTGCTGGTTCTGGCGAAAGTGTAATTTTCGTACGTACACAAGAGTCTTCGGGGTTTGTTTAATTAGTGATTACTTCCTCGGGGAATTCTGTTGCCCAGAGAGAATAAAACTTATCGTTAAATATCGCAGAGGCCCTTAAATATTCAGAAGATTTGCTTCCCAGTAATTGAAATGTTTAGGAAAAACGAGTCAAACGGATCAAGCTCGTTGTTTGTCGTTTCTAATATTTTAGCGAGTCTATTTGACGGAGTGCTCCAGCGTCAGCTTAGCCATTGACTCTGGATCGATTGAAACAACCCTTTCACAGTTCAATTCGAGTTCGGTGAGCCAAAAGCACGACTCACCGTTACTACTCCACTGTTAATGTTTACTATTGCTATAATTGTACCGAAACCCGATTCTATGCGTGCTTCTGACAGCTAGCAATTAATTATTTCAGCTTGTACTACCAGCACGTATATGCATGCGTTTCGTGTTTATAGCCCCGTGATCAACGTGCATGCATAGCCCGGAATTACCCGTTGAGTCACACGAATGTTTCCAGTAACGAAATGACTGCGGTATCGGCTAGAGGACCGATCATCCCGCACGTAAAAACTTCTTGACGTTTGTTCCCACGTATATTTGATGGGAAATTACGTCCGAGTCTCGTGCCAAAAGTCAACAATTATTTTATGCCCTTTTCAAAGCCTGTTAGCACACACGAACAAAAATACGCGCCAGTCAGTTTCCACGTTTCGTTGACGCTGCGAGGGGAACTTGCTGTTTTGCATCATGTGAAAAAATATGCTATTTAATTTTTCCAGCGAAAAGAGGGAGGAAAGCAAAATTCAGAATTTCCGGAAAATGTGCCGCACGAACTTTTGGTAAAAAAAAAAATGGAACAGCAATTTTTTAGAATCGAACGTTTCCATCAGAAAAAATGCCGATTGATTTTTTTTCTAAACATTTTTTTGTCAGTTATTCCGTGGAAATGTTCATCTTGTTTATGACCGCGACCAATTCCATTCCCTGGATGGTAATTCTACTCAGTGAACCATTTCGATCTACAAATTAAACTCCAGTTTCACGGATTTGGCTCAACTTTTGAACGATCAAATCTCCATTAGTTTTGGTCCAATGAGTGTAAACCCGGATTCTTGCTCGATATGTTCGTTCGTGTAAACTACAAAGTAAAAATACAGGACGCGGTGTTAAAGGATTTTAAAAATGGTAGAGCACCCTCGTGGATTTTTCTGGATATTCACTGTTCGATTTCGAGGCTCGTTTCAAAGAAGGATTCCATTCGAGTATTTTTCGTTAGGCGTGAAAACAATTTCATTCGATATCGAAATATTTTTCTAGCCGTGAATATTTTTTTGGAACGGATATGGTTTTTTTTTTTCGATATCCAGCCATTGTTCTCGTTTTTTACTAACATCCCCAGACACACAGTTATTGAAGAAAATAAAAAACGAACATTAGAATGGAAAATTCAAGGGAAGAGTGTTCGGGACACCCTTGAAACTAATTAATTCTTGGCTCATGAAATCGGACACGAGGTTCTCGCAGTGCGCAAGTTACGTGCAGTGATATAGCGAGTCTGGATTAATTAAGACATTTTAGTTGAGGACCTCCCGCCCTGGTGCAGAAAGGGTTGAAACGTTAGATAGGAAAGGTGCGGGCCTGTTGCAAAGGACGTTGCACCGAGATGCGAGAGACACGTTTCCTTCGGGGTCAAAGGCTGCTATGCGCTTTACACAATGAAGAATCTCTTTGTTTCTCGTCGTTGAGAACAAAGGACGTCAGATATCTTTAGCGCAGCAAAATAACGCACATATATACATCATCGCTTTTCACGACGACGACGACGACGACGACGACGACGTGAAACTCTCTTCTCCCCTCGATACAGGGTGTCCCGTAAACAAGACCTAACACCCAGTAGATGCGAATGAGGAATGCACGAGCCGCTTCAGAAAGTAGAATTTCATATTCCGTCAAAGTCTCATGAACCTCGAAAGTTTCAATCTGCGGACTTATACGTACGACCGAGCTTCAAGGCCGACAACATTCGAGATGAGAGCGAAGTAGACGGAATTTAGTGTCATGAATAAAAATGTGAGCACGTCTTTCTAAAAAAATGTTTTTTTTTTTTACAAAGTCAGTAACTCAGGAATTTTAATAACAAATTTTCTTTGTACACAAATTACGGCAAGTCCCTGGCGATCGTCGAACGTCTACTCGATGTACAACTTTTCCCAATAGCCATGTTCGAGTTTTTATCCATTTCACGTTCGACCACGAGAATCCAAACGCAGGAGAAGAATTTTGTAGCCAAAATGAAAAATTCGAATATAAATTTCCCTCACCCGATAGTTACCTTAATTGTCCAAGTTTTGTATCGAGCGATTTCGATGATCTGTAAAGTTTTCCATTCGAACTAAAAGGAACGCGTTGAATGATTTTTACTTTGGATTTATTACGGGGATATTCCTCAATGCACTGGACATGCATATGAATTTAAAACTGCGTAGGCTGAATTGCTCGGAATAGGGCGAACGACAGGTAGAAACAATTTTTCCAACGCAAAGCCACGGGCTCGAACTCAATAACCTCTTCGCGCGCGACCTGGACTCACCTGGACAATGTGAAACAGTCAATAAACTCTGGCGCGAGTGAGCGGTTTCCCGGACAACGGGATTGTATCGCATTCTGTTGGGAAAGTACAACTGGGAGGGACACACATCCAAATAAACACAAGTGTATATGTTGTATGGTAACCAATTTTGTACATGGAGTTTCAAGCATCAGTTTTCGACGAGTGGATACACGATCGAGAGTTTTCCAGTGCCAGCAGAAAGGGAAAGAGACAGATTGAGAGAAGGAGAGTTGCAATACGAGCGGGGGATACAATTTGTATATATTCGTGTATCCATAGAGCAACGGAGATTCGACGCTGTCAAATATACTGAAAAACTGGAATTTCCTACAAAACCAAATGTTTGCTCAAGGGTGCACAGTTGCGTGAATTTCGTAACATGATTCCCGATCCTTTCTGCCGAACACGATTCTACTTTTTTGCTTGAGTAATCGAATAAATCGCGATTGTTTACTCGCCATACATTCTCCGATGTACATCCACGATCTCTTGTTATGTTTTTCATTTTTGTTTCTCTTCTTCGCTTATTTTAACAAACGGCGAGTTTCCACAAGATATTGAAAAGCAAACCTGGTTCATCACTTGTTCATGAAAAAATTGTGGAAAATCGCGAGTTTTGATGTGGAAATAAATTTTCCGTCGATTCGATAATTCAACTAAGAATTCCGTCATTTTTTCGCTCCGAAAAATATTCTTGATTATTTGAAAAAAATTTAATTATTCGTTACTAATGAGAATAAAGTCCAAGGTCGTAGCACTGCTGCATTCCTAACGACTTTCCATCCTGGTAACGGGTCAGGACGGATAAAAAAATGATTTGAAAAAATTTCACGACTATACTTTGAACGGGATGAGGGAAATAATAAAAATCTGTGGATCCTTAATGAGGTTTGCGAATATAAAAATGGCATAAACGATTTGACGTTCATCCTGGAAACTCACGGAAAATTAAAGCCACTGTTCGTTGATGCCTACATATAGAAGTTTGTATCGTTCGGTGGATTTATGGAAATACGTACACAGCAGTACATATAACAACGTTTTTGTCTGGACTCTCACATAAAAGTATATAAAAACACATCTATGGGTATTCAGTTTTCGCAATTCTGTAAAGGCACGAAACTCCAGTTTTCTCGCTATACGCGAGAGTGCCTTCCGGGCGGCGTTAATTTTTATGGGATATCCCTTGCACTGGGAACGAGGCTCTTTGGCTGGCACAGCGTAGCGAATCGTACGTAGGCACATCCCTAACGATAACAAACATAGTTAAAGCATCTCTTTTCCGGTCTTTCTCCGCTTTCTCCCTCGCTCTTGCCCTTTTCTTTTTTTCCTCTATGTATATCTCGTAAAACGCGAATAACAATTTTCATTTTTCACAAGCTGACACGTTCTCCGGGTAGTTCCAGTTCGTTTTATGTTTTCGTTTCTGCACCCAACTTTCGTAAATGTGATATACGACTTTGACCGTCCACGTCATATTTAATTTTCAAGTTCATTTACTTTTCGAACGAAACACATATTTATTGATATTAATGTTCCGTCGGGACAAAAATAACGCCCGAGGAATCTCGATCTTTCTGCAGAACATCTTTGAAGAGAATTCTTCGTGAATCCTTTTTCTGCTCCAATTTCTCGTTTATCAACGATCCAATTACACTTTTCAACCCTCGATCTGATGCTTTCCAACTACGCTCGATTAAGTTCCTAGTTTGATATCGAAATGAACGAAAAAAAAAACAATATAACAACGACGTGATGTTTGAACGTGTGTATCAAACGTTGAATACGAATCATCCGAGGGAGATGCTTCGACGATGGTCCTTCATGGCAGAGGATTCGTTCCATTTACTGGAGTGAGTTAAAAACTCTGTTATCCTGGCAGATACAAACATTCGACCCAACTACGTTTTACACTCCTAAACCTTCGGGACACGAGAGCCATCGTCACGAGCTTTTCGTTCAAAACTCGTCCACCTGTTTGTGTCCATATGAACGCTCGTGTATGTAACCTCACCAGGGAGTTGCCTCATCCCGTGCACAGTTAAAAATCCAGGTGCATTTTTTTGTCAGTTGCAATAATTCCGTGTGCAACTGCGAGCATCATGGCGTGCCAGTGGGCGATATTGTACTTTGACGTGTCAATATACACGAGCAGTAGTTCACGAGCAAGTTTTATCAATAAAAAATAAACTCTGATCATTTTTTATCGGGGTGGGTTTTTAATTTGTGATTCTACGAAAAAAGCTTTCATTTTTTTTTGCCATCTTTCCAATTTCACAGTCGATGCAATTTTTTTTCTACATCGATCTCTCAACTATTGCATGGATTCAATTATTCAATTAGCCCTCGAGTGCAAATCTATTCATACGAGAATTCGACAATGCCAAAATTTTATTCACTCCGCTGATAGTTTTTCCAAACAAATGTAAAAAAAATTCGAGAAATCGATCATTTCTTCGGTCAGAATTTTGAAAATATTCGATTATTTGAAATTTCGATTTTCTCAACAGTATTTCCATGTGCATTAGGAGTATGATAAGAATATGAAATAAAGAGTAGTGTGTTCTTCGCTGAGAAGACTCTCTTGTGTATCAGACATCGCAGCATGACATTTCCGCTGACAACTCCAATATCGTAGATCGAAAGAAGAAGAATGTGACATTCGCATTTCGCGTTCATACGAGCTGTTCGTATACAGATATCGGTATAGATACAATTTGTATCTTCGAAACTTTATGTATCCTTGGAACAGCCATTTTTCTCACCATAGAAACGATCGCTCGAAAATGCGACGAGAAATATAAGAAAGGTTTGCAAAGACTCCAGCAGATCGAGTCTCTCCATGGGAAAACGTTCATGGAATTGCTTCGCGATCCTCTCAGCATGTTCGCTTGGACAGCGTATATCCACTTCCGGATCATTCTCGAAGGCCTCTAGCTCCTATCCGTCCCCTCTGTCTCTTTCCCCGTTCGCGTTATCTCGGGACTTGAAGAATTTCGCGCTGAACTCTTGTTACATTTTCACGACTCTATTTTCCGGCTAAAATAACCAACGGTAAATTTTCACGGATTATGAGGCTCCCGAACAGCTTTTATTTACAACCGGAAACTCGTATCCACGAATGGTCGGAAGTTCGAGCGCGAGAAAAAAATTAAACAAAAAAAAAACAAAAAAAATGAATGTACTCACCGAGCGACGGACGTTCGCAAGTGTTTTTTTTTTTCACGTTTCCGAAAAATTCGAGTTTTAACTTTGAAGATGCGAGGCTCTCGTAATAAAGATCCTCGCCGTAAAAAAGTATTTTCGATACCCAATTATTTTGCATCCCTCAATTTTTGTTGGGGCAGACTCGGAAGATTTACGTGTAAGCACGTATTTTTATGGTTTGACGAAAATAGAAGGGAGCTGATGGTAAAGCTCGAACTGATTGTGGGTTCGAAGGGGGAATCTCGTAAAATGGAAGATCGTGGATAAAATTGGCGTTACTTGCTACGAATATTGATGCATCGGAACCCCCTCAATTCCCGAATGGAAAGAGTGAGAGAGGAATATGAAGAAGCAGGGGGATAAATGTGGTCGACTCGATCTAAACGAAGGTTTCGTGGCAAAGATCGTGAGGCTCTATGCTGCAAGTCGAGATAACCGCCAGACTATCAGGAGTAAGCGTGGCAAAGAGCCGCAGCCCCGACTCCGCGCCACACTTCCTTCTACTAAATTGTTTCCGATCGAATCTCAATCGATTCCATCATCAATAAGCAGCACACATTCTCCGCTCGCGGGCGGATCTCGCCTGACACAAATCTATTATATTAGGAAATGAGAAACGAATGACTTTTGCCGCGATGTGCAGTCCTTATCCTCGTCTTCATTTATTTGATTTAACAAAATTTAACCGACAGTTCTTACAATTTTGAGAAAACGATAATCGCTTCACCGATTTACAAATTCTGAATCAAAAAGACGAACGATCTTTGTAATCGGTTTCCAATTTTGTAAGATCAAACCCTTCGGAAACCAACTTCCCCAGAGACTCATCGTGAACCATTCCTTATTAATAAACAAAGCTTTTTTCCATGAGTTGCAAAAAAAATAAATGAAAAATTCTCAGGCGAAACAATATTGAATTATTTATCGTATAAATAATGAGCTTCAAGAATACAACACTGATTCGGCTGCGTTGAGAGATCAGGGATTTATTCATTGCCCGAGGGGTTCGTAACTTTGTGCGAATCGTGGGTGTGTATAATGTCTATTCACCCACACACCCACACATATATATTTCTACCTATTCCATTGATGATATATAATAGAAAGGAAACGAGGGCGTCCCTATTTTTTGCCTGCGGCATAAAAAATGATCAATCACCCTCGCCAAAGATCGTCTTGCCGATAAAGGGTGCGCGGAACGATCATCATCGTACGTCAAAGTTTCGCGTGGAAGAGAGTTGCGATTTTATCAAACGCACAAAACGAACGACTTTTATAAGGGTGAAAAAAAAAATAGGATTCTGTTGTGAGCGTCAGAGAAATGGATGAAATATCCGAGTACATTCTATTTGCCGAGAATTTTCCAACATCCCTTCGTCTCAGAATCTAGGAATCGAACTATTTTCCAATTATCATAAAAATCAATAAAACATTGGCTGACGGTAATGTCGAACTAAGGATCTGTGTATATAAAAAAAATTGACTTGGTTGGTGGATAAAATTCACCACGAAAATGAGAGCCTTTGGAAAAAGTTTCCGTATCATTTGCATCATTATTTCTTCTACCTTTTTCGTAATATCGTTAGCGACGCGTTTTTCTTTCAATTTTTAATTCCTTGATAAAAAAAAAAAAGTGCGTGTCGGTTGTATAAATGAAATGAACACTGCATCAGAGTTGGCGAGATTTGAAGAAAATAAAGAATTTTTAAAAAATATATGAGCGTCTCTGAAAACTCCGAGCGTGCAGCTAGCGAGTACATCGACGAACAAAGATATAGACAATTGGACACAATGCTTTTGCGAGGACCTGGCTCCCAGGACTCAATGATATATGGCAATGTAGGGAGGATATGCATGTCACGGTTCACCGGCATCAGTGCAGGGTATTTCATGGCAACAGGCTCAACCGTAAATTAAATACACAGGGTGTGCGCTTAAAGCATAAAAAAAAAAGTTATGAAAATTATCGTGAACTTGAAGGAACTAGATAACAAAAAGGAGAGGCTGCTTCTTGCTGATCGCGATCGAGCTGTTTTTCAGAATTTTTCTCAAGGCTATGGATTGCCTTATATACGAGTCAAAATTCGATAGTAACATTTTTCCAGGCTGTTTAAACGGCTCAAACTTTTTGTTCCTCGATGTAACTCGAACAATTTCTCCACCATTTTTTTTCTCTATTTTCCAAGTGATACACTTTTATGTTCATCAGATTAATAGAAAGTTTCCATTGGTTCGTATTTTTCATTTTTTTTTCTGTATGCAATTCGATGAAACTGTCGGTTGTCATAGAAATATTAATATTTTTTGCATTATTTTTTGGACACCCTGTAAACGGTCGAGTCTCTGACGTCGTTTTTGTTACGTTTGTATATACTCCATTGCTGGACGAAGCTAGAAACCATAACTCATCGCGTTCATTCTCCGGGATATTCAGAGAGGTATACACGTATGAGGCAACATCCAGAGTCCAGCCAGAAACAGCCAATGTGCTGGGCAGCGATTCAACATAGTGTGTTTTATAAATGTCTGTATATATATATAGAAAGATATTTATATACAAACCGACGAGACAAAAAGTGCCTCTCCGGGGGAATTTCCAGGTAATATTTATTAAACGAAATGGCTCTTTTATTCACGGTTTCGATGGAAATATCTGGCATTCGTTTAAGGCAATCGGATCGAGATCGCGAAATGGCTATCAAAATAAGAGGCCGAGAGCCTTCAATATTCATTTCCAGCCTTAGTTTAAAGAATCACAAAGATTCATGGACGATTATCTCGACCCTGTTCATATTCTTGTCAATGATTAAAAGGTTTATCGACTCAATCACGATCCTCGAGTTGAAAAAGAATTCGCGACGAGAATAAACGCAAAAAACATTAAAACTCTGAATTTTTCGACCTGAGAACCTTGTGCGAACATCCCAACAAGTCTGAGGGTTTATTCTCGAATCAAGTTTTAACAAAACATTGACATTTCGTGAGAGGAATTACTCTTTATTTACGGCGGGGGCGTTTCGAATGAATGAATGAGTGTCCGACGTGCTCGAGACTGTTAATTATATTTTTCATCGCTTCGACATCGGGTCACGTCGCAAAACTAATCAATGATGAGAGTTCATGGGACACAGCATTGTCGTGTGTGATTGACATTTTGCAAATAATACAGACGTCCGCGAACACGTTCTCATATACAGATTTTTTCATACGTCACTGAATTAAATGAACGATGGAATTGTGATACTGCTACGCATGTGAAGGTTCGCAGAATTCATAACATTTCAGTGTGTGACTGAAAACAGTAGCAAACGGATGCAATCCAGGGACAAACTTTGCTCTGTTTACAGTTCCACAACAATAATATCTAGTTGATTCTAGCGAAAAGGGAACCCGATGAAAGAAACTAAGAGGTTTCCAGCCGCAGTTCGTGTTTTTCCATGAGAGTAACAACGAAACAGTATTTTTCCATTAAATTGATATTTTTCATCGAGATTTCATGTTACGACATAAAATTCGCCCATTCTACCGGATCGTTTCGTGCATAAACAAAAAAAAGAGGCTGCGCTCAAAATTTAGTGCGCGGTGCACCAATTTTCCTAAATCTTGGAATCAAATTCGTCGATCTGTTTCTCAAAACGAGGGAACCAAGCTTTTCAACCGCGAGATTTCAAAACAGTCCATTCAAAATACAAAATGGAAAAAAAAACATTTGGCAATTTAGTTGAATTCACGTTTGATAATTTATTCGAATCCACAGGTTTGCTCACAAATATCCGAGTCAATAGAAGTTTGATGGTAAAAAATTCAATGTTCCAAATATAACTGCCGGTCCGGATTTCCAACCACTTATAAATCCATATGTAATATACTAGGTCATCTCTTTTTACTGCGGATGCTGTTCGAAAACCCAAGTGCTCGATATATACGCGTGCGCTATGTAGACTCGTAGGTTGCTCTTTCTTTTTCTCATCTCATCTTCGATCGCGTTTTTATTTCTGCCAGAATCATTCTCCGCAATTGCTTCCGGTGAACGAAAATGGTTCTTTCTACTTTTTTTTTTATATCTATACGTATGGGTTGATGGGCACGTATTAAGTTCAGGGGTCGTCACGAACGAGAAAAAGGACTGAATCATTGTTTTTTTTTTTCTTTTTTGACAAGTGACAGCTCACTCCTAAAGTTTTTATGCTGCGGTCACACATCTTTGCTCCTTTTTCGTACTGTCCACAATTATTAATAAAGCCGTAGGCTTGAATCTTCGCGTATGAAGAAACTCTCGAATTACCGTTACTCGAAAATTCGATACGTTTCTCTCATTCTTGTTCCCTTGCTTTTGGGTCTCCATTACGTAGAATTCTCGCGTTTCACAAAAGTGAAGTTCCGATAAGCAAATGTTCGGACATAGCGCGATGTAAAATCTGCTGCGTGTATCGTCAACGATTTCAAGTTTTCTTCGTTTGTATGTCGTTGAATTTTGAGTTATTACGATTTCTTCACAAGCAACTAAAAATGACATTTCGAACTGCATTTCCATCGCTAATGAAATAAATACATTTGTGATAACTCGAAGCTTCGGCCCAGCTCGTGTTTCCCAAAAAACTTTAAAAATCCAAATGCTCGCTATATTTTTCATGCGATTCAATTTTTTATTTCGTTATCCAGAGCCATACGATTTTCATTGTAGCAAACGTATGAATAAAATAAATTGAATTGCGATGGGCTCCGCCACGGATTTGTCAACGTACAAAAAATAAACCTGCATGGTTCGTTTAAGCTCGTCGTCGTCCCCAGTTAGTATATGTGGTGACAAAAAAAAAATGTATAAATGCTGTTCGTGCAGCTCAAACACTGCGTGGACAAAAAAGCCATACAGAGCTTTTGGCTCGTGCAAAAGTCCAAAAAACCGAGTATTGCATTACCAGAATTGAAAGAAAACAAAAAACAAAGTTGCACAAAGAAAATGCAATTTCCGGCACTTTTGACTGAGCATCGATAAGGCAGTTGCGAGTGCTTTGCAAATATATCATTCGATGTTTCAAATGCTCGCAAATATTTCGTTCGTTTCTTTTTGCTACGACATTCGTAATTGTGAGAATTGCATCAATGTGCATCCTCGTTGACAGCTGACGCGAACCTTGAATAACGTCAACGTCAATGAAAGTTAAACTCGTCAACTTTTTCGTGAACTCGAACATTGAGTAGAAAAGATTCTTTAAATACTCAAATACAATTCATGAGCGGAAATTCTTGCAGGATCGAAAAATATTTAGTGCATTATGGATTTAGTCTCTGCGGGGGGAGCAATGCATCGGAAGTGCTCGAAAACTCGTCTACCTACATGCATTAAAGCTCGTAACTCTGAAACTGTTACAGCGAAGTTAGTGTTCGAAGCTTTCGCTGCTATATAATAGCTATGAACATGTTAAATGGTATCCTTCGTAGTTCATCGTTGTTCCGATTATATGCGGAAGATTGCGAGGGAAATAGTCAACCCTTTCGGGCGACACAGTGGCATTGTTATATGACGAAAATTCAGCGAGAACGAAGCTCGCAGTAAATCGTTAGGAGCCCAAGTCGAAAACAACACTTTCCCAACTCAAAGAAAACATTTTCGTTACTAGAACGTGAATTACTCTGGCGCCTTGATAATAATGCACACACTTTCGGTGCATGATAATTATTTTTTTTTTCTCCACATTCCTTTCGATTTATACTCCTGTAGCCGTTTAAGTCGGGGGAGTGCATAGAAATGCCAGGAATGCAAATCGTTTTGTGCAATTTCTCTCGCAGCACCGACAAACACGTCGACCTAACTCCAAAAGGCAGAGGGTTGACACAGAGGCGGAGGGACACACACACACAGGGACCAAGACACAGTTTCGTACAGAAAGAGTAAGCGAGAGAACAGGCCAAAAGACAAATTCCAGGATATCTAACGAGACACCGCGGAAACCGCAACACCTCATCTACTACCTGACATTGACATGCTCTGAATTTGGGGCGAAAACATTTTACAAATACCCCGACTGTCCAATAAATCACAAAGTATTTAATTTCCCTTTAAATTCAGCTCCGCGACTCTACGAAAAACATAAACCTAGGAAAATAATGAAATTCAAATAAGGAGTCACGTGAGGTATTAATATTTATGAGAAAAAAATAAAATTGGCGGAAACATCGATGGCGAATTTTTCATGGGATTTTTTTTCTGACGCGTTTTCCTTTCGATTTCACGGCTGCTTTTCGGCGCCCAGCAATTTCGTAAAAAGCGAGGCCGGACAAGACCAATACTCGGTTCGGTGACCGCTCAGCCATGAACAGGTTCATCAATAACTCGTTGGAACGTTTTCTCGACCTCCTGATATAGTTCGGACCAAAAGATCCACGCGAATCGACTGCGTTTTCAATGGGAATGATAAAAAACAAACAAAAAAATAGAATCGGCGCTCAGAATTCGCTTGTTTTTTCTTACCAATTCGTCCGGAGTGCTTGGAAGATCGATAATGCAATCAAATTTCATGGGATTTGAGCTTCGACCCGAGCCATTACAAAGGACCGTACCCCACAGTCATTGTTCAACAATATCGGAAAAATTTGAAGAAACTGGAATGAACGAAATAATTGGAAAAACTGAGCGTCGGCGAGAATCGAAGAAGAAAAAAAAATGAAAGAGTGGAATGTATCGAACTAAAGGTTCATTAAGGTCTTAACGAGTTCATTTGTAACGCGTTTGAAAATTCGTTCGACAAGACGCAGGGGAGGGAAGATGCGAAAATGTGGAAAAAAAAACGTTAAAAGGGACAATACGTTCGTTTTAATTTGAGCGCCTTTCGTGAAGTACTGATGGTAAAACCCCGGCGAGAAAATTAAGGTGAAATTCGTAAAAGTATACATACACAGATCGAAAGAGAATAAGAGGGTGGCTGTGGGGAGGCGAGAAAGTTGGACGTGATTAATGCCTTGTGGTGCATCCTACAGAATCAGCAAAAAAAAAGAACACATCCCTTTGCTCGCCCACTCGGAATAGCTCTCTTTCTTTTTCTTACGGAGCAGACTTTTCCCCGGTAAAATGTTTCAATGTGTCTAATTGCACTTGGAATCTTTTTCCACCTTAGCGAATAAGCGACGAAATGAAAGTAACGGACATGTTTAAAAAGACGGCGGATAAGGTGCAGAGATGCTCAAAAACGAAGACAAACGTCGAACGAGAAATACTTTTTATTTTTGTTGTTATTTAACATGACGATAAATTGAGCTAGCGAATAGAATGTTATTGATGCGAAGGCGACTACAGTCTGAAGAGAATACTGATAAATTTACAGCCGTGCATAAACGTCGGCGACACTCCGAAGGATTTATGGATCGAAAGCCGTGCGACTGAAAAAACGGCGTAATTCATTGATTTTGGGGCAGTAGCGTATTTTTCTTTCACGCCTTCATGATTGTCAGCTATATATACATCTTTATGTGCCCGGATCGTATGTGCGCGAGATTCTCTGCCTAGTTGCGATCACGTATCGCATATACATACGCAAAATACGCTGCTGCGTGTACGCATGTAGAAATGCGTAGTCGACGCGATCTCGAACGATGGTGTCAATTCGTTTGGAATGTCCCGTCGCCGCGCCACTATATATCAATTTTCCGGCCTTTCGCCTGTTTATTTCATATATCTGTGTATTCCCCGCAGATAAATTCATCCTCTGTACACGAATATAATATAAAATATTGAATGCTACGCGCAGCAAGGCGAATATACAGTGCGAACAAAACCGGATAATTATAAATTGTTCCACGACACGCGGTTTAACCGGATTGAGATTCCATTAACCCTTCGTTGGTTCGCTCATATTTCATGACTATACGACCACACTGGGTCAATTTGACCCGGAGCAGGAAAAGTACCAATACACGAGAGTTCCGGACATTGGGATCGTTCGGGTCAAAATGACCCAGTGTGTCTACGAGGGGTCGAAAGCTTGTGGGATTTTTATCATGGCTTTGGAATTTTATCCTGTGTTTTGGTTTTGGAAATTTCAAAATTTGAACGCGATTCGCTTATTTTCTGGGAAGGGGCGAGGTCACGAATAAAAAAACATTGCAAGTTTGGTTGGCTGTGAAATATTGGAGGGTTCGGAGAGTTAAAGGAGGTTGTGTTAGACCCGAGTTGGAGGATTATAGAGGCGCTCTGCGAAGAGAATGACGAGAGCTCGAAAGAAAGATGGAGGAAATCGTGAAAACGAAAAAAAAAAGTGCCGGATTGTCTGCGAGAGAGAAAGAGCTGACTTGCATTTGGAAGCCAACGGAGTAGTGACAGGAAAGCTTCACTCGTTGCGGAGGATGTCACGAGACGGCACGTGATAAACGAAGAATGGGAGAAGGAAAGGGTACAAGAGAGTAAGAGGAAAAAGCGAGGGAAACTAAGAGAGAAAGGCGTGATTCGAATCCGTTGAAGAAGGACGTGTACGAGGATGAAAACAGAAACGAGTCTGCGGCTTTTCTTTCTACGCTTTGCCGCTTCTCGAGTATCGAGAAGCGTATTCGAGACTTGCGGGCTGTTTCGCCTTTTTTTTTTCATGCCTCCGCTTCGCCTCGTATTTTGCCCACTCCTGTCCTTTTTTTCCACTCCGTTCCTCGGCTCTCTAGTCCGTTCCGTTCTTTTATTTTTTTTTTTTATTTCCTTATTTTCCTTCCTTCATTCTTTATCTACTTTTGTACCCCCGTTCTTTCGCCTAGCTTTTTGCCCATGCACCCGGAAAAAGCTTTCACGCCTCCCAGCCTCGTACCACGTGAGATTCTCCCCCAGCTTGTCCCGAGAGACTCGCAACTGTCTTCCGTGCATGTCTATATTTTCTACCTCATCATTTTCTCACTCATCTTCACACGTTCCGCTCCTCTTTGTCGTCAAGAACTTGTCATGATCAACATTTCCACTCTATTATCGTATGATGAAATAATTTTTTAAAAGGTTCTTCCATAATTCTCAGTTTATTTTTCCCTGCATCGCTGAATAATCAACATTATTCCGAAACGATTTTTACTATTATTTCTTCCTTACGACAAGCAATTTCGTTATCACGGATCGTAAAACCTACCCCAGTTCGCGCAGTCCTTCATGCAAATTATCGCCACGAAAAAGCTGACAGAGCGTCAGACCATTCTGATTCTATTCTTTCCGTGGGATAGAGAATTTCCTACCATAGCAAAAGTCACGATTTTATTCAAAATTCAATCGCACCACCGGAGCAGACAACCATTTTTTCATCGTACAGCCTCGTCGCTTTGCACTTGAAATATTTTTCAATACGAATGCAACATCAAAATTCAGAAAATGTCGAATTTAATTATTCTAAAAATTTATTGAACACGGAGTCATCGACGCGAAGGTACGACAATTAAATTCTTTCTGAAAATTAACTGAACAGTTTTATGCGAACGTGACCGTTGCGAGGTCGACTTTTAAAGGTTTTCCAGAAAAAAAAAAAGCAACGAGGGAGGAAGTTTGAATACTATTTTTTGTCAGACTCAATCAGTGCAGTGTAAGGGACAAAGTAATTTTGAAGATGGCTGACAAATTGTGATTATCGAGTGAGATTACTGCAGCAGAGGTCGTCGAAAAGTTTCTTCGTTGAATCTTTCGCCTGGCAATCCATTAGCAATGCTGACCTTCTTTTTTATCCACCGACTCTGTTTGATTAAAATCCACGAAAATGCACGTGGTCCTTCCGCAATTTTATATATTTCTGGAAACGTGTATCTCGCTACATATCTGTATAAAATGTTCGCCTGTGTCTGACCATACTCTGGGTTACCTCGCTTACGATAGTTACAATGAGAGACTTCGTTGAAACGAGCCAACACTTGCCCTCCATTTCCCTTCGTATGCACCTTTGCCTTTGTCACTTTCTTTCTCTTTTTTGCTTTTCTTCTCGTTTCGATTTCCTCACCTAGTGAACTCGTAAAAGGAAAAGACAAAGAAATGTTATTTTTCTTCCACAATTTTTATATCGTGATCAAATCATTTTGTTTTTATTCGCAATCGTCGCGAACAATCTCGAAGTTATTCCGAAAAGAGCACAATTCAAATAACGCAATTCAAAGTTACACAATTAGACGAAAAACCTTTTTCAATGACCATTAAATTCGAATGTTTTTTGGTGATCAATTATTTTGAAAAATACTTGGAAATGGATCATTCCCTTCATGAAATTCTTTCAATAATTTGTGCCACTAGAAAATTTTATAAAAATCGTGGCTCAGCTCTATTTTCGTGGCAGAATAAAAATTCGCGAAATCTCGAACGTCATAACACAGGTAAAAAAGTAGGCGGTCGTTTTTTAAAAGGAAAAGAATTTCAGGGTCTAATCAGTAACGTTTCCCTCGTATTACTCTCGCAGGTATCATCGTTATTATTTTTCTCTGAAGCAGAAACCAGCAAAGTCACAAAACTTGAAGGAAAGACGAGGCAAAAGGGTTTGCTCTAGTTTTTACGAGATCGTAAGAGAACAAGCAGATCTGCTGTGTCTCGAATCTTTTACATCTACGTATATATATATACGTTCAAATATAATGTTGAATCTTAACGCATGAGATGGAGGTGCAAAGGGAGGCAAACAAATGAGACAGCCAACGTTGGCTCGAGTACGGCGTCGAGATTATTATTACGATGTGAAAGTAACTGTGCCTTATGATTAATGGACTCTACCATAGCGATCACTCTTTCAAGCCTTCGCACTCTACGTGCTCCTTCATCCTTTTTTGGTATAATATTCACCACTGCTTTTCGCATCAGTTCAACAAGAAAAAAGAAATCCTGCAGATACGACGCATTTCGGCTTCCCAGCCAATTATTATAAAACATTCGATCTGCTTCTTGTTTATACATCGTTAAACGTTTCGCTATCGAATAATTGCAGAGAGTCTTTCGGAGAAATTGAAGCGCGGCGCGTGCAAATACGGATTATTCTTGGAATCTCGCGGATGAAAAAACGACGCAATTTTAATCAATATACCATAGAAATCCCAGGATTTCATGTTGGGATTTAAATTTTTTGTTTTATCGGAAGCACTCCAAAGATTTTTCATTAATTTTATGAAAAGGGTTTCGATCTGGATTCAAAAGGCGATGTTTAAAGGGAAGAGGATTCGCTCGTGTGTGTTTTCAGTGCCGTTTTAATTAAAACACGATTTCCATAGTGTTAATGAATTCAAATGAAAATCAGAATGTTTGATAAATTTCCGAACGCGCTCTCCTGCAGGTTTTGGAATTTTTCCTAATAAACGCGATCGATCCTGAAACGAAAAGAAAAAAACATATTGTCAGATATAAATTTACGATGTGGAACTGTAAATCGGATCACGATTGGGAATTGACGAAGATCTGTTCTGATATTCGTTTGGCCTCGTTATTCACTCCGGAAAACAGAAATTCGTTCGTGGTTCGAATATTATGTATATGGCATCCGTATAGGCGAAGAGATTCGCGGTCTTAACGCGTAGACCTCTGCGTTATTTCATATCTTTGGGGACCGGCCAGTATTATAGCCTCTTGGGTGTGTTTCGAGGTTTGTGGGAACAGAACACAATCTATATACATACGAGCTGTACCATTTCGCAATCATATAACCAGGAAGGGAGCGAGTAGCCAAATATTCATAGCAGCACAAGCGAGTGTACCAGAAACTGAGATCCTCACAATATGTGCACATCTATAGACCGTTTCACGACGAGTTGTCTCATCGCGAGTGAGCAAACTTTATACAAAAGCTTCTAAACTTTCTCGCGGTATTCGCAATCCATCAGGGCACGTAAATTGGTCGAGAAACTTGTAAACGGAGAATGGACGTCGATTGGTAATTCAGTCAGAATTCGATACGATCGAAATTTTGTTGATTTTTCTTGAAGAAACTTTTTTATGGTGTTTCGATCGAAAAAACCTCACGATTGGCTGATAATTGATTTTTTAAAAATGACACGACGACGGTATCGACGAGCAACTAACGAAAAATATACAGTAAATTTTAAAGGCTGAAATTACGAGTTGCTCTGGAATGTCCCATATCCATGTTTCATGCATCCGCCAGGATATGTGTTTGAACGGTGACCTCATATTGGGAAGTGCTGCGTTCACGTATGAGACGTGTACGTCTCGTGTGTTTTGCACAAGCGCAGGGAAGCATTTCTTCCGAAACGATTCTGCTGTTTCAATATATGCTCTCACCCCCGCGTCGTATTCCTCAGCCTTCTTAGTTTATCCTTCTACCGGGGAAACGGGTTCACGGATCGAGAAATATAAGATTTAAGATTTCCGGCTATGCAAACATGAAATTTTCGTGTAGTACTTCCTTTTGTTGATTCTAAATGGAATAATATTATTTCGAAACTTTTCAATACACTCTTGTGCTTTTTCGTGTTTGTTTATCGATTCTTCGCTGTTACTTCGATTTAAAAAAAAAAAATCATACTTTCAAGATCAACTCGACAAAAGTTTTCAGTTTATCGAAATGCACAGTCTAGCGACGATTAATTGCAACGATAAAAATCCAATAGATGTGTAGCCATAATTTTGATTCACGTGTTTATGGAAACCTGAGAAAGGTCAACGAGCTCGTCAAAGGCGTGAGGCCGTGTGTTCGAGTCACGATTCCATGCCCAAATTTCTAAAATGACGAAGATCTGACTGATGGAAAACGTTTTCCGATCGACGCGGTGTTTCGAATGCCTCAATAGTTTGTGGTCGTTTTATAATATCGGGTTCATGTTTCAAAAATTGTATTTACATTGAATTTTCCTCTCAGGTTATCGACCGAGCTCTGCAAAGAGAACAAAAAAATATTTTTAGCGCACGAAGTGAAGTAAACCGGTCGTAGGTTAATTTTTTTATTTTTACGTGCCGACGCTTTCACGGATGCTCGCGATTCCTGCAAAGCTAACCTTTTTCTAGGTTCGTTTAGCAGAGACACAGGGAAGGAGGGAAGAAGAGATCGCTGGGAAAATTTGAGGCATAACAAGGCAAGCAAGGCTTTTTGCAAGCTCGAAGGTAGAGGAACGCAAAAAAGTCGCATCAAAGTATCGCGTAGAGCCTGCTCAGTGGCCTCGGGGTGTTCGCGTATCTTTGCCTTGCCTATCTTCCTCCTCACAGCCAGTAAATGTTTACCCGGCTTCAATGAGACTCCGAGATTACTAAAAGAGCTTGCCAGCAGCAGAACCTGCTGTCTGAGAGGCTGAATTTTTGACCTTCGAAAAATGTAGCTCGGACCTTTTCAGCAAAAGAAATATGCACTTGAAATAACTTCGCTTTGCAAAATTTTCGCCTTAATTTCACGGAGAGCGGAATCAAGTGGATAAAAATTCAAATATGCATGAAAACAAAATTTGAAAAATCAAGACACAATTTTTTCATTACCGAGCTGAACATACTGCGATATTATTTTACGAATCACGTAATTTCGATTTAAAGTCAACATCTGCTCATTTTCGTAATATCGGCTTTTTAATTGGATATTTTCGTTGTTATTTTTTAATTCATGGGAAATTAGTTTACGAGGCTATCATGGTTCACGGTATATTCTTTGGAACAAGAAATTGCCCCAAGGATGAATGCGCAAGCCCAGCCAATTTTTTTTATAGGCGGTCGCACAGCGAGGCTGTATGTTCTTTTTATTTTTTGTTTTTTACTTTGTGCCTCGTAGATCATTCGGGAAATGTACCGCAACGAGCGAGAGGGAGGGAGAGAGAGAGAGAGCTGCCGGGGTGCCTGGGTGTCCTCTGTTCCTCCGGGACTCTCTTATTCTTTTTTTTTTAAAACCGTACACCTATCAACGAGTTGGTTATCGTTTTTTCCCTTTTGTTTCTTTTTTTTTGGTATTTGTTTTTTTTTTTTCTGGCCATTGTGGTACCGGTTTGCACATTCGTTGGCACTCTGGAGCTTCGTCGACGATATACACCGAGCGCATGACGCGGCCCTCTCGGCTCTCTCCATCCATTTACGTGACGAACGTATGGATAACGAGTTATAAAGCGACGAGATAGAGGATCCGATAGAACCTACGCAAGGTGATTGACAATTTATCGCTCTGGGCCATTTTAGTTTAGGCGTCATATTCTACACGTTTTACGCTTCGGATGATAAAAGCTCTCAGTACCAATTCCAATGATGTAGAAATGATAAAGAACGCTCGCGAAAAACTGCAAATACTTTTTACTCGATAAATAGACGATCGACCAGAACAGAGTTTTGCTTGGAGATTCTGCAAATACTTCCAGGCAAAAATCCCTTTTGGAAAAGTGTATTTTTTCTCGTGCGAAAGCAAAAATTTCAATCCATCAAAGTTCTACGCATTTTTTCAAACTTTTGCACTGTGACAAGTCGATAAGTCCTTCGGAGTATTTGCAAGGTGCGAGCAACAAATAAAATGCGCCGAAGGAAGACAGCAGGACGACCGATTTTCTCAGAAATATTTTCATGCTCGGACGAGCTGATAAAAAGTCTCGCAATACTTTCCGTAATTAACTGTCGCAAAAACGATGAACGTGGGCTAGGAAGTAGCGGGGGGTTAGTTTGATGATAGAAAGGAAGGAAGGAAGTGGCGAGGGGGTTTGCATCGTGAGGGAGAGTGATGGGGGAAGAATGAGAGAAGCAGAGAGATGATGTGAGAAATGAAGAGAATAAAAAGGGAGAGAGAGCGAGCTTGCGAGAGGGGGGGGAGAGGGAATGATTCGAGGGAGAAAAAACGAGGAAATAGCTGCTTGCAAAAACGTTGAGTGGCTTTCCGGCATGGAAGACGAGGAACCAGAAAGAAGGCGGTAATGGGAATAGCCAGGGAGGGTGGAAACCCACCAAGGAACGGATTAATTTGCTCCTGTGCTCCGCGTTCGTTCCACTTAACTTTTCCTTTTTTTCTCCCGCACCCTGTATCCCTCCATCCCTATCATTCCCTCTGCTAATATATATGTTTATACGCTCGCTGTCTACCCTATACACCCACGTATATATATTCACCTTTTTTATACTCTCCTTCGAGACTCGAGAGCACGCGGTCGTGGTAGGTTTGATTCTCTAGAAATGGTAGTCTCGGCAGCACGACGAGAAGCCATCGTGACTTGGCGAAAAACGATTACGACTATTTTATTATCCTTACGTTGAGAGCTTCGGTAAAATTCTCATGCATTTTTCTATATACAGCGTTCCCAGTTCTTTTCTTCAAAACTCTATCCTTTTGTTGCTTTGTTTTTAAACATAAAGAAATCTTCGTCTCCGCAAATGTAGGTTCGAAAACTCTACATCGTCTTAGTATTGTATTTTTTTTTTTTTTTAAAGTTCGATTAAAATGTCGATTCGTGGATTTTTCTAGTATCTGGAAATCCAAATGCGTGTAAATTGTGACCGCAGGAGCGAGTCAAGCACACGGTTACGAAACGAAAAAAAAAGACATGCGGGTGTAACTAAATCCTGACGAAGTCTCAGCAGTCAGCTAATTGTATAGTCTTTGCCGCTACTAATTAGCATACCCTTGCCACCTTCAAAACATTTCTCTTCGTCTATATTCGTAATCAGACCCGCGTACACATGTTCATCTCGTCAATGGACACGTCTTCCACCCCTATCCCCAGCTCTTGTATCTTGCCTCGTTATGTCGCGCCCTCTGACCCACTAATTGCCGAACAAATACGATTCTCCATTGCGCACCGCAACACCCCAGTGTCATGTAGACACAGAGAGAAAACAATCCTATACACCAAGACAATCCTACGGAGAAGTTACTGCAAATATCCTAGAATCCTTTGTGCCGGATGACTGAATCAAAGCTCCGGTTAATTCGTTGAGTTTTGAAGCTTAGGATAACGAGACTTTCTGATAAAATTCATTTCTCGTTTAATGCCTGGGTTCCTTATTTGTATTATCAGAAACTTAACACTTGTCGTTTTCCAAAAACTTTCACCACATTATTTTGAGATTTTGCGATTCAGCTTTGTGCAAAGATTCATTTTTCACAGTCCATTGACCAAAATTCCTGTGTGGACATTATATATTTGAAGGGTTCCTCTGACTGACCGAGAAGTAACTTGTGTAACTAAATCGTAACGTTACGAATGAAATTTTGAGCTGAAATGCCAATCAAATGCAGCAATAGTTGAGGAAGGTTATCGATAAACTTTGCAAGGCAAACAGTAGTCGTATTTAGAAGAGCACCAGATAAACGTTTCGTCTGTTTCCACCTGTTTGCGCAGTTGAGGAAACAATTTAGCTCCAGCTGAAAGGAGCTCTGTAATATTACGTTCGGACTGGGATTTACCTCTATGGAAAAAACAAACATCCGGAAAGCTATGCACATGATGAACCTCAACGCGTTTCAAATTGCAAATGGAGGATTCGAGTTCGTAGCTTTGTTTTCGTAAACTGATCAACCAATCGGGTTTGTTGTTTAGTAATTCCTGCGCTCATGCTCCCAAGTTGTCCTCGATGTCGGGAGTTTTTTTTTCGTTTCTGATCATTCGATCGTTGAAAGTTCGGATAGATCCGAATGTTTTGAGAGAAACTATAAAAATTCAATGATCAGTTGAAAAATTCTTCCCGAAAGTTTCTTTCCGCCCTCTGAAAAAATCTGAGAATCGTGCCGATGTTCGTGGACAGTACTCACCGATCGTCGTGAGGACTGTGAGCGAGTAGAGAAATGCTTTAGCAAAGTTCCACTCGTAATCAGGAGGCTTAGGCTCGGTGCTCGGCCCGGAATCGATATTCTTGCGTCCCTTGTCGCCGGTGTAAGTTCTCGTAGTTTGTGAATTAGCGTGCATGTCCTCCATTATGTTCTCCACGAGACGATCTTGAAAACGAGTGATTTCTTGCTCCGCGAGTCTCGTCCAATTCTCACGATACAGAATATTCAAGTGTTCCGTCATTTCCCAAATACTCTCGACAGTTTGTTCGCGAGCGTCACGGTTTACCTGTGAAACATTGAAAATTCCGATTCAGATCGATTCCGTCATTCAAAATAAAAAAAGTCGTAACCTCAGAGTGTTGAGATTTGGAATTAAAACTCCATGATTTTTATTGGTCACTACGTCAAAGTTGTGTTTACAAGAAAAAATTTATTGAAACTAAAAATCAAACAAAGAATAAGCAGAAGCATTTTTTACGAAACCGAAAGAGTGATGGATGGGAGGACGTGAACAAGTAATGCCAAAGTTTTGTTGAAATTGAAGGTTTCCAATAATACGATTGAAACTTTGTAACAATACAGTAAGTGGAGCAGATACAAAAGAAGCAAAAAAAAAAACAACTTAAATTCGATGAAAGTACTGCGTTTATAGTAAAGCTACAATTTGAACGATCGATTGCTCCGTTCTGGTGTGACATCATGGAAAATATACTCCACGTGTATTTTTCACACAATGGTTGGGCCATTCTAGGGAGCGTTGAAAAGCGTCTACACTATAGTTACGATGTAGTACGTGCATGACACAACGTGAACGAAATAAATAAATAAGAGAAAAAAAAAATAGAAATAAAAAACATAGCAAAAATGAGGGTGGAAAGCAACGAGGACAACAAAACAACGTGAAATTCAATACTGTCGGGATTGGTTATCCTCGCGAGTAGCATAATGGAAGGAAACGGTCTCGCACGTTCGAAGGTTCGTAAGGATGGGAAGGAGGCACGCGTATATACAACGTCTACAGATGTGCATGGTTGTGAATGCAGAGGAAAACGACAGTCAGAAGCAAGAGGACGTCGACACAGTGTCTGCCAGCAGGCGAATCGATACGCCTCTCAGCTTCCGTATCCTTCTCGACGATAGGAGCATTGAACGCGTACAACGTCCAAGTGTAAGAGAAGGCCGAATGCACGAGCTCTTTACCTCACACAACTCCTTGTCGTTTCGTCATCAGCGGCCTCTCCAGCCAATAGTTATACCCCAAGTAGAACAACGATTGCAACGTCGCTAATTTCTACTCGTGTTACTAAACATTTTTGTCCCGAGAAACAATCAATTTATTGTCTCCTTTTTTTCGTTCGTTTTAATGCTCGAAAACAAGCATTCGAAGTCGTTGTTGACTAGAGACTCTCAACGCTGGAATAACGAATCGTTAAATCGTAATAATCACTGAACAATTTGTGAGTTTCAACGACGT
The DNA here is from genome assembly GCA_963921915.1 of Hyposoter dolosus. Taxonomy (NCBI): domain Eukaryota; kingdom Metazoa; phylum Arthropoda; class Insecta; order Hymenoptera; family Ichneumonidae; genus Hyposoter; species Hyposoter dolosus. The sequence goes on along the minus strand of OY998135.1, from coordinate 8,638,234 downwards.
GAAATGCAATCAAGTTTAAAAGTGTCATTAAACGGTTAAACAATCGAAATCCGATAATAAAACTTGTCCAAATTAATATAAACACTTCGGATGATATAGAATGAATTAAAAAAACATTTAATTTCATGTAAAAACATTAAAACGAACCCAATTTGGACAAGAAACCGAGAATTAAGTAAAAATTTCCACATCACACGGTCATATTTCCATAATAAATTACCGATCTGTTTCTTTTGCGTCCAAATCGGATTTCTGATCATTTTATTTTATAAAAACTTTGATACAGTGTCAGGTTTGGCAAAATGTAATTAATTGCTCTCGGGTAATCATGAGTAACGATGTGAAATGGTAAAGGGCTCGTGCGTATCGCTCTTCAGGTTTGGTATGGAAAATTCATTAGGACGGTTTCAATCAGTCGAGAACTAAGACGTAGATGGATACGCAGGTTGGGATTCGAGTGGATGGAATCGAAGTCTACACCTAGGGCGCTAGAAACTCACCTTGTTGAGCCAGGCCGTGGTATTTCTCCTCGAATTGCCACCAGCTACGGTAGTTGCAAGTGTCCTCTGCTGAAGGCTATCGGTACCACCCTCGATAGCCAGGAAGATGAAACTACCGAGGAGAGTGTAGGCGACGAGGAGAGAGCAGATTCCGAGATTGATGACGAAGCCCTTGAGGAAGGAGTGATGACTGGCCTTGTCGGGTACACCACCGAAGCACAGACACCTGATCTGTCCATTCTGCTGTTGTTGCTGTTGTTGATGATGATGATGCGACACAGCGGCATTAACGCTGCTCTTTGACGTATCGACTCCTCTCTTGAGCGACGAAGTGTTACCATTGTTGGCAGCTTTCAAGCTCTCGTAGGCTCTGTAGTGACGTTCACTGTCCTTCTCCATTGCTTATATATTTGATGCACAAAGCCCTTCGATCGGTTTTCCCGGGCAGAGTGAGCCTTCTTGTTTTCTCTCTTGCTTCCTCTGTCTCACGGCTCCTTTGTTACTTTCTGATCAAGTTGTATCTCGAGAGCTAGCTGCGAGATGTTTGCCTTGAAGAAGAAATCAGAATGGCCCGATGTTTCAATTCCTCTAGCAAACGATTCTCACTTTTTTTTCGGAAATTCTCTTCCCCATGCAAATATTCTATCCGCACGACCTTTGAACAACCGGATCCATCGTGTACAACGCGCTATATCGATCCACACATACGATTCGGTTTACCGGATAATGCTCCCGACGCAAACGTTTCGCACGTTCAATCTTAATTTCCTCGGGATTTGTGCTGCTGCTGATCCGAGCATGCGACTATTACCATAAATATGCTCATATTTCATCCTCGATCCATTCGGAGCGCCGCTACCCAACGCATGTCACATATCCAGTCGTAACACCCAGGCGACGAGGACATCGTATTTATATCCATCGTACGACCCCTCCCACTTATTCCTTTTTATTTTATTTCTATCTCCACCTCCCTCTTCGGGAAAATAAATCCGAAGGATATTCAACTGATTTTTTCTCGATTTAGCGAACAATGTACAGCTGATTCGATCCTCGAGGAACGATGATCGAATAATCGAACGATGATTTTTCACTTTTCGCTTCGCTTACTTCTCTACTTTATTCTACTTTCCTTTTTGGCATATCTCTGTGGAAATTCGTTTACGAGAAATACATACAACTGGTACATCGAGGCGGATAAAAAAAAAGGTGCTCGTTTGACGTTTGCGGATGGTGCGGATTTGGGACAGTGAGCATATCCGCTCGGTGTACTTTTGGACGACTTGCAAATCCCGATTAAGCCCAAAAAATTCGGACGCTCCGATACTTTGTCACTGAACGAGACACGCGGCTACAGGATTTTCAGAGTGTTCGATCCGCTTTCGAGGTGTTCGACGACGATGTGAATTATTCATTTTCTGTTGAAACTTCACGCTCCCCCGAATTGTTTATTCCGCTTGGACGTCACGAGTGTTAACGTTTTTTGTGGTTCATTCGCAAACGTTGCAGTTTTCGTCAGAGGAATCCTTCCGTAGAAACTTTCCGTAGTCGCGATGCCAGGATGAGCAAAGAGACCGCACAGACACCACTGGCGATTCAATTGTTTGCTCTCGAGTTATCGGAAGATATTATATTCATCATGATTCTCTAATTCGTTTGTTTTCCATCGTTCTGGCTGTCCCATATCGAGATCCGCGTTTCTAAAAATTAATTTTTCAGCTATTGAGCATCAACGACCGTTGAATACGATTCTCACTTTCGTCCTTTTCTCATTTTTATCGTTTTTAACAAAGCGAGGAATTTATTTGACAATTTTTGTCTCGTCCAGCGCTTGTTTTCGTGCAGAAGATGAAATCAGTGCGATTCTCTTTTGCTCGCCTGTAAGTTTGAGTGAATTTGTGGAGCGCAATGGGTAAATGTCGATTCAGCAGGAAATCGAGACTCCTTTTCGACCGACGGGTTTTCCTTTTATTCTAGCCCAGTTTTTCGCGCATCCTACGTCCTCGGCTCGCACGCAGTGAAACATTTGGAAATGCGACGACGACGAACCGAGTGAGACTGCATCGCTGTTATAACTTTCGTGCATCGCCACGTCACTGACGACTGCGTATTTTTCTTTGCTTTTTAGTCTCTGTTCAAGGGACTACGAAATAAGAAAAAAGACAGTCTCAAGGATTTTTATTCCGTCGAATTACTTCGAGGAGGAAAGAAGAGCGGACATGGTTTTGGTCGTTCGTGACACTTCCGGTTTGGTATGAATATTCCGTCTTAGAAAACGTGAGGAGCGCTCGTTTCAGCGGCAACATTCCTGCCTCCGTACTGGACCGCTGCGACTTTATTTCAAGCAACTTTTCGTTGTCCTCGATGTTTGTACAGGGCGAACCGTCAGTTTTACTGGCATGCCTAATTTTTTTTTCACTCGACAGTCAAATCATCGCAAACTTTTCGCGTTAATTAACTCCTGGGCTTCGAGAGAACGTCACATCGTGCGGAGCTCCCGTCGCTCGCCCAGCAACCTGGGCACGTTTTTATGTATTCCTCTTTTTTTTTTTTATCCCAGAACACGTGGCTGAATAAAGTTGACGCTATGTTTCCGAGAAGGGAAACAGCATTATTTAGCAGGGTTGAATGATGCAACGAATGTGGAAAGACGGGTGGCCGTGATGAGACTGCAGTCCCTGATGTCGGTTTCGAAACAAGAACCCGAGGAATTCGAGTCTCCGAGTTCAAGCTTTTTGCATCAGGGAAAAGCTTGCCGTTCCTCTTGATTTTCTTCTTGTGATCTGCAAGAAATACAAGAAGAAAAATTGAATTACGTATTGCCCAAAACTCCGAAACGCATTCTACGTGAATCCTGTTAGTGTCACTGCCTCGAACTTCGTTTTTTTTTTTTTTCAGTATTTTTAGATTTCCAATTGTAGTAAAAGATTTTTTTTCATATTTTGAAAAAAGCCATGGAAGCAGCGAAATAACTTTTCTATTGATCGATGCGAAATTTGATGAAATTGTGTATATTGTGATCTCGTGCGAAGCAACGATAAGGAAGAAGGTGATGGTGAAATGTACCACGAGATTTTTATTTCGTAACGTAAGGTGAAATCGTTACGATTCAATGGGTAACGGTCCATTTACCTATATTGTCGCACTTTGCTCTCGGTACGCGATGATGGAAACGTGTCATGGAAACCACGAGAAGACGAGAGTGGGCTTCCGGGGGAGAAGTTGGTTTGGCGCTTTAACGGCAAATAGACTTTTCACGGTGGCACACGCGTAAAATTGATTTCCAAAGCTTTCTCCGCGGAATATAGACTCTCAGCGAGAAAGTATTCGACACTTTGATCACACAGAGACGATCGTTGGGAATAACCTTTGGAGGGTGGGGGGGAAAGAAGAGATTGGAAATAGAAGATTATCGATGCCCATGGCGACGAGTATTTTCTGGTACTCTCGTACATTCAGGATTCATAAGCATGTGGGGTGCGACTGGTGAGAGATTTCCGGAGCTCGAATCGTGAAGAAATAACGAATGACAACTGCGAAGGGCTCTTCGAAAAGCATAAGGGAGATAGTAGCTTTTCCTGCAATATTAATACGATTTTTGATATGCGCCTTTATCGCGAAGAGAGCTTTTTGAATTCGCCCTGGAAGACGAGATGAAATTTTTCTATTTGTGACTCTTTGTCACTGTCGTGACCGCGCGGAAGTCCGTGGCAGGCCCGTTATACAATAAAAACGTTCGTACATGTTCTTCGTGCGAGCAGCATAAAACGTTTGAAGCTTTTTCTCTATCATCAGTCTCCTCGCGACCGACTTTCAAATTCGCGCCATTGTCGGATCGGAGTTTGACTCGGAAAGTTTATTCAATTTCGTTCACAGTCATCCAGTAGATATTTACACCCTGGGGTCGAGATCCGCCCCGAGCTTCTTATCGTCAACGAAGACGCCGTTTCTTTGAAATGTACAGATAAAGTATGGGCGGGATCAAATATCCAGGTTGACGAGAATTCGAATATGGCGTTTGAACGTCGAGCTCAACGAAGATTTGTACTTTTACAAAAGATTCGATTGAGCTATTACTTTTTTCGGAATCGACATTGAAAAAGGTTGAAAATATTTTGTACAAACGAACCAACTCGATCCGTTGTCATGGAGTGTGTTACAAAGTTCCAAAGATTCAAAACTAACGCATGTCTGACCAAAGACGTGCTGTACTACTTATTCATCAGAAGCTGCCAATTGACGGATTTTTCCGGTACACGTTTTCTTACTTCCGAAGAACTTGGTCCACACTGTTAAGTGGCACGTCATTCTGTCTGTGTGCGTGTATGCTCGTTTCTTGTTACACATCGTCAATAGGGAAAGGTGTTGGAGAACTGAGGGAAGCGAATGAGAGGAGAACAGAAGAGGTTGGAAAGCAACTACAGCGGAACAAATAACGACGATACATTCCCCACAGCTGTTCGGCAAACTTTGCCCCCCCCTCCCTCCCGTCCCGCTGGGTATATATCTCGCCACTCGCCTCCTGCTTTTCCCGTTTCTATTCCACCGCGTATTCGCTTGAGCAACATCGTTTCTCAAGTGTGCTACGGGTGAAGAAAATGGGCCTGGAATCCGAACAGACTCCGGAGGTGAAATTCCGCGTTTGTTTATAAATATATCTGTACCCGTATGTGTTGGTGGAAACGGAGAGGCAACCGCAAGGTTCTACATGTACTTTACTGAATAACGTATCACATGCATTCGGGTCCATCCGTGATTTTGCTCTTTCAATCTCTCCCCAAATCCCTTGTTTAATATTTCATTCCTAATCATTCAACTGTTTCTCGTTTACATTCCCTTTGAGAATAACGTACACTTTAGGCGAATAATGGTTAGCCCAGTCCGTATACGTGGCAGTTCTATTGAGGCATTTTGACTCAAGGCGAAGTTTCTGGTTTCTATTCACTGAAAAACTGTAGTAATCTTTTTTGAATGTAAGATATTCGTCGATTCACATTACGATAAAGCAATTAAGTGACATGGAACGATTCACATTTGTAATTGTCATGCCGAAGAAGCACTCGATTAACAGTTTAACGATTCGTAACGTTACTTTTGCCAACTGCGAAATTACGATCGCGAAGCGTGATTTATCCTAGTTACTGGAGAGAAGTTCGCGACGTGAAAAATCGAGGGAAAAGTAAGATTTGTAGGCGGAGGCACGGAGATTCCCTTTAACTCGATATAACGGCTTTCATTTCGAAGTTTCAACTCTTCAACAGCACTTGCCATTGGGCTCGAGTCAAGTTGTGTCTATCTGTGTGTGTGTGTGTGCGCGCGCGCGTGTGCGAGAGAGCCAGCGAGAAAGGGTGAAACGAGGTCGGCGCGGGGCACCGTAGCAATAAGCGCCGCCCTGTCAACGGTCTAATTGGGTAATTACAGTCACTGAACGGACTTGGTAGGGCCCGGGGCATGGCACGTTGCGCGACGCGTTGGAATATCCGCGTAATTTATTAGGTACGCTCAATTATCACGAGTATGCCAATAATCTTCTACCGTTTGTGCATCCGGAAGAGTGGTCGGAATGTTACTCCGTTCATTCGTCATATTTTTTTCTTTCGTTCGCTACACGATTGAATGAAAAACCGCTTTTATATGCACTGATCGAAACATTTCACGTTTCCATTACTTTTTGCATTAGCAAATGAAACTGTCGAGTGTTTATGACGGTCAATTGTTTGTCGGGAATTATTGAATTTCCACAGACAGTAAAACAAAAGGTTTGGTAAACATTTGCTGCACTTTCTAAATCATAATTGTCATTCACGAGATTGAAGGACAAACCTAGAAGCGAACTGATGACACGTTAGTGACAGGACTTTGACAGGATTTTCCTCTCGATCTTTCCATCCCTCTTTTCTTCAAGAGAGCAAAAGTCTTCGCGTCTCTTTTGTCGTCGAGTATCAAACAACGATGAAGAAAAAAACTCTCGGTATATCGGCTAACCATCTTCCTTTTTTTGTGTTCCGTGGCCTACACGTTTTTTCGCTGACGCAGCGATTTCTTTCTATTAGGAACAGAAGGGAAAAGTTTTGGTTGATAGAGGCTTTCGCTACTCGAGCTTTGAACACGCTTAACGGAGAGGAGTGGAAAATAAAAGAAGCATATTACCTCACCGAGATGAAGGACCATCTGGCTAATTGTCATTGGTCTCGAGTCTCTCACGAGTTTCCTCCCTCTCCTACTTTTTTTATGTGCAATCCACTTACAACGTAAATATGACCTACTTTTAATCAAGATTGCGGGCCGAACGATCGACTGCTTGGCCTAGTTAAATTTTTTTTAATGCGCTATTAACTGATGAGAAATATTGATCTTCGAGTTGCACAGATTTCTCTAAGAGTTTTAATGCCTCGATTTTTCATCACGAAGTTTCATTAAAGAATCCTCGATTCCCACTGCGAATAAAATTTTCGTTTGTAAATAAATTGCAGTGCAAACAGTGAAAATGGAAAGGACCAGTAAAAAAAAAAAAAAAAACAAAAAAGTAAATCAGTGAAAATATCAAGCACGAATTTTTGCAGATCATTTTTTCTCGTCCAGTGAGTTTTGGCCAATTTACATATGGATTGCTGCCTCCCCGTTCTCAGCTTGCACGTACACGAATATGAATTTGTACGGTTTCAGTTGTAGCGTGGATCTAGAAATTTTTCGAAACGTATCTCACCGAACTTTGTCGACGCTGCTTTTCAGCGTCAAGTTACCGTGAAAAGAGCGACGTGACATGTGCTCGTGTACAGAGCCGAACCAGGAGACTGCGGGCAGGCACACTCCGACTATTTCTACGTCTCTTCAATCGCTCCTCTCTCATACGTCCAAAAGCACATTCATATATATCTATAGATACAGAAAATGTCGAAACTTTTATTTCTCTTCGAATGGCAGTATCGCGACAGTCTGAAGCTCGCGTTCACCTTGCCTTCTAGTTTGCTCGGGAACCAATCCCTTTCGTGCTTCTCCTACCGTTATCAGACTATTCTCCAGGTACTCACGACTGATATACCGGGACTAGAAATAAAAGAAACCTTTTCTCCATCCTTGAGGTATACTTAAGGGACAAGAGTAAAAACGAAAAATTCAATAGACAAAAATGATACACGAAGCGTGAATATATTCCGAAGCTTTGATTCTCTCTGTTACATTTTCATCTCCATATCCGCTGTTAGCGGTTGAAGCCTCTCTACGAAATCCCGACGGTGCTGTGTCTCGAAAACCTCTTGTTCTTTCACCCTTTCGTCCCTTGAATCAATCACCTCGATATAGGCGATAAGAATATTATATGAAAAATAAATTGGACAGTATATCGTTTTTGTTTCTGGATTTTCGTATTATTACGAATAATGTATCGAGGATCGCTAATTCTTCGGGATAATGAATCATTTATTCTCATGAATACTGCACGTCGCGTTTATCTGATTAAAGTAACACACAACAAAATGAATCCTCGGCGATAATGCTGAATAGCGATTTCAATTGAAACGCAATTAATATACAATCAATGGCAATTATATACTGAATATAATCGAATATTTTGTTGTTCGTTTAGACATTCGATTTGTTTCGAGAATTATTTGTTTTTCGACAAGCTCCCAGTGAATATCCCATTGCGAATGTATACACGCGGAGAATAATTATGATAATTATTCTGTGGAATAATTATCATTTCAAAGCACTTTTCTACGGATCAGTTCTGTCGTGGAAATTGTACTTTGCGTGAGAGGAAAATGCGAGAGCGTTGCGAATGAAATCGTTACGTTACACTATTTATACATACGTCTATATATATACATATTTATATACACGCATTTACATATACGTATGTACACGTATTTACGGGACACTGTGAGCGGAGCAGCCGCATGCAAATCATCGAGGGACGAAATGACAAATTAACGGGGCCGACCGTTCATACGGACACTGATTAATTGCTATTTACTTGCAAATTTCCAGCGCTCACATGCTCACACTGTATATGACTGTGTAAGTGTGCTTTAGTACGGCAGAGCTCTCGGTCGAAGCTTTAGGCAAGGGTTTGCGACTCTCGACGTTACTGAATTGTTGCTCGCCCTGTGCGTTGATGCTTGTTTGTCATTCGTTGCCGACTGCATTAGCCCCAAGTCAGGCCATAAACGCACCCACGATTTCCTATTCCTCAGCCATTATTTTATTTTTATCGTTTTTTTCCATACAACCCTGCCTCTGTTTTTTCGTCCACTCATTCGGGATTAATCTATATAGGTGAATGTTGAAACTTGTGTCTGTAAAACTTGCAATCCCACGTTCCAGTTTCTTCCTCATACAACCAAATACTACGAATTGTCAACGTCATTTCTACCACTTTATCCAACACTCACATTCCAATCCACGTCTCGCATCTGGATTCGCTCGGCATATGAAACTTTCAACCGAATTCCACGTCGGAATCAACATTCTACTTTAGCGGAATGTCATGCAAAGTACTCTACGTCCATCACGGTCAGTAGTGAGTTTGTTTGTCTGTTCCTTTGGCGAAGAAACTGTCTGATGCGCTAAGTAATTCGATTTCAATAATTAGAGAAAAATAAACCAATTTTATCGTCCTTGACCAAGGTCATTCGAAGTATCTGCAACGGATTTTAATTAAATCCTTAATGTAGTTTGATGGTTTGATGATGAATTTGAAAAAAAAAAACAGCTCCCAATTCGACTGTTTTGCGAGACAAGCGGAATAGTTTTTTGGCGCTTAAATCGGTGGCGCGGACGTGCCTTTCTTTTCAGTAGTCAATATTGATTTCCACGAGGATATAAGTCTCGAATCCGCGTGCATGTATATATATTGCGGTGAAGAAGCGTTGGCACGTATTTACTCGCAAAGCTATTAGGAACGATACGATAAACCGGAAGTACGAAACCCCGAGGTCAAATCCCTCGCGTGAGATTCACCCAAAGTTTCTTCGGACCGTTGGGAGAATAAGCGAGAGCTGCTCATCGTTGCATAGAATTTTCGTCTGTTACTACACTCGCAATTCCCGCATCCACGCGTTTCGCTCCTCCGCGGACACGTTTATATCGTGCGAAGAAGACTTTTCTTACGACATTATAGTCAGGTCAGAGGATATTGTCCCCTCGCATTGCAAGAAATACCGCAGAATTACTCGAATCCCGAATTGTTGTGTGTACCATTGTACAAGCTCGTATGAACTTTGCCAGGGCATTAGCTGGCGAAACAATTATCGTATAAATTAATTCCAAAGATCTCTGAAAGATCGTGTGTGCTGGGTGTTTGTGTGTGTGGGCGGTATAGACAGTCAGATTTAGCAGATTATATGTCTGCGTATATGTTTAATTTGATTATATTATGCACTTGCCACCTAACCAACCAGAGTTCCACTGTGAATAATGAGAAATTGTTTGCTTCCATAGTTGTGAACGAAAATTTTGATAAACGCTATTTTCGAAATATTAATTTAAATTTTCCACTAGCTTCGCCGCTTGTTAAGCTGGAAAATGAAACCGGAAAAAAGGAAGAATGTGTTTAACGTTAATTCAGTTATGAAAAGTTCACTCTACCGTGAAATACATTGTTTCATTAAAAGCTGCGAGTCCACCTCGAGCTGCAAAACGCAATACGAAAAATGCGTGCATTACAATGTTTTCTGAGAATTAAAATTTCTCTCTCAAGATTTCCTTTCGGCTTTGTGGAAAACGCGTGGAAAAGCTTGTAGTTTCGTACGCACAAACGAATTCGGAACTTTGTTTCATTTTTCATCACAATTTTGCACAGGCTGTATCAATCGGCACAAAAGCTATACATTTAATGAAATTTAATACGTTTTTAGGCTTATAAGGACTCACGGTACATTGGGTCAACATCGTAGGAACGGAAATTGAATTTGGAAACGTTCGCCTACAGCATTCATAGCTTAATTGTTGGAATGCAAAACAATGCTTTTCACTCTCAAGCTTATCGGAGTTTTTCGTGCCCGCTTTGGCCCTGTATCGCATTGTGCCTGATGTGCCAACGTTACTTCACTTCTCTGTATACAGTTTACTCGAATTTCCGAGTTATTCGTACTCGGGTAACGCGAGACCTGCTGCAAATTTCTCGGGTCACTGTTCATTGCAAAACACCGAATTGCACTCATTGCCACACATACCATGCTGCCAATCTGTATACACGATCCACGTGACACATCCAATTCTTTCAACTTTACAATTAGTTCAATACGTTGAACAAAAAAATGAAGCTCGAAGATTTTTGAATGGATAAAATCTGTTGAAAATAAATGGGAAACCTGAAAGAGATTTCGTTGCAAATATCAAATTTTTGTTGTGACGCTCACAGCATATCGTTTGCTAAATTTCTTTGACATCGTCGTTCTGTACTTTTTGAACCTTCGGAATTCGCTCGAAATAAAATATTGATCTTTACATCGTCGTCAAAACTTTCCTGCGTGTATCTTAAACACTGACGAAATATTTAGACTGCCGATCAATGAACTTTGAATTACTTTTGATCCACCTTGAGAAATAAATCGAAATGACTTATTCGTATTAATCATAATATGATGGTACGAAGGGAATGATCTTCGAACTCAATTGAAGCGATTGTTACGATATAGATAGTTTTCCGATTATTGGATACTGACGCTACCAACTAGGACTGTGAAGAGGTACTTCAGCATGCAAAATGTGGAGCTCCCTTCCACGATATAAAGCTGTGAAGTGGTGAGGTCAACACACGGTGAGCTCGACCTCGTGCTAGGTTGACTTTTCCTCTTTTTTACCCTATTTTTTCCTCCTCTCTGGTTTAATGTACTTTCCGCACTACCTTTGGCAAGTTATCCGTATTAATGAAAATGGGAAAAGGGTGCGAAGGAAAAGAGCAGAAATACGCAGTGTGTTGATGGGACTCGAATTATTTTACAACATTTTTTATCCCTGACTTGAAAATCTCTCGTTTGATTAAAATGATTAATTGTAAATAATTGAAGCACCGACGATAAAATTCAATGCAAATTTCAGGAAGCAATGTTTTTTTTTGTCCAACATATCGGGTTTCACTTTTCGAATAAATAAAATCTGGAGTAATGAAAAAAATAATAATACCAGTGCCCACAAGGATCCGAGAATGTCTAGGGTTCGTTTGTCTTTTCTGTAGTATCACAGAATCAAGCCCATGGAATGCGAAGAGCAGCGAGACTCTAGTTCGCTAATGAGACGAGAGAGGTGTGTGCGTTCCAAAGAGGGTTACGTTGCATTTGCTAGCTGCACACGTTCCTTTGTGTATGTGGGTGTGCTTCTAGGGAACGCCCGAGAGAGAGTGAGAGAGAGAGAGAGAGAAAGAGGGGGCTGGATTGCAATGGTAATTATACTGTGCAATCACACTCAGCCACATGCTCACTACGTACGAAATAAAGAGAAAGAAGAGAAGCGAATCCGAAGTCCATAGACGAAATGAACAGAAAACGTTTGAGCCACGTTTTTACGTTTCGAATAAAATTTCAAAAACTGCGTATGAAAATGCAATGGTTCTTCGTGTAGTTCACATTTTACTTTATTCATATATTTTCATACCAAAGCAAAGTCTAATTAATTTTCCCTAGTTGGCATTCGAGCCTCTATATCCGTCAGCATTGAGAGTTGACTTACAAACGACGAAAAACATCGTAGCATAAAAACGGAATTAAACAAATTTTAATGTCGCTAACAAAAAATAGATTCAGAGTCCTGACACCGTTCGCTGATTAAACTCAGAGTGATTTATATTTATGTGGCTTTGAATGGAAATTCAGTCAACGTTCTTTATAGCCTTTGGGGAAAAAAAAGGGTGTCAGATGATGGAGCTGTCTTGATGGAATTTCTATCTTCGAACAGCAGTAGCGCTTGGGAAAATGTGTGGTCGATCGATCGACCATAATCAAATAAGCGGAATTCGAATATCAACGTCACCGAGATCGGCATCCTTCGCAAACGAATGGAGAGCTCTCTCAAGCGTCAGGGAATGCAAATAGAATCTCATGATAAAATCTTAAGAGGCAATTTTTGGACTTTTGCCGGGATCGGTGGCTTGATTCGTTCCGGAGATTTCCAGAGTTCAAGGGTCTTAACGTAAGTACACAGGCTTACAGATATATGCAGAAAAACTACACCCTTTCCCGAAGACCCTTAATACTCGGGATTTACTACTTTTTCATCAGATTTATGAAACAACCGAAAAATAAATTGGATCTCGGAAATTTTTGATATTTCTTCTTCCCATTTCGACGTTTATTTTTCCAATTTTTTTTTTAATCATCCGAATATACTTGATTTCTGGACGCGACTGTGGAGGAACTCTGACGTAAGAAACTTCATAGATGTGTGGGAGGGAAGTGATTGGAAACCGAGTAAAAATACGAAGACTCGTTATTCCTTGACCGTCGAAACATAGCGAACGTTTAAATCTTTAGAAATCTGCTGTAATAATTGTAAGACGTGAGATAAATTTGACAAAGTACGATGCGATCGGTCTCTATCGTTTACGAAGTGTTTCGATCTCGTTACGTTTGCCAACGTCGGCAGTTCTTCGTAAGATATTGATGTAGAAATGAAAGAGATAAGAAAAGCAGTTTTTATCTTGGGCTCTGAGTGAAAAAAAAAATCACCACGTCCATTAACTTCCGAAAAGCAAGATTGCTAGGAAACGCGAAATGAACGTCCAACATGTTCGCGGAAATCCTCGAGGGATGGCAAAAAAATTGGTAACTGCAATAATGGATTTCTCCCATGACGGAATCTTAGTTCTTCGCTGTGGAAAACTAGCGATATCGTGGCTTCGTGTGCGCGCTGGAAAAACGTCGAAAAATTTGAAACGTGACGTGATCTCGATATTCGATATCCTCGGGATACGAGACCTTGACATCTCTTTGATTAATATCCGGTTTTAATGGAAGTGCGCTTCGAATATCAGAGAGTTTCCAATTATTTTGAGAGTTGCTCAAGGATTGCCTTGAGTTATGTCAAAAATAGTTGTGCTCATAAGCTCCGGACCAAAATGCAAAAAAGGCGTATCGAAAAAACTGAAAAACTGCATTTCCAAAGTAATTATTTCGAGCAGCCCATTCCAGACGCACAAATTAATGTAGACAATGAAAAATCTATAGATTTTTCGTTCAACGAAAAGATCGACTTTTCAAGAGGCAAAATAAATAGAAAAATCGTGGGAGATATGGAAATTCAAGTCCACATTTTGCTCGCAGAAGCAAATTAAAGGATTTCCATGCTCTCGCGCTCATTCCCGCGTCCGTTGCAATAAGACATTCAGTGGAAAGTTGTTTGTAAGAAAAAAATGAATTTTCTTGGCAGGAAATACGTGCGGAATAACTTGAGTGTCTTTTTCTGCCGATCTTGGCCATCGGTTCAGGTAGTGCGAAAAGAAAATGAAAGGGCGGAAAAAGAGTATTCACATTTATACATTTAGAGACATATATCTGTATATCCTCGAAAAAGAAACTAGGTAATATGATTGGAAAGAGGAAGTAAGGAAAGCGAAAAAGGTGAGGTCGGTCTATGGGAAGAGGGAAATTGCGGAGAGCGAGAGACACGGGTGAATGAAGAACGGGAACCAATCTTCGATACTTCTTGGCGCATGCAACTTATTCATCTCCAGCTACGAGACTTTATACGTATAAATATATGTCGTATTTTTTTTTCATCGAAAGCTTATACAGCACACAAGCAAATAACTCTTGATTATATTAAAAAAAGGGGGTGAAAACAGGTCTGACTCGTCTTGGCTGATCAAGGTAATTCCCGAAGCGTGGCACGCCCAGTTCGCTTCGATTTTATTTATTCCTTATTTTTTTTTCGTTCCGTCGACTCATTTTTTCGCTCTCGTTCTTTCAGCAGAGTTGCTTCTACGTTGTGGTGCGAATGAGCAAATTCCCCGACGTCATTATTTTGCATTACGCGTACCGCGACTACGCATTTCCATAATCTTTGAATTCAATAGAAAATTTTCATTTAGAGAATCGTTATTCGTGTGCAGCAAAAATTAGGCACAACGAAACTTTGCCCACGGTGTGAATTGTTGACCTTAGCGATCGCTGTTCGAATCTGCATCGCGCACGATTCATAATTCTTATAGTCGGTTCAATCAAAAAAGTTATTCCCCGAGGTGTGCACAACCGCGCCCCTTTCGCATCTTCTTTTTATCTTTTTATTTCGATTTATTCGCACGACATCCAAACACCGTTGGCAACCAATCTCGACTCTCCAACGAAATAAAACAAATTGGCTCTGCCTCTTGCATTCGATTTTCAAATGTCACTTGGTCCCCAGACTCAAAAAAAAAAAAAAATAGAAATCTAACAGCATATACAATCGGTAACGAGATTTATCTTTATTTGGATACTACGATCAATCGTGATCTTATCAACGGTATGTCGACACAATATCACCCGATAAACGAAAATGTCCGGGAAACGACCCAGCCCCATATAAATTGCTATGCAATTCGATTTATTTATGGAGTGCAAGAAATAAAATATTCTATAGATTGCGATACCGTTACCTGGACTTTCGCCGGAGCATTGCATTTCAGACATAAGAGATTTTTCCATCACAATTCGGAGAATTTCAAATCAGAATTATTATCCTTCAGGGACCTTTTGTGAACAGGCTCCACTCGAATGATAGTTAAGGTATTCAAATTCGAGAGCTTGATCTCTCGACAGAATTAGCTTAGTTCGTTACGAAGAATTCACTCGAAATTTTGTTGTTAATTACGAGACAGAACTCCGATGATAAAAAATCCAAAATTTATTATTTTGCTTTGCATATTTTTCCAATAGAAATCATCCAGTGGAAAATTTTTGAAAAAATTCTTTCTGATGTTTCCAGCAGGGTTGGTAAAAAATTAACAAACAATGCTAATGAGGGACAAAATTTCCAGGATAATTAGACGAAGAATGCATGCGAACGCGAAGGACTAATATTTTTCCCATTCATTTCGCACCATTTCTGTTGAAACTCCAATATTTCTGGGGTCGCTGCTTCAATGAAATTGAATGGGGCAATCTCATCGAGAGAAGCTGAAGATACAAATCGTGCTAAATTCGTGGCAGGCATGCATACGTGCCTCTCTCTCTTTCTCTGTTTGTGGGGGCAGCTCGAAAGTGTGCGATATGCCAGTCTCGGCACGGCGAAGAAATTTTCCAATTAGACGTTAATCAAAGTGGAGAAATGGTGTAGAAGGAGAGGAGAGAATGAAGGGAATGCGAGAATTCCTGAAATATTCGCACGTGGAAAGGGTTCATAGAGGGCAAAACAAGCTCAAGTTTCTATAGTTGGGGAGAAGGAGAAAAATGTGCAGGGAAACCGCGAATGAGACTCAACGAAGATACGTAAAGATTAGGGTTGATAATCATTTAACAGTTATTTCGTTTCGAGCGACGTTTATAACGGTGATTTCTCTAGACACACAACGAACAAACTACGTCTCAAAGGATTTTGTACTCCTGCCCTCATGACCACGAGAACGTAGGCGAACAAACATCACTTTCAGTCGAACACATCCAAAGCAGTACAGGTTTCGATGATGGAATCACTCGAGCGCAAAGTTTCAACACACATAGACACTCTCTCACAAAGGTACTTGAGAAACCGACCTATTTGCAGCACGGTTAGCGTTGCCTCTTGCAAAGCATGATAATTGATCTAAGGGACTGTCTGTCAAATTCAATTTTCCATCCGGTCACAAAGCAAAGCGATTATTGCTCAGAATTGTAGGCTCCACGTGTTAGTTCACCCACAACCGCGCATCGAGCTTGCTCGTGCACAGGAATCTATTCACTTAACCATAAACGCTACTTATTGTAATTTCCATTCTCTTGGGAGCTTGTACTATTTCGTACGTATAATTCAAACTTGACTATGAGTGCATGTCTACGTGAATAATTCATCCGTTCCAACTCCATCGACGAAGATTGTGCAAAGAGGAACAGGCGAAGATTTTCGAGATCTTTCAAGCACGACCTCGTCTTTTAATCGATCGTATCATTTCGATTGGCGTCGAGGCTTGAAAAATGTCGACTCTCAGTGAAGTTTTTTCTCTTAATCTCTTCGATGCATTCAGGGAGACGGTTCTAATTGCTGGAAATAAAAAATCAAATGTGTCTCGAGGCTCGGAATGCTTCATACCCATTCGCATGCATATGAGCTGCCCGACTCGAATGTGAACAACTTCATTTCGTCGCTCCCTCGCACTGCCGTTTTTCCGCATGCAAATGAGTCACGAGATTAAGTGTTAACTGCGTGAAAGAAAATCGTAGCATGCCAAGCAATCGTTGGCTCTCCTACGAGCTTTGGCACAAGCTCCTCACGAGACTTTTGCTTCTTGGTTCCCCAAAAGTTGAAAAACCATCAGTTTTTGCATGTTTGTCACAGCTTACGAATCAAAAACAACAATTATACTGTTCTGAGCTAAATAAGACCACGAACAGGCGAGTAATCGTTGTACAGTTTTCTGTTAGTCGAGAGATTCTTGTGTTTGCTCGCATTTTCAACTCATTCAGTTCTTTTTCACGAAGGGACCTTTGAAAGGCACAAAAAACGTTAATTCTCTCTGTACCAAAGCACCTCAGGAAATATCGTATTTTTTAGGGGTTTTAATAAATAAATAATATTTTTTAAATTTTAAATAAAAAATTAAAAATTTAAAAAGGGATATGTCCATTCAATTTTACGCGTGATTGAAAAAACTACTTTGTCGTTTTTTTCCTTCAGAGGGAGGAATCGTCCTCGCGAGTGATGAATATCCCGACGAGCTGATAAAACGCCCTGGCGAATTTAATAAACCCGATTAATGGAAAAGATCAAAATCTGATATGACGACAATCGTTCGATATCAGTTTTGCAATAAGCTGCATTGTCTATCGACAAAGCTTATATTAATTCTTTGCTATAAAGCTGCGCAGGCTGGAAAAATCATACATCGGATTGAATGCAAAAAAAAAGTATGAAGGAAAAAAGTTTTTGACTGCATTTTTCAGGCACTTTCGCTGCTGCCTCGGGCTCGTCGGTATTGCATATTTTCCCATCGCTCACTTTTTTTTTTCATTCCCGTAAAATTCAATTTACAACAATTGCTAGCCCAACACTGCGATGGTCGAACAGATGCTCGTTTGTACGTCCTCTACGTGCTCGTCGAACCGGCAATCCTGCTGCTCAGCCTACGTGACCGATGTATTTACAAAACTAAAGAGATGCGCACACACATTCGAGTATTTGGAAAAATGATTTTTCATCGGGAGCGTAGTAGGTCAAAGAGACCCGAGGCCTCGTAATATTCCATTTTGTTTTTCTTTTTAACCCGGACCGCTTTGGCGAGGTCAGCCATGCATAGCACGGTGATGAACTCGACGTGACTGAGTAATAAATAGCAAAACCAATGATCGAATGAAAAAAAAACGTGCATCGGCCATTGAGGCACGTGAACAAAACTCGAAGGGGTTCCAACGATTCTGCAAATAGAGTTTGAAATAATTCTTTCCGAGGGAATTTCATTGCTGCCACATTTTTCTACACAAACGAACGTTTTTGTACGAAGCTTGAAAATTCTGTGAGAAAAAAAAAAACTAACCAAGTTAACAATTGTTTTTTTTTCTTTGAAACAATCGAATCATTTCTTTTCCTGAAAGATTTCTCAAACGATTATCATTTAATACACGAGTTACCAGATTGAAAAAAAAAAAATGAATCGATTTCGGAGATGTAGCACGTGGTGGCGAGAATTAATCTTCGGTTGGATTAGCATGGATTCCGCCGAATACATACGCATCTATATAAACTTCGGAAATATATATACTACGCGTATATATACATATCTTTGGCTATAGTTCATATATAGCCATTACGGCCACGAACTCTATGTATTTCATGGCTCGTATACCGTGTAACTAATGTTTGGCGCTTCGGTGATTTATACTCCGTTTCCAAGTACAAGAGAGCCTATGTGTGATCGAATTTACAGGGTGTTAGAGCTGAACATTTGGAAAGGAACGTACAGGATCGAATATAAATGACTTCAGATTAAAACACTTCGAGCGAGAAGACCAAAACTTTTGAAAAAATTTCTTTCACTGGTCAGGAAAAAAAGTCGTGAAAATAAAAACCACTCGCCCCGAACAATACAGCGTTCAGACGGAATGAAATATTTGCTGAATCAGTGAATCAGCGTGAGTGAGGTGAGCTGCCCCGTGGAAATTGTAATGAAAAATGTAAATTAGATAAAAATTTAATTTTCCGAGGCACCGAGACTGTTCGAACAAGAAAATTTGCTTTCATCTTTTTGACTCGCCGGATATAAGGCAAAGAATCGATAAAGACAGTTCGCGTTATCAATGAAAACGTGGAAAATCAGGGCAGAGATGGTTACAAAAAAAAAGTCGTCGAGTTCATTGTTAAAACTAAATGCTTTGGCGGTCTCTGAAGTAACGAGCACAACTTGCACAATTTCGCAGCTCTCGACGAGCTCAGTCTATCTCGTAATAACTTGACTTTGAATTTCGTCTCATCGTCTGCGTTGTTTTTCCTCAATGTTTAATTTTTTTTTTTTCATACTCCATGCAAGAGTTTGGAACACGAAGTACGCTAGTTAGCAGGGTTGCGGTTGTGGCAAGAGCTGCGAGCGAGCAGCAAAGTTACACACCGACAAACTACCATTACCCTCTCGTCTAAGGGCGGTTATGTATATGCAACAGCGCACTGTGTAGATTTCCTCACGGGGCATGAGATACACGATTTTTTCTTCACCTTGTTCAAGGAATCGCCGCGAATACATCGTCGAGGGCCCGTGAGCCAAGAAACATGAGAAGTAACTTGAAAACTCGTCGCAGGCGTGATTATAAAATTTTGTCAATGGCCTTTTATAGTTGCTCCATCGAACTGGCGTACAGAGACAAAAGTTTTTCCAAACTTTTTCTCTTTTCACTGACGAGCGACCTGGGAAATGTTTCGCTCGCAACCTGATGATTTATTCATCGTTGCTTTGCTCAAAAAAATGTGAATCTCGAGGAAAAATATGCTGGGAGCTTGGAAATATTGAGCTGAATATTTTCCAGACTTGTTTCTCAGTGTCGTCGAATTATTATTACAATTTCGCAAAAGTAGACGGCGTCGACTGAGTGAGTTAAAAAATATTACGGTATTCTGTGCCTTTTAATTATTGTCTTGTTTTTTTTGTGAATATGGCGAAATGCGGAAAGGCCAAAGATGGCAATCCTCGGATATAAAGAGGTTTGCCAAAAGATTCTCTTGCCACAAACTCTTTGCACACACAAGTTTGTTTGAACGTGAACGTGTAACGGCTGTGCTGTTACCACCAGCGCTACGCTTATTACGACGTAACAGTGGTCTCTTCCCCCGCACGTCCTAAAACACGTTCTTGTAAGACAGAAACAAACAAAGCCGGAACTCTGGACGGGGGAAAAAGGTTATAAAGAGCCGAAAAGCGAAACTCGAGAGCAACCGCAAAAGTTCACGAGCCGACGCAAAAGACTTTTCATGAAATAAATAAAAAATTCCGCACGCAGTCCTCGCCTAACGTAGTATCAGAGTTACGTTGTGAAGGCCGAGGCCGATCCTTTTCAAAACTCCCAAATATTCTTTATTTATTTTTAACCAATATCGATTATTCGCGGGAAAAAGTAAAATCCGCGAAAATTCGTGGTTAATATTGGAAAGTTACCAAAATAAGGGATTTGTGTGGGCGTCGTTTGAAAATTTCTGAACGTTGAATAAAGCCCACAGTCCGCAACTGCAAATCAGTCGTTTGACTGCATGTCTAGAAATCGTAAATGGACATAATTAAATATCGAAAAAGACAAAAACAAATATGAATTCCGAGATTTTTTTTTAAAATCGTTTCCGTGTTGAATTTTTTTGTTTCTGGACGTGCAGTTTCGTCCGGAGCTTTACGATCCCTCGGAAACTCATCTCGGACGCGCTAGGTGTTGATGTGATGAGCACATCATATAACGGTGCAGACGTCAATATCCGCCTAGCGCGAATTCGGGGCCAATTTCCTTCCAACCCTGCCCCAGAGTCCGATTCGACTTCCATCTGTTTCAACACACTCTCAAAGGACTAGCTGAGCCCGTTACCCTTGGCTCGTTTTTTTCCTTTTATCAGCTAGCTCAAATTCTATTTTCGACCGGAGAGCCCGTAGACAGCATCGAAAAAGCAGTCGCAAGGAAAAAAAAACGTTGGCGCGTAGATGCGCAGAATATCTCGCATAATGATAACAAATTATTCGTAGCTTTTCCGACTTTTTCCTAGCAGGCTAATGAACGTTGTTTCACTCTTTATCCAACGCATTTTTTTGCATTATTTTTAATGAAAAAAGAAAAAGTTTCTCGGCATCGCATACTAGTCGATAGGATTCCAGGCAGCGAATTTTCTCGTTGGCTCTGTAATGTCGAAAAAAAAAAAAAACATATACAAAGAGCAATTCGAAGACACATTTGCATTAATACTTTCTTCAAGGAACATCCACTCTGAGCTCGGCTGTGCTTGGGAACATTCATACTCTATGAGAAAGCGAGAATTCTCGACTTTAATTTCGAGGCTCGCGTTAACCATTGTCGGCTTTTTCAAGCATCCACTAACTCCCAGATCCATATAAGAGGGTTCGTTAAAACAGAGCATCGGTATTCGCATTCTCCGGAATCTTTCTCTCGCGAGGTTGCAATGCCATGAGCGCCTCGCAGTATTCAAACGTATAACGCTTCTGCACTTTTATATACATTTATCTAAATATATCTATACGCTCGTATTTCGGCTACGAAAACGAGAGAACACTCGCGAACTTTCATTTATTTAAATTATGTTTACTCGGCACTACAGACGATGCGCTGTGTGCTTTTCTAACGGAGAGTTCTCTCTTGTTGAGATTCCCGTAGCCAATTACCCGATGGAATAGACCATTAGTTCGTACAGAGAGCGAAGGTGAGGAAGGAATTTGCAGTCGGTGGATTGACGCAATTTACCGAACGATCTGAACATCCGGATTGCGCTTTATATTGAAATAAATATATCAAAAAGCTGCAGTTTTGCGTTATGATTCTTTTTTCGTTGAACATATTTTCTGTTGTTATTATTATTAAACGAGTAAATTTCATCAGCTGAGCAGAATGATCGCGATCGATTTTTTCCGTTGAATTCGAAATGCCGCTTCGATATTTAGCGCAATAATAAAAATTTCATGTTTTATCCAAAGCCTGCAGTTCCAGCGCGTTACACATTAGACGCAACATCGAGACAGCGCCGAAAATAAAAGCGGATCAAGTTCTGGACCGATCGGTGTCAAGAAGACTCTTTCTCGTGCGAATTGAAATCGCGAAATTGAATTAAACAGCAGGGAAAGCTTTACAGGAATTTTTCCGTGCGAAAGGACTCAAGCTCGAGTTCGTATAGTGATTTCGTGAATTTTTCAAAGAATTTTCAAGTCTTTCGGTGTCCTAATTTTTCTCGGCTCTCAACAACAAGAATCTCGTATCATAATATCGTTATATTTTTCTCTAGTCTCTGGACACACGAACGTTCCTTCGCCGCTTGGAAAAAAACATACTTTTTTGAGAATACAGGAAAAAAAAATTGGTACAGTAATAGAACTGCGAAACTGTACCCTGGGGAATCGCCCAATCGTGAATCACAGGAATAGCTCGGATTCAAGGGTGAATATTAAAAAAAAAAGAGGGAGTAGAAAATTGTTTTGCCTCGAGAGAATTCTCGAATCGACGATCAAAAATGATTCGGTCGCATTATTTACGGAAGTTTGAATGCATCCTCAACACAGTGCGTGTGTGGATAGCTCCGAGGGACGAAGTAACGGTTGAAATTTAATCCTAACCCACTTTTTCGAGGGAAAACGGAGCAGCGAGGGATTTTCTCGATTCTCCAGAGCTGCGATAGCCTTTTCGTACTCTGCTCGCACTTCTCGAGTTTTATCGTGCGAGACCATCGATTCTTCTGAATGCAAGAACTTCTAGCTGTGTGGGTTGCAAAGAATGAGAAGAGGAGAAAGAATAAGTGGTCGGGATGGAGAAGAAGAACAAGAAGAAACTCTGGTCCGCGTGTCTTCACCGCGTGTAGAGCAAAACGGAGCAAAAGGGTTTGGTCGAACCGTAAAAACAAAAAAAGTACGGCGAGACGGCTGACGGGGATGATATTAGAAGTAACGGGTGCAGTTCCGTAACGTCCTTATTACCCGCTACATATTCTCGGCCCTCCTCTATATTATTCCCCGCGTGGCTCGTACACCATAGACAGTGTCTTATCCAGTAGCGTTCAGAAATACTTTTCCTCCTCCGCGTGGACCATCCCCAAGCCGAATTTCAAGCTCATTTCGACAAAGTCGTAACTCTGTTCAACCTCGTAATTTTACAACGCCACATTGTAAGAGCTCGGTCGCACCACTCCCGCGGATTTCCCTCTCTGAGAACGGCGGAGTCAGATTAGGCAGCATATTACCCAGGCGATGGCGTTTTTCCGGAGAGATTCAAACCTTTCACCAACTAGTAAATCCAGCCTCATTGAAGATTAAAAAAGATGCGACGTCGCCATCCGGAAGAGTTAATCCCAAGGAAATTTCAACTTCCATACAATGGCTTTTTTCATGGAATCTCATAAAATATCTCGCGATTCGAAGATATTGCGAAAAGATAAAAAAGTATAGCGTTGGAATGTGATTTTATTTACTAGATTGTTTTTAAATCTCTCACTGACACATTTCTCTCGTAATTTGTCAATAATCAACGATTTGCCACGACAAACGAAGCATATTCGTGAAATACGGAACAGCATGATGGACCGTACGTGTATATGCTCGAATACTCACGTTGCTAATCTTCCTACGACGGAATGAGTTCTTTGTGTGGTTAAGGCCCCTACCCCCGCTTTTTCTGTTTCTCTCTCCGTCTTATTCGGTCTTTGATGTTCGCACGAGTCGAGAGCGATGTGCACAGTTCTCACAAGTAATGCTTCAGCATACACTTGCGTTATCAAACTGCACACATCGACGTGTATCTATGTATAGGTATCCCAGTGTAAAGAGAGAAATTTGTGGTGAGGTAATCGCAGCCACACGAACCCTCGGGGTTGCTGTACGAGAATGTATAACCCGAAGAAAGGAGACGTTATGTCTTCGGCTTGTCGGTGTGGATGGGCCGAACGATAAGGCGCTTTCGAGAGCCAATCCGAGTACAGAACCTGCAACACACACTCGTGCACCTTCGGTAACAGGGGAGCACGCTTTCTGTTGAGCTCTCGACCGTGTCTCTTGGTTGGTGTGCACCTGCTGGCATGCCATCGCTTATATAACTTCCCGGAGATTCGCCTCATATTTTAGAGGCAATGCATTCATCAAGACCGGAGCTTTTGCTCCTTCTCGCTCCCTCTCTCTCTCTCTCTCTCTCTCTCTCTCTCTCTGCGCACTGAGGAAAACTGCCCTCCTGGGATTCTAGAGAAGGTCGACAAACTTCAGCATCGCAAGACGCCATACCTAGCGATTGCATTATTTCCAACTTCTTCCTTCGCGCATTTCTCCTTTTCTCCATATACGACGGCGCAGCCATCAAGCGCGGTTGCTAATACGGCCAATCAGGATCTCGAGCTTTATTCTCTCGTCGACCTGAAATACGTGAAGATCATGGGAGTCGGAATAACGAACTAATACTTCGTTAACTCAAAAGCACTCCGATTAACTGGGAGTATCGAGTTTTGCGGTCTTCGAAAATGCCAAACGCAACCAAATGCAATCGAAGTTTCCACAGACTCGCGAATTCGTGGCTCTCGTTATAACGGAAAATAATTGGAGTTCCTTTATTTTGTCGTTCAACGCCGTACGTGAAAATTCGATCACAGAAATATTTTGCGAGTCAAGATAAAATTAATCATAATTCCGAAAAGTTGCATTTTTCAACGAAATTGCTATAAATTTTCGACAAGAAAAGATAATAATGGTGTCGTAAATTGCAACGATTCATAAATTACTCCGAGGCTACTCGTTTCGTCCAATTTTTATGGGCTTGTTATCTCGAGAAAGACGACAATCTTTCAACGACTTATAGTCAGTATTCATGTCAAAAAGTGCATATGAAGGAGTGCTTCGTCTTCGAAGAGCTGAAGGAATAATTTACTGAATTATCCTTCCCCCTGGTCATCATTGTGTCTCGTTTAACTCAATTTATGAGACTTTCCATAAAATAAAACGGTTCTCCTTTAATGCAGCGTTATAATAAATTTAGTTTGAATTAACCAATTACGTGATTCGTGGAACAAAGACAATTCTTATCGAGAGACTCCACTGTTGCGATTGAGATTTCTGAAACTCCCAAGCACATGTCGCTCGTGCGGTTCGTTATTATAATTTCTATATTTGGAAGAATTAAACAGCCTTGAAATTATTTTCGGAGCGACGACGTGAAGTACGATGAGGGGGAAGGGTCAAAAAGAACTGAAGAAAGGAAAGCCAAAGATATTAAAATGAGGAGAACAGCGTGAGAGTAACTCAATTAGGAGGATCGTTGGCGAGATCGTTTCGTAAGTTTTGTAAAAAAAACCCACCCTCTTCTTTTATTTTTCAGGTACACCCTCGTCTCGTTGCTGGCTTCACTTCCAGCACGGGGTACAAGTAGGATTGTTATATCTGGCGACTTTCTCTCGTGATTTGAAAGGCCTGTTCGCTTTCCCTTGTTCCCTTCAACGATCTTTGCCCCTCTCTTCCTCTGCCTTTAATTATGTTTCTCTATCATGATTCGTCTCGCTCCTCGTCGTCGTTACCCTTTAATAGGTCGTTACAACTTTTTAATTGACCAGTTCGTGAGCACCGATCCGCGTTAGAAAATGCTCCAGCACTTGCCCTCGCGTTTGCTAACGAGAGCTGATCTCAATTGCATTCGCGAGAGAATTCGTGGAATATCCAGCAGTGCGGTCGTCC
Source organism: Hyposoter dolosus (assembly GCA_963921915.1). Taxonomy (NCBI): domain Eukaryota; kingdom Metazoa; phylum Arthropoda; class Insecta; order Hymenoptera; family Ichneumonidae; genus Hyposoter; species Hyposoter dolosus. The sequence goes on along the minus strand of OY998135.1, from coordinate 8,612,737 downwards.
TTTCATTTCGTAAAATCAGATGAACCAAACGTGCCGGTCTTCCCGCACGTTTATTCCAATACATCGCGAGCAGAACACAAAACGTTATGAAAAAAAAAGAGAGAGAGAGAGAGAGAGAGAAATAACCCCTCAGGGTTTATTCGTTTACTAAGCAGCAGTAAATTGGCAACCCTCACAGCTATTCCGAGTATATACATTTACCATTGATGGAACTCCGCGTACAGAATTTTACCGAATCATAACACAGCCATATATTGCTTCGTGTCAATTGGAATCATATTTCATGCCAATGGAGAGAATATCGTTTAATTATACAGCTCAATGAACTATTTTGATCGATTACGACTGAAATAAACTGGCGTACCAAGCTTTTCGGTAGACCAATGCAAATATATGAAAAAATACATGAAATCGACACAACGTTCGATCATCATCAGGATCGAAATTCCCTTTGACGATTCAATAATGCAGAATGGCAGGAAGGAATACCTGCATTGACCGGAAATTAATTACTGCAGTTTTCGCGTCGTCAAACGACTGCACAGGATTATTGCAGGTGATTGTCATTGAGAAAGCAATTAGCGAACAGATTCCAAGTCCAAAGCTGTTTTACGTAACTTCAGCGACCACCGCGGAGTCACACACAAACCTGACACTCATCGTTGCCTTCCGGGGACAGACTCACTGATTATAATTTTATGCAATGGATGTTTAACGCATGCGTTTCAAATTTGTTCAGCTCTATTTCTCCATAAGATAGACAGAAACGTCGTTTTTATGATCGCGATAGGGTGGGAACGTCAAAAGCATGAAAGCGTTTCCGCCTTTCACGAAGTCTCTTTGCTCGAGGGACTCAACACGAATGTCATATCTGATGTACATTCCTACATGATTTTAAAATTTCTCATTAAAGCACGTACTGCTTCTTTTGAAGAAATCACTGCCCACGAGACTGAGAGCTCGACGACTCATTTGCTGGTCAGCGCGATTGGTAGAAATCTCATGTTTTGTTTATGCAGTTTATAATTTTCATTCAGGATTTGCGAATTCACAAAATTTTAGCAATGAAAACCAAACGGTGGTTCGTTCCATTTTATATGGCGAATTCGCTCTTCTGTAGAGTCCAGCATGACTGAGCTTCCCAGGACCCCTCTACGTCAAATTATATAAACATCCGCATGTCGTAATTTAATTCTTTTGATTTTGTGTCCATTTTGAGGTTTTCTCCAGTGATGAAAGTTTAAAAAATTCCAAAAATACAAATCGTCTACGTGGTGCATTGAAAGTTCGTTCGAGATTTTTATCGAATTAAGCTAGAAAAATGAAATCCACCCAAACGTTAGTTGGGACACGTTACCAAATATAGAGAAAGTCGGTGATATCGAGAATGTCAAGCGCGAATGTAATCCTACGTACATATAAATTCCGAATGATTCATACGAGCATTTATATATTGGAATATCTATAGACGGACGAGTCCAGTATGCTCTCGCGGATTTGCTTGGTTGCAGTAATTCATCGATATGTTGAGGACGAAGGCCCTTTTCAGCCTTCGAGGCTTCATGAACTTGAGTAACCATAGCTTAAGAGGCTCGAAGCCCCTATCGCAATATCGGGTTCGGTGATAAATTGAATCACTGACGATAATCCAGATGGAGTCGGGTCTGAAGAGCAACGTATAGGGTCGAGAGTTCCGGTGGCTATCGTAATAGCTCGCGATCCGTACATGTATAAACATATACACATATATACCCGAGTATATATATGTATGTATAATATCTAATAGGTGGCGAGTATCGAAGTTCTATCTGCACTTAGTTCTCACATCAGCCACCAGGAGATACGTGCTCCCAAGACCCACAATATCCTTGATCCTGTGCAAACGTTGTCAAAAGAGGACCGTGACCTCGGAAGAAACTTTTTCACTTATTTCGTCCCGACCCAAACTTGCGGGAGGAGCCAAAAAAAAAAGTTTTGACAAACTCGTTGGTAGTCATGATCGATCTTCAATTCAGTTTCGTACGATAAGCACAACAGGTCATGTACGTACGTCAATTGTGTAGGACCTTGTGATAAAACTGGATGAAAAATACCGCAGGAGGGCTGCGGGAGAGAGCCGCGATTAAAAGGGAGAAGAGAAGCAAAAAAAAGAGGTATGGGTATTGAAATTTTTTGGCTGGTCAATGTTCGTTAACCTCGAGGGTTCATATTCCGTGTAACCCTCGTGTAAGCCTCTGTAGGCTGATATATAATATATAAGTGGAACATACGAAACGACAGGCATTGTAGTGCCCAGGGCGTCAAATGTAGAACGTGCATGTTGGAACTCGCCACACCAAAGGATGCAGACACTCGTTTAAAAGTTGCTATACATAGATATGTATATTCAAAGATAGCTATAGATTGTCTATGCTCACCCTAGCAAACTCACTTGGTGTATAACACGTATGTATACATGTGGGGATTATGGGTATAGGAATAGTTAATTAAGTTTCTGACGGGCGCATAGGGAACGAAGTGGTCCACCCAGTGAATCATGCCCTCAGCTTCGGCTTCATATACGTACTCCCTCGTAATTACAAATACCTGGTCTAAACCTGTCTCTGTGTTTCCCATCCTAGGCCCATATGTACGGGAGCGGTACACGTAGTTTCACGCGAGTACAGATAAATTCAGCGAGTTAGAAGGCCAAGCGTATGAAGCAAAATGCTTTTAGCCTGCGAGGGAGAATACCTTGTTACATCCTGTGGTCAATCCAACGAGCTTGTGTATCTGTAGCAACGTATACGATGAGCAATTGCTCCGATAATGTTGTTGGGAAAATATATTTATTTCCTACGTGATTGCTCAAGGTCCTTTGGATCGTGAGCCTCGTCAAAAGTCCATCAGAAGACGAAAACTTTTCTTTGACAGTCTCTCGTTCCGACTGCGGAATCATGTGCCTCCGCTGCACACATTTCGAGACAGAAGTTACACTTATGGTCGTATGTACACGCAGATACATGCAAAATGCATAAAAGTATTTATGGTACGTACGTGTCGCAGTGCATAGAGTGCATCGACCAATATACGCGGATTATACGTTCTCATGAACCTTGAGGCGTTGGTAATATTCCACAAGCCAAGTATATATCTTCTTTTGCTATAATGCACATGTATGTACGAGGCACAGCACACAAGTGCAAATATAGATGCATGGGGAGGTTCGTGTATCGCTTGGAGTGCACACGTCTTGTTATTATTCCATGGGTATACTAGACAAGCCCGAGGCTAGAGAGACTCTAATTAAGTGGAATCAAGTATGCAACGTGTACGACGGACGCTGGATTACCGCACAAGAGAGACGCGGGACTCTCATCGCCTTCGTCTTCTCCTCGAGCAGGGGGAGGGGGGGGGGGGGGGACTCGAGAAAACCTGCATTTCAAAGGGTATCCCAGTGCGATATATGTACGAAAAGATTCCTCGGATGCGAAGGAGCAAAAGAGAGTGTGTGCCGGAGACAAAGAGAGTGTAGGTTTGGGTTGTGCTCATCTAGCATGGAAGGATGGGAGTGCAAATGGAACTGCGGCTGCTAGTCGTAGTGGATGACACCGGAGATGTTATATCTTTCGAGACATGGAAATGTTGAGCTCTCTTCTTGAGGAATACAAAGTTGTAGGCAACTTCCAAAAGGGATCGTTAATCGAGTGGATATTCAACATCTTGCGGGGACTTTCTTGTGAGCTTCGGCGTACAGGGCAAGTGATACTTCTCTCGTGTTCCATTCTTCACCAGAACTATACGTCATCGTCTCTTTGTTATACGAGCTCTAAGGATCAGTAAGGATGAATGCGTTATCATATGCTTCGGTGCACATGATTCTATTGATCGTATGTCAGCCTCGAAGACATTAGAATTCATTTTTCTGCGTGACACGATCTCGCGTGTGGCGCATCGAGCACGTCATTTTTTTTCGAATTTCGTTGTTTCAGCGTTTCTCTTCAATATTTCTTGAGGCTTCGCGCCCTGACGTCGCAGGAGTATCGTAAATTTAAATGATAATGATGCTAGTGGTGCGATCAGGGATTAGAGAGACGTTGAGGGTAGACGCCGAGTTGAATTTCCGACTTTCGTAATTTCCGACTGCCTCGACACGATCTCACCAAATTAACACGAAGCACACGTTTCCTACGGTTGGATATTCCATTAATAATACGTCTTACTCTCGCTACCGATTGCGAGGTCCATCGCTATTTCCACTGAAGCAAAAAAAGAACCTGCAAGTGGATACGCAGAACCAACGCAACAAAGAATTTAGTTATAGGAAAGGTGACTCTCGACCATGGCACACACAGCGCTGAAAAAGGTTAATGAAACAAAAACGTGTTTTCTAAAACATTTACGTCTCGTTCAGTGAACTTTTGTCAATGTTACGATTCCTTTTCGTAATGAAATGCCGGGCGGATCTTTCGAGTGTCACGATATGTTGTTCCCTAACCTTTCCAGAGTGGATTCCATGACGAAAAAAAACAAACCGCGAAGAGAGACTTTACCTTTGGTTAGAGAACATTGATCGTCGTGTGTTTCTTCGGTGTAAAAGGGAAGAGAGATCCTTGGCAACGACGGTGATGACGACAGCGACGACGAATAGAGAAATGGTTTTGTTCCCTCGTTATTTATTTAGGGCAGGTGTCCATTAAAGCACAAGACCGTGAATGTATATGTAGGTGTGTCGATTCGCTCGAGGGGATGAAGACAAGTGAGACTTGTTCCAGAAGAAAACTTTCTTCTTGGCCCTAGTGTCTCAGTAGCACAACGACAACGAGGATGACGACTAGAGACGAACAAATCGCTTGTCATAAATCGGTCCTGCTTCCTTCGGCCCCAGGGCCTTCTACGCTCGCTCGCGAATATTTCTCACTCTTCTGTCGCAACGAGCTGTTCCTCCGTTCCAACCGCGACTGCAGGATGTTGAGGATAGTTTAGAGAAATGTAATACCATAAAAGGAGGAGCGAAGAAAGGAGAAAGAAGGTGGAATTTATTTTGCAACCACTGATAAAAAGAAGGAGAACGAAAGATGGAGGAGCCAGAAGCGAGAGAAAGAGAAAAAGAAAAGCAACAAGAGCATAAGGAATAATGGGAAAAAGGTTCCGAGAACCGTGTGCCCCGATGAAAGAATGGGGAAAAGCTCACTCGAGCGGATTCAAATATTTTCCCTTTGCGCATAACCGAACGAAGAGTAATAAGAATCCCAGTGTGATACTTTCTTCTGTAGTTATTCTATTCCCTTTTTCTAGCCCCACCACATTCGACTTTCTCAAGGATCTTATTCACCTTTCCCTTCAATTTGACCTTTTTCTGTGTTTTTCCATTTTTTCTCGTTCCTCGACTCCTGCCTCGGAAAACTAAGTTCAGTTTTACACACCGGGCGGAAAACCGAAGCGGAAAACTTTTCGAGATTTTGCGAGGGGTCCGGAAATTCGGTGTCAAGCTCGCGAAACGTTTCGCAAAGTGAAACGATTCGGGATTAGAGCACACGAGAACGGAAACGCTTTTTTTTTTAATTTGTTTTTTATTTCGCGTCACGATCAACACGGAACGAATTTCCAATTAAACTTTTTTCCATACCCTTCTCTCTTGCACTCTCTCACTCTTTGTTCTTGCCTTCCATTCGTGACGATCGTCCAATTTTTCATTGATCAAAAACGAAAACGAGTTTGTTCCGTAGATTAAACTGTAAATTAAAAACGCAGATTGTTCTAGGCGCAAAGGCAAAAGAATCCACATGTATGTGAATACACATTTTCGTGTCCCTTCGTTCAAATTTAAATTACTCTAGAATATTTGCTCATCAAGTCAACCGACGATAGAAAAAATGAATGTTCGGTTGGTATCGCTGCCAGAGGTCATGAGCTTGCACAGAATTTCATTTGCAGCAATTGCAAAAGCAATCCGCGAACAACAACGTCATCGGCCCATTTTTCCAATGGGACGTGAAAAGCTTCGGGAAAAAAGACGAAAAACAACAATGATGAGGACATTTCCGATCGTCGAATTTATTTCGTACTTCTTTATCTTCTTCCCTTTCTGGTGCGAGCGTTTCCGATGAAGACATACATTGCGAATAGGTGGATCCTCGGCCAAAAGATTCGAGAATGGAGTTCATGTATTGGCACTCAGGCCCGAGTAAATTAAGAATCCACATTGGGAAAAGAGTCCATGTGAGGATTTTGTTCATGCATCGAGGAGGTGCGAGGGTAGAGAGAGTTTTACGAGGCTGGATCTTTTACCATACAGACGAGAAAGGAACGAGCCACTCGAGCAAGAAATCGGGGAAGACTCTGAAGAAAGCCTTCGCGAAGAGCTTACCCAAAAGAATTACTTCGTTCGATCGAGTATATATATATTTTTAGATATTCATATACATCCACACAATTATATATCTATACAAAGTTGAGCTTGAGGTTGGCACGCTTACCAGTATCCTCTGCCGGGTTGCCACGATCGTGTGAAGAAAAAAAAAAGACTTTTTCTACTACATCGTCTATTGCTGAGTCTGTCCAACGACGACAACGACCTAACCTCGTAATTCAAGGATGGGCGTTAAATTTATCGAGCGTATAACGCCCTGAGGAGCTTCATGAATGATAGTTGGACGCTTGTTCGTGAGAACCTCCTCACAGTTTTCTCACACGAATACCTGTGCCCTGGCTGCTTTGTCGTGTCATAAAAAGCGCTCACTTTTTTGCTGTATTGTTCGATTTCATTGCGACGCAAGATTCTGGCAGCCTCCACAAATAGTTGAAGCGAGTAGCACGCAGAAATGTTTTCCACGAACATCATCAATCGCGAATATAAATTTTATCGCTTTTGTGCCCGATGTCGATTCCTGAAGTTTGCAAATCGTGCGAACATGACGTTCCATCACTTTCTTCATCTACGAAAGCTCCTTGTGCACAGATTTGAAAAAAGAAACTGGAACGACGAGAAGAAGAAACGTTTCCCGCGCGCGCGTGTGTGTGTGTGTGTGCGTGCGAGAAAAGTAGTTAATTTAATGAACGCGTATGATAATGCAATTAGGTCGAGCTTTTGACAGAATTATTCTTGCAACCAATCGAGCGAATACCATTCTGCTTTGAGGCAAACAAAAAGGGAAGAAAAACGGCAGAGGCGACGATCTTTGTGAGAATCTTCAGTTGAAAGTCTATAAACGGCGCGAACACACTTCCTTTGACCGGCTGATTCTGCAATTTATATTCAGAGTATACACCGTTCGTGTTGGAGGCAGAACAGTCTATGATGATGGAGCATCGGGATGCGAGAAACCATTGAAATTTCAACTGGTTCGCTTTGGCGCTTGACGTCTATATATAATACGTTGCTACAAGAAGCTCAACCTCGAAACTGGTACTCCGCATCTCTTTCCTCCCTCTCGTTGAAAGTCATCGCGTGGGGAAGTTGCACACACCCCTAGGTGCACTACTTGAACGTATCCAACTCACCCCATCTTGAAAAGTGGATACTGAGTTGGCGTAACGGCTTTCCCTACGATATGAATTGCAATTTACAAATTTTGCAGCTTTTCACTGCAACCCCGTAACATTATATATAAACGTAAGGAGCTAAGATATATTGACGGTCCTAGACGAGCAGAAGGAGCGAAAGTGAGAGCCACAGGAACTGATAAAGAGACATGGCTTCTGAATAAATTTTGGTTCTCTCGAGTTTCCAAAGCAACTCTGACTTTCCAAAGTTACGACACTATATATTTGCATAAATATGAAAGGCTCCAACGATTCTTTATATTTACCTTAATAAGCTGTTGCTTGTGAATGAAAAATTTAAGCTGACTGGCGTTTCGAACATTTCGAGTTTTCATTTCAATCGAAACAAACATGTATTTTGGTATTTGTTTCGTCTCGTGTTTACACACTTCTGGACCAATTTCTTTCGAAATAGTCATGTTTATGGTTATGAGAGAAAAACTCGTGTGAAATGGTGTCCCGAGACTACCATCGACCTTCCTGTAGAAGGTGCAAAGTCTTGTAAGAGAAAGAAGCATCAGAGAGTTGTCTGTCTCCGAGGAACTTGTCCATATGGTAAAGTTTCTGGAACAAGAGACTTTTTGGTCGTTTCCCTTTACAGCTGCGTTCTCATCGATTTGTTGGAAACTCAGGTAGAGCCGATGGTGCCTGTGTGGTTTCCTATAACGCACAGACATCGGGGGTGAACGGGATGAGAGTGAGGAGAGAGGGACGAAAGAGTAAGAGAGGGCCGGAAAATTGTTAAAGTATAGATCGTTACGGGAAATGGTTGTTCGCATTCGGTGCCTGCACCTGATAGTCTCTCGATGTAGTCGCTTGAACGTTATGGCATGAAGACCGTAACTACGACTGTGAATATCTATCGAGTGTATCTCGAGACTCCGGTAGTTTTGGATCCAACGCTTTTGTCGATCTCTGCGTCTCGTTCTCTTTCTCTTTCTATCGTTATGTTTGATAACAACGGTTGGGTATATGGTGGATATTACGAAAAAACGTAGGAAAGTAACCCACTGTCGAGGATCGTATAGGAGAATTCAATATGTGTTGTGTTCATTGACTGCTCCTAAAAAGCTTCGAATTATCGATATAGATTCTCCGGCCAATCTCTTTTCCATAGACTCGTTCTCCTTCTTTTCTCTATTTCTCTTTTGCTCCATGTTTCTGCCGCAAATGCGCTCGTAAAATTGCGGTCAAAACCTCCGTGCAATGGCGATCTTTCGATATTGATAAGGCACGAAGTTGTTACGCTTCGGGAATGGAAATCGGATTGGCCAAAGGCGTGGCCAAAAATTGTATTAGAAAAAAAAAAAACGTTACTCGTTATCCAAATGGCTGAGCATTATCGTCGATATCGCTTTTACTTTTTAAACGTATTTGTATGGCTGTATGAAAACTGGATTTCGAAGGATACATCGAGGTAACAGGCATCGTTTTGTTGTTGGTTTTTTTTGGAGAAAGGACGGTTTGGGCAATTGCGAACTTTAATTTTGAGGGTACATGGAGGACAATGACCAGCATTTTTGTCTGCACAATCGAATCGATAATCAATTTCGTTAGAAACGAAGGATTCGTTGCCGGAGAAAAATTCATTTGATGGAAATCGAACAGAATGAGGCCTCAGTGAATATCGATCGTGTTTTTAGTCAAGCCACAAACACACGTCGCTTTTTCTAGTCGACGATGCATGTTTAACTTTCGGGCAAACTTCAAACTATTTTTATTTTCGCTCGCTCGAGCATACGTTAAGGTTTTTATGTCGTCGATCCAGTGCTTTGGCTTGTACGTCGAAATCGAAATACTTTGTTGACGACATCCTTCTGTCTCTGTCTATCTTTCTGGATGGATCACACAAAGATCCGCTGGTCGGTGAGCTTGAGCGTGACCACTGTAGCGAAATACACCACCCTTTCTACACTTTTTACACACAAACCAAGAGCTTTCATACCCTGGACCTTTGCTGAACGTGTGAATCGTCGACGCTTTATCCGACGGTAGATTTTTCTTTCGTTTCTCTTACGTGAACATAGACGTTACATTTTTCCTCTCATCTTCATGGATGGCATAAAAAAAGCATCAGCAAGGAAATGAACATCGACTTTGATCGAATGACCTCAATTTTTCTTTGCTCGTCCTTTTTTCTTTCGAATGCTGGATGCTATTTTCATTATATGGAGAAATTCTCGTTTACCGAAAAATCGTCAAATTATATCCTCGCGTTTTTTAGTTCGCGCTAGAATCACGATAAATCGTGAACATTCCGTTTTTACACGGTTCGAAACAACGAAACCGGAAAACTATTTCAAGGCAAACCCGAAGGACTCTTAATAATAAAATATGTTTGGCTTTTTTTAGTGTTTTCTCGATATATTCTCGTTTTTTGTCGTATAACCTGAAACGTACGTGCTCTCCGCGTCTCGGCGCTCTTTCGCTTCCTCTCTCTCTCTCTCTCTCTCTCGCCCTCTCTCCTGCATTTACAAATGCAACTGTGTATTTGTGAGTGTTTTGTATGCATCCCTCAGGGTTCCCGCTGATATACGTTCATCCATCTTGTATTGCATTTTTCTCACAGCCTCCTCCGTTTCCGCACGAAAAACAGTAACGTCGGACAGGGTTCAACGCCGAATTTGTGGCCGAGGCCTCACCGTGTGGCATCTTGATGTGCAATAACTCGTGCAATAAAAACACACGATGCAATAACTCGAAGCGACGTCTTCCAGAAGTCGTCCCCGCATAGAACACAAAGTTTTCCGATATTTGAAACAAGAGGCTCCTTCGTGTAAGACACGAGGGTATAGAAAAATAGTTTTGCAAGACAACGAGATAGCAAGAACAGGAAAAAGTGATAAGATTCAAAATACGCGGCAAGATTTAAAAAAAAGAGCAAAATTACGTAAACAAACAAATCGATTCATAAATGTGATTTGAATGGTCGAACGAATCGTAATATTGTCGACGTTGTCCTGCAAGTTTCAAGTTTTCCCTAAAAATGGAAACTCGATATTCGTATAATTTAAAAACCTAAAACTCCGAGTTGAGTTACTCCAAATTTCTACGTTAAATTCTTGATAAGTTTCAACTTCTTCGAGTTAAAATCCTAAGGGATTGGTTACGGTGCACATAAATTACGATTCATTGTGCGGTTATCACGTACGAATTTAAAGAAAATGGCAAACAGTATAACTTTGTTGGCTGTTCCGAGTCTGTATAGTAAACTCAGCCGGCGCACTAAAGCTCGACCCGTAACGATAAGAATATAATGTTTTCTCGCCATCTCGAAAACTTTTTTATCCAGAAACCGACCTCCTTGAAAAATTCTCAACTGCACCACAGCAGCAGATTTTCTCTCCGGGAGTTTCTCTTTTGTGTCGCAATGCCACCTTAACTGAGCGTTTATTCTCTATGGATATAAATATATTTTTTTCTATTTATTATTCTTGTTTTTCGAAGGTATGCACGAAAACCAGGGCGATATGAAAGTTTTGCACGGGCGGTCGAGCGTGGTAAAAATAGAAAAGATCGCGAAGAGTATAAACGATGTGACGGATACATTTCCGTATATATATTTTTGTGCAAATGTAGCATCTAATGTTTCAACAAGTTGAGCGTTACAAACTTTTGTTTCTTACCTTTTTCCCCATGAAGAATATCCCTCGAGAGATATCGCAGAAACGAGTATGTGCGGGACTCCGTTACGTACTACTTTCGGTTCTCCTTGTGTAGGAAATTCATACGTCTTGCCAGAAAAATTCCACTACGAGAGAATCGACCGCAGTTGCAACAAAAAATAGGAGAAAATTTTAAACTCCTTGAAATAAAATAGGGAATAATCTGCAGCAGCTTCTTCTTTGAAAAATCTTTTCCAATCCGGTAAATTCGAGTACCTTGAAGGACGATGAGAAATTCATTGTCCATGGAGCTTTTTCGGAATCTGTATTTTTTTTCTCTAAATGATTACGAGTGACAATAAAAGTAATTAAATTTCATTTGTGCACCATTCGGAATTGAGCAGCATGCACTGCACCACCACCCCTAATTCCGAGTGATCTTAAATGAATATATAAATGTAGACATACGCGTGTGAGTGATAGTAGAAAAGTCGACAGCATCCAGGGTGAAGGAAATAATTCTACCCGGTCTGGGGTCGTTCCGGTAGCGTAACCGTAACTGAATCCGAAAGCGTTCAACGAACGAGAGAAGGACAACGCGACGACGATGACTGCTACCCTTGAAATTTAAAGCTGCACTGTTCGAATTTCCACTAGTTTTTTTCAGGCATTCTGTGTCTGTGTGTATGTGTGTCTGTTATAATGCTGTTTCGTATTTGGTACAGAGGTTAAATTCACGTTAGCAGTGACACCAGGCAATGTCCTGAGGGACAAATGTCACTGAGGCAAAAAACGACGGATACGTTGCTTGCTAAGGTGTGTATTACTCAACTACAGCTGTCTGACTGTGTGTATATTTATATTTAAAAGATAGCAACGAAAACATGGACACGTATATAAACTACCACTGAGGGGAGCCCGTGGGATTCGTTTTCTATTAGGAAAAAGTCGCTCGGAAAAATGGAGAACCGGGTGCGAGAGCTCGGGTGGAAAATGGAAAAGACAAAGCGAGCCAGGGGTGAGTTTGCTTTTGCATCACATTCTTATCATCGAGCGTGAACCATATCCATGGCTTATATGCTTCGATACATTCAAACCTCTATCGACGTGTCAGTAAATTTATCGATGTGTATGTTGGCGGGAGCTGGCAGAACCATTACGATAGCGAAGCTCCCAGGATTCATAATATACCTTGGACTTCTATGAGTTCGAGAGCTTCATTTACATTCCAGCAACGCTTCCTCTCTGGAAAAGTATTTCTCGACTTACCGCGTAATTTCTCATCCCGATATCATTTTTTAACGACTCATCCATTTTCAGCCAACGAAACTACCGTGCTATAAAAAATGCATCAGATAAAAGAAAAAGCTTTTCACGTATTTTTCACTTTGGCTATTAAACTTCTGCTTTTGTACACCATTTGACAATATAGTACAACTTTTACCAAAGTTAAACAATGATTATTCATTTTTATATCAAGTTCCAGTTTTATCTCTTTTTGAAACAATGAGCTATTCATCCTCCTGACTATCTAGAGTCTGGAGCATTTCCTTTCCCCGAAATTAACTCTTGCAACAAATATAAACGCAGTTTCATGTTCGCATTGATTCGTTCGGACGTTCGTTCATTTGGATCTCCAGAAAACTCGTGGGGATAGAAATAAATTGAGACAAACGTTAGCAAAGCAACAATCGAACGTTGATCCGCACAAGATTTCAAGTGAATGCGATTTTTTTTAGGTCCGAATATTTTTATGGGTAATGATTCCGTGCAGGGTTAAGGGCGAGTAGCCAATGTGTGTCGTAGATACCACAAGAGGTGGAGAAGGGGCGGGTGGTAGGCTGTGAAAGCTCGCGGAGCAGGTCGAATGATTGTTCTGACAAAACTTCCTTAATTATCCCGAAGTTGGAGAATAATTCAAGCGCGGTTCGAACATCGCGGTTACCAGCAGCGTGCTGAGGTATAGAAAAGGTTGAAGGGCGAGCAGGCTGCGAGAGAGAAGGAAAAAGGAAATCCGTTTGACAGCTTTAGCTGAAGGAACATGTAAAAGAAAGGAACAAATGAAGAACGAGGAAAACTATCAGGTCGAGGAGGAGATGAGGAGAGCTCGCCTCAGAAACGCGATAAAAAAACGTGGCTCTGTCGACCCAATGAAAAGATAAGAGGAGGCAGAGGAGCAGAGAAATAAAATGGAGAGAGATGAATAATCTTACTGAATTGATGCATCTTAGTATATTCCGAAGCTCCATTCTCAGTGATGGCGAACGTTCTCCATTGACGAGGATGCGAAGAACAGGTTCGGAGATATATGCGATGAGAGGAGAGAATCCAAAGAATCGTGTCGTTAAGCGAGTACGACGGGGGTTTTTTTTCTTAAAGTTTGTCATCGGAACTACGCGATTCGTCTTGACGTTCCGACGTAGAAACTTCGATCACAAGCTATAGAACAATCGAAGCGGAATTTCATTGAGAAGCTAGGCGTTCCAATGGATAACTCTGTGGTGGTGACTTGTCGAAAGTTTACCACATTTTGTTTGCCATCTCGATGATTGAACGGTATGTGCATACGTTTACATACAAGTGTATATAATGGGCTTCTCAGCGAAATATTCTACAGAGAAGAAAATCTCGAGCTTCGTCCAACTTTCTATGAGCAGCACATAATGTCGTCACATATTTCGTTTGCATGGCTTGGTCCATAGGTGTTGCTTAAACTTTCCAAACTGTGTCTGCATTAATGATACGGGTCTACTTTGCCATTCTAAGACCAGCAACAACCGTCAAATCCATTTTTTTCTTAAACACACTTTGAAAATCTTAAAGTTACTGAAAGTTTCATGCAGACGTTGTATCGAAGTTTGGCACCAAAAGCTTTTTGCTGGTAAGGTTCGAATTCTCCGCAACATTCACGATCGGCCAATGCTCTACGTGATCCCCGTGCCGGTACAAATCCTCAAAAGCTCTCTTCAAAGAGTTCTCGAGTGTCTCACGAGCACGACAGACGTATGATGGAGCTGAAAGTGTGTGATGTGTGGATCTCGTTCTTCTGAACTACAGCGTGCTTTTTTCTACACACGAATCTCCCACTTGGCGTGTATCCTTTTTCTCTTTCACAGAAGGCAATGCTGCTCTGTACGATCGAGCTTCCGTGGATATGCTCGAACGTGCCCGTATATACGGTGTAAGCTTTTCTTCGATCTTGTAGTTCAGCATTACAGGAGCTATATTTCGTATTCTCCAGCATATACACAGTCCTACAGATAAGCCCACGTTTACCCTTTTTCATACGAGTAGCTATATGTACGGAGAGTCAGTAAGGTCGTATCGGACCATTTTACCATCATGGGAGGTTTGGTGTTACCAGAAAATACGAGGGATCGCGCAAAAGCTTCTTTCAGATGCGCTGCCCTCTGCAGCTCGCCTCATTCTCCCATGTTCGCAAACAACCGTGCTACGGAATCAGTCCTCTGGCTCTAGACTCCAGGCTTTTTGTTTTTTTTTTGTTTCTTTCTTGTTTTATGTTGTCACACCCTTTTTTATATGTAGCTCCACATCCACCGTATAGTTTTTAGCTGAAATCCGGCTTGGCAACATTGAACGATGACTCGACGAGTTTACCCTAGCCACATCGATTTATCTAGACGAAAAAAAACTTTAAAGCTGTCACTCATGCTTTTTCATCGAGTTCCAAGTTCTCTTTTCCATTTTTACGACACGTTGCATTTCTTTGAACAAACCAAAGAGACTCGGTTAAGCAGGACGAAAAGTATCTCACAAACGCGATGAAAAATGGTTCGTTAAAAATATTGCGAGCAATAATTAAGTGAACAAAACTTTTGGGACGATGGTTTTCTCAAAGTCGTTATTTTGATATCGGATCAAGCTCGCGTTTTCAATGTTCCCTGAGAACGACGTTTTGAGCTTCTTAAGCACGTCGAGACGTTCGAACATATAGTGCTCATCCATTGCCACGTGAATAAGCGACAGCCAGAAGAGGGGAGAAGTGACAGTCTCGAGTGGGTTGAAATCATGAGAGGAGTTCTTAGACTCGAAGGAGAAGGGAGGGAGAGATAACGAGAGGGAAAGTCACGTTGGCTAACGATACATTTGCAGCACTCTGCAGTTTCGCGAGTCGTGCACTGACACATTTTGTGCTGCATCAGTGGGAACGTGAGACGTACCATAACTTTCGATCCAGTCGAGAAGGGATATCAAAAATCATATATATATAAATAGATTTATCATGAAATACGTGCAGGAGTAATTCAAGAGAGATTTCGACTCGTGGTCGTGGAGCACAGAGATGTTCTCTTCGTTCGCCGCACGAGCGTTTGAGAAATCTGTCGAAACTCTTTTTCGTGGCATTGAGATGTAGGCAGAAAGCACAAACTATCCACAGAGTTTAAAAATGTTGAGCGTAGACTAAAATGACAGACATTATTCTGATCGTTACGACAGTTTGACACATGCGACACATTTCAAATCATCGTAAAGTTTATTCAATCGGTCTCTCCCACTCTTCCTCCAATTTATTCACAAATCGATAAAACCTCGAAACAGAAAAACGTTTCTGTCCGAACGAGCGATCCAAACAGCCATAACACCGGAAACGCCCATCCGAAATAATAAATGACAGAAATTGTGAAGCTATGATCGCTTCTAATAAATAGTTGGTAACTAGAGTTCTCGTCAGCCAGAGAACAACAAAAGATGAAAATGACGCGTAGATAAATGGAAGAAGATATAACTTACAGATCGTTTTTCTTTCCTCGCAATTGTTCCCTCTTTTGTACCTCGTTTGAATCCGCAGAGACTTCTTTCCCAGCTTATTCACCGGCCACAGGCGATAACGCGATAAGTGCTTACTCTAAGATATAGCGTATATGCAAATTCGTAAAAAGAACAAACGGGGATCAGAGACACTTGGTATATACATATATATACAAAGACACAGTCAGAACCGAACGTACAATAGCGAGACAGTATAAGATTCTTATTTAAATTCAGGGTTAATTTCAAAGTCAATTTCATAGCTATTCCATTAGCACCAGCTCCTTCATCTTCTCATTATTCATGTATATTCTTGAGGCAATTACGACGACGAAAATGTCGCCTCGTGATCTCGTCTCTTTATCTTTCCTCTTCTTTTTTCTTTTTCTTTTTCCTCTGAAATTATTCCGTGCCTATATTTCCAGCAGGTCCTTTTTATCTGCTGTCATTGCAAAGAGTAGAGATTTCTGCCAAGAATCGAGTGTAACGGGGTCTCATTTTTTTCGTGGTACAGGTTTCCATCGTCGCAGTGGTTTTGGAGCGAGGGAACAGATACATTTGGAATTCTAATTCTCATTGCCAGTCGCAAAAAGATGAAGATATTCTGCTCGGATTTTCTGTCTCTTCTCGTAATTGTACAAAGGTGCTAATTACATACATGCGCTTGTATGAATATGCACAAATTCCCTGATACAAATAAAACAGCAGAATATGCAAGTGAGGAACTTGAATGACAAGGACCGCCAACGTTTGAACATCGTGAAACGTGGGGCGGATGCAATGAGCAGGTGGCGTTCCTTACAATGAGTTAATTAGTGCAAGTTCGAGGTACGTGACAAATATTCTATAGCATGCGAGGAAAGTGTATACATATGCAGTTCATGCGAAAGCAGCGTGTACCTTGAGTACTTCTGATTCTCCTCTTAATTGCTAATCCACAAAATCAATTAATTTCTATGCAATCTTACTAATTACGGTTTCGCGCTAATAACGATGACACTGATTGAGGATTTTTGGAAATTGGACTCCCAGTCTTCATGCCACGATCTGTACTTCAAAATATTTTGAATTATTTACAAAATTCCTTATGTCGAACGACAAAATATTCTTTGATTACGTTTCGTTTATTAAATTCGGAAGTTTGGCTCGAAACTCTTGCCTTTGAAAGCTTATACGTAGAGGCTCGACCCTTCCAAGCCTCACAAAAAGTTTAACGACTAATAGAATCAGATTTTCCTATTATATTAATTTTCTGGAGCAATTGAAAATTTCCATCATTCAAAAAATCTTTTAAAAAATATAAAATACATAATAAAAATATAAAATTCGAATTATAAATTTATTCCGCAATTATTGGAATTGCAGACGGAATTGTTTTGAAAGAATTGGAATGGTCGAATAACGCTGTACTTAGAAGCTGTACAAACTATAGGGTTGTGGTTGAAATGTGGGAGGGATATAATCGCGTGCGAAGCATATAGCAAGCTTAAATGGGTGCTCTCCTCTGTTCGAGGATTTAAAATGCTCGAGTAAGCGTTAAAATCTACTGTGCGCGGTTTCGGTGCGACCCTTTGGGACTTCTCCCTTTTGCGGTGATCGTCGCCGTCATCGTCGTTGTCGTCGGGGCTAGATTCTCGAGTACTTAAAGCACCGAGGGTGAGAGAGTGGATACTTGAAACGGCAGAGCTCGTTCGTCATCGACCCTTTACTCTTCGCTTACACCTTCTTCCCTTTCTACACATCGTGCATTTCGTGGGGGAGACGGAAACATGAAAAATTCCATAATAAATCGAACGGAGTCTCCCTTTGACCCACTTGCCCGTCAATAGGCTCGTAACTTTGGGATTCCCGATGAAAAAAGTCGTTTGCGAAAAATTTGATCTCTCAGAAAATCTTTTGAGGCCTCCGGCAAACTTTTATTAAAAAACTTTGCGCGAGAATCGCGAGTGAAAACCTTGAAATATTGACGGCAATAAACTTCGATACCCGAAGTTTCGAAATTATCTGTTTACATTTAAAAACATAAATATGACAGTGCGACAGTGACGTTATTTAAAGTTTTGATTCAAATTTATCAATTAAATATTTGCTTAATGTAATTTACGCGCATGTAAACTCGGATTATGTATAAACAGAATATTGTACAACTCGCGAGAGCATATTTCAGAGGAAAAGTTTATCGTAAGCCTTTGAAAATTAAACGTTTAATATCCCCGTCAGAACGTAAGCAAATACCACGATCTCGTTAAACTTTTGTCAAAGCACGCGAGACTTTTCGAGGATGGAATCGAGTTTCAAAATTTAGTGTAATTTCCATTCGCAACGATTCCGTTTCCACATCGTTTATTGATATTTTTATTGTCGTCCGATTGATATTATTGATTTATACAGAGAAGCCGAGCTTCCTCTTTCGTATTTAGTTTCGATTTATTTCACACGTATACGATCGGTAATTACGATGAGGCAACGAACGACATCCGAGAAGCATCTTCGCCCACAAAAGTCGTGTTCCAAGTACGTGACTCTCGAATCGCAAAAGGTTTCTATTGTAAAACGGAAATTGAAGTTATTTTTATGAGAATGGCGGAAAAAAAAAGCAGAACGGAAAAAGGAGAAGAAAAAAAATGCACGAAACAATCAACACGCGAACTCCCAAGGAGCTCAACCGTACATCTTTTCTACAGTTATTTATCGCTAAAGCAACCAAGAATTTATTCGCTACATGAAAGCTATAAATAATGCCGAAAGGTTGGAAAATATATCTCCGTACGGAAATATTATTCAAGAACTCAGGCGTATTATTCGTCGTTCATGGCTACAGCATCGAAATATACTACAAAGCAGAATGTTTCTAATTTTCTTGGCTGGTGTCGTTTGCGTAAGGATTTCCATAAATCCTTTGAAATATATTCCCCAGGATCGTTCCGCCCGAAAATTAAAGTCAACGATTCAATGCACATTATTGAGTATTTAGTTTTCAAGATCGTAGCCAAGGCTCTCGAAAGCTCGCGTCCGTGTAGATATCGAGGAAAACTTTGCCCCTTATCAAGAAAAAAATCGTTCGTTCTTCTAAAGATTTCAGAGAATGTCTCCAGGGCTTTGTTAGGTGACGAAAAAAAATACGAAATATTCGTTTGCGCATAATCTCGTTACGCTATACGACAGCAGTACCTGAAGAACGAACTGATCGAATACATAAATATATATTCATCTATATAGATATTGATGGGTTGGCAGCTTGAGGAAAGGTGAACGTCTTCGATCTTACACCCATGGGACGCGTCGTTTATCATCACGTGCCCCATTTCGCCAGAGTCGAGGATCGGCTATTTTATCCATCGTGCATATAGCACGCATATAAATCGAGAGATATCTTGCCACGCGGATCAGTAAGGTTTTCCTCGCGAGGAAAAGGATGTACACGAAATGTCGCACAAACGAGCACCGGGGTGACGGAAAAAGCAATAAAACGTATTTCGCAAAAAGACGTAGAAATTTTTCAGAACGTCTATAGATACGTAATATACGGACTTATGACACGGTCACCTGAAAAATTCATTCTCAAAACCTGATCATATTTCAAAAGCACAATTTCGACCGTAAACGTTTTCCTGTAAAGAAAATCAATAAAATCGTATTTTTTGCAATTAATCAGCTTTACCAGGAATTCGACTCTTGAAGCTATAATTCATTTTTCGAATATTTTTCATTCCCTCTCACACTGCAAGAACGTGCTTAATGCATGACCGAACAAAAAGTATTCAAAAACATTTTTGACTCTTGTTTCATATAGAAAGATGAAATTTCATCGAAAAGCTCTTTCGTAATTTTTGTATTTTCCATTCCATTCCAAATTCAGATGGCATTACAGAAAAGTTAAGCGCCGCGGTTCAGTGAGCCGAATTCTTTCGTGGCATTCGTAGCTATCTGAATGTTTTGTAAATGCATAACAAAAGTCCCAAATCGTTTTTTATTTTTGTACTTTCGGTGAAAGGTTTTTTTTAGAGGAAAACTCTAAAAAAAATCGTTCCGATTTGCGATCCATTTTCTATATTCTCAGAAAAAAATGTGTTTACAGTAAATGTACCATATTTTTCCGTGCTTGTTATTGAGAAAAAAAGTTTCTACTCTCATTTGTGCAGCGATCATAGAAATACGTGGAAATGTGTTCGTGGAATATTTGAAATCAATTCGAATGGCTCACGCTTTTTCTGTGGATATTGGATTGAATGACAGTTCGCCGAACTGAGGGATGCCGAGCTAGGCACACACCTGCATGAATTTTATTATGCTTTTGACTTTGTAAAAATGAGTTTCCGACACGCAAACGTCAAGGCTGTAAATGGGGGAAATCTGTGGGTCGCATCTTTATAAATTGCAGTAGCGATCTTACGAAATCCGTTGTATTGTTGAGCTGCGAGAAAAAGAGTCAAAGAAAAGGAGGAATTTTGTTTAAAGTCGACGGAGTATATCGAGAAAGAAAATTTCTGGTACGATTGAGTTGAACGACCTGGCTTCCGAAGCCAAGACTCTTGGGCGAAAAAATAGTAAAGAAAAGAATCAAAACACCGTGAAGGATAATCCACAGTTGCCGGAGCGATAAGCACTGGAACCTCTCGATCATTCTTACTTTATTTTCGTAACATTTCCGGCTCTCGATGTTGCAGCTCCGCCTTCGTTGTGAGGAATGTTTGCTATTCATTCTCGTCACGTTGTCGTTCCGCTGGCGACTTGGACAAGAGAGATAGAAAAAAGAAGGAGGAGTGAATATAAAGAAGAAGGCGAAATAGAACGGAGATACAAGATGCGGGAGAGGGGGAGGGGGGTTGAGAAAGGAAGTCGCAGGGTTTGCGAAATCGGTCTGCTATATCTCTGTGTATTTCGGTGGCTTTTCTTCCAGTATCTTTTTCTGTTTCGCGATGATAAAGAAGGATAGAATGTTGGCGGGGCAGATCTTCCGGTAGCGCTATGCTTCGCTCCTGTCTCCTGGACCCTCTGCATCCACCACGCTGGAGCTGGCCAGGCTCGGGTGCGGCATATCGATTTTATTTCACTCGAGAGTCGCGAGAGCACAGAGGCGGCACGAGCTTTCGAGTTCCTACGGGGTTCCACTGCTGAACACTTTGTCGTATACTCTCTAACCCCTTTTCTGGTCACAGTCCACGACACTGGGACAGATCAGGGTGAAAATACAGAGCTAGGCAACGAAAATGTGCCAGAAAGAGAAAGACGGTGAGAGCTGAGAAAACAGAATGGGTGAAGCTACCCCGCGGAGAATGAAACAGACTCGCGAGCTAGTGGTCACCGACGACACCGTTCAGACCTACCGTATATACACGTATATTATGTACATGTGGACTTTCCTTGGTCAGTTTCGTAAGCCTTCGTCTATATATCGTTATACTTTCATCCACCATTCCTAACCCCACACTTCTGTGACTCCTCCATCACTTTTATCTCTCTGTCACTCTCTCTCTCTCTCTCTCTCTCGCTCTGCTCCGTTTTCTCCTCTTGGCACTCTCTTCTCAAAGTATACACTCGCGATTCACCAGCTCGATAGTAAATATAGACTCTTACGCCCTTCTCCTGTCTGTTTGAAACTTTGGATTGTTCATTGAAACTTGCTTGTCCACAGAGCTACCCGAGTATGCCACAGTCCGGCTCTCATACCTGAAGAGGGGACGAGAAACCTCGTAGCAAGTGACAACTGAGTCGGGAGCAAAGTGACGAAAGGAAGGAAGGATTAAAGGCTAAAATGTTTGATTTTCTCAACAAGTCGAACCGGAATCTCGTCACACAGGGATGATCAATAATCGGGGACTATACATTCGAGTAATTACGAAGCGTTACAACGGAAACCAATTGTTTCTCCAAATCAATCGAGCGAATAGTTCCAGGTTTGTTATTCTACTATAGCCCTTAATAGAATGGCGCTTTCGTTATCTCCATTTTCTCTGCCCAATGGTGAATAATATTCTAGCCGGTTCACCGCGTGCTCTTTTCCTCGGTAAACCACGACTTTGTAGCTGCGGCCTTTACTTTGCTATTGTATATTTCTACATGCTCGTGGTTTTCGTACATTGCACGCGTGTACACTGCACGGTTAACAATAGCGTGATATTCCGAACATCCGGTACCATTCAGCAATTATGGTTCCTACCACGAATCTTCTGTACATTTTCGTATTTTGTCTGTTTTATTTACTTTTCGCGAATTTCGTACGAATACCCACTTAATGATGCCACCATCCGGCGTCTTCGCTCCGACGACTAAAAAATCCTATTCGAGTTAATTATTCGAGCAATTATGTACTGGAATTGTTGCAAGAATACTCGTTCACATTGCACTCGAGACATCGAATGACTGGTCCATTCCAGACTGTTTGCTTTTACGGATAATTCGACGGATATATATTCTCAAACTTTTTCTTTCTCACACCGTCGCTCCAAACTTTACGAAAGAAAACACCATCTTCAACGCCCTTTCTCGGATGGAATTCATCAAACTTCGTTACCAAGTTTTTCCTTCCTCCAAGGAACGGCGAAGTGTGATGTCTCATTTTGTTCGAGGCGCGGACAACGCCTTTTTTTTACACCAGTTGCATAGAATGCTGCTTGTAATTTCGTGTAAAAACAACAGAATGTTTGAACATGTGTAAAGAAGACACACTTGAGAGTTTTCAGACTTATTGCTTGGATTTTATTGTTAACGAAGATTAACGTTTGATCTAGTTGGTCCGAAAGTTTTTATACTGTTTTAAAATCGACTTTCCACAAAAATTAAAAAATCTCTTAAAAAGAGGCCAAGATGGGAAGAAAGATATCGACAGATTGTGATTTCGTGGAAGACGAAGGAAACGTTAATTAAATTTTTCTTTTCCAAACTTCAATTCGAATTCTTCAGTGCACTCGACGTTTGGTTGGGTTTCAAGTTTATGGAGCAACGTTCGCATAGTTTTTTATGCGTCGATTCGTCATCCACGAAGAAGATATTGTACAAAAGTAAAGTCGAAGGAAGAAGGTTTTCCGGTGGTGAACGCAATGACAGGCACTATCGAAGTAATTCTAGCAAGCAGACACGGCGAGCATGTTTCGTCATTCGGATTCACAGAGCAACAGTGAAGCACAGTGGAGCTAAGCGTTTCCCGGGGGATAGCAATTAACTACCTCGCGTACTGAACATCCCACTGAATCTTCATCCATCTCCTATCGCTTCGGGCCTTTTTGCTCGTCATTTTAAAGACGCTGCAGGCTTCTATCTCGCCTGATGCATATATCGTTCTGTAACCTCTTTTCGACGTATATCACGGTCGTTTCTTACGGTAAAACAGGAGATTAAGCGAGCGCAAGTGCTCCCACAATGCTTACTTGCCTCTTCAGATACGAGCAAACTACTTTAGGACTAGATCCGCCCAACAAATGCAATATTTCCAACCACAACATTCGAACAGCGAGTTGTTTAGGAAAATGGTGTTTGTAAAAGAAATGCGGTCATAGGTTTGATTATAAATTCAGCTGTTTGAAATTTTTTACTAGAATCCTTGCCAGTAACATGTTCCCGTGATCACGGAAGTGTTGATGAGGAGTTAGAAGGTCGAAAATTTAGCCACGTCGATATCATCGAATTCCAATAGCCAGCGCGTTACGTTTGCAAGGACGCCAAGAAAAAAGTTCATATGTGCACACACCGCTCTTCACAGCCAGTGTTGTAAATGAATTGCTGCTCGGCAGGGTGAGTAGTATGTATGCTGGGGAAGGGGATTGGTCGAGGAATAGACTGGAATAAGGGATTCGTGGACACGCTGACTCCGCTATTCGCTGGACTTTAGCCATCCTGGTCCGAGCAAGATATATAACCAGATATGTGTGTGTGTATATAATTATTTGGCTTGGTATAGTGTATGCGCATGTGCTAACGGGAAACGTCCATATAGATAGAAGATATAGAGTATATAATTTGAAACCAGGCGAATGGTCGAAAAGTTCGGGAAAACTGGAGTTGGGGTATGGCGTCGAGGTCAGCGCGAAGAGCGACAAGGTGGAAAGGGGAAAGAGTCTGTGAGGGTTCGGTACGAACCACGCCCTGCGGAAAACGTATGTCACTCACCAGTTTCCGTATACGTACATACAAACTAATACTAACGCAATTGTCGGCTAGTTATTATGCAGAATAGGCAAGAAACCTCGCGAGTTCAACTTTGCTCAATCCGAAACTACAGAAAACAACTCGAAAGTGAATAATATATCACTATGGATAAGGTCATCAATCAGGGCCACGATTTGTAAAAACCGTTCGTTGAAAACCAACCGTTCAACTTTTCACAGAAATCGAAAGTTTGTTGAATCAACTTTCCTTTAACATCCAACAGTTTCTTTCCGAATGGCGAACTCCGTACGAAACGACGATATTACATCCCTTTGTCGATTTTTGTAGGTCGGTCATTTTCATGTAAAGAAGATTCACAAAATGTTGAGAAATGTGCCAAGCTCTAGATCAACAACTTGTACGATGGTTCCAATGATTTCTTTGGAATTAAATCTGACATTCGAATTTGCATGTTTCCGGTCCATGAGGAAATTGCGGGAAATTGAGGGAATTTCAAATCATTTCATTTGTCAACTAGGCAATCACTTTTCATCGAGTAACGGCAATAAAGGGAGGACGATGTCTTTGGCGGACTGAAAAGGTTGATGATCGTCCTTGAAAAGATTCCTTCTGGAACGAGGTTGTGTCAACACAACCATTGGTTAATTCTTTCCTCTCATAGCCTGCCACAATATCTTATTTCGAGATGTGCATTTTCGTCGCTTCTTCATTTTGGCTTCGTTTCTCAGGCTCGGATTCACCTTTCCGGTGACTCCGACAACGGTGCGAGCATCAGTTTACTCTGAAAGGATTGAGGTTAGAGTGTGTGTGTGTGTGTAAATGTGTGAGAGTTATGTATAGGACAAGAGCAACTTTTGCAACCGCTGTACTCATCGTTTCTCTCCTTCTCTCGTGCTCGGTTCCACCATCACTCCTAGTCTAGTTGGTGATGCCCTGGATACGCCGAAGCCAACGCCGACGAGAAGCCCGAGACTAGCCGGCAACAGCGACGACGACGACGACGACGACGACGACGACTAGGGTTCTCTCTTCTCTCAGTCCTCATCGTGTTCCTGAAGTGTCCTGTGGGAGCTAGCAGAATATTAAGCGGCCAACTGTGTTTATATCGCCATGGTTTTCTCCCTTCGTCTCTCCACAGAGCACCGCCTTGTCTTTTTCTTTCGTCTGGCTGTTCTCTCAGGGATTGCTGTTCTTGTATATATCAACAGAAGGAGGTTGAAAGCGATAGAACATTCAGGCATACACTTGGGACGAGCTTCGTCGTTGCAGGCTGTAAATTTCACTTTGCAGAACTTAAGACTCTGCCACGATCTTACCAGGCCGTACACCAGTCGCCGGGGTGGAAGGTCGTCTTATACACCCGTCTCCAGCCCCCACGCGTGTTTCTCTACGTTTCCTTGGATAGATATATGCGCGTAGTGAGATTCTCAGGCACCCCATACAATCGTCATGAGAAAATATGTATCCAACGTCAATATTAGCACCACAGTGGCAAAATTGAGGCTCGATGAGATAAGTCACGATGCTTATGCACCGTTAGCTTCTCTCGAAGGGAATGGCGGCTGTCTCAGGCCGGCTGGTTTCTTCTTGAATTACAGCCAGGGATAACCAGACAGGCCTTATCCTCTTCTGTGGAATCTTCAGCATCCGCGATTGAGAATTCACTGAACATCATAACAAAGCCAAGCGTTTGACATGCGTGACAGATAAGAAAAAAGCCTGGGAAGTTCTTCTACATTCTTAATTATGCAATCGAAATTTGCATGCAGTAATCCCTGCGTTCTTAGAAAGCATTTCTATGAGATAAAGGAACGGTAACTTGCCACCAGGCCCATTAAACGGTTTCGTTGTGAAATGACCCTAGGAGGTCGGAGTGGATTCTAGAATAGGAGGAAGAACAATTCAGGGATCTGATTACATCTCTTAATAGCTGTTATAATCAAATTACCTACCAGAGTCCACGAGAATAGATATCCATCTGGAGGATCTAACTAAACTTAGGTAAGAGATACTTGTTAAACATCCGGATAATAAAGAATTTAATAATGATCTGTTAATTTGTTTCAAGATGGAAAGTTTGTTATGTCCATTGTGGAGAGCTGCTGAAAAGAATACTCTCTTGAATTCCATAACACTCATCGCATTTCCGTCTTCATTATCTCGGCCGGGGAATCAAGTTTAACAACTTGGCCTGTTGGTACAGCGGACTTAGAGATCTTTCATAAGATCTTCGCGGCGATAGCCACCCTCCAGTCTCTCACTACTTATCCGGATTTATCCACCCTCGCTCATCGTCCTTACACTCTCGCCCTTGGGATATAGCTACGCCGCATAATGTGGCTACGCGTCACCAGCTCTTGAAAGAATATCGGGACTCTTGAACTCCGTCTTTCTTTTCCTGTCCTTTGTCATATCTATAGTCCGTCATGTAGGGTTGGTTCGATTAATTTTTCTCTAGCCATCGTATTAGATGGCTGGAATGATGAAATGACTCCGTGGTAGGAACTGCTACCCTCGACGACGCGATCTATTAATCGAATCGGTTGATGGCATGGGAAAATCAGTATAAGAGCTGATAACGCCAGCTTCTCTAAATGAAAGAAAACTTTTCGATCTGCTATCTTTCCTCTTCAAAAACGAAAGTTCTGTGAGATCCATCAAGCTTGTTAGAACTTTATTCCACCAGGAGAAAGCCTATTTATCAAACAGCACTTCTTATTTGCTCAAAGGATGTTCGATTATTGTCTGAAAGTTTCTTCATGACGCAGTTGTTCTGACCTTCATACACAGATAGAGACTATTCACCTACTTTTGCCCTCACGAGCTAGATTAAGGGATAAAGGATACTTGAAGAAAAGCTCTTCATACATTTCTTCGTCTCGTAAGAAGGGCGTAAGAAGGGAATGTCCAGGAAGTTCAATTAGTAACTAGGAAAAATGCAGGCCAGGCACAAACCTTTGTAAATCTGGGCACCAGCAATCGTTTCGACTATGATTTGCAATACGCAGTCACGCACAGCACAGATTTATTGGTTCATCCCATTTTGAGACATGTATCACAGTCTACTTGGTGTCAACGTGAACGGAGAGCAGGTTTCGCTGTTCATGAATGAGGGAAATCTGGAAACTGCTCTTACGTGACAAGGTCCTAAACGGAGGTCGATATCGCGACTATTGAGAGCCTAACCAAGATATGCCATGGAGTCGTATTCGACTACGGATATGATGACACGATATAGATTGACATGCCACGTAGATCCTATCAAAAGTCAATGTCGAGTATTTACGACCGACCCATTGATATTCACAAACCATATCCGTAGGGGATGTCACACAGATGCCCTTCGACCAGAGCCTTCCCACTTCAGTTGTCATGGTTACTTTGATAGATATTGATGACTTTTCATTTTGCTCTGTAAGTTGATGCACATTCATGTTGTAAAATAGTGGAGGTAAAGAGATTTTCTTATGAGCATAGGAATTGCACGTTTTGCTAGTAGAAAGACGCGGCATAAAATTCCGTCATCCGACTGGCGAAGCTGATGTCCATCTCGTAACGAAATGTTGCCCCGTTTCCACGTTTGATAGGATGAGATACTAGACATTCATCTTCGGATATTGAAAAAGTTGCCACGTGGTTGGAAACTTGGGTGCCAAGTGAAATACTCTGAGGATGTTTTTGTAGTTCAGGCTGCCTTGACAAATTGAATTACAAATCGAGGTTCGTGGTGTTTTATTTTTTATTTTTTTCCGAAATCTTCTTAAATGGAGGATCGGCGAATGTCCCCAAGTTAGCCGAGAAGAATCCTGGTAACAGCAGCAGCGGGAGCAGATTTCTCAGAGGTTTACGAACTTTTTGGAGCCTTTGATGAATTGGGAGACCGCTTTGTAACTTTCTTGGCTCCGTGATTCAAGATGGAAGGGGGTTGAGATCAGAAGCTAAGGACGAAGAGGTTTTATAGGGTGACCATTGATCTCGTTGGCACAACGGCAGGGAAGGACGAAGAATAACGCAAGACCGAAAGCGGAGGACGACAAAGTGTTTATACGCGGAAAGTAGGTGAGGGAATGTTGGCTCCCGAAGCTTGCATCGTCTCAAATTGCGATCTCTACAGCAGTAGCAGCGTTTCTTCGCATCGCACAAATCCGCGAAAACTTTCTCATAAAGAATCTCATGACACGAACACGTTTTGATTTTGTTTTTACAACATTTCGTCGACAATAATCAGAGCTCTTTTTCTGTACGAGACTCAATTTTTGCTCCGTGCAATAATTTTCATTATTTACTGTAAACTAAATAATGGTATCCTTCGAACTCCATGGTTGGTCCGGGCTTGAAGAACAAAAACATTTGATCTGTTTCTGGCGTGCGTCTCTATACATTTTCTTCACATTGCTGCAGGTTACACAACTGTATCGACTTCCGCATCAGCTCAAACGAATATAAGTACCAGACTGGATAAGCGTTTGAGGGAAGATCGAATATGTACGCAATAAATACCTTTGCTGAGCCACAAGAATATAACTGAGCAGGATATTCTTAAATTTTACGGAAAAGTATGTCCCGACAGATTCGCGAAAAAAGTTGGCCCGAGAGTACTTGGGAAAAGTTGTGTTCCGGGATAAAACTGTGTTTCAGTTCTTCTTTGGATTGAAAAAGTATATATAGCTGGTCTCGGAATCCTCGCTTGCCTTCGCCACCATTGGTGTTTCTTTTTATATTTATTTCTTCGGATCGTTGAAATTCAAACTTTCGTAATCTCGAGGCAATATGGAGAGGCCTTCACCGAAATAGCAGTACTCCAAGGCAACAACTCTTCTCCCAGCTGAGCTATGGAAACGCGGCTTATTTCATTTTTGTCCTCGTTGAGAGTGGGAATATGCTGCAGGATTTTCTCCATTGGCTGTAAGGAATGCACTGGGTAGCTAACAAAACGAGTTGACGATCTCGCGAGCCATGTAAGGAATCCAAAAAGATTGAAAATCTTTTTCTGTCAATTGTCTGGACATTTTCATCTGTGATCAATTCCATAAACTTTGATCTCGTTGCATGCATCTTATTTTCTTCAGCATAAAATCTTAAATTCAAAGGAGCCATGAAACAGCGGCTACAGTAATTGTCCTCGTACCTATGGACGAGCGCTCGAGGGGCTCTATTCGCTGAACTCCAATCAGCATTATCAAAGCCAGGGCTCAGAGCATTTGCGACAACCACCATTGCTTGGCGTTCGTTCTGATGAGGGAGGGTGAATTACTCGAGGAGAATATATACATTGAACCAGGTGGTTACCGCTGCGAAGCCGGTCTACGGACCTCGCATCATATATACACATTGGACCAACCATTCTCCCTTCTATACACTCTACCTCATTCTCCGAGCAAGTTAAGGCCACAGAGGATAATGGCGAGCAACACACCGGTCCACTCGATACAGGGATGACGCAAATGCAATTACGCGCGGACGGAGAAAGGAACGTGGAGAAGTGAGAAGCAACACTCTTGGACCAACTAACCACATATTATAGGACCAAGAACAACATTTCGGTAGATACTAACTGGCCTAGATCTGGTCCAAGTTAACTTTTTCATTATGGACGACGATGGACCTAACAATGAGACTGGAAATTCATATTCCAGCATAGTAATAGGGCTTTGCAATAGTAATTCTCGCTGGTGCATTGCTCTGATGCACTCGTAAGGGTGCGGAATACTCGTTCGACCGTAATCCATCACCATGCAGTACTTGGTGGTGATTCAATTATTGTGAAGTGCTAGAAAATCTCCATCTGGCCTCCATGGCAAGTTTTCGGGAACGAAGGTCCAAATAGTTAGGGCATCAATGTTATTGCTACGTTATGGTTAAGCCAGTTTTGCTCCATCAAGAGTTTCATCAATATCTGACAAGTATATGAGTTCCTAATCTTTCAATTTCAAGAAAAAGCGAAGGACCATGACCAGTTTCTCAGATGTCTTGACGTTTTGGGATAGGAAAACAGCTCAGTGTAGCATTATCGGAAACGTGACCGGAAATGAATATCTTTGGCGATTATCTTCAATGTGCAAGCATCACACGTAGTTCCGTAACGAAATGGCGTACTTTACATTAGAAACACCTTAAGTAACGGGAGAGTCTGCAAACTGTTGGTCGAACTGGTAGTTTCGTTTACGTATACCGGGCGGTACCTGTCGCATTCCGTGTCGAAGAGTGTGAGAAAACGACGATGCTGAGAAAACAGTTTGAAAACCCGATGACCAGCTACTCGAGAGTATGTGTGGGTAGGTTACGTTTCGCATAGAATAGGAACCTTCATCGAGAGGTGGCTTACGGAACTTGGTTGTGACGATGGAGACACCGTCGTCGCCATGCAGTTTTCAGCTACATGGAAGTAGGAGAAAGCTGTTAAACGGATTCAACGACTGGACGAACGTTCAATACCAGAAATCGTCGGTGGAATTTGAACGATTCAAGCGTTTCGACGGACCACAGCGACGATGACGGCAATAGTAAAACGTTCCAGAGGAACAGTGTATGTATGTGGCCAAGGTGACCTACACTTCAGCTATAATAATAACGGACATTTCACAGTTCGCAAACTGACTGACCCGAAACTATCGATTGCGTCACGTACTCGTGGTTTCAATCTAGAGTAGAGGTCGTTGACGATCTCGAGGACTCGATCGTCGCGGTTTGCGCTTTCCGAATCACTACAGCTCTGTATATTCTACTAGTTGGTGTGTATACTGAACAAACTTTCACGAGTCCATCGATAGACATTTTCACGTAATGAAAATAAAAAGTGGAGCTGTGGCGTTGACAGAAACCAGAGGGAAGGCATGTGTGCAGGTTCTGGAACTAGAGTTCTTGATTAACAACGGACATTGGCTGAGTTATTGGGAAATAATATGAAAATATTTCATGCAAGAAAGTGCCCAATTAAGTATCGTTACAAGTTTCTCTTTTGCATAGATAATAGAGATCCGACATTATCATATCAAAATGACTCGCGGCTGCATCGACTTTGGCAAAACACATGTCCATTGACTCGTAATTAACTCTCAAACCGCATAGCTGATGTACGAATGAAATAACATATAATACGTGACTTTAGCTGGCATCCGGAATAATGTTCCGTTTAACGATTCATCGGTGATTGTAGAACGCGTCAAAAGCAGCATAACCACACATACCATTATAGTGGACCATTATACGGATAATACGGGTTGTACATCAGGCCAATCGAGCAAGAAACGAGCGGGCCGTTTGTGTGGTCGGATCTGATAAACATTTGATGTGCGAAACGAATAGGTCGTCGTGCACAGCACTAGAGCTACGAAAGATCAATTGTTCTATCAGGTGTACATGCTAGTATAATCGACCCGCAGTTTGCTTTCCAATGTCAATAAAAGCTGCTGGGAGCAGTGCTTCTCGTTACTTTTTCAAGCGTGACACATCATTAGGAACGGAATTCCACCAACATTCTGAATTAGAATTACCGGAATGGGAAATATCTCTCGACGTGGTGTAACTACGGAACCCATCTACTGGTGCAATCTAATTTGGATAAACATGCCCATAATAATCGCAATCAGTGTCCTCTTTCCGCTCATTCTACCGTTACAATACCATCAGCTCGTAATGTGATTTGATGACGTTTTTTACCAACACCACCCGCAATCGAGTCCATTCGATTCTAATCATTGATCGTCATTCGGATTCTAACTCAATTCCCACTCAATAGGAATTATTGCAATTTAGCACGAAATGAGAAACGTCTCGTTGCATTGGAGACTGCGGAAGGGGCGTTGCAGCAGAAAGTTTTGCTGGCTCAGCGAATGCACCCGAAGCCAAAACAGCCGAAGCAGTTGTGCCGCATGTGAGTCCGGCTTTTATTTTTGAATCTAGCAACTAAATCCGTAATAACGTACAAGGGTATGCTACTGGTTGGGAGCTCTGTACGAACGTCACGCTCATTCCTTGGGTTTGCTTTTATCCCTACGTGTCTCATGGAGACGTGTAGCATTCGTTCTCGAGAGTGAGTCGCCACGGCAGCAGCGGCAAAACTTTTTCGTACCAACTTTTCCAAAACACATTTATAAGCTCTTAGTCCCGAGGAAAATGTTCCTCGTCTTAGCTGAGAAACTGCACTTCACGTTCCTTTTTACAAAACTCTGTTTTCTGCTTTTTCTGCACTTCGACCCCTAAAAGCGGCGTTATTTTCAATGATGGAGATGTATCGGATCCATCCCTTGAGTTTCAATGTTTCCAATCCGGACTAGGGTCTCGGAATCATCAGATCAGTTAATCAATGTCATTGTCTTCGCAGATGCTTCGAATCGTTGTTTTCGTATACCACAAAAGAAAAGCTTGCTCGCCAAATAAGGTGGAATAGTTGGTATACCTTTCCATTCGGTTGATGGACGCAAATAGAATGGTGTCGAGAAAATAAATGTAACCAGTTGCAAATAGACATTTATATACCCTTGATGAATAATATCGTTTTAATGCGAACCGAGTCAATAATAGGCGCTTACGTAAATAACTGGATGTATACAAACCGGATGAAAGCAAAAGCAAATCCTATAAAACCGTTTTTCCATCCGTTATTCCTTCCATCGAGATATACCGATACATTTCAAGGGCACACAGCGCTTGCTCTTCTCAAACGAGAAGAGAACGAGTGAGAAGAAAGGAGGGAAATATTCTTCGCTACTAATCAGGCTAGGTTCTCCAGTCTTTTGCTCCTTTTCTTTACTCTCTCTTTCACTCCCGCAAGGTCCAACGTATAAAAGCTGAATGTTGCATCCAGCATGTCAAACTCTAATTGCGCTCTTATCCCTCGTTCGATATCGTCTCGTTGCTGCCATCTAATGATCGTTGAACCTGGATCTTTCACACCTTCGAGAAACCCTAGCACCACTCTTACTCGACTCGAAGACCTACAGTGCAAACCTTTTCTCATCAAACCTTTTCCATAGGGTAGTTCCGCTTTATATCGCATCTGGTCTGTAATACGATTGGCGACTCGGTTCAACGCAACGTTGTGATTCGGGCAACGCTTTTGCTATTGGTCGTATCCGAAGTCATGACGAGCGCGCAAAAGAAAATTATTTTTTCTATACCTCTGCGAAATCCTGAGCAAATTTATCCCAAATAATACGAAAGAAAAACGTGGTGTAGTGATATGCAAATTCGTCATCATCACACGCAGTGTTGACCCTATTCCATCGAAAGATCCACATACAACCAGGCATGACTACACTAATGATGGTCATGTTAATTCCAGCTGAAGCAGGCTGGATGGCAATCGCTTCAGCCACTAATTTATCTTGTGGCTTATTGTTTGACCAGTACGAACAGTCCTGCCGTCCTCCTGAACGCCCCGGGACACCCAGCTTTAAAGGCTATGAAACAGCATTCTACGGCACCAAACGTATACTACGAACCATCACAGACGCACAACGACCAATCGGATATACATATAAATAGCGACGAGTGAGAGCCTTCCCTAACCACTTGACGTGCTGGTCCGAGCTTAACAGTTTTCAACAATAAACTGCTACAGGCACTAGACGACCATCAAATAGGTCCTCAAGCTATCTTCTACTCTTCGTGATGACACGCCTCTATACATATACGTATAATGAACCAGTTCAACGTTTATACAATAACATATACATTTATACACATGTGTGCGACACTTTTGTCTATAGATTTTCAAACTATTTCGAATTGCTCAATCTACCCAAGTTCAACATGCATATTCCAGTCGTCGAACTAGTTAACATTGATTCACGGGTCCAGGCTATCCCGCCGTTCTCTACATTTTCGAGTGTTGAGAAATTCCTAAAATTATGCGTTTCCAACCGTTATCAAGTCCGTTGATCAACTTTTTCAATTCCGTTGAAAAATTGCTATGTTTTCTGTTCAAGATTGTTTTGAAATTGATTCCTCAGAAACTCTATTTTCGTAACGACGACAGGATCGACTTTTCGTATCTGTGCACCTAGCGTGAAAACCTCTCGTCTTCATATTTGAACACGAGAAAATATAAGAAACTGGTAGCCCCGAAGATTCAAGAAAATATCAGAGAAGCAGGGCAAAAAATTTAGGCAAGATTAATTTCTTAAAAATATCCTTAAGTCGTTCTTCAGTAATTCCACCCTGCGTGGGGATGATGGGATTTCTTAATTCCCCGAGTTTCCCCAGTGCCTTCTTTATCACATCTTTCGTCTCCGACTTCGTACACAGTCGAACTGGCACTTGAAGTTCTTGAAGCCGCGACCCTGAAGACCATTTGCTTTCAGGATCTTCATACTTTGCTTCACGACCCCACTGGGAGGTCACTAAATTTCATGGTATTCCTTCAAGGGCTAGAGAAATGCATACCTAGTTCGGTATTATCGTGCGGCGGGTGTTACACAATGCTTCGAAACTCTGGCGCTCTTTTCCTCTCTTAAACTTGCGTCAGGAAGAAACGCGCGTGCTGCGATGCATTCTTCCTCCCAAAGTATCCACCCCACCTCGTATTTCACAGTCGTAAACAACCTTGTGCTATAAAACCTTGTAATAATGCATCCCTCCGAATGCCCGCCAGCGCTATTCAGCTCCAAATCTTTCTCTCCTCAACTTACACCGTAGCACATAAAATGGAATTGACGCACATTTAGAAGGAGAGAGTACACGAGAGTATCAAAAGGAAGGTGCATTATTAGTAATCAACCAGAACACGGTGTAAAAGTTTGTCATAATATTTTCATGGATTGATAAATTTCAACTGCAAAATTGAGAGATTCGAGTGATCTGCTCTCAGTATATGCGCCACATTGACCTAGTTTTTTTTTCTACAACTTCCATTGGAATCTCCGATGATTAAAGGTCCGGGGAGGTGTGTCTATTGGGAAGACTGAGATCCAAGAATCGAGAGCTCCAAGGCATGGGAGATAAAAATGTGAAGCGCCGATGCCGCAACAGCAATATTTTGGTTAATGGATTATTTTGACGTTACGATAACGTGGGCGTCTGATATTCGTGATGAATTGAAAGATCGCGTTGTGTCAGCTGCGGAGATGTTGTTGTAGCAAGGATGCGCATGTGGAATATTCACGGCGTGGTGTTGTAACTCCGGGAGTGTTGTGGACACGTGGAGTACGTGGGTTCTCTGCGGGTGTGCAATGGAATACATTGTTGCTTGAAAGTACCTGTCTTGGGCGGCCCATATAGACTTGTCACTTCCATAATACTCCAGTGCGATGGCACCCAATGTTATACACATGTATAATATATTCGCATATATCCATAGATATACGGATCTGTCTCGTCTTATGTACGATGACGTCACCGAAGTCTTGCACGTTCCTCTATGGGTAGCACTAAATACAGACGCCATGGAGAGCGTTCAGAATAAACTTTGGAAAGAGTACGACCCGGCAACTTTACCGCAAAGTACTTGATTCCTGTTGGGTTAAAAAAAAAAGAATAAATATAAAGAGCATGTCCATCGAGTGAACAAGAGCGTGCACGTATAGCAAAGAAAACAGGTAATACGCGAGCAACCTCACGCGGAGACTGTAAGAATTCAGAGGTGGTCGTAAAGTTGATGCTGCGCGTGAACCCGAGGGAGCCTCGGTGTGCTCTGTCGACTATACGTGTATAGGATTTTCGCGAGCGGTATATATCTCGTTCCTGGTCTTTATTGTGCTGGAATGATACGTTAAGACTCGTGATACGACGCACGGAGCTCGCTAAAACGGCAAGATACTGGATTCTGCAACGACAAATAAATGTGCTCTTTCGGAAAGTTAGACACACTCCTGAGTCTAAATTCGGCAACAAATGCAGCGTGCAGTCTTGCTCCGGGTCCTCAGGAATTATTCAATTTCGTTCTTTTGTTTTTTTTTTTTTCCGTAATTTGACTCCCGTGTCAAGAATTCATTGCTTAAATAATCAATTCGCGAACGTGCTTCGATCTATCGCCCGTGAAATTCATTTAACGTGCGAACGAGCAAACATTTGAACAGCTGAAACAATAACAATAGCCTTCATAGTGCACGTATATAATCTAAATTGTCCAATTTACGTGAGAAAAGGATTAACGTGCACTCGCATTGGTAACAGATGGATGGATGGATCCATTCTTTTATCTCTGTAGCCCTTAACGCTATAGAACATCGAAACACCAATAGACCGATTCATCGGTGCAATTTCTCGCTCCGTACGCAGGGTTATTCCCCCAGTTCGATGTTTGCAATTGCTCGCTCTCACAATTGTCATGGAGCAATGTTGATTGGTACCTGGTATCCATGAATGGTTGCCGAAACTCCCGTTACCGTTATCGGCGTATCTTGCTGGATCAGTCCTACCAATCCTAGGAGTGACACAGACACGATTGGGGAATTGAGTTTTTCCATGACGGCATCGGAATCGACAAGGCTACCAATGTCGAGCGATTCTGTACACCTCCATTTTTTCCAGCGTATTATTTAATTCAGCTATCGCTTGCTTTTCAGCTTGTTTATACTTTTTTTTCGACATTGACGTAAAAAACTTTGTTTCCAAAACGTTCCCAAAACTTTGAATCCTAAAGTTATTGTTGCTTTGCGAACTCGATCACATCGTCTCGACATGTCAATGCCATTCAAAGTATCTTGTATATCATCGAGGAGAATGTAAATTACCTACAAAAATGAGGACCCGAGGCAAGTTTCTTCTTGCTCAAGTGAATTCGTGACTCCACGTTCCTAATAGTCGCCATCTTTACTTACACCTTATCGCGCCAAGTCTCATAAATTTGACGCCGGAATTCCATTACTCTGGTGAGAGTGTAGAATCGATATTTCACCGTAAAAGAGGGCAAAGGCAAATGCACGGAGTCGAGAAATAGGGAGGAAGAGAAAGAGAAAGAGAGAGAAAAAGGAAGAAAGAGAAGCGGTATGTCTCCTCTCGTGTGCTGCTGCGGGGCATTCCCATAGAACGTGTGCTTTCGAGATAAACCCCAAGTTCGTTGGTTCATTTGAGTGCCGCCGGTACTTTTCCCACACTTCGCTTTTCGCTCGTTTCATCTTTCGATAAAATGAGCAACTGTTTTATTCTCAAACTCGTAAGCATCAAAGTTCGAAGAAGATTTTCGTAGAAATCTTGGTAATTGCAAAAGATCTTTTTTTTTTGTCTTTCGTTTGGAACATTTATTAAAATAATAAACTGGAGAGTAGCGTGTCGTAGGATGATTGAAAACGACAGGATGTACGTAGAGAGCAGGACCATCGACGTGCTCCAAAAGCATCAAAAGATCCCTTTTCTAGCATCGTATGGGAAAAGAAATCAATATATAAATATAACTGAAAAACTTTTGAGACGTTTTACGCTGTACATCGCAGTATATAAGACTGGAAGTGCAGGCGAACCAAGAGTTATCGAAGCGCTTGGAAACCCACTTATCGTCTAAAGTAGCTGCAAAGTATGAGTCTCTTTCTCTCTCTCTCTTTCTCTCCGTTCGGGTTTTGCTCTCGGGAAAGTAAAACGTATACACTAGCAAGAGATACTGCACCTAAGATGAAAAGCTATCTTGGCTCATTTCGATGGTCCACACAGGTGATGTGGCTCGACAGAGTCGAGGCTTGAGAAACTTTTCAACCGTTGCTGCTCGACCACTGGAACTTTTCGTTAATTCTTTTACAGCTTACATATCAACTGAATGAAAAAGTTGTAGTTAAACTTCAAAATCTCTTTCATCGTCTATTTTTTCGGAATGTATCGACATTCATCAAATTTTCACTTCTGCCTTTGTCGATTTCGGCATCGTGAAGTTGGAGGCTTCGTTAGAGCGCGAGAGGTGAGTGAAGAATCTTGTAAAAGTGATTACAGGTCCAACTTGGCGCAAGTTTCCATTGAATTAACTTGGAAATATAATTTTCCGATCGCTTGACGAGGCAGCCTGAGTCTAGCGGATATTATTTTCTTTGTAGTTCCACCATTGATTTCAAAAAATTAATAACGCTTTGATCATCGACGTTGTCATACGGATCTCGGAAAGATCGTGCTTCCCAGGACGCAGAAAGCTTCGGGAAAAAGAAGGAATGAAAAGATTGAAAATTTGCTCAGACAAAGAGACGCGACGATGGATGCACCGCTCGATCGCCATCTATTAAAACCGAATGGGCTTTCTGCACTTTGTTTCCGAGGGAAAAATGAGAGCCGGGGCATGAATACAGCTTCAGCCTCGTTCCATATGCGCCTGGTGTATCGGACTCTGCTCCCGAGCATCATCTCGGCTTTCCTTTATCGATGAAAATACCTGCTAGTATATCTATTCGGCGCTAGAAATTCTCTGGAATATAAAAAAAAATCTCTAATTTCTCTATAGATCGAGCTTCCAAGCAGAAAGTGAATTTCGAATATTTTCTCGTTGTTTTCGACATTTTTTTGGCATCCTCGTTGCCTTCATAATCTGCGGGAAAATAACGAAGCATTTGGCAATTATGAATTACTCGGAGGCAAAGTTCAATATTTGTCCAGCATTAATTGGGACTCTCAAAGCCTAAAAATACACAGTCTACAAGAAATATAGCAATTCCCATCTAACTACGTTTCACCGTTGAGCCTCCGACAACTTTTCTCTGACTTTCATCCAGAATTTTATTTGTCTTGTTGCCGCACTCCGGCCATCGTCGACGAAGGTTCAAACTTCACTGAGGCCTTCTGACCGGAAGTGAAAAGACTCACGCACGGTACACATTCCATTTAATGCGACGAGATTTTCATTTCCTCCTGGGTGCAGTTACACCGCACAACGACTTTGGTGGAATTCACCCTCCAAGGTTTTAGGATGTTAAAACTTTGTCAACCATAAAATGGAGTTCTGTGTTCCTATGAACAAAACATCAGCAGCTGCTAGTCTCTCGATTGCGAAATTCCAATTGCTTTACTAACTTTACTTCGCGGTTTCCCAGAGATTCCCTAAAAATTTGATGGAGCTGTTCAAGTAGAGCGCTCATGAAATTAGCGATTCCAGGAGAAAAATGGAAAAATACTTGTTAATAAAAAAAAATTATTAAAAACGAGGCAGCAAGGAAATTCTTTGATGAAGAAAGGGGATGAGAAAATTTTAAAAAGAGCGTGAGAATTTCGACATCGAGACTGCCATTAGAAAGAATTTTCCTACCGCACGGTGGCTTGACGAATTGGAAAAATGGACATGCCAATCCGCAGTCTAAAGAAACCGCCCGATGCTCTTAAGCGCGCCGTAAAATTACAGCATCGTAAGTTATACGAAAAAAAAAGGTTTGAAATGCAAAGTATTCTAGTGTCCTGCAGAAGAAGCTGAAGCGTTAGTTTCGTGCTGAAAATATAGACCCGCAGGTTACCGAACGTTTCACGGTGCCTTTTTCTATTGAAACAAAGAATTACTGTACGAGCCACGAAAACGTATACTTTTTATTATTTTGAGAAACTCGACAGTTGTTATGGAAACGTGAAAATTGTCTGTTATTTGTCTCGTTAAAAACTAGCAAAGCTCGAGCCTGTAAATAATTTGCCTAAAAGAGCACACCTCGATTCAGTAAAAACGTGCAGTGTATACCCGCCGTAGAGTTTATGTGTAGCAAGGCAAAGCGGGCAGAGCCAACGAATTTCGTTGAATGGTACCTCGTTTACGTTAAAAATCTAATTAACGTAACAATCGAGCCAGCAACTGAATTGGTGAACTAGCTATAGTGCAATAGTCGAGGCTGCTCTCAACTCACTAGTGGCTACTCTATAAGAGTATCACGTCCGAGGAAGAGAAGTTCACTAGCTTTTTTTTTCCTTCACCCGAGGGAGGCAACGAGCAGATAACGGAATCAGCTGCACCTACGTCAGGGATCGCGAAGGGGAGAAACCACTTTCCCTTTTATTCCGGCCTGGTCTCTTGTCCCATTCTCTATGTGATTCTCTTCCTCTCTTCAGTAATTTACGTTCGCACTCTGAATATAATGGAAACACAAAGGATCGGCTAGAATGTTTTTAATTCCGATATCTAAGTGTTTATACTTTAAAGTGTTAATTCAAATCTTGTCATTCGATGACGTTTCAAAATTTTGTCTCCGCAGCGCCTCATTCTCTCGCGGTGCTATAGGCGTCAACTCTCGACAATGTATTTAGTGGGGGGTTACCGAAAGAAAATTCATTATTTCAACGTTTAAAAGTTCCGAGCATGCTCAAAGTTGCCACACTCTGAATGAAATGACAACACAGCAAAATGGCTTTAATTTCGAAAAGTTCTTTATTGAGTCATGATCTTGAGGAAGCTCTTTGAGAATCCGAGTTGGTAGGAATTTCGTGGATACTAAGATCCAGCGATGGTATAGGATGTTGACAAAAAATTAAGAAATTTAACTTGGAAGACTCAAGCCGCAGTAGCAAACATAAGGTCATGATACTTGACGTGAGCATAGTCCCCAGATATGCACAAGGGCTGACCCACTTCTACGATACCATCATGACAATAGCTGCACTCAAGTACATACCTCCTAACTCGAGATCCTCGCAGTATGTCGTCTACTGTTGCTGGTTGAATAAAAGGTGCGCCCTCCGCAAAAATCTTCATCCGACCTCGTTTTTCCTTCTTTCCCCTTTTTCCTTCTATCTTCACCCGCTCTCGTGAGATTCTCCTTTCTTTCCATGCCCTCTTTCTTTTTACTTCCCCTTTCTTTCCTCGGGCACAATCAAGTGAAATCCCTATCGGTACTCACTCGATACTATTGTTGATATAATAATAAAATTGCCTGCGGCTAAAAAAAACGAGACGAGAATGGCTCTCGTTACCTTCGTTTTCATAGGCGCAAAAAAAAAAGTTTTAAGTGTAGGGAAATATCTGATTGACGGACGATTCAATTGCAGTAAAAACAAATCACAATAAATCTGTGCTCTTCACTATATTCAGAATGCTTCAAAATTGTGGAATATTTCGATATTCACGAAAATGGTCGTAAGTTCTCTGATTGGTGAGCTTTTTTTTCAATTTTTTTCAGTGGCGATTCATTTAAAGGGAAAAGAGAAAAGATAGTCGCGGTCAAGGAAAACTAATTGAACTCACCTCCGGTTATCCGATCCTGACCACAGGAATCTGTTGAAAGAAAAACGTATTAATGACATTTTCCAGAAGAATTCCAATAGAAACTTATCAATTAATCGTCCAATGTATAATCGTCGGTAATTAGTTAATTAAATAAGCGTATTTGCTTTTTCAAATGGCTAGTCCGTT
Source organism: Hyposoter dolosus (assembly GCA_963921915.1). NCBI lineage: Eukaryota > Metazoa > Arthropoda > Insecta > Hymenoptera > Ichneumonidae > Hyposoter > Hyposoter dolosus. The sequence continues at coordinate 8,571,496 of OY998135.1, read as the reverse complement.
GCGTTCGTTCGAAAAGCTCGGAGTCTACTTTTTCGAGGGTTGAAAAATATTTTGAGAAAAGAAAGCTTTTAAGGCAAACTTTGTACAGGGAAGTACAGATAAAGGTGGAGAATGGTGTGGAACCTTTTGCAGTCAACGCAGACCTTATCGGCTTGCACTGTTTTTGCACGAAGCAATGGGCTGACGAGGGTGATGGTAAAGTGGTGCAACGTAGACAGATAAGCCAAAGTGAAACTTTGCATGCACATCCTGACTGTACCATCACTGGCGCCTTTTCCGTCCGTCTCGGCTCCGTTTCCGCCGCGACACCTTATTCACACACTGCAGTATAACCTTCGCGGCCTTGGTGTGTTCACTGCGGTCAGTAGTAGTATTCCGAGCTGCCATGATATTCAGAAGCGAAGAGAAAAGCTTGGAGCGTGTGGCATGGTAAACGGGCTGCACGAAATACATGCTAATGAACTTTTACCCGGCTTCTTGTGCATAACCGCTCCGTTAAGGGAACTCAAAGCATTTCGCGATGAAGAGATGACAGGAACAATGCGGGTTGACTTTTCAGAAAAAAAATTGCTCACTCCTGTTTTTTACAAGCTTCAGAAAAGTAGCGGAGAAACTTTCATTGCGTTTTAGTCTTGATTCTCGATAAATCGAGTGAATTGTCATAATAATTCGCTTCATCATTAACATTTCTGACGAATGAAATAATTGACGACCTTTTTATTATTTTGATATTATTCTCTCAACAATAGTTCGTGATTGCATGTATTGGACATGTAATTACTATTAAGCTTGAGTTAGCAACACATAGGGGAGGAGACGTATACCCAAGGGTTGCGGCCACGAAGTGGTCAATCTCCTTGCCAATCTAACGGGCTCCGCTCACCGCACACGTTCCCGTTAATTACCAGGATCCGATTACCGTGTGTGTAACACGCAAACCTTCTGTATGTAACTTACGTTAATCCTTCTGCAGGAATACACGTGTGCAGGATTGTCATACAAGACCAGGTACAAGTATTCGCGCCACATCCATTGTTGTTGATAACGTCGAATTATTTCAATATTCACCACATCGAAAAGTCACATGTATAGCAGCCACTATCAGGTTTCCAGTGATCTCGCGATCTTCCAAAACGGTTTTAATGTCCTAACGAGTAGATTTTATAAACAAAAAGCATTTGAGACTGTTCCAATGGCTTTTTGCGGAGCTGCTGAACGGCAATTGGTCGATTCATTTCGACGAACGATTTTCAAACACGATGATGAACCTTTCATCTATATTACATAATAATTAACGAAATGCAGTTGGATCGAATGATAGTTCCAAATACGTGCTCCAATATTCAGGCTAGGTATTTAGATTTCCAAGTGCTACTCTCGTGTAATGGATTACCAAGTTGGAATGATTCATTAGTAATGATCAAGGTTTGATTGAGTGGCATTCTCAATTAATGGATTTAATTTATCAACACTTTTGTTCGGCATTTCATGTGTATTGTTAATTATAATCGAATGTCAACTCGCACCGCTATTCAATTTCGAACGGACCTGAGTGCGTAAAATACATAACCTACGGATTTCAAATATTGTGATATTTCTCTAATACGGAATAATAAAGTTATGGAAAAAATGACAAATCGGGGAGCGATCAAATAACAATCATGCCGATTACCGCGATTATACTTAATGCACAGAGAATCATTAGCACGCGACAGTTTTGCGCTGACAAACATGCGTATTGACTTACTCGATAAACGATAACGGCGAACATTAACCTTGATAATAAAAAACACATTACAAAGTCAACGAATCTGTCTGCTTAATAATCGGTTCTTCTCAGCTGAGACAATAGGGTTGCTGAATTGCCAAAGTGCAAACAGATACATTATCGCTGAACTGACTGCCGAAACTACCGTTAACTAACGAAACTACCCTCGGTCTACGGTAACGTTAATCATCTTATTAGATCTTGAAAAATATGAATTATAAAGAAACATGGGAAATGAATGTCAATCTGACAGCGATATTAATAAAGTGAATAAAATTGACACGTTGATTTTGTCAACTTCCTCCGATAACTCTAAATGCTGAGCCGTGACTCGTTGATCGCACACTCCAGAGAGCACGAATACGCTGACAAGAAACTCAACACATGAGTTTTCTTTGAATGATTCAAAAAGATGGGGACGACGACAGAAAAGGGAAAGAATTTAAGTTGCTTCCTCGGTTTGATAATCTTACGATTGTCATCACCAAATCTTTTATTGATTTTTGCATCATTCACAATAACAATATCGAAAATATGTCAAAGATCCGTCTGGGAATACTCGGAGTTTTTGTTTTCTCAGCTTACTCGAGAGTTTGAGATCAAAGTGTCAAATTTGAAGGACAGTTTTCTTTCGCACGAAAGAAGGGAGAGATATCGCTTTTGTACACAAAATCCTGCTTTTTTAACTGTGCGACGTTATGATATTAAGTGCATCAGAAAGTGCATTCCTCGCACAGATCGAAGATCGCACCGACTTATCCAAGTTCTGCAAAGAGTGCAGTCCACATTCGAGAGCCGCAATAAAAGACTTTGTCAAACTGCTTGAGAAAGATACGAACGAAAGAAAGTGCGAGAATCTCGCGGAACAAAGAATCAATTACGCGATCAACGGTATTCACACCTGAGGTATTGTTAATTATTTGTTTATTCCATTCTCTATCGAGAGCGTCGTTAAGGTCCCTGGACAAGTTAAACGAAATTTCGCAGTAAAGATTTTTACACATACGGAGAGTGTTCGAATTAATTTCACAATTAACAACGATGACAAAAATGAGGTTTTCTCATCTCCATGTGATCAAGGCACGAGGAAGAAAGTTGTCATGATTTAATTTCCACCGAATCTATAAAACTCGAGTGTAAACGTTACAGTTAGGAGATACGTTTATTTTTCATGACATGTTTCCTGGAAACGATAAATTTGCTCGTTTTGCCAATCGCTTAAAGACTCCGTAAAAAAAAAACCCAATAATCGATGATTATGTGTGATAATCGTGCTCTTATTGGGACAGAGCTCGACGCATGAAAAATCGTCAGAGCTCGCATACCTCTTGATAAACAGAGACGTTGGAAAACGATCTCAAATAAAGAAGAACAAACATTGTGATCACAAACAAATCTGTCTCTTGGAATCATCAAACTTTTTCAGTTGCGATAACAGAATTATGAATTTTTTGCGCTTATGTAATCATGACGTTCGACTTTGACGACGTCTCTGAACAGATGTTATCACAATATGAATAACGAGTACCTGTGGGTAATGAGGCGTAGCTAAAAACTGATGCAGGGAGCGTGGTGTGGCGCATCGGACGTTTCTAATGCAACCTCCGATAATATGCGTCTGCTAGCGTGGTATTGAGTGCAGGAGGTTTTTTGTAAAAACCATTTTTCGAGTAGGACTCAGTAATTGAAAGGCCTTATTACCCGCAGGTACTATATTTGTTGTCACCGTGAACGAATGAATTTATTGACTCGATGCAAAACTTGGTGAGGATGTTAATTTATGAAAAATAACTACAAAACGAAAAAATCATTTGCGCATGCAAAAGAACAAATATTCTTATTAATGGAAGGCAATGTACTCGAGACGATGATGTAAACACAACTTCATAGACACAATTTATGAGAAAGAGAAGGGAAGTGGACGATCTTGAAACGATCGTCGATGCAATATTTTATAATTATTACTTTTCTCGAATTATCAGGGAAAAAAAGTTGTGTGACGAAATATTTAGAATAAAATGTTGTATGTGTTTCAGTCGGCGGAATTCCATTGCATACACCATGAAATTATTGATTTCAACGTTTCTACTGTCAATAACGACGGTACCGAGTGTACCGGCGACGTTCGATGGCTTCAACATTCACCAGACGATTCTTGATGAGCTGGCGAGTTACGGCTTGGGAAGTAACGACATAAGAAGAGTACAATCGCCGTCTAAATCCCCATACGACTTTATAATCGTTGGTTCAGGCCCAGGAGGTTCACCAGTGGCGAGTCGTTTGTCGGAAAATCCAAACTGGAATGTCCTCTTACTCGAGGCTGGGGAGCCCGAAAATCTTTTGGTTCAGGTACCCGGAATCACAAGCATTTTACAACAGACTCCTTATAATTGGGGCTATCGGAGTCAACCACAAACAACAGCCTGCCTTGGTATGAAAGATCGTCGTTGTACTTGCCCGAGGGGCAAATCCTTGGGTGGCACGAGCAGTATCAATTACATGGTTTACACTCGTGGAAATAAATTGGACTACGACGAGTGGGCAAACGATGGAAACACTGGCTGGGCTTACAAGGATGTATTGCCTTATTTTAAAAAAGGCGAAAAATTCAGAGTATCAGGTACTGTTTTCTTAGTTTTTTTTTTTTTTTTAATATTCTCAAGAGAGTAATAAAAAAAACTCACGTTCCATGAATTTTTAAAGATACTTTTCTTACTTTTTTCTCAATTATTCAATAATTATAAGGAGCATAATTCGGTGCGAATAATAAGACCAAATATGCTTCAGATCGTGTTAACTGGACTTACCGAGGAAGCAACGGTCCCTTGTCCGTGGAGCACCCGCCGTATCGGTCGCCATTGGCGACGCAATATCTAAAAGCTGGCAGAGACGACGGGTACAAAATCGTGGACTATAACGGACGGCAACAAATTGGCTTTTCATACTTGCAAGCGACGGAGGACAGAGGTACGAGATGCAGCGCATCGAAAGCTTATTTGCGAGTAAATAGACCGAATTTGGACATAATGACGGGAGCCCAAGTGACGAGAGTTCTGATAGACGAAAACAAGCGAGCAGTCGGCGTTGAATATATGAAGAATGGGAAATTGCACAAGGTTTACGTGAAGAAGGAGGTCATCTTATCAGCGGGATCGATCGATTCGCCTAAGCTGTTGATGCTTTCGGGGATCGGGCCACGAGATCATCTCGAGCAGTTCGGAATCCCGGTCATCAAGGATGCCAAAGTGGGTTACAACTTGAAAGAGCATCTTGGATTCTTGGGTCTGAATTTTAAGGTGAATGCCAGTGTAACTTACTTGGTTCCTCGGGCATTATTGAATCCTCTAACATACTTGGACTTTGGTCTTCGTCGAAACGGACAATTGACACTTGCGGGAGGCGCTGAATCGATTGCATTTGTTCGCACGAAAAACGCAATCGACGCGAGACCCGATCTCGAACTTTTATTCATCGGTACTTCCCTCGCTGCGGACAACGGACTCAGTTTGGCTAAAGGTTACGGAGTCTCCGATAATGTTTACCAACGAGTTTTTAAGCCGATGGAGAACCAAGACCATTTTACCATTTGGCCAATTGTACAGAAACCTCTCAGCACCGGTCGCATTAAATTGAAATCAAGGAATCCGTTGGACGCCCCGATCATCGAATCCAACTTCTTCACTCACCAGGAGGACGTCGAAACTATCCTGGAAGGCGTCAAACATGCAATCAGACTCGTCAACTCCCCACATTTCCAAGCCTACGGCAGTCGAATCCACAAGATCAAGATCCCTGGATGCGAGAATTACGAATTCGGTAGCGACGATTATTGGCGATGTGCTATTCGAGCTGTACCAGCTACGATGGACCACGAAATTGGCAGTTGCAAAATGGGCCCGTCGAGCGATCCTAATGCCGTTGTTGATCCACAGTTGAAAGTTTATGGAATCAAGGGCTTGAGAGTCTCCGATGCTTCGGTTATACCAAAAATTCCTTCTGGCCATGCCACCGGTTGGGTTTACATGGTTGGCGAAAAAGCCGCTGATATGATCAAGCAAAGTTGGTCATAGACAATAACTTCGATGCTGCATTGATCATTCCGAATCATCATTCCTTCAAATTTCCCTACGATGATAGATTTTTTATAATATTCCTCATCGATTGAGTTACTCCTATTTCATGCGACATTTTTACACAAAGTTTAGTGCTGTTAATGTCTTTCCTTTCGAATTGCAGGAGAAACCAAAAAATTCGGATCATTCCTATCGAAAAACTTGATCCGTTTTCATTACTGCATTTCCTATCGAATTTTTGATCGGATTGATTAATTTAGGGCAAGTTTATCTGATTACTTGGGACTGAATTGTTGAGATATATTTATGACTGAGTCGCCATGAACAACTTAAATACCATGGAAACTACCACAGTCGAGTGCAACAACTTGCACTTGTTTATATATTTCCATCGAGTAAGTAATGTTAACTGACCATTCCTTGCTGTTCATGAGATGTCGAATTATGATGTTAAATTGTTACATTTTCAATTTTACATCATCCGGGCGAGTTGTGCTATATTTTGTAGTCGCCGTGCCATCGAACGCCATCGAAAATATCAATAAATAAATAATAAACAAGAATCTCTAGCATCATATGCTTCATTTTCTACGACTTCTTAAAATGGATTTGTTCGAACGCTTTTCGTTGTCAAATCTACAAAAAGAAGTCGTAACAAAATCGTTGGGTTATTGTCGAAAAATCTTCAAGGCAAAAATCGTTGCTTCGTATTAGTCGAACGAGAGATGAATTTTTACAATAAATTTGACCTTTAATCGTAACAGAAAGAGCCGAATCTCGAGTAAGTCCAGAAAAGCTAGATACGCGGCGCGACTTGATTCTGCCATTCGAAACCTTTCTTTTGAAATTTAGCGTCAAGACGCTGCCGCTAACTTCACTAGACAGAATTGTGCGAGGCTGTACAGACGTAGATATTTTCCCATTTCGCTCGGATAGCCTGATGAGCGAATTCGCTGCAAATCCGTGTCTACGTATTTATATATACACTTGTGCAAATCCTCGTGCAGTGAGCTTTAAACACGCGCGAGACAACTCGTGTCGGTACGTCGAATATATGAAGGCAAAGAGAGAACGAAGAACAAATAATACAAAGCTCGCCACCATGGCGACTAATATCGTTGCGAACGAAATTTCGGTCATTTATCTAATACCCAACGATGCGAGATGCGGTAAATAAAAACACATTACAATGTAAACGAATCTATCTGCTTGATAATCGGATGTTCTCAGCAGAAACAATAGGGTTGCTAAATTTCTTCTTTTCTTAAATTCTCAAATTCTTCATCTTATTAGATCTTGTGAACTATGAAATATGAACAAATATGGAAAATGAAAGTCAATCTGATAATGATATTAGTACAGTGAATAAAATTGACACGTTGGTTTTGTCTACTTCCTTCGATAAGCCAAATTGCTGAGCCGTGATTCGTTGATTGCACACTCCAGAGAGCACGAATACGCTCACAAGAAACTCAAGACATGAGTTTTCTTTAAATGATTCAAAAAGATGAGGACGACGACAGAAAGGGGAAAGAATTTGAGTTCCTTCCTTGGTTTGATAATTTTACGATGGTCATCACCAAATCTTTTATTGATTTTTGCATCGTTCACAATAACAATATCAAAAATATGTGAAAGATTCGTCTGGGGATACTCGAATTTTTGTTTGGTCAGCTTACTCGGGAGTTTGAGATCAAAGTGTCAAATTTGAAGGACGGTTTTCTTTCGCACGAAAGAAGGGAGGAGATATCGCTTTTGTACACAAAATCCTGCATTTTTAAATGTGCGACGTTATGATATTAAATGCATCAGAAAGCGCATTCCTCGCACAGATCGAAGATCCAAGTTCTGCGAAGAGTGCAGTCCATATTCGGCTTGAGAAAGATACGAACGAAAGAAAGTGCGAGAACTTCTCAGAACAAAGAATCAATCACGCGATCAGCGGTTTCCACGCCTGAGGTATTGTTAATTATTTGATGATTCCATTCCATCGAGAGTGTCGGTGAGGTCTCTGGACAAGTCGAACGAAATTTCCCAGTAGAGATTTTTATACATACAGACATTGATTGAATTAATTTCACAATTGACAACGACGACAAAAATGAGGTTTTCTCATCTCCATGTGGTCAAGGCACGAAAAAGAAAGTTGTGATGATTGAATTCTCACGAGATTCATAAAACTCGAGTGTAAACGTAACAGTTACGAGATACGTTTATTCTTCATGACATGTTTCCTGGAAACGATAAATTGCTCGTTTTGCCACTCGCTCAAATACTCCGTAAAAAAAAAAACCAGTAATCGATGATTATGTGTAACAATCGTGCTTTTATTGAGACAGAGATCGACGCGTGAAAAATCGTCAGAGCTCGCACGCCTCTTGATAAACAGAGACGTGGGAAAACGACCTCGAATGAAGAAGAACAAACATTGCGGTCACAAACAAATCTGTCGCTTGGAATCATCAAACCTTTTCAGTTGCGATAACAGAATTATGAATTTTTCGCGCTTATGTAATCATGACGTTCGACTTTGACGATGTCCGTGAACAGATGTTGTTACAATACGAAAAACGAGTACCTGTGGGTAATAAGGCCTAGCGAAAAACTGATGCAGAGAGCGTGGTGTGGCCCATCGGACATTTCTCATGCAACCTCCGTTAACATGCGTCTGCTAGCGTGGTGTTGACTGGAGGAGGTTTTTTGTAAAAACCATTTTTCGAATTATCAGGGAAAAAAAGTTGTGTGACGAAATATTTAGAATAAAATGTTGTGTTTCAGTTGGCGGAATTCCATTGCATACACCATGAAATTATTGATTTCGACGTTTCTACTGTCAATAACGACCGTACCGAGTGTACCGGCGACGTTCAATGGCTTCAACATTCACCAGACAATTCTTGATGAGCTGGCGAGTTACGGCCTTGGAAGTAACAACATAAACAGAGTAGACTCGCCGTCTCAATCCCCATACGACTTTATAATCGTTGGTTCAGGCCCAGGAGGTTCACCAGTGGCGAATCGTTTGTCGGAAAATCCAAACTGGAACGTCCTCTTACTCGAGGCTGGGGAACCCGAAAACCTTTTGAATCAGGTACCCGGATTCCCGAGCCTTTTACAACAGACTTCTTATAATTGGGGCTATCGGAGTCAACCACAAACAACAGCCTGCCTTGGTATGAAAAATCGTCGTTGTACTTGCCCGAGAGGCAAATCGTTGGGTGGCACGAGCAGTATCAATTACATGATTTACACTCGAGGAAATAAATTGGACTACGACGAGTGGGCAAACGATGGAAACACTGGCTGGTCTTACAAGGATGTATTGCCTTATTTCAAAAAGGGTGAAAAATTCAGAGTATCAGGTACTGTTTTCTTAGTTTTTTTTTTTTTAATATTCTCAAGAGAGTAATAAAAAAAACTCACGTTCCATGAATTTTCAAAGATACTTTTTTTGCTTTTTTCTCAATTATTCAATAATTATAAGGAGCATAATTCGGTGCGAATAATAAGACCAAATATGCTTCAGATCGTGTTAACTGGACTTACCGAGGAAACAACGGTCCCTTGTCCGTGGAGCACGCGCCATATCGGTCGCCACTGGCGACGCAATATCTAAAAGCTGGCAGAGACGAGGGGTACAAGATCGTGGACTATAACGGCCGGCAACAAATTGGCTTTTCATACTTGCAAGTGACGGAGGACAGAGGTACGAGATGCAGCGCATCGAAAGCTTATTTGCGAGTGGATAGACCGAATCTGGACATAATGACAGGAACTCAAGTGACGAGAGTTCTGATAGACGAAAACAAGCGAGCAGTCGGCGTTGAATATATGAAGAATGGGAAATTGCACAAGGTTTACGTGAAGAAGGAGGTCATATTATCAGCGGGATCGATCGATTCGCCTAAGCTGTTGATGCTTTCGGGCATCGGACCACGAGATCATCTCGAGCAGTTCGGGATCCCGGTCGTCAAGGACGCCAAAGTGGGTTATAATTTGAAGGAGCATCTTGGTTTCGGGGGTTTGAATTTTAAGGTGAACGCCAGTGTAACTTATTTGATCACTCGTGCCCTATCGAATCCTAAAACATACTTAGACTTTGGTCTTCATCGAAACGGACAATTAACACTCCCAGCAGGTGCTGAATCGATTGCATTTGTTCGGACGAAATACGCAATCGATGAGAGACCCGATCTCGAACTTTTATTCTTCGTTACTACCCTCGCTGCGGACAGCGGACTCAGCATGACTAAAAGTTACGGACTCTCCGATCATGTATACGAACGAGTTTTTAAGCCAATGGAGAACCAAGACCATTTTACCATTTGGCCAATTGTACAGAAACCTCTCAGCACCGGTCGCATTAAATTGAAATCAAGGAATCCGTTGGACGCCCCGATCATCGAATCCAACTTCTTAACTCACCCGCAGGACGTCGAAATCATCCTGGAAGGAGTCAAACACGCAATCAGGCTCGTCAACTCCCCCCATTTCCAAGCCTACGGCAGTCGAATCCACAAGATCAAGATCCCTGGATGCGAGAATTACGAATTCGGTAGCGACGGTTATTGGCGATGTGCCATTCGCGTTCTACCAGCTACGATGGGCCACGAAATTGGCAGTTGCAAAATGGGCCCATCGAGCGATCCTAATGCCGTCGTTGATCCACAGTTGAAAGTTTATGGAATCAAGGGCTTGAGAGTCTCCGATGCTTCGGTTATACCAAAAATTCCTTCTGGCCATGCCACCGGTTGGGTTTACATGGTTGGCGAAAAAGCCGCTGATATGATCAAGCAAAGTTGGTCATAGACAAAAACTTTGATGCTCCATTGAACATTTCGAATCATTATTGCTTCAAGTTTCTTTACGATCATCCATTTTTTATGACATTTTTCATCGATTGAATTATTCGTATTTTTTGCTACATTTTTATCCTATCATTTGTTCTGGCTATTTTTCCTCCCCGTGGTTTTTATCTTTACTGTTAACTTCACTAGACAGAATTGCACGAGCCTGTACAGACGTAGATATTTTCCCATTTCGCTCGGATAGCCTGATGAGCGAATTCGCTGCAAATACGTGTCTACGTATTTATATATACACTTGTGCAAATCCTCGTGCAGTGAGCTTTAAACACGCGCGAGAAAACTCGTGTCGGTACGTCGAATATATGAAGGCAAAGAGAGAACGAAGAACAAATAATACAAAGCTCGCCACCATGGCGACTAGCATCGTTGCGAACGGAATTTCGGTCATTTATCTAAAACCCAACGAGGCGAGATGCGGTATCAAGTCTCACTCCACTTTTTTCCATCCCTCTCTTTTGCTCCTGTCTCTCTCACTCTTCGTTCGATGCTCCGCCAACTCTGACGTTCCGTGTCTATCGCAATCATAAATTCGTTGCAATTTATACAAATTACGAATTCCCATTAACGGTATACGTGCCTTCGTCCGCTCAGAGCTGCATAAATCAAGTTCCATTTTCCTAAATAATGTACGTGATATTCGCTGCCTCCTCCGAACCACACAACGAACATGGTATTGCAATGTAAACGATTTGCCAATCGATCTATCAGCAGCCAGCGAATGCCAGCGAATATCGTAACGAAGACGTAACGTTATTTCCTAATTAGTCCAATTCAATAAAGGCACACATTTTTTTAAGTCACGCAACGATCGCATTTGTATCGACCGTAGGCACACAGGGGACGCGTAAAGAGTCAATAGTGATGCGTGCAGGAGCATTGGAGTGCTCGATTTTGGCGAAATAAGCTCCACAACAAAGGCTCAGGTGAAATAGTGAGTCACCGCAAGAAAGGGAGCAAAAAAATGAACAGCGATAGGCGCGGTGACTAAAATTCTGAAGCTGGCGTTCGTGAATTCCTCTGTAGGTTTTGCATAAGAGAAAAAAGTGTTCGGGAGCTCTGTGAAAATGAAGGATGCCATTGCACGAAGCCGGCATTTACTGGAGCTTGGAAAGCGCTTGTGACAGGCAACGCTAGTCGTGCTAAAATTTATGTGTGGAACACGCATCCATCCGAATCCGTCGACCAGGATGGTATATGTAACGAGAGAACGGGAGCAAAGGGAACGAAGAGAGAACTGATCTGTGGAGTGTGAGAATTTCTCATGCCACTAGCGATGGGCTCGATGAACGCGCTTCGGTGAGCGAGCAAGAGGTTACGGGACCGACAACCCAGAGAATGACGTAGAAAAGAGGGCGTTACGCCCCCGAATCGGTTTTACATTTTTCAAGCTGATAATTTATCAATCTCCAGCGCGGTCTCCCGGCTTCGGCTCTTCAAGCTCGTGAGTTTACTATATGAGTTTCGTGATGGCTAGTGAACGTTCGATCCAACCATGACCAGCAATCTTGCTCTCTCCTCCTCCTCCTCTCTCTCTCTGGCTCTCTTTCGCTCTCCCTTATTTTTCTCCATGCTGTCATGTGGCACGAAAATAATGAGCCTCTTTAAAGGCCAGAAGTTTTCGCTCGTAAGCCAGTAAAATCGATTTTTGAACTTCGTTTCGCTGCCTTGATCCACCTTGTTATATATGTTGGGCATGGCCTCCCATCAACGATCGCCCAACCTCTGTCCTTCAGCGAATAACTCCGCAATCATTGACGTGGAAATTTATTCGATATAAAATATTCACAGAGTCTTGCAGAGATATAATCTCCCCACTTCCGGAAGCCATTCCGTTCAAGACGAGTACAAACAATCAAATGAGATAAAGTACTCTCCAGATTCTTATTTTCATCATAGTTACCGCACAAAGCCCGCCAATTTATTAAGTTTGAGTTGGCAGACATTTCTATTGACGCTCGCAATTCACTCTGCTCGAGAAATTCCAGATTTACTGAATCCGCACCTCATTTCCGGCATTCAGGAATGAACCATTCAAACATCTACCGTGATTCCTAAATCATGACGATGTCATTGAGATCACGGAATTCTTTCAATTACATAATTTTCCGAAAGACTAGTTTTTTTTTTTTTTTTTTTTAAAGATTTGGTACGTGTGGAATGGATCAGCACAGATCGATAATTCGTAGTCTCCTTTTTCAAGGCTTGTAAAATAGATTTACGTCAACATCCTCGACAGTCGCGTTTCCGAAGGACAAGTCTTTTACGAAATAGTGAACGGGTGGAGCTGTATATTACTGTAAGGAGGGAAGCGTTGCGTCGCGAGCTCGAGTCATCCTCGCACCCGATAAATCGATGCTGATTCGATCACCTTTGCAAGGGTTCTGGTGCCTCTCAAGAGGATTCTCTTTTTCTCTTGCTCAGCAACGCACCAGTCTTTCGTCGTATTTTGTCTCCCTCCTTTTTTCTTGCTTCCTTTACTATTCGAATCACTCGGGTCTTTATTCCGTCCTGCTCAGCATGTATATATGTCAATCGACGTCCTGGGCGAGAAGGAACCTGCTAAAAAAAGCAAATCAGCAATTCCACGCTGGAGTGCCTCGAGAATTCCTTTTGCATTTATTTCTCGTTCGTTAGTTCTGTATAAATAAGAGAAAATCACGGACATCAGCACCCTAGTCTGGTTCTCCTTTGATTTGCAATTATCGATCCGAATTACATCGATAAGAAGGAACTCGGATACAAGAGCTCGATGACATCTGCCTAACTGCATTTATGTAAATTGTCATAAATTAAATTTATGTCATGTGATTAATTAACCAAAAAAAAAAAAGTACAACTTTTCATAAACGTATGTGACGCAGCATATGTCTCGAAAACTGCGTAGCGTGCGAATACTCACGACGCTCATATTTTTAACGTTTGTTTAGTAATGCCGTGTGCATTGGTTGAAAACATGGGAAGCACCGATGCGACTAGAGTCGACTAGCGCAAGGAATGACCGAAAAATGTATGCAAATCCCTAACCATGAATATTCAATTAATGTAATCCAGGATGACACATTCGCTTCAGGCTTTATCGCTGCACGATTCGAAGCATAAATAGACGCAGATTTATCCACGAATGACTTCGATACGTGTTGAAGAACGTGACAGCAATCGTCATTCTGTATACAGAAGAACAGGGTGATGCAGTGATGTGTGTATCATACTGTGTATTAAATGCATTATGAACGCGAAGACGAGATTGTCTAGGACAAACGATCTGTAACACAGCAGGGTTACGAGAGCGAGTAGGCAACTCAGGTATGCACTAAAATTGGCGAATATGCCAGAGAATAGCAGGATAATTTCAATTCCACTTTGGCGGTTGATCGTCAGCCACCATTCTCATGGCGGCGAACAGTACATCCGTAATTGACGCAATGGCGGACTACTACGGGTTGCTACTACTGCTCAGCTCATAGAATATTATCTTTTACTTCACCTCGATGCTTACAGCTATTCCTTGGTGACTACGTATTGTCAAGCCCGAAATTACACAACCACGAGGTAAGGCCATTACTAACGATGCTACAATATTCGTTATAGACTTGCCAGAAGTATTAACTATCGTCGTTAAATCGTAATTGCAGTTTGAATCGTATGCCACATGCAATCTCAAAGTTTTGAAGCTTCCAACTCGAACACGTGGTTGAAAATTTGCCAACTGTATTGCTGTATAATGAGATTTCAGTGAAATCTTCACATAACACGATGAGAAGGTTTCAGAATCAATATAAATGGCGGAATATTCTATGTGGAAGAGGCACAGGAGCAATGAAGTTTCTGGGAAATGATATTCGAATGGCCAGAGAATCAACTGTAAAACGAATTTATGAAATTACCGCGATGTATACTTGGGCGTAGAGCTCAAGAATGGAGTGTCCTCAAAGTCGTGGACGAACTTGAAAGTCATTTGTACCGCTGTGGATTCACAGGAAAATATCTTCATCGCGATTGCTCTGTTGACGCAGTTAATTGTCTCGTCAACGATTATGCTCGAGAAAAAATATGGTCGAGTATCTTCCCCTTCACAATTTGTTTGATTCTGAGCCTAGGATGCACTTTCTGGGATACCCTGTAGGTCTGATCATGGGCTATATACATCGGCAGCCGCTGGTGCAAATCGTCGGCGGCTGTTGGTGTCGAGGACCGAAGAGCCACGTGCCAGCATCTGGTCTCGACATCTCGTCAATGTACGAGCTTCGAAAGGGCTGGAGAACGGTTGCCTGCCCCTTCTGTCAGTGGAGAGATGAGCTGCTGGTGAGATGGTGCTTGTGCACTAACCGGAAATGCCGTTCACATGCAAGACAGGAAGAGAAACGAAATAGAAACGAGACGAAGTAAAGCTGCGAGAGTTTGGAGTAAAAAAGTTTTGCTCGATAAATATAGTAGCCCATGTAAATGCCATAGTGTATGGTAAACGAGATAAAAACAAGAAAACGCAAAAGCCACCACCTTCTCGTACTCCAATCACCATCGAACAACTGTGAGAGTTCCCACAGCATATGTACGTGCGAAGAGTCAACCTCGTCTCATCCTTTACACAATGCGCTCCCTATATCCTCGATTTCTACAGCCAGTGCCTCTTGCCTCTCCCACCGAGCCATTCCCCTTTCCAGACAATCCTCGTACAGCTTCCCAAAGCTCCGTACCTGTCGTGTGATTTATATCAGAACGATTCCTCGTTCCACTAGCACAATCAGGTAATCGACCGTCTCGATTGCTGCCATCAACGCTTCCTCAATTGATTGCCGATTGCCTATCCCATCGAGCACTTTGTTCAAATATTCAACGAGTCTTCGAAACGATCCAGCCCTTAATTATCCTTGTCAGACCGTTAATATGATGAATCACCCACTCGGTCGAAGAGAAAGTGTTAAGCTACGATTTTAACATTCACTCGACAAATATACAAAAATTACCCAGTATAAACTCGGATTATGAGGCTCATTCTCTCTTGCTTTTAGTCTTATATATATGAATCAGCACAAATAGAAGTTTACAAGGAAACCATAACACAATTTAACGCGTTCATTGATTACCGTTCAGGCGATTGACTCACCAATGCCGAGCGTATGAAGGGATGCACTTTACGCTCGATTAAACCGGCTAAATAAATTCGCATTGCACTTCGTTTGATTAAAATTTGATGCTTGAAGGAATAATAGACTCACCCGTTCATGAATGCAATAAAGAGGTGCTCAAGACATTTATAATTTGAATATGAAAACCGTAATATGGTGTAAATCACTGAATATTGTCTATTAGTTTGGTTCGTGATGCGTTGTAAAAATAATAAATGTAAGGAACTTGTATTTAAGCTGTGAAAAGCTGAGAAAAATGTCGAGATATATTATTTGTCTCATGGGTTAGGAATTTAACGAGGAAAACACTCGCCGGTGAGGCTCTTGGAAACGGTCTCGAAAAAAGGGGGAAGAAATTCTTCCTCTCGTTGTTAAGAAATATCCACCTCTTGAAATGTTCTGTTTGCGTAGAGGAAGGCAAAAGCTCGGTGAGCATTATCCTTCTCATAATTTCGCCGAAGGCTTACGCAAGGTAAACTCTCTGCTCCAACCCTCGTCGCCGTTGCTATATGGACGTAAATTTTTCCTTCAACGAGGAGAGGCTCGGCACCGACGAGAAATACAAGCGCACGTCGAGTTCACCGGCAGTACAGACGATACAGTTTATTCCTTTTTTCTCCTGAGCTAGTCCTTTAAGCAACTTAACACAAGTGTCAAATCTAAGGTACCCAGGGTATCTGTTTTACCTCAAATTTTTCTACTCGTTTGACGAGACTCTCTTCGAGCTGTGTTCACCCTTCTGAATTCCTCAGCCTTCAACATATTTTCTTTCTTTTTCGCTTTGTCTCTACCTTTTTCTCTCTATTATCCACACTCACCCATTTTTTCATATATTTTTAACAACCTTATATTTATCTTTTCTTTTTACCACATTTTTTATGCACATGAGCTGGCAGTCGAGTCAACTTCTTTTTCTATTCTGCCTTGTACATGTTTTTGCATATATGATACCGAAATATTCGCCCTTCTCTACTTTTTATCAAAAGCCTTTTTTTTTCGTGTTCGTGCTACGCCAAGTTTTCTTTAGTACCCAATATGCAATTACCCAAGACGTACACATGCACTACATGGCTTAGACGTATACGTAGCCGTGACTGCATATAGGACGCTTGTGTTCGCAGGCTACATACACGACAAAACCTCTTTCGCCTTCGGTCCAACCGGATGCACCTCGTACCCTGTATTTCTCGCTTGGGCAAAATATACGAGCTTTACAGCCACCGCGCCTTAAGTCTAATGTACCAGCGTTGACGTTTATTGCACGGGCGAACGACTTTGACGCAAATGCTTTGTTTCACCGCTGTATATCGGCCGGGCTTTACCGACATGCTTCACTTCGAAAATTGATATAATTCTCCAAGCCCCTGGATTATTTCAGCACGCTAAAGCCTCACGAGTATCTCCTACACATTCACGAGATATTCGCTCACAAAACTAATCTTTTTATTTGGGTCTCTTGCATTCTTTCCTTATGCATCACTCGCTGTAACTAAATTTCTTACATTCTCCAAGATCTGCCTTCAAAATTTTTCCGTGTTTTTTTCTTTTTTTTTTTTTAAATCAACGTAGGACAATCTTCTGAAAATGTATTCAGCGAAAAAATTCGAACGCGGAGCTCTAGTAATATTGTTACAAAATACGAAGGATAGCGATGTCGGGATTAAGGGGCAGGTACTATTTTTACAAAATGAAAAACATATGTTATGCATTTGCTGAACAATTTCATTTCATGCAGCACATTATAGAAAATTGCATAGTGAATGGATTTTGTGTCCAGGTAATTATTCTCATTTGTTTTCGTACAAAGTTTCCTGTTTAATTTTACAGAACTGAACAGTCAATGGAAGTGCATCTTTGTTCTCGCACATGCAGTGCCAAAAAACATTCCTGCCACGTTCTTTCGATTTTTTAAAAATTCGGAGTCCTGCCGTGATCCTTGTTTAAAAAATCTGCGTGTCCCTTTTCTTTGTATAAACTTGTAGTGTTTTATTAATATCCACGAAAAAATTGAAGTGATTCTGCTTTTGGATTTTTGTCTCCATCAGCCGTCCCCCATTTTTTTTTCAGTCCCTTCCCGTTTTTTCTTTTCCTTTTTCGTCCTTTTCTTCGTCTGACCACAAATGCGAATTCCGCATGCTCCTCTATCATCGCGGATATTCTATACGCAAGGAAACGATAATCCGATGGGCGTGGATAAGCAGGAAAGAGGTTTTTTTTAGACGATTTTGAAAAAGCGATGTACCAGAACTAATGAGGCAAAAAATTACAGTTGGCGGTGCAAACTTGTGCCAATAAAATCGACCAAATGGCTCATAGATTTCTGACGTGTATGGTGAAATGATAGTACGTGAAAAGAGGGAGAAGAATACGAAGATTATACAGGATACTCGCTCGTTTTCAGGCACGAATGTGCCCAAGGAATTATGCACATTTCATTATCATAAAAATTAACGAGACCTCGTAAATTGGTCGTTTACTTTGGTGCTTTGGTTACAGCTAGTCTTGAGGGTCGTCGTGTCTCGAGTCGCTGGCGCGCGAAACCGTCGCGACTCTCCTACCATTGCTATGTACACTTCTTGGACGTTCTTGTCGGTTTTCCTTTCCGTAGACATATATCTATGTTGATATTTTATATAACTCGACTTTTACCGAAGAAAATGCACCAGTAGCTCGCCTGCTCGTCCCTTCAACCGACGTAGCCACTCTACGAGATTACTAACATCGTGAAACCCGAGTTAAAGTGCTGTGGACGAACAAACAAACGGACTTGGGGATTTTACCTTTGGGCCTCTTTCCAGTCGCATATATTTATACCTATGGATGTATATATTCATTTATACTGTGTATCTATCACGCTACGTCATGTAAACTCCGTTGGAAACTTTGATGCATGAGCTTGCCCATTGCAAAACGACCTACTTCCGAATCTTTCGTTCATTTCAACGTGTACGAAAACTAATGAAATGAACTGAGTCTGAAAATGTTTAATTTTTGCGAAAGCATCGAAACATTGAACATTCGGGGATCAGGTAAACATCATACAGTTTCCAATCGAATTGAAAAGATAAATCGTCGTTGAATAGACTTTGCCAAATTGTGAAATTGGCCGGATTATGGATTTTACTCGATTGTATTGTCGATATAACGGATTCGCGATGAGCAGAAAAAATAGAGCAGCTGATGGCGGAAGCCTCGTAACGATGGGAGATAAAATGGAAGGCAATTGTAACAATAACGACCTTAAACAACGTAAATAAAGGCAGCGAATGTGCAATCCAGCGGACAAGCTCCGGAGCTATGGGAATTTCAAATGATTCGAAGCCATATTAATTGGTCATTTATTCGAGCGTTAACTATTATTAACCCAATTAGCCACAAAAGTGTTGCAAAGGTTCGAAATTATTCATCGAACAACTTTGGGCTTTCGCGTCACGTTGAAAACCGTTCAATGGCTACGAAAGCGTCAGTATATACATAAAAATCGTTTTGTGAATAAAAAAAAAAAGAGAGAAATTGGTACCAAGTGAGATGAAAAAAAGCTTTCGTGAATGCGAGACGACGTACCTGCAATTCCCATCAGCATTACAGGAGGTGGAGGACGGATACAAATCGCGAAACGAAAGCCCATACGTGCGAAACCCATTTGCCTAACACACCACCGCCCACGCCGCATCGAAGAAAATTGTTCACGCCATTCTCGAGCTCGCGCAATGTGTCTTCCTACGATCACTACCGAGTGCAGATATTTGCCATTTTTTTTCTTCCCTCACACCACTCGTCGAATATACTGGATGCTGAATAGCGAGAGGACAGGAGAGTGCCCTCGTTTTTCCACCTTCCATCAGTTCTTTCTCTTTCAACTCGCTATGCACGGACGCAGTGCTATTGATATATAATGCACTTATATCCCTCAAGACCTTTATCGTGAAACGCGTAACACTGCTAGAAAAAGCGCAAACAGCTGTTATTAATTCTGTTCACGCGATCTCGATCTTGAACGAACTGTTAAAAAGGCAACGCACCTCGTGGCAGTTGCGTGTGAATTTTTCGTACTGTCGTGACATCGCTTACACTAATGGCTATTGGACGTGGAACCAAGCAGAACGATGAGTTCAGCTAATTAGAGGTTAATTCTTGCATGAATCGATTTGCCAAATTTACACATGACCGCAGCCGATCTGGGTTGGATGAGACTAGTTCCACGAATTCCAGGACGTTCCCAGCCAGGACAGAATCTGGATTCCTCACTGAATTCCTCGTTAACCATTTCATGGGGGAATCTTCATGGTAAAATTCTCAGCTCGTCGAGCACGTCCCAGACCAGAATTGTTGATACGATGACAAAAGTGTATATGACGTTGTATGTTGAGATCGGTTCTCACTGTGCTCCAAATTCTAAACTGTATGATTATTCCCGAGGCGAAACAGTCACTCTGGCAGGATGTGCAATGTGGGGTTTCTGATAGAACGAAGCTTCTCTAACCGGACATTCGTCAACGGTGCAACGAGCCTCGACTCTACTCGATCTTCCTTCAACCGAATCGTTCTTGATTTTGTTACCCTAACCGTACGGCAGAGCAAATCCGATCCTGCATATTCGCAATATGATTCATCACTCAGGAAAGTTAGTTCCATTGCCTGAGAATTTATCAAACTAATTGTTGGCAATTGCTTGGAATTTGTAAAATTTTATTGAATATTTAATTATTGAGGCTATTGAACGAGAGATGAAGTTTATGGTTGAATTATGAAAATCATAATTTTACCCCGGAGCGAGTAAACACCTCAATCTGATGAATCGATTCGACTGCTTTTTTCGTCTCCCCAGGAATAAATTAGTGTCCACAGTCTCGAGAAAAAGTAACCATTAGATCTCGAGTCTTGAGTGATAACTGAGATGCATCGTACGATCAATCATAATGTTTTTCAAATTCCAGCATAAAACGAGATCCCACGCAAGTGGTAGATCACTCATTCGTTCTTTATCTCCCGAGAGATATCGTTAGGTATTCTCCTCCGGCGACTTGGTTCCTCAGACCCTTACCGCCCGGAATGGGCTGTAAATCATGGCAGAATTTAGACCACTGGTGGTCAGAGTTGAACAGCTAGCCACCTCACGTTGCTCGCGCCACCGTGATAGCCCTTGGATCTTCCGCAAGGTCTTGGTTGGATAAGGGTAACGAAGTTACGAGTGAGGTCAGGAAGTCAGGCTCGAAGTCGTAAAGTCAGGCCAGGTATCACTGGCTTTTGCTATACGCCTAACGACACGTCTGAAAGGTCAGCAAGGAAAACATAAGGTTTAACTCGAGATTTGCCTATCACTACTTATTAGTTTTATTGCAAGACTTTCCTCTGTTTATCGCATGGATTAGTATTTCGAGAATTCCCGGTGTATCGTGTCTGGTTAACGTTGTGACTAGCTTTTAGATTGGTGCTAATGGCGTTGTGAAAAAGTGATAGATTGTCGCGATAATGAGATAGAAAAAGAGCTGCTTTGTTTTGACGATGTTTCGAGTACGTATCTCTCGAACTCAACGAGAGACTCGAGTCTCGTTCTTGTTATCTTCGTCTTAGTAAATGATTGATTTTTTTTTCGCTCTCCCCTTTTATCACGCGCGCGAGAACAGTGGAAGACAATTGAAGTGTGCCCTCGTGCGATAGGATGAATAAAGAGAGGACGAGAGAAGAGGAATGGGCCGACGAGTAGACACTTTATAGAGTCGGATTTTTATGAATAATGTAAAGTATTCGCTGCGAAGATCCGAAAATTCAATCGACGTTGGGAATACTAGAGATAATGGAGCCTTCCAGAGCCACATCATCCTCAGTGAGCTTCGGAGTAGGAGAAAAAGATCAGGGAGAAAAAGAGACAGAGGGAGAAAAAGAGGGATCGAAAATGAAGCGAAAGAGGTTGCTCTTCCTGCAATGCCAAAAGTTCTTCTTTGCAAGTGGGAAAGCGTGTTTTTCGTGCTAACGAGATGGCGGTGCAAACGCTGAGGGAAGCCGACGTTTCACGAAGCTAGTTATATTTCGACTTCGTTCTCTAGTCGTGGCTGGCATATCCATGTTTTTCTTTCACGGCTGTATTTTCCGTCTACTTGATGTATGTCTTCACATGGATGGATCAAGCTTCATTTTCGAAGAATCACAAGTTTCAGATTCAAATATTTTCACAAAGATTTCATCGTAATTACGTACTCGCGTTTGGACGATAGTTGAATGATTTCACGAGATCTTCCCACCCCAGGAATGAAGAAATCTGCACGTAGAAGTTTCGACTTTGAATATTTTCGTTACACGAGCCCCAACCCTTTGCGCTCAACACAAACCACAAAGGAATTTTTCCAAACGCATAACAAACAACCGCTGAGCTTAAAGAATGTGCAAAATTCGTTGAGCTCTCATAACCCTCCGTTGGCATTAAACTCAAAGCCGTCGGCGTTTGAAGTCGATGGCCTAAACTTTCGTGCGATTGCTTTTCCAAAGCAGCGAACGATTCTAAAAAGTTATATACTTTGCAAAGATCTCACGCCGTGCGGGAAAGACTTGACCATTTTGCTTTTTGGTGTCCGACATGCGATGTCGCTGTTCTGTGAAAAAACGAGAATACACAAAATAATTTGAACTATTCCTTTGCATACTTTTTCGAAATAAACTATGCGAGCGAAGCGAGTCTTGACACTGTCAAGAATTATCATGTCTGTTGGGTGATTCCTGCCCCATCCCCCGAACGCTGTCGCGTCTTTATTTTTCAGCCAAACGAATTTATACGGAGTTACATGGATCAGTCTCGTGACAGTATTCCTGTCGAGGTGGAAGACTGAAATTTAGCTGCTTCGGTCGGCTTGCCAGGATGGCAGAGAATACTCGACAGAACGCGTACACTATAAGTTGAAAGCGATTTTCCAACGTCGCAGGCTATGTAGAATTATGGAAATTCCCATGGTTTTCCGTATATATATATATATATATTTGTTGATGAGATTGCTATACCTAGATATTTTAGCAACGCGTGAGAAGCTTGTCGGAAACGTGACAATGAAAAGCATGGCAGAGCTAATGGAAGTTGCGTGTCTTTCTTCGGCGACCTCCGGAATTATGCGACAAGTGACTTTGATAGCACCTTTTTTCCAACGCCATCAAAATAATCCCTCAAAGTCTGCATGAGAATGTGAGTTTTTCGAGACATGAAATACGAGTCACGATAAAAATATAGGTTTAAAAGTACGAACCTTATCCTCGGATTATTAGAACGTTGTATGGAAGAAAACAAGTTAGCGAAGAAGCTTTGGAACATGACACAGCTACATTTTTATTGTTCGTGTATTTATGAAAATTCTGAAGCTTCCACGAGCTTACACGAGAGACAATTTTGTACAGTTTCGAAATGGGGTCACAGTGATATCTACAGTATCAATCAATCAACGATATCGTGGTGAATATTAAGAGCCAATGTGGCATTCATTAGCCTCCAATTATTTTCCTTCGTGTCATTGATTCACAATATGAAATATACGGCTGGGGTACAGAGCGAGTTGATACAGAGGGGTCGTTGTTCTCTCACATGTATAGACGCATCATCCCCATACCCCGAATATCGGATCATGTCTGAGCGGGAAATAGGATAGATTGATCAGTTCGCATATCGAGAATCACTCGTAATATCAAGTGACAACGACCTGCACGAGTGTTTTTCGAGGAGAAGAACAACAGGGGAAGCTGCCGCCATCCCGCGGCTAAAACCCGATACATGAGAAGTGAATGTGAAATAATTTTGTTAATCCAGGCGCGTCCGGAGAAGGGGTAAGCTCGATAGTTTCGATTGGTCGAATATTTATTTATTCATGTGTCATTAACGTCATGAGATACTCATCGACGATAAAATCCAGCTTTAAACGCAGAGCTTTTAATCCAGGTATCTAATGAATAAATGGAAGCGTTTGGAACGATACGAGGAAACATATACACGAACGGGAATAATTTCTTTTTGATACCGAAAATAACCATCGGAAGTTTATAATTTTGATGCATGGCCGAGTCAACATACGATTTCACGAATTTTCACTGACTATCTTCGTTTCGCTCTTTTCTTCTCTGATTTATCGACTTCCTTGGAGAATTTGAAAATATGATACTCCAGAGAGCGACAGCGAAGATATGAAGTATCTCGAGTATATAAGGCAGCGTAGGATGAAGGTGGAAATGAATGGGCAGACTTTGACTCCCATTCTCTTGGCTTGGCTAGGGCTGGTAAGCAAAAAAGACCGTAACATCGAACGTGATACGATTAGACGAGAAGTTAGCAGAGCGCCGACAAATACTTCCGATACAATTTGCATTACGTGGAACGATATATCTGGCCAAATAACTGTTCAACGGTCTGGCGTTTGTCCGGAAAAAAAGCTACAAACTTTGTTCGTAAAACCAATCGTAAATTATAATCAGCCTCGTCCCTGCGTAATTTTCTTGCAGATTCGTTCGTTCTTGGGTCGACTTGTTTCATGTTTCAGGTCCTATCTTCGCTTCTACAAGGAAGTATCAGCACCCGTACTATATAGCAAATCTTGGCTGAGTCATTGGTAGCTTAGGAGAATTTAGAGACTAGTAGGACAATCCCGTTTTATCTGATTACAAGTTCGGGCTACATAGATATACATATGTATTCCTAAGCCCGCCATACCTTGCTGGAAAATCCACATCGGCATCAACCCCCGAGACCTCTTTTCTCATTCGTGAGAACGAGAAAGCTGCATAAGTTTGTCGGGCTGGTTCCCGGGGTTTCTTCCACGAGCCAGCAGCCATGGAAAGAGCAATGCCCGGTTCTATCCTTTTTGCGAGAACATGCCAGTGGCTTAAGCGGAATGAGCTCAATGTGACGGACGAGAGTGAGCTCCGAAATGGAAAAGAAAAGTAACGAAAAAGAAGTAGCGGTACATGACAGTGCTAACCGGTCTTGGAGGGAAAAGGTTGCTAATGCATGCACATATACGTGTGTGTCTATGTAGAAATAAATATACTCATGTGTGTATATAAATTCTTGCCAAGGTATGTTAGGTAGCCAAAGAGAATCTAAAGGATACGCTTCGGGAAGGTTAACCCGGTACCCAAACCTTTTACTCTTTTGCTCAATTCCACTCGCCCTCGCGTTTCCACTGATATTTTAACCTTTCTCAACCTCCAGCCCGAGCATCCCCGAAAAAAAATTCCCTCCACTGCATCGTGGGTCCGCTCCGGTGCCCGCGCGTACAAACAAGAAACTGTGGCCATGCCCTTAAATTCATTAACTTCGTGTTACCTTCATTTTCATGGTTGGGCTCGTATCTTTGCTCGACACGATCCACCAAAGAAGTAACAATTTCCTACCTAAAAACGACATTCAGGAAACTTCATGGAAGCTGCGACGTTACGTTGGGATTAATTTTCCCGCAAGAAAGTACGAAACAGGGAAACAGGCAAGAAAGAACAACAAATGCTTCAAATTTGCTGAAGATTCCACCACGACCTTCGATCTCTCAACTCAAGACAGATCGTCCAACATACGTAGACCGATTAATTGGAACAGCATTACCAAATTTTCGACGAGTAACTTTAGACCCAAAGTTCTTCGAGTTGGACAAGGTATGTTTCTCCTATGCTCCCTTACAAAGAGAATCCTATCTTCTGAGCGTATATGAGAACGATCCACAGCAAGACAATAGCCAACTTTTGGCGAGCCGTTTGCCCCGAAATTACTTATGCAAGAACTTGATTATAGCCGGAAGGCGAAGAGATATACGCAGATGTTAACATATTTTGAACAAAGTATTGGGTCGCAGTCTACGACCTACGAAGAAAGTTTTGAAAATACGTTCAAGAAGTCTGAATCGTTCGAACGGCCGATCGATCATCTTGATTCAAGTGACGAGAAATAACTCTGTACTAGAAATTAAATTTTGTCAAAAATCGTCGATATTTCGTGAACGCGGTAAACTAAATATTTTTGGATAATGTCAAAATTTTTCTTGTTTTGGCAGTATATTTGGTTTCTAACGGAATGGTCAGCGGAATTTGTGATTGGAAAGACAAAAATTTGCTTCCGAAGAGACTTTCTAGAATATTTCTTGCTGCAATGACATAATTTTTAGGATTATTCAAAAAAACGTTTAGTTGAACGTATCGAACAAAATATCCATCTTTTACAACAAAATTTTGTTTTCAGTGTGGCGTTTCATTTGATAGAGCATTTAGCCTCAGTTCTGCAATATTTATGACTCCCATTAAGCTATTTAGTTGATTCAGGATCAGGGAATAGGCTATTCTCTCCTTAAGGATCAATTTTGTAGAGTTGTTGAATAATGCGTGATAATGCAACGTTTCGAACCAACAAACGTGTATATGCCAGGCAGGTACTTTATGGCTCGTCGTTTGGGAGCTTATCTGCCGAGAGTGCGAAGATGATGTCGTAAGCCCTGGGTTTTGTGTGCTTGTAAGCCTCTAGTTCCTGGGACGAAACAGGTGCGAGCAATGAACCAAGAAAGATGACCATGCTCTCGTTATTATTTCTCTCTTGTCTGTTTACACCCACACTGGCTTAATCCTGTCTCCTCGATATGTTTGTCGACCGTAATTAGCGAGTTATGTCATGTAAACTTCCGATAAGATATAAATGATTCAGTCTTTGAGTAACTCTTGGGAAAAATACTTTGAGGCTGTAGTAAAGTGACAAAATGAACGATTATAAACTCAATGCAATCATCACTGAAGTTAGTTATCCATTAGTCACATTGATAACCCTGAAAAAACTTGAATTTTTTAATCAGATCTTATCTCCCTGATTCCCTTCACGAAGCTCCCTTATAAAAGATTATTTCTGATAGGAATTCGCGTAATATATTTACGAGGAGTCAAGTCAGCTCGTGCATTACCGCAAAAGGAGGGAAGCTCGTTCGATAGCTCGTCGAGGCTTTCTCCGACCCGCCCAAGAGCCCAAATTTCCCTTCAGACCTGCCAGTAAATTTCGAAAGCTATCAAGTTTATAGGTATAAGAGAAAGAGAAAGCAAGAGAGAGAGAGAGAGAGAGAGAGAGAGAGAGAGAGAGAGAGAGAGAGAGAGCGAGAGAGGCGGGCAAAAGATGGGAGAGCAGGAAAAGCTCTAACTTTTATAAATGTTCGCGACTGTGGGAGTATCCGAGGAATCCACCCCTTGGTGATGTCCTATATGTATACGGAGGCTGCAATTTACGAAAGAAGCTCGTTTCTCATTTCGCTTAATTCACCAGCATGCTGATCGGGGACCCCTCTCTGTGTTATGCCTGTGCGCCTGAATTTTAGCCCCGAGGCTAAAAGAACTTGAGCCAACTCTCGTCTCGACCCCGCTGCGATGAGAAATTTCCTTCAGACGAGACTCACGATCGATATATGATATCCACACCTATGTCTATACTGTTGCTTTAATTGAAAACTGGATAAACTCTCTGACCCTGTCACATCTGAAAATGGATTATTTACAATCAAACATCCTGAACATACAATCAACACCAAACATTGACGAACAATATCCCATTAAAAACGAGTGACATTCGATCAAAATTTCATCAACATCGCCAAATGAGTGAAGCAAAATTGGAAAAATAATGAGTTGGGAAATATTCGTACATTTTGTTATTACATACTGAAGCGCCATACCATTGGGCACTTTGTTATTGCGAGCTCAAGTGACATTGACAGTAATTGCACAGAGGCAGGCAAAACGGTAGAATTTTCTAAACATCAATTAATTTTTCGAACGTGCACGCGGTGCGTCAATTTATTGAAATACCCTTCAATTAATAGAGTTTTGATTGCTATTTAATTCAATCATATGGACATTGTACATTTTACACAATAAATTGGACGCAAGATTAAAAAGAATAAGTAAATTTGAATAGTTGTGATTATAAGGAATAAATTATTAGAATGCACGCAAGTGCATTTCGCAATTAACTCGTAATGAATAATCATTACGAATTCACTCCATGTCACTGCCAATTGCGAGTTCCTCTTTCTCGAAAATTTTGTCAGAACAACTTGTTGCCGTCGATTCAGGAAGAGAACGTGTTCGGTTTGGCCATTTTCCACCTTTTGTGAATAAATTACTCCGCCCTTTGGGTCCCTGTATTTCACCAGCGGATTCTATTGCTCGGCGAGCAGCCTGTCCTACGCTGGATTTGAAGCCGGATGGTGCAGGTGTCGGTAGCCTCGCGAATCTGACGGCAATCCGATTAGCACGATCGAGCTCATCGCCGGATGGCAAGAAATAATGACCCCGATATCTTCGTAAAATTCCATACTGCACCCCTCGCTTAAGAGCAGCATTTACCTGCGACGTTGATGAACGATTAAATTTCAAACTTCTGACTCTTAATTTCAAGTTAACTTTATCGGACAAGCACGGGTTCTCTCTCCACGAAGGCTCGTGTCGAGAGAACAAAAATATGCTGTTGTCTCAGAGAAGAACAATGATTTATTGCTGGGAACAAATTGACTAGCAATAAATAAATTGTTTAAATTGAAAATTGCTCGTTTATGTTACAAATATTTTTTCGCAACCGCAGTTTGACGTAAGACAGAAAATCAGAATATAGGGATTTTAAAGCGACTGCCTTCGGAGGGCATTTCCAGTGAATTCGTTATTTTAATCTTAAAAATCCCAGAGGATGAAAGCTCACGGAATAACGATTCGAAATTGTTTTTTAATTGCTGGAAACTGGCCTCGTGACGAGCTTAAAACGAATAATTATTATTCATAATTTACTTGTCGCTTGACACGACCCTCAGGCACGTTGGATGCATAACTGATGTAGCCGGCGATTTTTCTTGGAGTGGAGCCTTTAGTTTCTCGTAAATCGTGAATCGCAGAGACGATCAAAGCGGCGATCCTCATGGGTTTGGGTTTCCGGCTTTTCTTCACACTTTTTCGTTTCGTTTTCGCCATTTTTCACCCTCTCTGGTACTCTGTGCAGTTTATTTATTTTCTCCAAAATTTGTGACAATAATTTCGGCAATAAATTCAAATTCTTTCAGTCACATTTGGGTAACACGATTTTGAAGATTCCCACAAAACTATTTTTCCAATTGCTAATACGTTAACGCGTCAATTTTCATCGTCGATGTCATCTGCCAAACTGTTTACACTGACACAGCTCGCTTGTTATTTTTGTCGTCAAGTTGTGCAAGCGCAGCAAGCTTCATCGTTCCGAACATTCAGGCGCTATATTCAACTTTCAGAAAAAAAGCAAGAAAAAAAAAATAACTATGCGCATGTGACCAAATGGCGTTCGTAACAATTAGCTTTGTGATTATTGGAAAGTCTCCAAAATTAGCAAATACGATCATTTAATTATAAAAACTTTTCAGATTCATAAATTATTTCATTGCATGTAATGCAGGTACTATAATGTTAATGATGTTGGTGGACAACAATAATGAGTTCATTCGACACGATTACCGTTGGACTCGTTAGTTGTGCGTTGATTCAGCGACATAAACTACGAAGCATAACCTATGGAAGTGAAGCCGCACTCATAAATAAGCGGCAATGCATACTGGTGCATAAATAATAATGTTCACCGCGTGCGTTATCCGGGTTGAAATACTTATCGTATTTTTTAAACTCAAACAAACATTTCGTTCTATCGCAAACGGAATAAGGGTGCATTGTACGTGCAATTATACAGCAGGATAGATTGGCGAAATGGGGTCAGTCCGAGTAATTTGTAACACGAACCAACATGCATGCATGTACCTTGGCTGTAATAACCGGAAGTATACCGTATATTGGACGGTTCAGGACAAATCGACGCGGTTGCCCGACGAATTAGTGTTTTTGAATCCTTAATATGGAGCGCATGCTTCCTGCTACAATGAAAATGCCTGCACCACAACGATTTACTTGCAGTGCGAGTTTTTTTTCTTCACCCAATCCGACGTAAGTATCAGTCCGACATAAATTTTGAATCTTGCTACAAAACAAAAGCTCGTCCTGTTCGTTTTCTCGAGTCTCCGCTCTGCTCATTCATTTTCGTGGAAATAATTACCGTATGGTCTACGAACACATGGAAAATGTACATCGAACATATAAGTCAACGGGAAATATGTCCGAAATGGCTGGAGTCGTGGCTCGACTCGAAATATACAAACCGGTATTTTCGGATGAATTTCCGGTCCATGGCAGATACACCAGCAGTTATAAAAGCCGGTCGATTGAGCATGGGATTCCTCATACATTTACTGCTCGTGATCATCAGCAGCGTACACTCCACAAATTACAAGTGTATCGTTCCCGCAAAGCGCAGAGGGTTCCTGTACCACGCTAAATTACACACGATGAACTTTATCAAAGCCTTTTTAGCTATAACAACATTTATGTGCCTATAGAACCAAAAGTCATTGAGCAAGGATTGTGACGCAGAACGAGTGACAAAGGCGAGGAAATAGAGAAAAGTAAAGCTGGGAGCATCAAGATAACTACGTAGCGTTAATCACACCGACGCTCTATCGTTGTGGAATATGTTAAACGATAAATTCCTCACACGCAAACGTTGCAATTCACATAAAAAAGTGTTATTCGCTGTTATCGTGCTGTACAGTAAGAATAAAACAATTATCGCATTGCTCGGATTTCTTCCGTCATCGTTATCGTCACCGAAACCGGAAACTGGCGAGTTTCGCGTCCACCCTTCGTTCGCTGTATTTGTCAAAGGTGGAAAAAATGAAGTTAAAAACCCGTTGGCTTCGTACACACGCGACAAACTCGTGTTATATATGAAATATCCGCGCGATTTCACACGCGACCTTTTTTCATCTTATTTGCATGGAAAATATCGTTGAGTGTTAGGCGAACGAGAGTAAGTACCAGCGAAAGCGGAAGGGCCCTGGTGACGAATGGGAATGAAATGTTCGTACCGTACACGTGTGTGTGCGTGGGTACCTTGGGTCACAATTCGAACGCACGAGTGCTCACACTATTCTCTGAACTTTTACTGCTCAATTTTCTCTCCTATTTTTTCGTTCGTACTTATCCACCTTTCTTTTTTTTCTATTAATCATTTTTCTCCTTTATAGTTTAGCCAATAGTTCTTTGTACGACGTATTTCGCAGTACTCCGGTCACCCTTATTGCTCGAGTACATACGGAGGAGAAAAAAATCTGTGAATTACGGGAACTGCAGCAAAAGCTCCCAGCAAACTTTATAGAGTTTTTTTGCTCGTTTTTTATCTGCTGACAATTTCAGGGGAATCACCGTTTTTTAGGCTTTCGAGGCGTCGATTATTTCCGGATGTGCAAACGCTTGCTTGCGCCAGAAATAAATAAGCCCACACTGATCACTATGCATGCATTTACATCGAATTTTCAAATATTTTACTCCAGTTTACATCTTTACAAAATCATTAACCGAGCTTCGTAGCTTCTCTCGTTCGAGGCCATGTAAATTCGCTATTATTTAAACGCAAACATTGTGATCTACTCCAAATCAACGTTTAAACGAGTTTTACGTATTTGTTCGAGCTTCAACTCAACCGTCCAATAGCAGTCAGTGAATAACTGACGAGTTTCATGCGTGGAGCTCGAACGGATGGGCATATTTACTCTGCAAATATTTTATTTCGAAAACTTAGTTACGAGTATTTTTCGATAAATTATTTATTTACCAGACACGCCATCATAAGCCAGTCACAGTCTGTGTGCTCTGCTGAAAAACGGCAGCAAATTCATGTCGAGAGATTTTTTCAAACGTGCGTTCAATTTGTGCACCGGCGACTACCAATTACGGGAAAAACTACCTCCTGTTCAATAGTGTACTCGGGGAATAGAAGACGTACATCGTATTACGTACGTAACGTATAGCTCAGCCAGATTCCTGATCCGATTTCGTGCTCCATAGCCAATCCCCCGAGCGGCCAGCTCGCTTTCTTCAATTGCCCTACCGTGTATCTACTCCTGCAACAGCTTGTGCTATTACTACATATGGAAGTGGAAAAAGGATTCGGAGGATCGTAAAGCAGGATGGCTAGACTCTGAGACTGATTTCCTCGTTCGACAAAAAGATTGAAACGTCGACGAGGCATCGCAATCGATTGCATCAAGAAAGTTTAGTATTTATTGACATGCTTAATGAAATAATCGCACGGTATAAAAGTGAGGGATCGTGGGTAAATAAATCCTTTTGCTCTTGCCAGGCCTTCTTTGGTATCCTCCACAAAAAGCGGAACAAAAACGTACCGAGAAATAGTGAATGGTACGCTTTAAATCTGAAACAATGGTTATTTCTCTCAACTGGGTGTAAAACGCGCCGAGTTTCGCTCAAGTGAAAGGCAATAAAGGAAATGAGCAGGATTGGAAACAAAAATGTGGAAATTTACATGTCAACCGACCCTGCACATCGTAAACACACACATCGTAAGCGATAAACGAGTACGAGCGACGAGAATGCATCATGTATAGATATAACCATACGAGTATGTATTTGCGAGTGTAGGGATACAATTGCAAAGCGCCGATGGAACATTTTAGTCACGCCGTTGCATAGAGCGCCGGAGCGAAAGAACCGCCAGATTAAACGTTGCCATGTATGCGCATTCCAAATATATATTTCTACGAATATATCTATACGTTTTTCACAGCAGCAGTGTTTGTCACGACTCCATCACGATTTTAAGGGTGTAATATTACTTTTTTTTACGCTGGTTTCGCTTTGTCGGGAGCACGTTGTGTCGACAAGAACAAAAAGCTTCTAAAAATATCCAAACGGATCACCATCCAATTTTGGAAGCTCGAATCACAACCATGAAGCATCGTTAGCGAAACGTCAAAATTAAAGAACTGTGTAGCTTTTTTTTTCGTTCAAATTTCACCAGAAAATTGAAGAGTAAATTTCAACAAAAACTAATATGACGCTTTCCGTTGAAGCCGATTGTTTACATAAACCTAAAACTTAAACCCTGCCCGTTCATTCTGGGGTTTTTCATGAATTACTTATCTGTGATCTTCCCTAATATATTGCAACCTGCGTTCATATTTTCGAAACTGAGAATTCGATCCCCTGGAGTTCGAACTGATGGAGAATATATTTTCATAACATTTTCATTTTACAGTCCATAAAGATGCTGGAGATTTGTTATTCGTCCATTTACTGGTCGGTTATTCACCCTATTTTCGCTTCTCAAATATGTCACAGGAAATAGGTCAATAAATTGATTAATAATAACAGAAAGTATTTATGGTTTTGAGGGAGGATGGCACGATCGAACACATTATTATGACTGCATTAACCAGGGGCAAGAGACTATCGACAGAGAAAGAGAGATTGAACAAGAGAGTTGTTGCTTTATCGTTGAATATTACGATGCATCATTATACGGTACAGTGCTTAGAATGTAAGGGAGTTACATCGATGCCGTATACAATGGTGTATATATAGAGGTTTGACCGTTATCGATACCATTGGGCATTAATTTGTAATTGGGCATACGATGCAGCCTGCATCGAAACGTACACAATCGAGCTAACCTCCCCTCCCGACCGTTAAACCCTTCTCCTCGGTCACAGTTCAACCAGAAGCCAGGGGGGATTACAGAAACGACCTACCGAGCGAGGTTCCTGTTGGCTTTTGCTTGTGCAAGCAAGCCTTTCCCTTTCCTCCAAACGTACGTATAACGACGAACGAGTTGCATTGGTTCATGGCTTCTGTAGTGGAGACTGAAAGAGACGAAGAGCTGGACAGCGAAAGAGTAAAAAAGAAGGAGATCAGATTGGAAAAAGGGTCGCTGGAGCTCGAGCAAGAATTTATGAAAGTAAATATCCTTTTTCATCTTTTTTTTTCGTTTTTTCTGGCTCTCACTCTCCAGCCATGGAATCGGACCAGCGATCATTATTCAGAACACGTAACGCAAGCTCGAGCAAATCCTCGTCATGGGTACGGGACCGTGAACGTCCTGTCGCTCGTTTTTGCTTCCTCCTCTGGCAATGTTCCTTCTTCTTAGAAAGATACATGTATATATATCAGTGTTCCGGAAACTCACTGGGAATAAGAGGAAAATATCGTACAAAAAAATCATGTAAAGGTTGCAGGGTTCGGTGACGAAAAAAATTGCAAAAGGATGCAATACGAGCACATGTCGTAGAATTCTCCGAAAGATTTTTCTTCGACCACGTGACATTTTTCCAAATAGATCTTCAGAGTCCTTCGATCTAATGTTTCTTATCATTCTTATATTTCGACGCAAAGGAAATTGCACGAACGAACGAATCAATGATACGGCACAGCTTGAGAAACAGTGCAAAATTTACACAAACGATTCTAAACTCTCTCCCACAATGATAGGTTGCCCTGTATTCAAACCTTATCATCATCTATAGAGACTAGAATCGATTGATAGCAAACGTGCCCTGTAAAGTTACAATTCCGTAGAAGCAAACATAGGAAACGGCGTTACAAACGGGCTCCAAGAGTGCCGAGCGAAGCGTGTAAGCATCAGAAGATAGATCCATGTGGGCTAAGCATTACGGTTGGTATGCAGAGAGCTATGGCCGAGCGGAATCGTACGAATTACAGACATTCCGATGCATCATCGCGAGGTCGTGTATAGTTTCCGTTCACGCTCCGAGCCTGTTCTCGTGCTCGAGTCACTATTGCGAAACATTCGCAAGAGCTTGATCCCTAAAAGCACGTATATGGATATATACGGTTAAGGCTTCTATAAACCTATGCGCGTAATCCCATGAGTTGCCTCTGAAATCCGTTGACCTCGTCGTAGCGATAACGTGGACAATGGTGCAAATGTACAGGTCTTCATTGTATTCCATTTGCAAGACCTATGCGTTTGCCTATTTGCTCGACCAATCTTGGTCATTCTGCGAATAGCATTTATAAATCTGCGTGCGTAAGTTGTTCCTTAAGTACACACGATAAAAAATGAACCACGAAGAACACGAGGATGAAGCGTGAGTTTCAGCAGTTTTATTTCCATAATAAACTACGTAGCATGTTTATTCGTTAGAGCAAATGTTGTGTGCCAGGCTTTACATGATAACGCTGTTTACACTTATATCTAATTCGTTATTTACGTTTCATATGGTTTAGCTTTGTTATGTTTGCCGTGGGGCTTCAAAAGCATTTGCCAAAGCTTCACTATCATATTTCTGACTGCCATGAAGGTTGGCTGTGATTTTGCCTAGCGAATGTTGAAGATCGAATGACGTATGTTTCGTTATCGATTTACGATGCAATCGATAGATACTGATAGATGTAGATAAGCTTGTTCGACCTAGTGGTGCATCCGAGCATTTCGGAAGCATCGGCTTTACGACTCTGCAGGGAATCTAGGCTGGGCAACGGATTTCCAATGACATGACAGGTCGCTTGAGAAGACTGGATTCACTGGGCCAATCGTCATTTATACGCGATCTTTTCATACCGAGGCAACGATACAAAGACGATTCTACATACGTCTCTTGCAATGACAACGTTCCTTCGAATCCATAATCCACTCGATATTTGGTTCTACTTGTATTAACTCGCTCAATCCAATTAAATCTCCCGCGAGGTTGATGTTCTATTCATTCCAGTGAGTGCCGGTCGATGACTAACTACCGTGATTAGCTAATACTCGAAGTTATACGGGAGGAAACCTAGCACGAGTAAGTACGGCCATGAAGAGAAGCGTGTAGCATGAGATTCTCGCACACAGTCGCTTCTTCTGTATCCTCATCGTCATCTCTGGTATATACAGCTGCAAAAGTCGTCTAACCTAGTGGAAATACAATTACTCGGGTACCACGGGGTAGAAAACTCACACGAGCTACGGCATACATGCAGGAACGTGAGTAGATCTTATCCGTGCGATGTCTACATGTATAAGAAGCATTGGTCTCGAGCAGGCGAGTTACCAACGGCGAGCAGCCTCCGTCGGGCTTCCCTAACGTCAAAGTTTAGGCGGGTGTCGAGAGCGGTAGGCGAGAGTTGGGCGAGACCGACGATGCAAAGCTTAATTGTTTGCCTACGAATTGTTGTCAGTTAAAGTGGAAAGTTACTGATAACTCGTAGGTGGTTACGAAGAACGCATGTGAAGAGGAGGGACAAAGGAGGTTTTCATTTTGCAAATTACGAGACAAGGCAGTGTTTAACTAAATCAGGAAGAAGAGTACCAGCATTGCTACGGATTAAGATTGCATCACGATTCCTATATTTACACAAATTCATCCTCGACAGTAGAAACTTTGTGCACTGCTTTCTGAGATTTTCCTTGGTGTAACATTTATAGAGAATAATTGATGTGTGTATGCTTGCATTTGACACAGGACATGCAGGCTGCAAAAAGGTCACGTACAGCCGGCTGAATTTATGGAATTAAGTTCCCAAGATCACAAGGCAACTCTGTTGGCGCGCACTCCATCATGAGTACAAGGGCTCTTTCATCACATATGCATACCTCCTACT
The DNA here is from genome assembly GCA_963921915.1 of Hyposoter dolosus. Classification (NCBI taxonomy): domain Eukaryota; kingdom Metazoa; phylum Arthropoda; class Insecta; order Hymenoptera; family Ichneumonidae; genus Hyposoter; species Hyposoter dolosus. The sequence continues at coordinate 8,535,207 of OY998135.1, read as the reverse complement.
TTTGTTGCAAAGCTCCATCATGTATGCATCTAAAGTGGATTTCGTAACGTTGGATTTGTAAATAGTAGGAAAGCTTGCATATTCGTTAAAATCTGTGTAAAAATGAATTGCTGGTTTACTTTCTGTTTTACGCAATATATTCCGTTGATTCGCTCAACTAGACTGGTGCGAAAATTATCAAAGAATAAACAGATTGAATTGTTTACTTTCAATGTTTTTTTTTTTTCGTTTTCATGGAATGAGCTGCACATCCGGGATAATCTTTTGTCTTCAGTTTTCTACGGGCTCGATGCCAGGTTGGGAGTGCGAAATTCTCTTTCCGCTGCGCCATTCTCAGTCTTCCTCTAGAACCGCATCGACACCCAACCCAAACTTTACCTCTTCTCTGCGGTGTTTTATTCCCTTTGCTCTTTTGATTCGAGTGACTGGCAACAGGGCTGTGTTTTGCTCAATCGATTCTTCATCGAGGGTTCATCCGACTCTCACGAACCCGAGCACTTGCGATCCCCTAAAGGCATTTAAACATCGATGACTACATATACAATCCCGCTGTGGCTGGCCTTAATTTGACTTCCAGTTTTTAGTTTTAATCTCTCACTATCAAAACATACCGCAGCGGAACGATCCTTCCTGTAACACCATTGAATCCAGAATCCTCTCTCGTAGGCTGCCAACCTCTGAACTTTTGTGTGTCGCTTGAACGTATGCCAGAATAACGAGAGCCAAATAAGTGTGAGAGGGTCGCAGGATGTTCGACGAATACAATAACATAGACTGTGTATATGCACCTAGTTCAACAGTCAGGGATCATCGTATCCTTTTAACTGGCTTCTCCGTAGACCACTTGATTTCCTTGGTCTTGTCTAGTGTGGATTCCGTAAACCAAACCGAGCACTCATGGAATATAAACAAGAGCCGAAACTGTCGCGGTCACTGTCCACACCCAACGACTATGTCACCAAGCGATAGCACTTGCTCAACCCTGTTATCCTGACGTAACTGTAACCGATGTATGAATACATTTGCAAGCGTTAAGCTCCTTGCAATGCCTGACCAAATACCAGAGATCCTACCATTGGGCGTTTGCCTCTGCAACGATGAACACGATGAACGGATAACTCGCTTCGCCGAATGTCCTGGGAACTATTCTATAACAGCGTTATGTATCAACTCGCAAATTCGACGGAGATCCGTGTAGGATGATTGAAATTTGAAATATCGCAATCCAGTCTGTTCAAACTCCTTCCAATTTTCAATGACCAACTAGCCAGGGATCCTCAATAATGTTACGATCAAAGTTCACGCAGCACGAAATACGACGTTTGTCGTTCAAAACTTGTAACGACATCTTCATGTGGCAGAAATTCATCCAAAATCTCTTGCACTCCATCAGTAAACAGAAAACTTGAAACTAATGCAGTTTAATGCGAGTCGAATGTTGATTTATATTCCATCAGATGCTGAAGCTTCCACGGTGGCAGAATACCGACATCCGAATCCTCCAAATATGCAATTATAATAGTAAACCAACATTATCCGTCCCGGTTGTAACTATTGGCGAAAGTAACTAACGCATATGACCGAGGGGTAGTAACGGAAACCTTGCGAAGAAACAAAAATGATATAATATTCTTCGTAAAGCGGTCATATCTAGCTTAATCAAAAAATAACAACACTTGACCCGGATCAAATATAAAGACATTGATCTTGAATGGAGAGACGTAAGAAAATATGCACAGACGATACGTTATACTCTCAGAAAGTCGACGTGAAAGTGAATATGTAAAATGGTAAGTCATCTTGACAAAAGAATTGTTTCCCGTCTCTTCTTTCGGTCGATGTGGTCAAAGTTTCGAAAAGAACAAGTCTCATTCTGATGACACATGTCGGAAAATTTTGTGGGAATGATTATATGGTGGTGGTTCACCGTAGAGCTTGTCAGTGAGATACACACGGAAGAAAGAAAAAAGTGCCAGACTCGAAAGACCCGAAGTTCTTCGCATGGAAGTGTCACGAGCAGAGAAGCAAAAGTATGAGAAAGAGAAGCGAGAGTTTGGGAAACCTTTCGGCCCTGCATCTTCTACGTGCTTCCAAAAACTTTCACTCTTCACGCCATTTCTTTAGCTAGTTTTCTATCGCTATATCCTCTCTGTTCCTACTTTATGAAAAGGGGGAAAAATAGAAGGGAATTGGAAACGGAGATGGGTGTAGAGATTGCGGAGAAAGTTAAGAACTCACACTTTGTGGTTTCAACCGTTGTCTATAGAAAACAGCATGGCCAAGAACGAAACATACAATGCTCACATTTTCACGCCAATCGTTCTTTTGCCATTCGTTTCATTTTCACTGTCAATGCTACAGAAGAAAACTTTTTTTTTCCGAAATAATCTATAAAGATCCCGATGCAATTGTGTCGTTCTAGTGACAACAGATCGCACAAAGAGGAACAAGGAATCGGCTTTCTTTCTGTAACTCGAGGTCTAAACTCGACCACGCCATAAATCGCAATTCTCCGCAGTAATCGAAACGCGAATCACGTCCACGAGCGGCCATAGTCAGTTAGTTACAAAGGGAATACGAAAGCACGTGTGGTATCTTTTTGGGTTTGACGAACTAAATCGGAATGAAAAAAGTGAGAGGAAGTAAATTCTTGAGTCTGCGGAGTACTCAAAAGGGAGCCGATTCGGTTTATAGCCAAGTGGCGTGAACCGTCGAGAGGGTTCTTTGTGGCAAGCAGTACGAGAAACCAACCGAGTCCACACGTAGTACGTGCATCCTGGAACAGTGTGACGTTGATTCTCGGAAAGTGGCTGAACAATCCGGAACACTCTGGGACGGTGAGTCCTACACGTGATTAGGTTTATTTGCGGGTTCGATGGAAGAGAGGGGATTGGGTTCTTCACATGAGCCAAATGTCCGATAGTTGACGGTAGGCAACGGTCTAGTGATTAACATCATGTGAAAATCGATGGGTCCTCGAACAAACAGACCACAGGAATTGGCTAGCAAGTCCCCGAGGAGCGATGAACTGGTTCCGACAAAATCCTCGTCGACGAGATGAAGAGTGCTTCTAGGACAAACACACGTCCACACGCATATGGTACGTGCCAGAGCTTTTCACGACGGACCATTTCGACGTTCGTTTTAGATATAAATGGCTGTATGTGTATATGTGTATAGATAGTTTGACGCTTATTCCCATTCTGACGCTGTCATCAGGGCCATGAAGCTAGTCTGTCGTTAAACTCAGTCATCCTCCTTTTCCCGCTCTCGCGTACGTTACTTTTTCCTCCTTCAGAAGCTGTTAACTCGCGCCCCTCTTCACACAGCAGTTCAGCAATATCTTTCCTGTTAAAGAAGTCAAAGGCCTACGAATATACCCATAGAACTTTGTGTGTTATATAATCGAAAGAGCAAGGAGCAAAAAATGTAATTAAGTGCCTCGAAGGACTCATCCCGATGGTAAATTCACAGAGAAGAAGAAGCCTGGCAGTTCTGTCTTTTCATGATATCTCACGAAAATTTTATGAGGTTCGTTGCATTTTTATAGAACTCTATGAATAAAATATCGCCCAGTTTTTATGATTTCTTCGCCATTGTATACTCAACAGTACCATCATGTATTTTCCGGAAGTTCAATCATCGCAAGTTTTGACGTCATAGCGTTTTAAAAGTACTGTCACATTGATTGATAATTCGCTGATACTCAAGAGCAATCGTATCTCGTTTCCGTCTAATCGGCAGCCAAAAGTTTCGGGAACCATTACACGGATCTTAACGTATCCGAGTGATACCACATAAATTGGATTTCTAGTCTGTAGGAATTCCACATCCCTCGTTAGAAGCGACTGCGATCGTGACAATATTCAAATTCTAGGTGAACCTGGATTATTTGTTCAAAGTTTGGTGATTCCGTTTATCACATGTATAACATTACATACCATTTTCCAACCATACATCCGCATATTTGCGAAGCAGGAGTCTGTCCGTGTGTTCAAAGCACCATCGGCTTTTGGAAATACCTTTTGAGCAAGGCCGGAATACGTTTATGTCTCTGGTAGCCAGACTGCGTTCCACATTCTCGTGTAATTTTATGGTTCTCGTGGAAGTTTGGATTATTTGCTCCACAAAGGCATTAGATTGACGGAACTGTGGTGTTCACGTGTTCATCATAGTCTTCAAGCTTCACTGCTGCTAGTTTTTTTTCGATTACTTTTTTTTTGCGTTTGTTTAAATCACAAAACCGTGGCTGGAGTACACATCTAGAGAATCTGACGAATCGCTAGACTTTTGACGACTCTGTCATCTGTTGGCCCGAGACTCACCTGAGTATCTTATCTCTGAATGAAGCAATTTCACTGGTCGGGGTATATTTTTCTCTAACTACGGGGCTCAGAAGAAATATGATTAGAAAATTTAATTGGAGACTAATTGAAGAAAAAGTTTCCTATCGAGTCTTAAATCGGGAGGATTGATGCCGTAATTGCTGAGAAAAAACATTATACATGCAAAGGTTATCTTAAAAATATGAATACATATCGGAAGGTTGGCTCGTTCGTATACAAGTGCACACAAGTGCCCCATGTGACGCTTTTGAAATCAACGCCCAACATTTTTTCGCTAACATCATCGTTCTCAGGATTGGCTGAATCGATTTGGTTGCAACAAAATCCAATCGAAAGGGAAAAATCGAAAAAAAATTCAATACAAAACATTATAATTCTTGGTCGAGCCGTTTATCCGTGAGAACGATTTGAAGTCCCTTTGACGTCATAAAACCGGCATATTTGCGTATATAAACCGTGTAACAAGTTTAGTACTTGTTAAAATATTCATAAAATATTAACCAGTTCGATACTTGTTAATATGTTCTGTAAAATTTGGTAACAAAACAAAAAAGAAATCCTCCCCGGCGGGGAATCGAACCCCGGTCTCCCGCGCGACAGGCGGGGATACTTACCACTATACTACCGAGGATATGATGGGAGATCGAAAAATGCCGTATATATTCCGCAGAGGTGCGGAAAACCACGAAAAAATTCGGAACAAATTTACTTTTTTCAGAAATGACTCACCCTAACAAAAACGGGATCAAACAAACGGCATCAAATCGCCAAAAAGAGCACAGGTTTCTTCTCACAAATGTTGAATTGAGACTTTTAAAAAACTTACTAAATAAACTGAGATCTTCTGAAACGTAAATGGTCAAGTACGTATATAAAGCTTTGCAATATTTTACTCGAAAAAGTTGACAGCTCCAATTCTCGCAGAATTTAAGATTTTGAAACCAAACGATACTGAGGGACATCTCAACAAAAATCATTCAAGACCCTTTATATTTTATAGGAGCTTAAAAAAATACCTGAAAGCTTCCTCGCGACTGTAAAATGAAAGTGGTCAGAGTTCGTGATCTTAGACATAATTTCCATCATTCACCCCCCATCCATTAGAAACTCAAACCAATACTCAACTAGTTCGTGTGTAGCCTTTTTTTCCGTATATGTACGATGCGAGATAGTAGAGAATGTGTATGAAAATTAGTGTTTTACTTTTAAAATTCACTACTTTACGTATTTTTAGTTATTTCCTGACAAGCAGAACTCATATCATTATTTTGAAATCATGACACTTTACTGCATTACCTCCAATGTAATTAGTAGGCATTTGAATAAAGTAAAAAATGACTGCAACAATGTCCAACATCAGAGCCTGTCCCATTATAAACTTCTAAGAGGATTTTTAGCGACGGGCTACAGATTGCTAGGGAATTCCAACCCCGTTCTCTCAAACTATTTATCGTATTTGTGTCCTGAAAGACATATAGTTGAAGAGAAAAGGACAGCACGAACATAAAAAGTCTTTACTCTCCATAGTCCCAGCATTATTAGGGTCGTATATATAACCGCTTTGCAACTCTGGAGAAACAAAAAATGCGAGACTCGAGAGAAAGACAGAAAGACGAAGAAACACGGACGAGTGGTCGTACAAACTCTTTTTCACTCCAAGTTTTAGGGCCGGTGTCTCTGTCTCGGATGGGGAACGCTCTCTTGAGCCACTGGAATTTTTAAGTCTTTTGCCTTTTAAACTTAACAATGCCCAAGATTCTACGCTCCTCATCTGCCCATGCAGAACGCGAGAGGGATAGAGGGAGAGAGAGAAACGAGGGAATGAGGTCTTCAACTTGTATAACGTTAGAGTCATAATAATACGCCAAAATGAATAGCGGGAGAAGCATTGCAGAGTGTTAAGCTTCAACAAAGTTAACTGTCCTTGCTCACATTTTCTAATGTTGTGAATACGATAGAATGAAAAGCATTATCCTCCAGCAGGTCAGAGCTGAATGCAAAGCGAAGATAACTTAAGAATAATGACCACGTGAGAGCTCAAGATTACGAAGAAAATGAGCATTCAAGAAAATAAGGTTGTGAAAATGTGTGCACTGCAAACTTCAAGCTCGTTCTCATTGCTCCCTTTGGTCTTCGACTTAGCCAACACTCGGAAATTTCTACCCCTGGAAATGTACTCTTCGAGGTGCGCTCAAAGTTGAATCGTTGTATAGAGTGAGTCAAAAATTAAAGGGAAATGCACAGATTTGATTTTGTCATTATTCAAAGAATTCGTTTCCGAGCCCCGAAGGATTCGCAGTATCAATGAGAAAGAACAATCGAAGAAAAAGCGTAGAAATTTATCGATATACTTATTCCTTTTTGGGTCATTTCCTGCGAGATGACTTACTGTCATTAAAATATTCATTTCATTGCTTCGATTACGAGTGTCCTAGTCCTTGATATAAGCGCATTCAGTATTTTATATTTTCGTTGATTGAATAAAAATGGAGAAGTAAGACAGAGAGTTATTGAAAAGAAGGTGCCATCAATTTATTTTTTGCAGTCTTGATCCGCTGGCATTGCAGTACCTTTCATCGAACCTCGATCGGAAATACAAAATATAGAGATAAAGAAAATGTTGCTGAACGAAAAATAAACATTCTTCGATAAGAACCGAAGGCGGATAACGAGTATCGACAAAAGATAAAAGGAACAAGGGCGCTAATCCAGATAGGACTCGATTGAGTTTGTATTGGAGACGCGTTTACGAGCTCTCAATTCGAAAAGGATAAACTATGATTGTTACGGAATTAACGGGTGGCAAGGGACGACGAGATGACGGAGAGAGGTATTGTATTGGTCTATCTGTGGTTTTCACCCACTACATATCGTATCGGAAGAAAAGTTCACTAACCACTCTATGGTTTCACCCGGATCCACCGGATTTTCTGTTTATCCAGCTGAAGGGCTGAAGATTTTTCGGAATCTTTGTACTGCGATAGGTAGTAAAATCTTCAATGAAGCAGTAGTTTGGAATCCCAAAAATTCGGGTTTTCGTGAAATGTAATAACCAAGAGACGATGCTTCGAAGCGAAACTAAAGGAAACGTTAATACCATCGAAATTTGACTGAAAATATTTCGAAATAACTTTTTTACTAAGGGATACGGTCAACGAGCAACGATGGAGAATATTTCATGGCTATTTATCCTTCGTTTTTTCTTTTCTATGGCGTGATGCATGAAATAGCTTTTATCGACATGACAGCATTGTCGAGTGCTTCGAAACGAATCACGAGACTGTCTTGAAAAAATTGCTGCCTGTGCAATATGCAACAGGGTTTTTGTTGCAAATTGACCTGCCTCCACGCGAAATCTGAGAAACAATTTACTGTCCAATTAGTCGAAACTAAATATACGTGTTTCGTGGAGCGTTTTATCGTGGAAAGGATCTCCGTAAATAACGAAGCACCTGCATTGAATGTGACGAGATCTGAACGAGCTAGACGGCATCATTATTTTACACTTGAAATGAGCTTTTTGTAGCAAAGTTTCTGCGAACATTGATTCTGCTGAGAGAGATTAATTAATGGATTATTTTTTGTTTAATTCGCATATCCGTTAAATTGGTTCTGCATGTTAAAAATTTCAAGTGTGTTTAACAATTGCGAAAATCCATTAAAATCACCCCCGGAATCATTGCGCTCGGTAAACTTTTTATGATATCCATTTTGCATGAGGCACGCCAGAGATGTTTAGCCGACCAACACACACACACACACACACACACATACACACACGCACATAGTCTTATATATAAAAGTGTTTATACGATAAGTCCGTGCAGCGTTCCAGCACTTGTTCTCTAGTAAAGTATAGTAAAAGTAAAGTGGGTTGTTATACCCGGGGGCGGAAGGCAATCTTCTCCCTGGATACGTGGAAACTCTGGAAAATGTAATTGGTCAACGGCGAGGGTGGCTTGCGCTCGGGGGGTTGATCTTACCCGTTAAGCTTTGCGGCTGAGAGACGGAAATTTGCGTGCAGCTCGGAGTTCTTCCGTTTTGGTATGCAGCATGATCTTTCTCTTTTCCTTTTCTGTTGTTCACCATTAGTTTTCTTGGTAGTGACTGCACCGCTGAGGGGCCATGAAAGAGCATTATTATGCAGGAATTATAAAGGACGAATGCATCGTAAAATCCTCATGGGTATCCCAATACTTCCAGCACTATCCACGAAGCATTATTTGTATTCAACGATCGTTCAAGTTTAACTGAAATTATACTAAAACTAACCACTAATTAGGTAACTTTGTCGAGTCTTAAAAAGCCAGAAGTAAGTAAAAAAAAGTAATTTTCTTGTATTGACTACGAACTTTTTCTGATCACTCTTCATCCGGAAAAATGTAGTCAATTGTCTCAAAAGACAACGACTGTTTTTAGTTTTTGTTAAATTAGTAATAAAATAAATTAAACTATCGAAACAAACAAATAAAATCATTCAATTTTCTTGCAGGAGTTTCGCCAGCTAAACTTTTACCGCGCACTGCTAACCCATGGGGTTGGAAATCATGGCTGTAACCCGACGTAGATGAACATTGTAGTGTGCGCAGTATGTCTCTGTCAAATGTTATTCTGGAAAGCTATTTTGGAGTAATTTCCACAATATGTGAATGACGGTTTCATTATTGAACGTCTGTGAAGCCAGTATCAGTGAAATAACAACGGTGGTCATCCACACGCAGTCACTGATTCCATTAGAGAGTAAAATATAAAGGACAAAAGCCTGTTGCGGATAGTACTCCAACATTTGTCGTTATAACGTCAGCAGGACGAGCAATAAAGTTAACGATATATGTATAAAAAGATTGGAGAAGCAAATGGCGGAAAACAAGAGTTTAGAAATAAAACTGTACCGTTATAAAGCAAAGCGGAACGTAGCTCACTGTTTTATGAGGCAATTAAAGCAGCTTTCTGAAGCTTTAAAAATGATACCGATGAAATTAACAGGAGGGAGTAAATGACTGAAGCGTCTGTTTTTTGCTGCTTTATGTTTTATTTATTTTGCGTTCTTCCCTGCAGCTTCACCCGGAGATATATAAGCTATTTCAGGAAGGATGATAAATTTACGAGCGTTTGGGATAATTGACGGGTTAATTGCTCCATTAATGTTACTAAGCAACGTGTTCACGAGACTTTCGAACCAGCAAGGGAAGAGATATTTATCACGTGGTCTAGGTCGATCGCTGCATTAGTTTGAGGCCAATCTCGAGAAATAATCCTATTTTGTAACGACCAATTGAGCTTCATGGACAGCCCTGCCTCGAGGGATAAGTTTTTAAGCGCATTATCGGGGCAAAAAGTTTTTTTCTTCGCATTAGCTTCCTGTGAACGACGAGAACTCGATGGGACAAGAATTGCTAAATCCCTGGGAATAACGGGAAGCCAGGGTGTGCATCAGTTCGGAATATATCTATGGCTATCCATGGATCGAACGTACTGAAATCACACCGTACTCTCAACAGTTCATTGGACTTTCATCGACGCTGAAGGGAAGAAAGCTTCTCATATACGTGATTTCCACTCGAACGAACCAATGCTCAAGTCATCCTGGAATGAGACTGCAGGACAAAAAGTTGAAGCTCGAGTCAAGCGTGCGAATGCAGCGAAAATCAAAGGTGCAAAGGGATCATACTTCACGAGTAATTTAGCGAACTGATAGACTTAATCTACAGTGGTTTTGTGCGTACGATTCCGATGAACGGTTTCTCTAGGCACTCCCTCGTTTTGTGTTTGAAATTGTAGAAAATAGGGAGCTGCGGAAAATTAATAGAACATTTCTATTTTTTCATTCTTCATGTTCATATATTTCAAATTATTCAAATTCTGATCCAGCGTTTGAAAACTATGCGAGGCTCAAATAATTGTATTACGAAGATCCTTGTCAGAGTCCTAGTAGCGAAGGGTCGGCATGTAGTTTTTTGAATTGTTTTCCAATGAAATCAAAAGTTTGATGAAAATAACTCAGTAGCTCGGCGTTCATTATGATAGAGAAATTTTCTTGCATTATACCGTAACATTGATGTGCATATTGATGCGAGCTAAATACAATTACAGAGTCTATTAGTTTACAGTTTTTAAAGAATGCAAGATGAAACACGACATTGAAGTTCGCAGCGTTGGGGTCCAACGGAAAACACTTTTTCTATTCGTTGTTTGTTCAATTTCGAAAACCATGACACTTTTCCTACCGATTTTGTCTTTGGATCCTAAAAAAATATCGTTTTATTGTCCTGGGCAAATATTGAATAAGAATCATGAGCTCTGCTCCAGAAAAAAAAAAAAACAGAATTTCGTTGCATTCCAACGATGCAAACTTCAAGATCGTGATGAAACAGATATTTCCATGTCGATGCTCATGCGAGGGGGTCTCACAGTCAATATATTCCAATCAAAGGATGATTGCTCTCAAGAATTCCACATGTCATATGGAAAGTCAACCATTTTCGTCCTGGAAGAATAATCACCCTCGCTGAGCTCCTATCAATTAAATAAAAGCTCCTTGGTCCCTCCCTCCCCCTGCCATTTGTAGAGCGAGAGTGAGAAAAAGAGGGAGAGAGACAGAGTGAGGGGAAAAATAAAGAGGAAGACCAGAACGACCTGTCTGCACCCTGTACACTCGGCTAGCTCGCCCTAACAGTTTGAAGCAAGTATCAACTTACAGAGACGTCAAGTGTGTTTCCCATGGAGGGCTCGTGTTTGGAGAGCCAAAGGGAAAGGCCAGTAGAGAGACTCGACCTGGAAAACTAAAATTCGTCTGGATACAAACTGTATTCGTGCATACAGTGAAGCTCGGACGAACGTACATATCCATCACAACATGATGCGTATGCGTGTAATTTGACATCCAACAGAATAGGGTCAAATTAACTGGTCGAGAAGTCTGTTATATTTTAACATCTCGACTCGATAATTAGTTTACCACTTTAATGTCATATATTAAATTATCTTCATGTATGCCTGGAAGTGGCTATTTTTAACGAAGTACCGTGCTCTATGAGTGACGTAGAGTACGTGCCATACACACGCGATATACGAACGAGTGTGGAAACACGCAGATGAGGAGAGCGGCAGGAAAAGGCTAGACAGTAAAACGACAACCTTTTGTCAAACATTTTTCAGGCATTTTGCCCAGGAAATTCGAGGTGATTGTTCCGTTTTGAAGAGACGTTGACCTCGGCTTATAAAAAAATCAATCAACTGTCAGAATTTGATGTCATAATCGATACCGCTTCTAATTTTGTGATAACAAGCAACTGCCACCATTCCAAAGTCTCACATTGCATTTCCCGAAAGCTTGACCAAGTTAACATTTCTCTCAGCTCGTATTCATAATTCCTACAGTGGATCAGTGCGTCTGACGTGAGATTATGAGCCTTCGTAGTGACCCTTTGCGGCTGCCATAGCATTGGCTCTTCTGTGGCGAACAAGGTTGACCTCTGATAGGCCGGATTTACTGCTGGAATTATGGAAGGGTATGTCACACGATTGGAGACAGACACAATTCCGGGTTAAGAGCCTCGGAGGGAAATTGCTTGTACGCAAGATGACCGTCCGCGCAGTTTATGTTGTTACTGTATTGTGGTCGAAAGACGGATTTGGGCGTTCTATACCTATTATATTCCGGCGATTCACAGGGACTGATGCCACCTGCACAATCTCTCTCGTAGTTCTAACTTCCTCTTTCATATACCTATAAACGTCTTGAACACGCGGCACCAACTTTCCTTATATGTTGTTTCACCAATGTCGTATTCACCATCAAGAAAGCCTAACACACAACTAGACTACAAGACAATTCTCGTTGGGACCATCATCCCCTTTAGGTATTAACCGAAGTTCAACATCCGAGTCTACACTGACTTCATGACGTTCATAAACTTTGTTAACTTTCCATGTTTGTCTCTTGCCTCAAGGGGCTTTTGGACCAGCTTGCTTGACAAGATTATCTCGTATTTTCCTATTTTAGGAACTTGAAAACCTTTTCGAGGGTTTTCGAGGGTTTCCTCATTGATGAGTAGGTTGTGTTGACTCATCTTGTAGCCCAAAGAAAAATTAACAACCATCACCAGCTTTTTGGAGCAACGTCATTTACCCTGGAAGCAAATGTGAAGTACTTCCGAATGATGGAAAAAATCAAAGATTCTTTATCAAGTCCGGTTTTTTGAAACATTGAAATACTGATGGATCTTTATTTCCCTAGCAATATTATGCACTTTTGATATCATCGGGTAGAAGCTCCAATGATTCATGTGTATATCAGAGATTGATTACATTTGATCTCTCATCAAAATGTCAAACACATGCGAAGCCACCATGCTGTGACCCGATAACCAGAGCCGGAATCAATATGCGCAAGGAGCCGTGATCCGCCGTATCAGAAATTCATCCATGCTACGCTGCACCATAGCTCTCGATAATTCTCAACATTTAGGGTCATATCTTACGACTCATTGATTGAGATCTCATCCTGCTGCATAAATGATTAGCTTTACGCATTTTGGAAATCTCTATGCGCCTCGTTTTGCGTACACGTTTTCTGAATATTCTTGACTGAATTATGTCAAGATGTACCACCACGTTTGCGAAACAGGACTGATTATATAATTTCACATCACGGCGAAGCACGATAAAACTTCTTTACTGATGGTTGACGACTTTCTGAACAGAATCAGCCGTAGTTCCACTAATTAACGGTAATTAATCGCCAGAGAGATCGAAGGAAGTGGAGCCAGTGGAGCCAATATCGGAATCACGGTTGCATTAATTTCTGTAAAGCGTCGAAACCGAGACATCTATAGCTGGTAGGCATTGACATTATCGGAGCGATAGCGCCTTTGCGCCAACAGCACATGTGTCAGTGACCAGTGCATTGCAAGAGATTTCTCTCTACCTCCCTCTCTTTTGCTCTTGAATCGGTAGTTCTCAGTACCGTGTGGGCAGGACTTTGTGAGATCGAGGTATTAGCACAGAGCGACGCAATCGGAATTGTTAGGCGGGATTCACCGACGACGTCCTGATTAACGTTGCGTAGGGGCGTTTGCTTAACGGGAGCCAATGGCAAAATCCGGTACACTAGCCCGGAAATCGATAATCCGGTCTTTTGTCTATAGAGCCTTAATGGGAATACGGCTGAGTACATGATCGACGTCAGGAACCAGCAAAATTCATGGATGGGGCCGTTTGCGATAATGAATTTTTCCAATGGATCGATGGAACATAAAACTTTAAACTTCGAGTTGAAAATCTAATGATTCTCGGTAAAATCGAGAGAGTGTCTTGCTCGAAAATTCTAACGTAATGAGCGTAAGTATACCGCTTGTTTATTTTCCAAAAGTCTGCTGTGTCCGCTTTTCGAGAGCAAGTTCCTTAACTACGTTACGTAGCGACCACAAAATGGAAGGGGAATGTCACCAAGTTTGTATCTCCGGGTGTTGTCAACTAGCATCATGACTCATCCACCACGTGATTCTTTCTAACTCACTCATGTTGGATGTTAAGGGTCATTTATAAGTTTTAATGCGCTTCCAACACTCCAGTGAGCCTGAAATCCGATGCGTCGTGTATCGAGTAAGAAGCAGCAAAGAAGAAACGGAAATAAAGTTTTTCTCGATCCAGGATTTAATTCTGTATCTACATGACCAGAAGTTGGACTGAACCTGATCAGGTTCCGCAAGGGCATGTCAAAGTTTTGCTAACCAGCAGTATTCGATCAAAAAAATAAAGTTAGTGATCAGCACCATCGTAGTATTTGCAGGCAAATGAAAGATCATTCCCATGCCTCATAGAACGAGTTTATGAGAGTTGAGAAAAAAGGCAGCAAAAAGGTACTTTGTGAATATCTTTACTTATCGTCGAGCAGGCACGACAACAGAAGGTTTTTTTTCCATTCCTTTTCCTTATCAGGACTTTCACCTCGTCTATGAACTGTGAAGAATGCGATAGTGTGAGAACGTGCAAGGCAGTGTGTACCAGTCTTTCGTCGAGTACGACCTTCGAGGACAACCGGTGACGATAGGAGGTGGACAAAGAGATGGAGCAGCGAGTATGTACGAGCTGGTGGATAGCGGAGGCGGGATGGAAAAGCCGAGTGACAGATGCGGAACATTTCGCAGAGCAGCCGCGCGCGTTCGCCCGCGCCAGGCTGTACGACACTTAATCAACCTTAGCCGCGGAACTACCAATGTGAGGCGCTACCATCACTACCTACAAAACACGTGTATGTTATTCTTCACCTACACTTGCACATGGAGTGTTGAAGTTCAGCATCGTGTGTATAAATTCAAACTTTGCACTCACCGCTGCGGATTCCGACATTCTTTCATCGTGTGCTTTCGATGTACGTACTCCCAGGTATACTGCATAAACATGGGGAAACGCGGAGGGCAAAAAAAAATTTACAGGACAAGAAAAAATTACGAAATGGGAGGGAAACGTGAAAAAATAATACGCTCTCGTTCAGTTGCAATTATTGATTTTATCGACTCATGTACAAGTTTCTACTACTTGGGATTCAAAAATTATCGGGAGACGTCACTGTAGTTGGCGAATTGAATTTCAAATGTGTACCGAACGGAATTGAGCGACGGGTCACTATTCAGCGGATAGAAAATATTAATTAGCTGAAAGAATAATTTAGCAACTTCGAGGCATACTTATTAGAAGAAAATTGAAGCGAAAACATGCTGGATCGTAATTACTCAATTGTCAGGTGTTATCCATTTAATAATTATTCCGCAGGTTTGTTTGTATTTGCCTTCGATGTGGCTTGGCTATTCATCAGATTAAAACGTAACACACCGGACTAAGCTTTCCAACCGACAATTTATTAATTGTCTCTTGGTAATTAAGAAACGTTAGAGTAATTGGAGAAAAAGGTTGAATCAAGGGGCGAGTGTCTGTTCTTTCGGCAGAAAGGAAGAAGAAAATGGCTCTGTGAATTTAATCGACTGAGTCCCCACCGAACTTTTAGCCAACGAAGACTACGCTTGGTCTTGGCGTTGCTCTCGCGAGCGATGAGGATTCGCGACCAGAGCCGCAAAGATAAATTGAAATCGGAAGCTTGGATTTAATTAAAAAGTTTATCCGGTGGTGCTCTCACTGCTGCTTGCCATGGGAGAGAAAAATTACACGCTCTCTGGCTGAGAAGCAAACGATTTCAACCGAGTTAGACAAAGATCCACGAATATCTATATATAATTCACTGTTTTTCAACCAGCTGATGAGATCGAAAATATCCGTAGGTCAGAGATAATCCGTTCAACGAAAATACGAGATTTTCACTTTGGCTCGCTACTGGAAGAACATTAAGCTGAAAAATCGTTATGAAAATCGTAATTAAAACCTGTTCTGTTAATCCTCCAAGCTGCAATCTACTATCCTCTGAGATTATATCGTGATCATTACTACGATGTGAAAGAACCAGCAGTCGTTCATCAATTACCGCTTATATGAAACTATAATCCGAAAAATATCGACTTTCCCGAGTCCATTCTTTCATTCAATCAGTCAATGCATTAAGAGAGAACAAATTGATTTTTACCATCGCGTAGGTATGAACATATTGACACAGAAATTTCAGCCATAATCCAACGATCCAAGTATCGAAGAACGCGACGTATTCCATTGAATCTTTTTATAGGACGACGGTATACATTTTGTTCTGTATTGACGAGATTGGTGTCCGGAAAAGAATTTAGACCGAAACTTGACACGCTGAGAACTTCAACGGCTTCGCAATAATCAATTATTCTGTGTTTCCCATTCGAATTGTTCAAGTCCTGTTCTCGTTATTGTCGGTTCGGTGAGGACGTATACACTGCCGAAAAAGAAAGAAAAAAAACGTATACCCGGAGAACAATATCTCGCCACAAGGCTATTGTTAGCCTTGCATCGACCGAGAAACATTGTACGGTCGAGAAGCCTCGCGAGAAAAATATTCCGAGGGAGAGGGGACACAGGGAGCAGGGAAAGAGGAAGCGGGGGTTGGGCTGGTGATAAACGCCACCGGGAGATAGAAAAAGGCGAGGTCAAAAATTGCACCTAAAACTCTGCTAACAATAAAACTTTGTGGGCACAAAGGGAGTGGGAGAAGGAGGAGAACGCAAACGCGTTTGTGAGCGATAAAAACCCGACGACGGAACTTCGCGTCATTAGGTCGCGGGGTCTCGAACTTTGGGACGTCGTCGAGACACTGCACTGTTCTTCGTTCGCTAAAATAATCGATCTTTACCGTGTACACTGTCGTCTCTTATTTTTTTCTTTTTCAAGTCCGAGTTGCAATCTTTCGTGTTCCTCCGTAACTTTGTTCGCCTCTTTATAACACATTTTCTTTACGTTTCATTCATTATCGTCAATGTTGTTGGTGCTGAACAATAAGTTGATGACTGAAACGACACTTTTACGGATTGTGTGAGAATAAAAAGAAATCGTTACAACTTTACAATGATAACGAGAAGGGTCGAAAAAATATTCCTGTAAATTTAACTCCTGCTCGTAATAAAACAAATTTCGATATAGTATAAAACGGTATTTCTGTCGTACAAAAGTCTTCACAATAAGAATGTTTCCATGGAGGGGTTTAGGTTCGCAAGGCAAAATTTCCGTTCCCCCATGTATCCACACTCAAAACATTATTTCGTAGCAGTTACCTCACGTAGCTTCTTCTCTATGCATATATAAATATTTTCTAGACCGTCTCGTAACGGTGGATTTTTCCAAGCAATAAAAATGTAGACGAACAAGGACCTCTTGTCTCGTCAGTGGCCTCTTCGCTCGCTCAGTTTTCTCTTCAGAGTCTCTTCGGACACTCCTTTTCCCTCTAAATTGCTCTGGAAACTTGAAAAGAGTGAACTGACAAAAAAGCACACTTTTGTACCTTTTCCTTCGTTTTCTTCGCGGCCGCCGTAACACGTTTCATATTCGAAGGGCAAATGAAGACCAAATGGACGCAAATTATTTCTCCATATAATGCAAGAAATCACGTGTAAGTCCACATAGGTACGTAGTTTCATTTTTTCACTCCTGTGTCGTCGCCAACTAAGTCCCACCCTCTAAGCCTCACCCTCTCTCGTGCGTACTACCGCGCTTACTTGTTCCCGCTCGTTCCTTCTCGTATATATGAGACACGAGAGGAATAAAAATAAATGAGGACTGGAAACCCTCCTACAAGCGACCATCGTTGTTTCTCTCCTCGGAGGGTTCATCTCAATTTAAAATGCAAATTTCGAAGCTGGGAAAACAAGCGTGCTCTCGGGGCTGTACAGTGTCGATTTTCGCAGCCGATTAAAGTTGAACGAACCTGAGCCATGTATGAGTGTTTAGTGAAGCACTGTTCTACATAAATTTATACGTATATATTTCCAAATATACAAACTAGCTTCAACGCTCATTATTTTTTCGATTTTACTCGTGACGGAAAATTCTGCGAACACTTCGATTCATACCTTCGGACGAAGTTTCGATACGAATTTCGTTACACGAATGGAAAATGCTGCTGGACCGTAAAAATGTAAATTTTATGCAACCTCTCTTATTAAGTAAAAAAAAAACGACGTTATTCCGGACAGTACCTGCGTAAACTAGCCTTTAAAAAAATAAAAAAGTAATTTTCACTTTTAATTTCCCTCGACTCTGCGTTTTCTGGTCGAGACAACTTTGCCAAACTGTTAAAATTGCATTAAAATTCTAGAGGGATTAAAGGAAATTTACCATGAGTATTTTATGAGGTGTGGCGTTTCATTATTTCGAAGCGATTGTTTCCCCTGCATCGTTCTCCCCGCTGTTTTCATCGTTCTCTCGAATATTTATCAAAATTTCATCCTTCCGCGGATCAAGGTTGGCTTCTTAAGGGGCCAAAAAATCTACGTCTATTTCCGATACAATTAATCGATCGTTCTGAGCAAGAGTTCAGAGGACAACAGTTCGCGGTAAATTCCGTGGTTATATGAAGATGTCGTCTTGCACTGAAATGTGCGGTGTGTCCGCAAGAGCCGCACATACCACACGTGCGATGAAATTCCATAGCAAATGTATACCGAATGTAAATGTTATCCGATAGACATGAGAAATAGCAAGGAATCGAGAGGATTCTGTGAGGTAATCCAGAATTTGCTCAGACGGGTAAATCTTGCTGTGGTTACTGGCCCAACCAAGATCGCTGAGTTCCTTGAAATAGTAAGAGAACAGCCGGTTCGATTTTTTTTGTGCATATCGTCTCAACTCGCTAAAATACATATACATCGCCGTTTCAGAAAATCCTTGGCTGATTGAATGAATAATCAATGTCCCGATTGAAAATAGTCAAACTGTTCGCTCCGAGCGAGCCGAAAATACACGCCAGAGATTCAGTCGTAAAGCCTGATGTGCAGGCGATAAAACTTTTTGTCAGGTACACCTAATTCTATGAAGAGAACGGAAAAGCTTCGGAAAGGAGGATAAAAGTTTTTCGGGACGGCGGAGCGGAGCGATTTCTACAAGGCTGTAAAATCGTTATCCGCATCGAGCATCTACGATAACTACCGAGTATCAAGGGGCTTTGTAAAATCATGCCGCTGTATATGCGAACCGATAAAATTTCTCGAATACTCCGACGCCCAAAAGACTCGATGACTTTAGAAGCTTTAAACATATTGAATTCACGGTGCGGATACTCCAAAGCTTGCCAGCTGAATGTATGCGAAATAGGTTCAAGTTTCATTCGCAAATGGCAGGAATTAAGAGCCTCGAAATCAACTGAAGAAGCAAAAAGTCGTACTCAACAAGTTGGTGACGATAAAGATTAAATCCTTCCAGCACTCGTTCCCCGTCTCTCTCTCATTCCCTTTTCTTCGGCATTGCATAATGAGTGAGCGCGTCATTATTTTTTAAAAAACATTTATCACCGTCTGCTGATGGGATCTACGCTTAATCAAGTTACTTCGACTTTCTTGATCTCGCATGTAGAATAAGTAAAAAACCATGACGATAAGACTTCTCGTCGAATTTTCCTTCGCCATTGTTTTTTTTTTTTTTATTCAAACTTTCAAGGTAAATACAAATATGGGGAGAACAAGCTTCGTTACGTCAATTATTACGCTCCAGCCGCTACTGCACTTGTCTCCATGGTAAATCGTGGATGTGTACGAGTCCTTTCTGCTGTGTGTGTGTCTCCACAAATTGTATTGCACGAAGCTCGTGCAGCTCGCTTTCCCTTCCTCTCCCTTTTGCTTCCCTTCGCTCTGCACTCACTCATCACTCACTCGCTCTTTCTCTATTTCTCTCTTGGTGTATACCTAACCCAGTTGTCAATCCTCAGTTTGTTCTGCACTTATTCTTCGAGGTATCGCGTTTCGCGAAATACATCAGACATATAAATAAACTCTTTTTGTAGGTTAAACAGAGGGAAGAAGGCAATGCAATGAGGGCGTAAGGGAGAAAGAGAAGAAAAACGATATGAGCTGTGGCTTTCCTCCAACGATATTCTCCTGGAGATTTTGCTGGTTAGACTAAAGGCAATATAAAAGAAAGAAGAATCTCCGGGCAAAATATCTCCACTGTTTCGCATATATAAAGAATGGGTAAATAAAAGTTTAAGGAATATATAAGGGCCGTAGAAAGAGTGACTCTGAAACATTGAGAGAAAAAAGTCTCTCGATGCGCCCTCTGGAGAATCTCGATAAAACGCAGACTGGTGGTCATTAAAAGAGAGAAAGAGAGAGAATCTTTTCATCAACGATAAAACTCCTCGAAAAAGTTCATCAAGTCATGAAAAAAATATGATCATAAGTTTATTAAAAACTCGACCGCTCTCTGCTCGCCGCGACGAAAAAATGCTGCTATAGCAAAAATAAAGTATCCCGGACTGCCCTCGGCGGCTCTTTCCAAGCATCGAATGCGTGGGTTTTAAAAATGGTTAATCCCATGAAAAACCTCAAATTCGATCGTTTTTTTTCATTCCCGGTAAATTCAATCCGTCCTAATGGCTTTCAATTAAACTTTTTACCGCAATGCATCAAATTAATAGCTTCGATAAAATTACTGGAACTATCGATAATTCTATATTCGTGGTGAAAAGTTATCAGTGCATTTTTCGTTCGTGGGAAAAAAAATTGAGAATTTATCAGAAAAATGATATTTCCATCGAATTTGCAATTAATCAATAGAATATCGTCAATTTAGAGAATCCACGAAACAATTAACGAATATGGCTTTAGGGTAACCTATGCAAATATTGTCACTACAGTATCGAACGAACGATTCGCTTCAACAACCAAAGTATTACACACGAAAAAAGCCTCAAACTGAAACATATACACGTTGGCAACGCGCGTCATTTGCTAATGGTATGCACTACAAGAGCTGACGAGGAGACTATTATATATAATTTTCGTGAAAAATAGTCTCTGCTCCGCGCAGGCAAGATATGTCAGCAATGAAAGGACGTGCAGTTGAATGTAGCGCGAGAGAGCAAAGTGCACTCGTAAGTAATTGAGAAATAACGAGTATAATAATTTCCACATTTTTTCTTCCTCCTTTTCTCGAGGTACGAAGTGTTTTTTTTTTCTTCAAGTTAATTTTTGTAACGAGGATTATTTTTAATTTTTACGAACCGCTACATTTGGAGCTCCAGTGGATATACGATGTATCGATAGAATTATCAACCCATCGTTTTTCTTCGAAACTCCGACCCCTGCGGCCCTTTACCCCACCCATTCGGAACGGAATACAGTACGAACCTGTCTCATCATGTGTTCGTGTGTGTGTGTGCATGGTACAGACGATATCTAAAGCTGCGGGAAGAGCCGGAGGGGGAACAATTACAAGCCACCTGTTAACGAGAACGAGTCGAACCTACGAAGTCGTTAATAAAGTATTATAACTCCTAAATTCGTCGAGTTCGACTTGGGTAAATGTTGATACACGTTCGCGACAGAGAGAAAGAACCGCGGCGTTTTAACCGATATCGAATTCTTATAAGTAATCGGAGAAGGCAACTCGAGTCAGCACACAACGAAAACGTTAAAGGTTAATCTATCGTTTTTACAATAATTGTTACCCGCCCAGGGAACGCTCATTATTTATTGATATCGATGATCTCTGCCAGCTTGACACATGAGATTTTTTCTCCCAAGTCCGAGCCAGGCTCGAAAGAATTTGATGCAGACTCAGGCAATGCAAAGAATCGATATGATCACATGCTCGCTCTTTCAATTCTAACTAACATGAAATTCTAGTAAGTAGACAACAAGTAGGAAGCTTGCTGAGGAAGCAGTATAAAGTGCTTACAGTAGCATCGAAGGTCTCTTCAACGGGTATACTCGAAAAATGGTTTCCCATTATGTGAGATCCAATTTTCTCTTGTCCAGCAGTTGGTGCATTGTTCCGTATATTTTCCTACAAAGTACGATATCTCTATCAAAGGATTTTCCTTTGTTTCATCGACTGTACACAGTTTCCCATCAGGTAAAGGATGAAAACGTGCCTGATGGACTGCCCTACCAGACTTTTTCATTCATAGCTTCCAATTAGCTGGGAATCCTTTAACGAGCAAACTATCGTGCTCGGAGAACAGAATTTTTTTCACATCATATTCCTCGCTTGTCTTCATTCTGTCTTTTCTTCACCTTAAGTTACTTAATTAATTCCAATTCTCTAGCACGGAATGAGAGTACGTACATCATTTTTCGTACGAGAGCTCTTCAACCGTTCTCACGACACTTCTCCCTTTTCCGCTGCTTTTATTCTTATGCACATGTTCTAACGCTAAGCACCGTGTATGTCTACTGTAACTGATGTAGAATAATCATAGCCGCAAGTACTTGATTATGCGAAATCTTCGAGAGCTTGAAAATATCGTCTAAAAAATCAAGGAAAATTTATTTCCTTTTCATTCGAATCAAACGCTTGGGATGTTTGCTTTAAATTTATTGAGAAAACGATGAGAGTGTAAAAAGTTTGTACCCTCGAAGTTTGACCAAGTCTGACGAAATAATAAACATCGAGTGTATGGATACTGATGTTTATTTATATGGACTCTTACGTACACCCCATTCGTGAGATGGGTGAATAAATGTTCTCTTGGGGTGAATAGAGTCGAGATTCGCATGGATTCCGAATCTTGAGATTTTATGTATGGCGTATTTACGTTTGAATGAATCTGGAACACAGTAGGGACAAATACGTCAGTTTGAACGGGGGCAAAAAATATAGAAATAAGGGGGCAGAGAATGAGGGGTTAGAAAATTTTTGTAAGAGCTGGAGTTCCCCTCTAGGGCGGAGGGATCCCTGGGGAAAAGTATACACGCATTGCCCTACCACTCTCCGGCATATATCTACGTATGCAGAATAGTTAGCTTGTCGCAAGTATATAGCACTTTGAACCATTTTCCCATGTCGGAGTAGGGATGAAAAAAAAAAAATGGTGGAGAAAAAACGGACAAGAGAGCAGAGGATCTTTCGGAACTTGGCCTGGCCGTGCTCGGGCTGCCGTGGCATTTTATATTAAAATCTTTGTATGCTCGCCTCCCCGCCTCACGACCCTTCAACCAGCGAACACCCTTGCCTTCACCGACACGTTCCACGCTCTATTTATCGTCACACACGACCTACTGTAATTCCCCCGCTGCACCACTTTATATTATGTATGTCACTCTCCTCTTTTTTCACTCTCCAGTGAGTGAAAAATTCATTCGTGTTTTCAGGAACATTTTTTTCTCTCTCGCGTCATTTTTTTTTTTTTTTTTTTTTGACAAGAGGAAAATGGACAGAGCACGATGCCATTTTCGTACTGTCGCAGAGCAGTGAGTTTCGGAAAAGCCTTTTTTGTCATTTGAATTGAAAAAAAAAAGTAATGCATATTTTTTGAAATCATTTCCGGCACAATGTGCAGAGACGATTTTTGTACTCGGTAATTTTAGAAAAATTTCTCGGTAACTTTGCTAAATACCAAACGTTTCCGCAACACGATTAATCAACGAAATTCGGCTCGCTGATAAGACAATCTGTTTCATTCTGCATAAATGAACTTTTGGCAGAGCTCTCAATGTCGACAATTTACTCGAATATATCCTGAAAATAAGTGCTCTCCTGCAGAACCAAGGGACGTAACATAATTTATCTCAGCGTAGCACAACATCGGCTGGATGCGGAATAGCCGAAAGACCGTACGTGCTCCCTGCTAAAACTTTACCGTCAAACATGGACGCAGAGCCACGCGTTAAATTTCAAATTATATGCGGAAAATGTGATAACGGATGATGGATGGAGATAAATCTTTTTCGGAGTGGCCGAGACAGTTTCCAGTACGTACAGCAGTTAAAGCATTTTCCATGCCAGCATTAAATTTCGCGGGCGTTGAGCTTTTTTAATAGTTCTGGATTAAAGTCTTTACAAGTTTGTTTACTCTCGAGTTGAATAAATGAACAAAAATCAGATTTACGAGATTCAGCAAATTGTTATATTTTCATAAGAAATAATCTCCGAAGCTTTGTGCCAAGGATACTTTGAGGAAATTTTATTTTATCGTGACAACGTCGCCTCTCAATTTGCGAATCGAGGTTTCGAGGGAACCTCGAATGAAAACAGAACCTCTAGATGGTCATGCAATCTCTATATAGATATGTGGATAATATATATTTGAAAAGGATCGAGAAATGTTAAGGGCCAAGACGAGGAGGCACTTCCGAGTGTCGGAAGTAGTCAAAGGGGCTCTCGACTGCGGTGAAGAGAGAAAGATAGAAGGAGAGAAAGAGCACGAGCTATAAAGGAAAGTAAAAACCGAAAGATCAAGGAAGTAGAAAATTCAAAAGCCCTTTCTGTTTGCCATCCACCCTAGACTGGTTAATCGGTAAAAAATTGCGTTCTCATATTTTTTTCAAATTGCAGATTGCTGTTTATTTCATTGCAATATGCAATTTAACTTAAATCAATTAGTGTTTCAATATGGACGAATGAGGTTTTTATTTCCGGTAAGAAAATTCATTTGAAGAAAGTAAAAAAAAAAAAAGATCCCGCTAATGGAAAATATCTGAACTTACCAGATATTCCCTGAGGATTAATGAGCCGTTTATTTGATTATCGAACGCATTCGGATTCGATAAAAAAAAGTCATTAATAAAATCGATAAAAGGATCTGACGCAGAAGATGCGATAAAACTTGGATTTTTATTGCATTAAAATATACTTGAATCTGCTATGAAAATGAAAATCGAGCAAACATTAAATATCCGTTGTTATACATCGAGCAATATTGATTTATTCAAATATTTCCAATCATTTCGCGATGGAGCGACATTATCCTTTCTCGTCCGTTCTCTCATCTACGCTCGTGGGTCCATCCGAAGCGAAGGTTGTTGTAAAACCGAGTATTGATGATCCGAAAAGATTGGTATAAACGACGATTGAGAATGGGAGCTTTGATCGCAATCGCGAGACATAAATATGGTTCAAAGCCTAGGTCCAAAAAATGAAAACAAAAAGTGAACATAAAAAAAGTCGTAGCAAAGCTGGAAGGAAAGTGAGAAATCGAAAAAGCTATAAGTAAAATTAAGTGAAAGTCCGGGAAGGTTAGATCGCCATAACTCGGCCAAACACGTTTTCTACCGATTTCCACACAGATTCGATTTCCAACCATCTTTTTTTTCATCCTCGCTAGTGTCTAGATCGCTCCGTGTATATATAGATAGCCCACACATCGGAGACTCTCTCCGGCTTATATCCACAGGCCTGGCTTCAGCCAGCATTCGAGCTCACTCCTCGCTTAGCTTTACAAGTTGTGGATGTTTATTGGTAACACTAAATCTCATGAAACCCTAGGCCTCTTTAACATTGCACGAGAGAGAAAAAGGGAGAAGGAGAGAAATGATAAAGATAAACTCCGAAGCGTCTGGCGGTGAGGAGAAGAGGTGTATATCTCGTTGGATAGTTTCCAGGGCCAGCGAGAGCCTGGAAGCAAGTATGAAAGAGGCCACAGGGGTACACGGAGCTTGCGGGAATTGGAGAAAAAGGGAGGAATGAACTAGCACCACCGCGATCCCAGCAAAATGAAACAAGGGGCAAAATGAACTCTCTGAAAATCTCATTTCCTCATTTCTAACGCAAACAGGCATCTCCGTAATGAGTTGAAATATATATGAAGAAAATTCTTTAATTCACAGTCATTCGAGTTATAATTGCTTCTTATTTATATCGAGTTATGATGGCAGAACACGGAATATCAAATTCTTACTCGTACAAAATTATGCCAACTTCCCTACACCTATATTTCTCCCTTCAATTATATTTTCTATAAGAACAGAGTTCAGTTGCCAGTCAAGTAAATAGCTTCGTGAAACAAGTCGTATAATCAGCTCAACCAACTCCTTCAGGATGCCAAATTTAATTGGTGCATTCAATAAATATTTTTTTTTTTTCAGTTTAATAAATTAATTAATTCGTACGTGTGTGGTTTTGGGAATAAAGAAAAAATACTCATGAGAAAGCTACACGTAACGAGCGTAATGTGTAAACTTCGAAACACGGGTGGCCCATTTTATCCTCGATTTCTTGGAAACTGCAGAAAAGGAGAAATAGCAACTGGGTGGTGGATATGGAGGGAGAAGAGGTTACGGGGTTCCCCGGTATTACTGATATTAGCGTCGCTAGTAACTCTTTCGAAATGGTCTTGGCACCGCCCGTGCGCTTCCCAGTAGCAACTTCCTGCTTTCCTGAATCACGCCCCGATCCCGACGAACACGTATCTGCCGCCCCTGCGATTTTTCGACAGCTCTCTCACAGGCTTTTCCCATCTCTGAATCGCGATACCCTGCGTACTATCGTTTCCCTGTCTCCACCACGCACACACGAGCTTTAACGGTGTTTTTTCTCGATACCGGAAGCCCCGATTTTCTCGGCCCAACGAGCACAAAATATTTATCTGTTTTCACTCCCGCGTCTCGCTTCCATGACGTAACGCACGTTTCGACATAGCCACGTATCCAAATGGCTTTTCAAACTCATGCATGACACAATGAAAAAGAAAAGATTTCTCAAATTTGCAATAAATATGGTAAATACACTTTTCCATTCCGTCTCCCCATGTTATTTTGATGGTTTCACTTGTTTAGATATCGATTGAAAAAATAAGGAAACATCTCAATCTCCGATTATGCAAAATCGTAACGCAGAGCTCAGGTGAACAAGAAATTTGCATAGTTTTTTGCATCCAAACAAAAAATTATGTCTGAATTTAGGAAAAAATGGTGAAACAAAAAATCAAACCATCGAAATTCTGGACGTAAAAAAATTCCCTTCTTTTTTTCAGTTTCGTGCATGATACTGTCATAAAAATTATCAATATTAAACGACAAAGCAAGTTCGATTGTGTTTGCCCCAACAAAAGAATTTTTGTTGTCTGGAACTGAGTTATGAAAATTTTTCATTTTCCAGGACACACTACGTTTCACTGTAGTTGACAAAGAATCGAAAACTTTGTAGAAAAACGCTCCGGTGAGAACTTTTGCCTCAAGCTATTGCTCCAAATTCAAAAATCGCCGTCGCATTTTCCCAAAGTCGGTGACACATATCCGAGTGTTCATACGGGTGAAAAAAATAGCATGATTTCACGATTTATACATTATGTCATCTACTGCCGATGGAGTAGAATAAGCGAAAATATGAAATAGGAAAAAATATATGCGTGGATATATCTGCAGAGTGAAGAGAGCAGGAGAACGCGTGTTGGTCGATGGCTTTACATTTTTTAAATTGGCCCGTTCGCAACGGGTTTCAGGGGATAGAGGAAGAGAAGGCCAGCTCGCAGCTTCAACGTCAAGTTTTTTTTTTGCGCCCGATTTTATTTCACGGTACGGTATATCACTCGAAATGGGATTGCACAACATCGGTAACGTTGTGGAGCCATATCATAGGCAGTTTCTGGTATCACGTTTCCAGCGCTTCGTATTTTATCCATTTTTTTGACTCGTCTCCTGCCCAACCTCTCTCACACTACTCTCAAAAAAAAAACAAGGCTTCTTTGGTAACGAACCTGAAGAGTGCATCAGAGAATGACATAACCATCCCCACGTATATGTCCGGATATGCATCCTCGCGCTTTGCAAACGAGTTAAATTGATAAATGTCTATACACGCATTTATATCGTACCCAACCATAAACTTATTAATTATTCCGGCGAGAATTGAATAGTAGGCCATACTTTTCAATGTCCGTTAACCAACGCCGAATATCCACCCGTTGGCTATATCCAAATGCATAAAAAATCATTTATATCCATAGTGCAAAGATGAATGAATAATTAATTCATCTGCGGATAGTTTTCCTCGTTTTTTTGAATAGGTAAAGCCACTCGTGTATAACGAAAATATCGGATTAAAAAAAGGCGAAAAAATACTCCGCTAAGAATTTCTATCGGTGATTGATTTTGCATAATTAAACATTGATTTTTCGCAGCAGATAAAAACGAGTGTAGGAATGTTTAAAAACAGTCACTCTCCGAGTAAGTTCTGCAGTTTTTCTCATGCACTTTTCAAAAAACGACGAAGATAAACATAGTAAAAGGATTACTCACGTCAAGCCGAATAGTCCACAACGATGACGAGGTTGAAAAGTCAATTTATACGCGCACAATCACTCTGCAATTTTCACAAAGCTGGATTAGATTGAGAAAAAAAAAAGAAAAAGAAATAGAAATAAGAAAACACGAAGATGATTCAGGATTTTTGTGAAGTAGCAAAGATTAAATCCCAGCTTATAGCACCGAGTGAACACGCCAGGATTCGAGCGTGAGGCTTTACGGTTGTGTTAATTTAGAGAACCCATAGAAACACTTCACTTTGCCACCGTCGCAAATTAATTCAGAGCTTCTTACTCGACGGTGTATTGAGTAATATATATGTACATTTGTATTTATATATATATACTTCTACAACAGCACGCGCGCTTAAGATCTTCTCGCAGCCTTGCAAATTCACTTGGACCAAACTTACTGATAAAGCAGCCACGAATTTCTATCTTTCTCGCACATCAGGTTTTCCTATCTTCGAGAGTTTCTCAGTATAAATTCACGCAAGGCACACACGATGTGGCATATGTATTCAAACATGTGTATCTGTATATATATATATATCTGTAGATACATATATCGTAATCCATGCACGACTTCGCGTCTGACTGTACAAAACCTTTGACTACTGACGTGCGAGCTAAAGCCTTAACCACGCGTACTCCGAACTTTCTGCACGTATATATATATATACGTATGCACGAATGTAGTGCACACGTATGTTTATATACGTTTGTTCGGAGCTCGAGCGATTTCTATTGCACGAAAATCCGCCCGGACGCTATAGAAACGGACCCCAAAATGTTAGGGAACATTTTGGGGCAGCAACGAAACGAATTTAGATGTAAATTTTCGTATGCGAATTAGTAGAGAATTCGTGGGCTTTGGATAGAAATTTTTTGGGTCAATTCCAATATTTAGTTCCAACAGAGCATGCGCTCCGATTACGGTTTTTTTTGTTTGATTTGAAATTATTTTTAATCTACAACAAATTATTGTTCAGAAAATGGGAATTTCTCATTCCGGACAATTACTGTTGGCTTGCCTGATGCAGGTTTCGAAAAAGTGACCTTGAGGCCTTTCATTAGTGAAAATGATGCAGGTGTAGTTACAAGTTTACTGTAAATTGACACAAAGTCTCACGGGCCGCACATACACCCGTTGGATAACACGAAATGGGGAGTGATGTTAATTGTTGCAACGCACTGTGATATCCATGCACGTACGTTTGATTAAACGCCAGAAGGGGAGTAAACTCGATAATTTCATTAACGAGATTCCGTTCGTTAACGGGCACAGAGGTGTGTCTGATTAAATATGCACCGATTCGCTCTATCACCGTATATGGACAGGTGTTTCCTCACTTTTTGTTATTTCGTGATTCACATTAACTCATCGGTAACGACTAGTCTCGCATAGGAAAATCCACGTTTAGATGTGCATTACCATGGACGTGTGCGTACGCGTACATATGGATTTATATATCCATCCGCATACGTGTAAACACTTTATGCACGTACGATGCACCCGAGAATCGTGTTGGAACGCTTTAATTACGGGATATTGGAGCCGTCGATCGCTCTTTCAAATCCCTCTCACTCTTGCTCCGACCCTCCTCTCTCCCTCTTTATCTCTCCATCGTTGTTCAACCTTCACGCCCTCTCACCACCCTCTTTTATCTTCCCCCACTCTGCTTAAATTCTATCACACAAATGCACACACGCATATATAGACGGAGGCTCCGTTCTCTATCTCTCAATTCACCGGAGCGTAACCGCGACTCTCGAACCGCGCATCGTCGAAATTGTTTATAGACCTCGACGGTGCTTTGCTTAGCCAGCCTATTGCCTTTCAATCGAAATCAATTTTTCACGGTTTCGAATGTGCTTCGACGATATGCGTGCATATCGTCGCTCTTTCTCGCTCTTCCTTTTCGTTTGCTCGTTGGCTCGTTCGCTTCTGATTTTCGAGACTCGCCTTGAAGCTTTTATTACGTTCGTTCGGTCCCGCACAATTGTATTTACCAAAGAACAACTTTTTCTTGCAAACACACACCAAATTCACTCGAAACTGATTTCACCATTTTATTTTCTTTTCAGACTCTCCTTTGGATCGTTTCTATCGTCCGTTCATTTGGACCGTTGATTTAATTAAAATGATGAAAATCGACGTACGAATATCGATCCGCGATCCACGTGAATGGTTGAGCAATTTTTCGCTCGTGAAGCACGTGGCAAAACTATAAAAAGGTTTTTAATTGACACACTGCACTGTAAGCGCTTTTTTTTCATTCCCTCGTGGATTTCTCCGGCACCACAAAAATTTCCGCAAGAAAAAAACGTTCATTTTTTTTTTCAAAATAATTTCTAAACGTCCTTCGATTCGTCACACCGGATCACGCGAAATCGATCATTCTTGATAAACGCACGATTTTCAATGTCGATTTTTGATCATGTAAAAAGTGAAAAAAAAAAAACTAAAATTTTGTTCGGCCTCTCAATATTTCGCGTTTAAAAAACTCGTCGGAAAATATAAACCCGAGAGAAGCGAAACGCACCCGACGGTCTCCCGTCGTAGAGTGTCAAAAGCTCGGGCATGGAACTCTCGGAGGCGCCACCCCGCGGCACAGCGAGCTTTTCCGAGCGAGGGCGGTCACCCCCGAGTGTAAAGAGCGACTATCCACCAGTGAAACAGAGAAAGACGAAGAGAGGAGAGGAGGAAAATCGATGGATACACTAGCGCGCACAAGGCTATACAGATAATTGTTATTAATCGTATATGCTATATACAGCCTTCGATCGGGTTGATTTCTGACACTGGAACCCTCGCCTTGCCACCCCTCGTCAACCACAATCCTTTCCCCTCCGTTTTTGTTTTCCCCGATAATAATGGAATAGATTGTGATACAAAGTTGTGCCTTATCGTGCGTCGAATACCGATGTAAAATATACGCAAATGTTGAAAGATGCTCGATGAATAATTAACACGATCTTTCCTGATTTCTCCAAAAGCACAAAACGAAACACTTTGATAATCATTTTAAAAACTGGTTCATCAAAGATCCAAAACATTTCCATCAAAAATTTTTCCATCGTTTTCTATCCAAATTAATGAAAAAGTAGCAATTTGTTTCGGGATTTGATTGAAAGAACATTTTAACATCGGCATGGATGGACGCATGAACAAATATATAATTTTATATATTTCCAAATTCTTTTCGTTGGCGTCGAAATGCTCCATTATTCCAGGGCAATTATGCACAGGTGTACATCATAGTTTCATACCAGACTGATTCGTAATTTCCGCCAATGCTGCCGACGAATTTGCATAGATGCATTCGTTCTGTCCACGATATAACGAGATACAGCAATCGCGACGATTTTCTGACAGAAAAAAAAATTAAAAACGGTATTTAGTTTGGCAGGGTTGAAGCAAATTTTTGTTGCCTCCTAGCTTTCGTGCATATTCAGATTTTTATTCGGCAATGTCGTATGCGAATATTAAGCCAGCAGTATATAATTATAAATGTACAAAATATGGAAAATTAAAATAAAAATGGATTGCATTTCGAGCTCGCGGCCACGTGCAGTTCCAACCATGGTATCGGAATAATGCAAGGTTCGCAAAAAAAAAAAAAAAATCAGAAAGAAGTTTGTTACTTCCAAAAATTTGAGAGTGCTCTTGACATGGAACGTCTCAGCAGCCTCGCTCGGCTCGCATTGCTGGCGCATGGATAGCCTCTTGAGACTTTAGGAACGGTCTCGACTCGCCTGGGGCCAAGGGAGCAGACTAGTAATTTAATAGAAACGTAGCTCTCCGTATCAACGATGACGTCGATGACGCGAACTACAATCTTCTCCCTTGAGGGTTGAAGAATAATTAAGCAACCAATCAAAACGATACTTATAAGACTTCCGGCCTTCATTTCGTCTTTCCCTGAGGTAATGTGAAGTTGGGATGGACATATGTTCCCACTGAGTTGTGTTTTAATCATATTTATCAAGAATAAGGTATTAGCGAATTGTCGTCATACACAGATTTTGCTCTTTATCTGCTGCATCAATAATTTTGCGTTCCAAACATATTTACATATGTTTAGGACAAAAAAACACCAAATTATACGTTCGCTGGATGAAATACAAATTTTCCATCTCACTTTCTGACCATTTAGTGAAAATGAATGAAATTTATATATTTTGTGCAGTCGTGTGTGTGAAATTGAACTGTCCGTTCGTTGGACATCGCGTACGTATACATCATCCTCGTCATCAATTTGACATTCGCCTGGATGGTCTACGTTAAATTGCTTAATCAACCCTAACACAACTTTTCTGATGAAATTGTCAGGATGTCACCGAGCTCTCGAAATAGGGGCATTAGGAAAGTGGAAAACGGCCTTGCACCGAAATCGCCTGACCGTACATGTTGTGTGTTACAAGTGGCGAAAAGCTCTCACATGAGCCCTTCAAAGCACGAGCGAATTTATGTAAATTATTGTCCACACAGTATCCGGGCACGATATACGGTTAACGGACACACGAAAGTTAAAGTCGGATGGAGAAGGTAGGAAACAACGTTCAAATATAGTAAACTTTCCGTAATTATCTTTGCCCAGGTCTCAATTTTCAAGTGAGTTAGACAGTAAATTTTCGTATCAAGACAAGGCCATCGAGGAAGTAGGTGAGAGCAATGTAAAGGGTTCGTGAATTTTAGTGAAGGAGAAAAGGAACCTAAAAAAAAACCATCCAAAGTCCATTGAGCATTAGGATCCACTTGAAATTTATGAAGTTCCACAAACTTGATTGTCTTGTTTACTCATGAGTGGCTTGCGAAAGTATTCACTCGAACATTCAGCCTTTTGGATGCTCTCAACATCCGTCAGACTGTTGATCCACCAGTGCACGAAATTATATTTTATAGATCGAAAGATTTATTTTACAAGTTTGTAAAAAGTCTGATCAAAGAAACTTTCAGGCAGGTCGTGAGGATTTGAATATATATGACAAAATTCAAGTTCAAAGATGAAGTCCGTAACATTGAAGGGAATCAACTGTATATGTCGTGTCAGACGAGCGTAGTATATCGAACGGTTTAGCATGTAAATTGCGAAGGACACGACGGCAACCACAATATCTAACGGAGCATAGTTGTGCAACGAGGAGACTCTACCTCACCACGAAATAAAAGAATGACCGTCGAAAAAGGGGGGGGGGGGGGGGGAGGCGAAAACAAGTGGAAAAAAAATTGCTAGAACGGTCATCGCCATTGGTGCAACGTGGAACCAAATATGAAGGGAATGAGAGAGAAAGAGAACGAGGGAACGAAGGCGAAGGGGTAAACACGAGCGGAAGAGGACGAAAAAGACAGGAGCAGGCTCTCTCGTTCCAGAATATGCAAAACCAAAAGACGTCACGCTATTCTCGTAAACTCTCGCTTCTCTGCTCTTTCTACACTTCTGGCTTATCATTTTTTCTCCCTTGTTCTCTGCTGCCTCTCTCTTTTTCTCTTACTCGATTCTTACTTATCTATAAAACATAAGCATTATACTTTATAATAGTTCTCTGGACCGAAGCTTTTGTGGGCCAAGTTACACAAGCCCTTCTCTTGGGGCGGCTCGAGCGCAAAAGAGAGAATGTGAGACTTTCAAATGAGAGCCAAAAGTTACTGCTGTCGCTCTCTGTCTTCTATTTACAGCATCTGATCTTTCGTTACACATTTCGACATTTTGAAAAAAAAAAAAAAAAAAAACATTCCATTT
Source organism: Hyposoter dolosus (assembly GCA_963921915.1). NCBI lineage: Eukaryota > Metazoa > Arthropoda > Insecta > Hymenoptera > Ichneumonidae > Hyposoter > Hyposoter dolosus. Next base: position 8,501,530 of record OY998135.1, on the reverse strand, counting down.
ATCTCATAAAACCGAACGTCCGATATTTCTTGCAATCTGGAAACGTGGCAGAGTTCAGCTGATAATCTCATCGAGCTTGTTTAGATTGGCGAAATATTGATAGGGCAGGCCCGCATCGAGAGTTTACGGGCAAAGAGCAACAGTGAATATAATGCAAAACTGTATTCGTTGGTCGAAGTGTGGATAAGGATGAAACGAGGCGAAAGAGAGGAATGATTAAGAGAGAAAAGACACGAGGGTGCAGAGAATAATAATTAATTGATTTTACTGTTCGGGCAAGCTCGCCGCGCAAACTGTTCACTTCGAATTCAGTCTCGGCGAAGCTCGTTAAGGGAATTAAATGCAGTGTGCCGGAAGCGGGATTACGGCGGTTTCCGTTCGGACAGTGAGCTAATTCCGGCTCGCGATTAGCTATGAAATTTCATGACCCTCGTTACTTGCCCGCTGCCTCAACGCATGGACACATATAGATACATAAAGCCGAACATATACCCACAACTTCAAACCAGCAGAATGTCCCCTCTCGACCCAACATTTACGTTCGACCTCATGTGCCGAGCCCTTTCCAGAGTTTGAAAAAAAACCTGAGAAAATATGCCTCTCCCATACACTTATTACTCGCGAGGTCTGCGCGCTGCCAGCTTATTCTCCTCCGCCTCTTCCTTCCCGCTCTTTCGTAATACTCGTATAAACGTTTATGCACAGAAACGATGGAGGGAGCGTAGCCGACGTACCCAAGAATTCCAACGCCCGCCATAAAACAACTTTCGTGAAAAAAAAAACCGAAATAACAGAATTTCTTGATATATATACAACTTCATAGTTTTCCGAATTCTCTTATCTAATTTATGCACCACACTTGCTCTGCGTCGATCGGTATGTGCCTATAAGGGTCACCCCCAATCACACGTAAATATTTGTAGCGACGTACACGTGTCATCCAATGCATTTAAAGCGCTCGATTTTCTTCGCGGCCTGCCCGAAATAAGAAAAATTTGCTTTGCAAGGTAAAATGCTTCCCTCGGGAACATCTGACAGTGCTGACTGAAAAAAACATTGCGAACTATTAGCCCTCATAAATATGTACATTCGAAAAAACTCTCCATGTTCGGAGTTTCAATAAATCTGCTCGATATCACGGAAAAATTGATTAAAATTCACTGAACAGGTTCTAGTGTGTTTCTGGCAAAAAAACCGAATCATTGTTTCAATCAAATATAATATGGTGCTCGGTAAGAAAATTCGTCGAAATCCAAAATGTAATTGGATCGAAGACTTGATCATCCTTTGGCGTGGTGAGTAGAATTGTGTATAATCAAAAAACACATTGGCTCGATGCGGAGCAAGAGGCGGACGCAATATTGGACGACGGGTGTCACCCTCCAGACTAGATCGTCTAGGAGGGTGACGAGACGAGGCTAAGCTCAAGGCCCGAAGGGTGATATGCAGGAAAGAGAGGAAAGAGAAGAGACCAAGGGCAGTTGGATGGTGCAGAGTGTGGCTGGACATCGTAGCCAGCACGAATGCAGGTCGTCAGTCGCGGCTCTCGTTAGGCGTAGCAAGGACCAAGATAGATAGACGTGAGGGCGAAATAGGGGAAACGCCGAAGATAGAAGGGAAAGCTCGCTCATCCAAACGTCTACATATATATACATTTCTAAATACGTATTGGCTCGTATACGAGAGTGTCCGAGGAAGGATACATATAGCGAGTGACAGAGAACCGAGCTGGGATGGGATAGTATTGCCCTAGGGGTTAATAGATGGCCGATGTCCCTGCACTGAGGTCAGACACTGTGTCACCTTCCACGTCCGTCATTACGAATGCAGATTGGACTCCAGCTATTACCTAGCACGTATCTAATCGTCCTCGCGACCATAGCGCAGTTCACGAAACTTCTGGTCCATCCAAGAGACTCTCTGACCATAGCGATGTCGGGCTTGTCCAAAGAGCTGCAGAGGAAGGTCCACGCGGTCAATCCCAACGACAAAATTGCTCCATTGTCCAAGCGCATCCGTCCAGACTCTTTCACCTTTTCCCTATTTGCTCTTTCTCTCCTCTCTCTCTCTCTCTCTCTCTCTTCCTCGTTCTCTTCCACCTTTTCCCTCATTTCTCCGAGCCTAGTGCAAAAGTGCACGATGGAAATAAACTGCGAGAGAAGGTCGGCTTACGAGGACAAACCGTCGACGAACGCTCTTTCACTTTTTCCGCGTTGGGCTTTCCACACGCTTTTTTTGCTATCCTCGGGGCCGTTAATACCCTGGGCTTTTATGTACAAGGTACATCAGTGGTTACAACCCAGTTGTACACGCGAACTCGCAATGGTTGTCCCAGAAAACCGGTCAACGTACAGATCCCCGAGTTCCAGGCGTGGCAAGGGTTTTTCCGTTCTGCCCGAATATCCCTTTTGAAAAGAAATACACACTAAAGGCAATGACCTCGAGGCAAGTCGAACAGTCCGAATATAATATCAGCCGGAGTTTTCATTGTGACTGAAAGGCATTGGGAAGAACGTTAAAAGATTTTACCTCACGTGATGCTCTCATCCGATTTCACGTGGATTGCCAACGACATCAAAAGACACTCCGAAAGGATCAGAAAATCTGGCGAAAGATTCGTGCATCACGTTATCATTCCGCGTCTATTTTCCTGACCACGAATCTGCAGCTTTCACAAACACGGTCACCGTAAAAGAAACCCTTACTTCATCTCATCCCGATGTCGAAACAATTCGCAGGCTGATGAGAGAACTTCGGGAGTGCGGCGATAGTCGCGCTGATTGCTGCGCCAGAGGAGCCCAAAATTAGGCAGTGTTTCGAGAGAGAATGAGGCAAAAGAACCTCGTGTGTTTGTTCCTTGAAAGCAAGGGCAATTCATGTGATACTCGAAAATCTGAAAAAAGCTTAAATGAGAGCTCCATAGGTGCGGAGAAACGAAGATGCGGAAGAAAACCACCCGGCTCTCTTGACACACTTCGCCGAGCATCAACTTCTTTTCCGTATGAGAAAGAAAACCTTCCACCTCCTCGACTTCGCCTACTGTCGATAGATCAAAAAATATTTCCAACGCTTTTCCTTTGTCCTCGATCTCCAGCTGCTCGATGTCATTTTCGCAATTTCCCCGCATGTCTTTTCCGTCACATGTTCGACTTTCAAAATATTTTTGAGAGTGTGTTGATGAAGCAATAATCGTCGCTTCAGAATAACGTTTACCACCGACTAAGTGACTTCTATCGAGCAATGGAAAGCACTCTAAAAAATTCGACGAAGCACAAACGAATGTGATCTCTGACGAAATCGACGGAAGAAAAAACGTTTTTTTCGCATTTATTGCCGACAATTTTTGTCGTTCGCACGGTCGTAGAAATAAACGTAGGTATTCCTTCCTTTCGGAATAAAGTTGGTAACGAAGAGAGGGGAGGTAGAAAAATGACCGGCACATCAAGCGAATTGGAGAAGGTCTTCTGAAACGTGAAATAGGCAGTTTCTCTGACGGAATCGCTGCTAAGAGTTGAGAGTCCATGTGCTTTCGTTTTTCGTGTCTTTTTTTCTCCCTGTAACGCACACATTGACAATCACATATATATATGAACTTACGGACACCATAGCCGAGTAATCGAGCTTTCTCGCGGACCATTTGCGGCTTTCCCAACTCGGTGAAAGAAATGTCGTTGGCTATAAACGTTGACCGGGGAAGCAGCCGCGATAAAAGAGGAGAACCACTTCAAGGTCGTGTCCCTTCAACCCTTTACGTCTCAGGCTAAAGCTCAATCCCGTGTAGCCATAACGCCGGGTTTCAGCTTGCGCGAGCTTTCCACATCCAAAGAAAAAGTTCTTCTTTGTTCTGCGCCCGTTAAAACGCTATTCTTCGGGAGAAAAAGGGTGGCCCTTTATCAAATACTTCACTGGCCAGTTTTAGTCGCGAATTACGAATATAATGAAGAACTACAGAAAAATGCTTTCATCTCGTAGCCCGAGGTGTGGTTTCTTTGCCCGGTGAGCTGCACTCTTGATTCATATTGAGGTAAGAGGATTTTTTTTTATCAACCGAAAGAATATGTATAATATAAAAAAATCTCAAGTGCGGATCACCCTCGGTCGTACCGTGGTATATATTTGTTCAGAAACCCGTCGCGGTTGTCATTAAAATATGAGATATTGCCGCTGTGGAAAAATATCATACAATACCACCTGCATCTGGCTCTCGGTTAACAAAAGTATTGTTTTAAGATTCGAGTCATTGTCTGGACAGGTTCAAAGCTCTCGGATTCATATCTCCCATGAATCATATTTTTCTAGAACTAAAATGGTTTCGCAAGGCTCTGCGATTAAAATGTTGAAACTTTCTGAAAAAAGAATACAAGGAAACTTTTCAACTGAACGCAATTTTTTTTGGCTTTTCATACTGAAAATTGATTCTTTATGAATAAATTCGAAAATAGTCGCTAGAAATTAACCGGTTTGGTGTTTCTGTACTGTACAGATCGCTGTATAACGCGAACCACGCACGCTCACTTGGAAATTTATTGAATTTTAACGACTCGGTATATTAAAATGCAGTTTTTGATGGTCCGAGTTTTTTTTTGTTGCTTAATGTTGTAAACGAGTCACGTACATACTCATTTTTAAATTTACTATATTTTTTGTATATTTTAATTTGTATGCGTTGGACGGAACGTTGGGAAAAATACATCCTTGCTGCGGCATGAAATAGATATCGGTATGCCTGACGTCGACGTAGCGCATAACGATGCGGTTATACGCATGAATATGTAGATGGCGTTTAGGGCCCTTCAGTACGGTCGAACGACTTTAAGCACGCGTTCGCTTCAGGATCTAATTAGGGCGGACTTATTCCCTTACCATGTCTCCCCCTCTCTTTCACCTTCTCGTCATCACACACCTAGACACTCACTCACTCACTCTCTCTTTCTCTCATTTTCCGATTCTATGATATCCGAACAAAGCTCCCGGGGCCATAAAGATTACTTCCTGCTTCCTCATCTCATAAATTTCGCTTAAGCGCTCCATTAACGCAAATAAAAACAACGCTCATTCATATTTTTTAATGTTTGCGTATATAAATTCTTTAATCTCATTTCCTAAGAATTTTTCATGATAACAAGTAAATTTACGGAATGATGTTAATTTTATGGGCTCCTTAGGGCAAAACTGAGTTTTTTCAGAGGTTTCGGCAAGCGTCTAGGGTCAGTCAGTCCGATTTAGGCTCGACATTCTTTCGTCAATTTTCCAAAAGGATTTAAATCCATTTTACATTTGATTATTTTTTCCGAACATAATAATACCGACCAGCAACAAAAATAGCTCGGGAAAAATTTAATCTACCTTACAAACTATGAGACGAAAATCCGACTTTTTAAAACAACTTGTAAAAATATTTTTCTGTTGTGGAAAGTCGATGCAAACATGGAATATATCAGCGGTAACAGTTACGATGTTGGGGCCGCGATGGAGAAGGTCAGCAGAGGTGTACGCTCTCGGGAATAGAAGTTGAAAGTGTAAACGAGAGGCGAATGGCAACGATGTCTCGACGTGATTCCGGCAAGTTTTACAGAATGATATACATTTACATGCAGCACTCAACGAGAGAGGATAGAAATCAGGAAAGAGAGAATAAAAAAAACTGTTGATGCAGGAGAAAAATGTATCCCCGTGAAAAATTGAACTGTCACCATGCGACATGTGATTAATCAAGTATAGTTCGACATCTATGCATATGCCGGATGGCGTCACAGCCCCCACGAAGAAAAACATTCATTTTCGCACGAGGAAATTAAGACCGAACTCCAAGCAGTAATCAATCCAAAAAATTTTTTATTCTCTATTGCCTTCTCCCTAACTTTGCATGCATCAAGATGTTCGCATAATTCACGTCTTTCTTGTCGCATCTCGTCCCTGACGGGTTTTTAAAAATGTATGAAAAAAAAAAACGTCCTGTCTTTTGCGAGGCTGAATTTTTCTTTCCATTAATCAGAATTTTGTGAATTTTACTCACACGCAATGGTTTTGAAATACACCGAAAAAGGTTAGATGAGAAATAAAATTGAAAACGAAGAGCATGGGACGGGTTCGTTCGGTTGGTCACAGTTATTTCCACTTTCCTTCGTTCTCCCGTGACTTTTTCTACACATACATAAAGTATAAAAATACAGTCAAAACTACGGCAGGTTTAAAGCGACGTCTCGGCAGAAATGGATTTTTATGCGCAATTTCTATTAGCATAGTTTTTACATAATTGCGCGGTAGCCCTTGGCATGAGAAGGACCACGAGAGCCGAGTACACACGACTATATTTTACGAGAAAATAAATCCTCGCTGGTCGAGGAGAAGAATAAGAAGAAGAAGAAGATGGAGAAAAAGTGAGTACGAAAGAAAAGAGAGTCCGTAGATGGATGCTCGAAAGTCTCGTGGTATGTGTATAGAGCGAGAAAAGAGGTTGAGACGACAGCAGAGGGTTGTGGAGGACGGGAGGGATGTAGCAGCGACAACAGCGACAACGCAACCGCACAAAACCGAATAAACCAGCGTGAACATGCTCGAGGGCACAGAACGAAAATACACTTTTTTTCCACAGCTTAACAATTGCTCTAAGCTCCAGATATTTGCTTTGTAATACGATCCTTCCTAGTTTCATTTTTTTCAAACCTTTTCCGAATTCGAATGACCCTCGTCTTCGGTTGACGAGCACAAAAATATTGTGCGTAATTGGAATTCTAGATATATATCCGAAAGAGTCATTAAACTATCTAGAAAACTTCTTCGGAAGCCATCAACGTTTCATCCAATTAATACAGAATGATTATTATTTATTTGCGCCCAATTTTCATTGGAAATATGGAGGTGAACTTTACGCAATGTTTTCAATCAATTCGACGTATGTCTCGTTATTAATTCAAGCCTTCTTCTGTCACATCGCGTTCAATAACAATTCAATAATTAAAATGCAATTTCTATCACAAGTTGATGCTTTGAAATCGTACTTCATAGCTCGTGATAGAAATTTACCGAAATGGTAAATAGAAATTCCGACGTAATGCTGCACACCGAGTAATGGCGAAAATCGAACGAAAATTATGGTTAATTGCGTGATATAATGTGTGCTCGCCCGGAAAGTTGCTGATCATACTCCGCATATTGGGTTTTCAAAATGAGGAAAAGTTGGGTGGATATGGAAAAAAAACTCCACGATTTTAATGATCTTTCCAAAATTTCAGTAACAAGGCTGCAAGAGGAGGGCTGCAGGTTCGTTGTTTAAACGGCAAATGGAAAAAATGGAATTTCTGCGATGTATCGAGCGTCATGTTAACATTCGTGTTATTAATATTACACTGCAGTGTATGCGGTTCAACGAGAATCCCTTTGATGAATAACCGAGCGAGAAATTCTGTACTTTCTGGCTTACATAGCATACCGTGCTTGATTGAAGTTTCATATTACAATAATGAAAATGATGAAATGAATGCTCAAATTACTCGAAAACGTGGATCATTCCAGGAACTTATTCTTTGAACAGAGAAAATCATCGTGGAAAACAGCTTCCACGGTCGAAAATTTTCTGAAACTTATTTTGTTCCCCGCCAAGAGCACGGAGCTCACCTCACATGACCATATTCTGTGAGCGGTCAAGCGAATCATACCGCGTGCTTGATTGAGATTTCAAATTACTCAAAAACCGATTCACGCCTGCAACGCGAATCATTCCAGGAATTTATTCTTTGAACAGAGAAAATTATCATGAAAAACGGCTTCCACGGTCGAACATTTTTTGAAACTAATTTTGTTCCCCGCCAAGAGCACGGAGCTTGACTCAGGCGACCATCGGACATAAATGAGAGATGTAAATCATGTGCGCAATCTAAATAACCAGGTACCGATAAAGTTGAAACATCACTAACTTTTCTACGTGGCTGCCTTTTTTTTTTTACAAAGTTTCAAATTTAGCAAAGTTGCACACGCGCAGTGTCCATAATTCGTGACTGCTTGAGTGGGGAAAGTAGAAACCGAAAAAAAACCGGTCGTCCCGAACACGATGATAACGGTTCGCGTCGCGAGTAAACTCGTAATTTCTGTTTGCAAGAAGAAATATTGTCAGTGTTCCAAGGATCGCAGCTCGGAGCTGACCAGTTTATGCAGAAGTAACTGATATATGAAAAACTAAATCGAGCCGGAATATAATGAAATAGAATAGATATTCGAGGACTGAAAGGTAACGGTAGCAAGTGAAGGTGAACAGTGAAATAAGTGATCCATATATCGTGAATGTTTCGTTTGAGAAATCCTAATTTCACGCACTACCGATTGGCGATATGGATTTGGCAACGGAGCAACCGAAAGACGTGAGCCAGCTGGAGAAGAAAGATGAGAAGAGAATTGTACAGCTACTGGAATCGTGCACGAAGGCAGAAGTGTGCAGGGCTTTAGGTGGAAACGATAAGCTACTGACCGAGCTACGTAACAAGCTACGAGATTGGCTCACGTTACAGCCACATCTTCCTCAAGGTTTGAAATTAACCTTTTATCCTCTTTCCTCCACTGCATGCATGTTACGTTTTGGAATACTTCGATCTTCATCGAAACATCTATCTGTACAGACCCGCTCGTAATATACATGCATATATATTTATCTATCAGCAATACGAAACGAACCAGAGTAGAACGATCCGATCAGAAATACCAGCTATGCGGAATTTCGATTCTCTCGGGAGGAGCTACACGCGATTCCTTTCTATAGCGTTGAAATAAACTTGACACTGAAATCCATTCTGTATTCGAAATAGAAGAAGGCAAACATGAAATCCGACATTTCCGGTATCGCATGTGCTTCACACTCTGGTTATTTGTGACTCCCGAATCATACGGTATTGCCCTGCTGGTGATTGTATCGATGATCCTAGGGCTTATAGAGACTGGATGTGTCCTCCATTGATTCCGCTGAGATTTCATTCGTTTCTCTCATGCAAAACGTTCGGACGTTTGATCGTGGCGCCCGAAGCTACGATTCGAGAAGCTTCTCATAAAATATTAAGGGTTTTTTTTTTCTATACAGATTTCCCTGTCGCTGGGAAATGCGAAAGAAAATTGGGTACCAAGAAAAATCTTACTTGCCTGTTGGTAGTATCACTTGGATCTCACAATAACCGTCAATTTTCTGAGCTTTGCAAAATCGTAACTTAAGTTCCATTATTGTGGGATGCCCCGGGAATACATGTGGTCGATAAAAATATAGAAACAAAAATGAAGCTGGATGCAATCCGTTGGCTCTGCTGCGCGTGATTCAAACCGTACCTAAAAGAACGTGTTTCGAATGGTAAGTGTAGGAAACACGCGTCGAAATGACGGTGCCAACAAGGACGAACGTCCGGTATACCGGAGACCCTCCTCCTTAACTTTACACGAGAACTGAGAATGCGGTTCCGGAGCTTTTAGAGAAAAAATGATCACGAGGTCAAATGGATTTTAATTTCAAAGCAATAAGTTTGGTGTTGATGGAATCTTCGTATTAACCAGCGAACGGTTCGATTTTACTTCCGGGATTCAAGAATTCTAATACCTCGAAGTTTGATCAGCGAAGTGAAAAGATGTTGGTCGCTCGGAAATGTGTCTTTGTAATCGTGAAAGCTCCAGCGGCCGAACAATCCGAAGCCTGAAGGTACGCGTCGTAATTTCCGGCCCTGAAGAGTCTTTATCGGTCCTGAGAGAATCAGTGTCTTGGGACCTAATAAAGCTTTTCTTCTTGAACTCTGGATAGAGAAAGATGCGCGTGCACACTTTCCTGGTCGGTTCTGTTTTACTTTGGTACCGCGGTACGTTCATGTATACACAGTGAATCCTTATCCAGCGTCATCCTTTTGCCTGCTCCTGGTACAGGCCGGTAGAGGATCTGAGCCCGGAAGACGCCAAGCGTGTCACCACGGGATAAAGTGCACAGGAAAACCGGTTACTACCCTCTCGGAAGTAGAAGCGTCGCTTTCCGTCGCTTCGTTGAATTCGCGAGCGCGACCTCTACTACAGCATATATTTCCATTTACAGGCTGTCCCGAAAGTTGGACTATAGCGTCATAAAAGATCGCGAGGATTTCAAAAAATTTCCAAGTCCGTAATTTCGACACATTGAATGAAAACAGCGAGTGCAGGTCAGCGACGCATGATGAAAAGCCTAAAGCGCTTTCGATGATCCCGCAATCTGCCTACGTTATCTGCACAAGTTTGGACGCAGCTTTTAGGTCCCTCTGTACAGACATTATATGTACCAAGTATGCATCTTCGCAGCTCTCCACTCAAGCTGGATATATTCAGCATCTCGCGAGTTTGCTATACTTCGCAATAATATTGTTCTCTCGTCGCGACTGATTTCCCTGGCTGCGCAAACCGCAACAAGACAGATGCATTTGCGACTGTCTCAGATAAATTACAACGATCTTGAGTGTGCAACACTCTTCATGTATTCCCGCAATCTGTCTTCAGACTCCATACCGTGCATTTTTTTTCGAGTAATTCAGATTAAAAATCCTGTCGCATTCCATACTTTGTAATGCACATGGAAGTTAGTAGTAGCGGGTTGTTGAATTTTTTTGCTGGTGCTGCGAAAAGGATTCGACAGGGAGAGATCAGTGAGGGACTGCCTCAAGTACGCCATGGCGTTCCTGACCTTTAAACTCCGGGAAACCTGGAAAAGGGACCTCGGCTGCGAAGGAATGACGTCACTGTCTCCGGTGATAAGATTGTTCGGTTTCCAATGCATGCATGCTCTCTGGAAAGGCAGGAGCAGTCAAACACACGAGGACTCTGTCATATGACAATCGTTGAGGGGTGAACTTCCGAACTTGAATCCCTGCTTGGCTCCTCCAGGGGATTTCTTGCTAGAGACCCCATAGCCTATGGGACTCGAAGTATATGTGCGACCACAAATCGATCAGGTTTTTTGACTCCACCGCAGAGTAAAAAGGCAGTTACATCCAATGGTCACTTAAATTTAAAAGCGATAGACCATTCAACTTGGTTAAAAGTTGCTGCACGCACCAATTCGAGCAGATCCATTCTCCGTTTTTCGGAAGGATTGATGGATCATCGCGAACATGAGAAAGAGGAGAAACTACTTGAACATTCTGTCAATATTTAGGAATGATCGTCCTTGCGGTTCCTGCAGTAAGTTCCAAAAGTATCTCGCTCGTCAAGGAGCGACCTGAACTTCTCTGAACTCGAGCTCCCTCGACCCTGTGTCTGCCGATCACTTGGTCCATTCTCCTTTTCCATAAGCCATATTCAACTTTCCCAAGTTTCCTTATGAACGAATTAAACAACGAATCATTCCGGCAAGTCTGACGATTTTCGGAAAAACTCCTCGTATTATCAACGAATCAAATAATAGGCAAACTTCTTTTCGTCTTTACAGATATTCCGGAAGAAAGATTAGAATACTTTGTGATCAGTACAAAACTAAGTCTCGAGCGAGCTAAACAAAAGTTGGACATGTATTATACGATGCGGCGCCTCGTGCCTGAGCTTTTCGCCAAGAGGGATCCAAGAGGACCTGATTCTGCCCAGTTACAAAAAACTGTGTACGTATATATACAGGCTACGATGTTTAAAAATTGAGAGGCTGTCAAATATTTTTCTAATTAATTTAATTTCTAATTGTCTAAAAATAACGACTTAATATTGTGTTCGCACGTGGTTTAGTAAATGTTCATCAGTAAATTAAACGACTAATTTTATCAGGCTTTGCAAAATCAACTCGAACTGCCCGTTTTTCCAAGCTTGAAGATTTAGCAAAGCATATCCCTTTTGATAAGTAAAGAACAATCGCGAAGAATCGATCCAATAGACTTGATTAAAACGACACAAGTTTTTCCTCCATCCCTCAATCCCCTTACTTTCCCTTCTGTTGCCTTTCTGTGCGTGACGTGCTAAGAAGTTCAACCGTGTCCTATAGAATTTCTCATCTATCCCGAACGACACTCGCACTTATAAAACGACGACTATCCTTACATCCTACCAACATATTCTATCAGCACTCGTACAACGCGCTAAAAAACTTTTGCCCTTATAACTTTGCAAATAAGTGAAGAACGTTGCCATCGGAGGCCGCTATTCTCGTATAGAAGGAGAAATGTCACATAGTTTTCCTTCGCGAGTATCGATTCCCAAGTATCCATGAGCTTTCTCGTTTCCTAAGTTCAAAAATCAATCTCATCAAGCGTTGGAAATACGCGATGCATAATGCTTATTATTCGTTAATTAATTAAAAATTTTGAATTATACAGCCAATGGATTTGTTTGCCGAAATTGACACCGGAGAAGTACAGAGTTTGTATATTTAGATGGATTGAAGGAAGCGTCTTTGAATTTCAACCATGGACATTTTTCAAGTAAGTTCGACCTTGAGAATCGCTGGATTTTTTAGCCCAGCGAGACATTATCCATGAGGTTTTTTTTTTTTGTATTTTAATAATTCTCTCTCCTTGAATGTCTAATCGCTCAAGCTGTCGAAACGAAAAAAAAAAGCATTGTCATTTTTTTTGGTCAACAAGAAAAGTTCGCAAACGTTGTAAATCGGAGAACGTCTATTCGACTAAAGGTCATTCAATTTTTTGCCCACTTAAATCTTGCATTTTTTATCACGTCGAAACGATTGGCAGGAATCACTGACAACCTTGGAATTAATTTCAGACACGCGTTCATGATTAATGACGTACGAATATCCGAGTGCCGCTGCCTCGGTGACATTTATTTGTACGACCTTTCCGGGTTCCGGTTAGGTCACTTAACGAAACTGACGCCGAGTATGATCAAGAAATGCGAAGTGGCAGCGACGGTGAGTCATTTTATTCATTCTGAATTTTTGTACTTTTCATTGTGCAGAAATGGATTTTTTCTTCGAATATTCAATTCTGCTTAATCGTTTCGGTTGACATTGAAATGCTGTTCAAAAAACAAATATTGAAACGTTGGAATATGCTAAAAAAATTCAATAGTTCGATATTACAAACCGCTTGGCCTTGAGTTCCCTCGAAACCGCGAATAATCTTCACGTCGCTGCTTTCTTTTTCCAAAAGACTTTTATTATCTCGGGAGACAACGTAAAGAAGTTTTTTTTTCAGGAAGGTTATGGCTCCTGGATAAAAGGACTTCATTTTTTCAACGCGCCAAGCTTCGTTGATCGCATTATCGCCCTGGCGAAATCCAGTCTCAAGCCAAAACTTGCCTCTCGAGTAAGTTGAAGAAATAAGAAAGAAGTTCCATCAAAAGTGTTCTTTGTTTTTAGCTTTCGATCAACACGTTTTGCGACTACAGATATTTTCCTGAATTCCGAAAGATTTTTCGAGCTTTTTTTATTTCAACGAGGAATCAGTTTTTATTTTTCTGCAAAACGAATGAAAAATTTTCATCGCAACGTTGCGGTTATTGCTGTTTTGTCAACAGATACACGTTCATTTGGCAAATTCCGATTCGATGTATGACTTCGTTCCAAAATCAATATTACCCGTTGACTACGGTGGTCATCAACCCACCATGGAACAATTGTCGAGTAAGCATGAATATTTTCCATGTATCGATGTAACTATTGTTATGGTTTTTGTTGCTATTATTACGAGCCGTGGATTTGCTTTGGAACAACATAACGTTGTGTCGTCGAGCGTATATTTACAAAGTCTGTCACGGTCTAACACAGGAAGTTGGGGTGACAAATTGAACGAATGGAGGGACTGGTTTATAGCTGAAGAAAAAGTCCATGTCAACGAGAAGCTTCGTTACGGACCGACCGTAGATGGTGACGAGTTATTCGGGTTTTCGGGATCGTTTCGAAAGCTCGAGGTCGATTAAATCACAACTTATGGAATCTCCCACTATAACTGGATAAAGCTTCAAGGAAATTCCGCTGTTTCGGTCAAAGTCGGAATCAAGGTTAAAAATTGTAATTTTTGTAAATACAAAGTATTTTCTTCATGAATGGTTCTGTGGATATCTCCAGGCTTTGCTCAAAATTACAAGTCCGAAGTAAATTCGCTATTGACAAGTTATTTGACTCATTTGAATCCATTATTGTGCACTCGAAGGACTATTCCCTTAATGATTCGTTAATCCGTCAACTTTCATAGCGTCCCCAGGCAAAAAATGTTTCCGGAACAGATTTAACGGGGACGGGAACCATTAAGGATTTCGGAACATAGCGAAATAAGATTCGAACGTTATGGAGGCTAGGAGGGTTTCTAAATGGGGGTATCACTGATACAGATAAACGAAGAGGGCGTGGAGAGGATTCCGTATAAATAGAGGTAATAGCGAGAGAGAATATCGTTCGATGGTACAGGGTCCGATGACCGAAAGGGAAAGGAAGTTACGAGAGGGCGGAGAGACGAAGTGGATGGATACTAGTAGGTTTTGCCACAAGGTCCTCCCTTGGGAAAGTGAGGTCGTAGAGGTCAGTGGTGGGATAATAGGGACAATAAATGGCAGAGGTTTTCCCTTTTGTACCTAGGCGGGTCCTAATGCTTTTCTCCTCTGGCTCGGGCTCTCCTTCTGTTACCAAAAATCGTACTCGGTCCCGTGTCCACCGAAGCCAACTTGGCAAAAGAAGTCCACTGTGTCTAACACGTCATTTAGGTGTGGCGCCTCATTGAGACGACGATAGAGGTCGCTCGCCAACATAGAAAGGATACAGCCTCGTCACCCAAACGTTCCACAAAATTGGACGACAACCAGAGAGGATCGAAGAGCTTTGTGCCACACCGCACAACACTCCGCCTCATATTGGCCACAACGGCCACTACGAGACACACGACTAAATTGTGACACTCCTAAACGTAGCGTATACGAATAGACGCGCCGGCCAATTGGTCCCGCACGAAAAGCCACCGCAGTCCAAAATCCCATACGACAAATTCTGACCGAGTCCCTACGTCACAACTCAATACCCTCATTTGTAAACCGAGATATTCCAATAATTGGATCCCTCGTAAATTTCCAGTTCGAGTCTTATTAGTCCACTCTGTATCAATATCTCGATCCGCCATTTTTCTTTTTCACCAATCTCCTTGAAAGACTAAAGGTCACGAGTGATATTTCCTTACTCTTCGTATTTTCCTTCCTCTCATGGTGTACTAATGTCTAATCCCACTGATTCTTCTTATATTTTATATGACGATTCACTGATTCCTCTCCTTTGACGAAACGGATTAGTCCATTATGATTTATCCGGTGCATCATTTACTCTCGCGCGGTCATCATCTTTTCTTTCCGATTGTAGGATAGAAGGAGTTTATCGGGGTGCCCTTTCAGAAAGTTGCCTCGTGCGTCCAAATGCGAAATATGATGCGGAGACGGATGCAGGCAAACGACGAGACTGCACGCGAGCATGATACCAAAAGCGTTTTGCTTTAACATCCTCGTAAATATTCTCTTTCAACTGTTCTCAGTTCTTTTCTACCCTCGTAATTCTGTTCCCAATGGCCCTTTCTATTCTTTATTTTTTTTTCTGTTACTTGCTTAATAGAAAATACAATTTCTTTCGCTTTGTACAAAATTGGTTACCGGCGGATAATGATAAGCAGTTCTCGCTACAAAGCTCATGAATTTTTCTTTGACTCTCTCGCTCTAACAATTATTCAGCTGCACGATAAACGAAAGGCAATTACTATCAATTGTAATAATGATTAATCAGGAACAACTGCTTCCGACGGTTACTCGTCCCAGTTAAATTCATATCGTAAATGTATCCGTGAAATCCTTAAGATGAAGAAAAGCCTTTTCTCATCCTTCATCCTTCATTCCTTAATTATTTTTCCTCTCTCGTGTCGTTTCCCATCCTCGCAACGATCTCTCTTCAAGCTTTCAGAATGCAATTTTAAGCTCAGCTCCCGCAAATCGCTCGTAAATTTTACGACTACGATCACGAACGCCGTCGACTCGATGCCCACGTCAACAGTGTTCTCGTTACCACCAACTTTCGTTTACTTTTCCCGACTATACTCCATTTGACAACACTTTCATGAATTGTTCGAAAATCTATCGAGAAACACGACGGATTCATAATACATACACACATCGAATATGCAACTACTGTTCGCAAACTTCGCTGCGTTAATTTATTATTCAACTACAAAATGTGTACCAAGTTTTCCAACTGTTATTATTTCCTCATTAAATACTGGTTATACTCGGCGATTGATAATTCATGTGCTACCGAAAGAAATACGTCACACGGACACACGATAATCGAAAATGTCCGACGTGATCATCGGAATATTCGCTTGCAAACGAAATATCAATTAATATTTTAATCAAAAACTGTGACAAAATTACGATACTGCATAAAAACTTGTTAAAAAAAAATGTACCGAGTATTTGCATATTGCACAGTGGATGAACAATAATTGAGCAGAAAAATTGAAGTTTTAAAAAAAAGGTGATCGTCAGTGTGGCGTGGAATGGCCCATACAGATCACACAGGGCGAACGTGTCTTTGATCCTTGCTCAATTCGATGGTTGGTATTTTGCCAGAACCGCGGAACCCTCTGACGGCCAGAGCTTTTTCTCACACGCCAAGTAAGCTCTGGGGACTTTTTCGTTTCGTTTGTATTTTTGCGATTTATCGCCAACTGGCGAATAATCACGCGCAGAGTGCGTCGAAAAAAAAAATCATGAAAGGCAAGCCGGATGTTTACCCAGATCTACCGAAGCAAATATGATATTTTTCATGCTCCGAATTTATATGGTGGAAAAAAAATGTAGTCGTACATGCGACAATGAAGGTCGAATTGTAAAAAGCATTTTTCGATCGCTTCACAAACCCACTCGATTCTCTAGTTTATTATAGAAACGGTATAGGAACCGGAAGGATCCAAAAATGTTCTGTCATATTTATTATCATCTCCTTTCGAAATATCATTCATTTTTACATATAACGATATATGTAAATGTATATATAAACACGTATATTACTTTTTACCGATTTATTCGATCTCAACTCGTAAACTCAGTATGCTTGGATGTCTCCGCTTTATTATTCCCATTTTTAGTTATTTATGACGATGTATACGTATATATGAACGTCCCACGAATCACGAACACATTTCCGTCCATTCCCGATTGGAATATCGAGGCCAACGTGAAGCACGAGGACCATCACCGACAGGTGCGTCGACTATGCTTCCTTGTGGTTCGAATGTCGATGAAAATTTTATGAAAATCGAACAGGACAGCCGGGCGAGATGCAGTGGAGAAAAATATATTTCATTTTTACGAGCCCACAGCTACTTTTAAAATACTTTCCAGGTTAAATCTTCAGAATGAAAAGATCGAATTCCCGACGAAAAAAAAATCCAGTTTTTAACGACCTATCGGAGGTCAGTGACGTTTCGAAGAATGAATTATCGTTGAATAATCAGTTAAGGATTTTAAGGACTTTAATTTTTTTGAAGAACATTTTTTGCGATGAATCGTCGTTGGTAAATATTTGTTCGTTGTTTTTTTTTGTGGTTCATATTCTTCTGTGTCATTCCAACATTACATAGCTGAGCAAATATCCTTTATAAATGAATTTTTTTTCCAAACCAAAGTGGGTTTCTCCGAAAATATTGGCATCTGAAGGTAATCCATATTTATATGACAATTTATTATCATCGACGTGTAACCATTGCTCAGACCGCGAGCTTTTTCCATTGACGTACATTTTAGCTAACACTCATACGCATCGTGTACGTTCTATTCTCCTGTGTTTACATGTACACAGATATGTGGGAAAGACCGCAGCAGCCGACGAGGCGGACAGCTTAAAGCTGGATTATTTATCGCTCAAGTTTTTCCGCCCGACTTATACTTTTACGTCAGCGCGCGTAAAATTGTGCCCAACTACAGACGGAAAAAAGCACCGTTGTTGGCGGTTTCCAGCGACCAAAGAAAAAGTCATGACATCCCAAAACCCCCGGAAAATAAACAATGCACTGTTGCCAAAAAAAAAAAAACAAACAAACCGGAGACTCAAGAGGAAAAATGTTGTAACGATATTCCGACGAAGAAATACACTTGCAGTTTCTTTAGCCTGATTCCAGTTCAGCTATCCCTTAATTCATTTTTGACTGACTTTTCTCCATTTTTCCTTTAATTTTCCATCCTCTTTGTCACTCAAAAACCAACTTGACGAGTAAGAGTGTTCGAATTACGAGACTGTAAAATTTAACCAACAAAATATCTCAACCCGAACGAATGCCTCTCCGAATTCCTTAGTAGATCTGATGGCTTCTAAATTATACCGATTGCCAAAGATTTTTCACACCGGAAACAGGGGCCAATGACCCTGCGGCGAATAATGCGGGACATTTCGTTAGAGGCACGTTTTATGTATCACGAGAGTATCACGTCGTCTCAAGCTTTGTGGTCTTGATCGTTTATCAATACTTTTACGTGTTTGCTCCGTTTTTTTTCGATCCCATCAACACTATTAGAAAACAATGAAAACGGATTCTACATGATCGCGGATTGAAACGCATCGTGTTAGCAAGTTTTAGTAAATTGCAGTTTTTGAATCTTTCTGAAAAATGCTGAATGATTATTGTTGATTTAAAAAAATCCGGTGACCACGTAAACGTTCTTACGACAAAGTCTAAATCAAGTTAGCAATTTCCAACGATAACTCAAGTTCTCACACGTGCATTTTGAGAAATTCCAATAGCCACGAAAATTAATATTGCTGATTGAAAGAAATCTGCATCCATAAAATGATTTCTGAAAAAGCATTTTGGTGGCTAGTGGTTTTTCATGTGAAATATTCTCTCGGTCATGACAAATTATTCCATATCTGATAATTTGTGATGTGTTTGCATCGAAACGTATCGTTTGAGTGTGAAACGGTAAATACCAGACTGCGCGAAATATTTCCACACGGACAAAACGATAATTCATTTGAGGTGACGTGTGTGACAAACCGGATGATTAATCGGATGATGTTCTAGATGAGAACGACGGCTTCGTTTTCACACCGTAAGCGCGATTAACCCTCGATGTTTTGAGGCTCATGTTGTCGTCCGGGTCAAATCGAAAGCAAGGTTGTGATAAATTGACTTTTAGAGTATTATTATCCTACGAGACAGGATCAAAGATAAGGACGTGCGAGAAAAAATAACTGCTAGGAGTAGGAGAAGCAATTTACAATGTTACGGGATACGATCTGAAATATGTGATCGTGTAAAATTCATCGGTGAGTGCCAAGAAAACAAATTCCATTCTATAGAGCGTACACAAATGGATGCAGAGCGTTACAAAGCACGGGCTGAATACGAGAACGAGGATTGCTGGCGTTTCACTGATCCAGCGAGTAAAGGCATTAATGAAGTTTATTGCCTAATTTATAAGAACCCAAGTAGCCGATTTACCAGACAAACTGATCTCCAGGGTCCCTTTTATTTTTATTTTTTGCTATTCCCATCCAGTTGAGAAAGTATCACGGTGAAAAAGAATAGCGTGTTATCAATCCGTCGCTGTTATCGGACGTCCACTTCGTAGTTATCGCAACGGGTAATGTGACATTGACGCACCCAACGAGATCCAAGTCTCGTTGGTAAAATTTTTTTAAATGACAAACACATGTTATTATTGTTTTCCCATAATTTTCGACGTATCGACAAAAATGATAATGGAGCAGTTCATAGGTAGCTCGTACGTTACGCGAATGCCTATATTTGTAAGTAGAAGCCTCGCATTATCTCGAACAGAGTTGCATTTCGAAAGAGGATCACGAAGGTATCTGTTGGGAAGATTCACTACTAACCGGAAGTCTACATAGTGTGATGCCCAGGGCTACGAGGACTGTGTCTCTCTCCCTCATTCTGAATCTCGGCACAGTTATGGACTTTACACAACAGTTAATATAGGTAGGCAGAACGGCAGAGAAACGCTTCGGATTCCGTCGTGCAACGAACTGGTCTCGTATTGCCCTCTCAACATGAGCATCTGAATATTCAACGATCGAGGCCAACGCATATACCGAAGGAATACACTATGTATGCTCGGGATCTCTCAAACCGTTTCTATATGTGCGCTGGCGTGTGGGTCTATGGGCCTGCACTTTGAGAGATACATATCGAGATCTAGGTTTGCCAGAATTCTCATGGGCTTCCTCTGATTCTCTCTCTCTCTCTCTCTCTCTCTCTCCCTCTTTCTCTTTCTCGTTTCTGCGTCACACGAGGATGTGCAAACGAGAACCTTGAATAGTGTAGAGAATGTATCCTCGAGCTCAATGTGCTGGTTCAATTAACGCATCCGAGGCCTAAATACATCGTCAGCCATAAAAAAAACAACTGATCAAGATAACTTTCAGCGAAAATGAAAAAATGAGTGAACTTTAGAAAATTTAGTTTTAGAATTATTCATTATTAACGTGTATCAATATTTTTTTGCACCGATCGAGTTTGGGACTTTGGGACGTCCCTGGACGACCATGACTAGATCAAGTGTTCGTGCATTTTTTATAGGAGGATTCGTCTCTAGGCTGAGAGACATTTCCGAGGTATGAATTGAAAAAAAATGTCACACTTTGAAAGTTTATATTATCGTGGCAAAAGGAATAGGACATTTTGAAGACTTTATCGTGCATCAGCATTAGCTTTGTTATTCAGTGTTCGATTCGAAAAGCAGAATCTCACACGAATGAGTGGATATATCCAAGATAAGAAGCAAGAGAGGGGAAAGAAGAAACGAAACTTTGATTTTACCGATTAAAGGGACAATGGGGGGCTATATAGATCGAGTGAAATCTCGAGGGAGGCTGAAGGAAATGGGCGAGAGGGCAAGAAAAAGAACTGGCCATAGAGAAAAGACAGAGGGAAGAGGTATAAACTTGAGTCACGGTTCGCACACGATAGCGTCTTGTACTATATAAACCACAAGGGCGGAAGAGAAAGGAAAAAGAAAATAAAGGGGAAAAAGAGGAGCATGCAGGGTGGCATCAACCGTAGAAAACTCATCGACCGCTTCCGGTTCGCGGATATATAATGCGAGTCGCGTACTCGCCGGAAAATGAACGCGCTCTTCTGATCCTCCATAGCCTGCGATGTTACCCACTGCTTCTTATCCCTTCCTCTCTTCTATCACCTGATTGGAAAACTACGAATTGCTTCCTGCACACGACGGATAGCTGAGCAGAGCATGCCAAGGATTTCCTCCACTTTTTCGCGTTTCTTCTTCTTCCTCATCGCGTTTACTTTTGAGATTCTTTTCGCCATCTCTTTCTTTTCTTTTATACATCTCTCGTAGCTAAGAAATTAACAAAAAGTCTCGAAGAAACGAACGCCAGTCAGGAAAATCTACCCTCTGTACTGGAAGAAAAATATCTCGTTTCCACTCGACGAAAACACTTGAAGAGAATCCAGTTTAATCAAGACACACTTTGGTGCGGTGCACGAAATAGGTTTCGTATTGCGTAAAACGACATGGCCGGCATTTTTTTTTTTTTTTTTTTTTTTTTTTTTTATAAATCCTTCGTGTGAGTTAGGCCACGTTGTTATTTGGTAGGATCACCCAAAAACCTCACTCCGTAGATCACGTAGGACCGATTTCCCTCTGCTCCGTTCTATTGTTCACTCTCCACAATTTTGGCAGGTTATCACACTATTTTTTCTCATATTATCCTACCCAGTCCGCGGTTCTTATGAAAATTTTAGCATCAGAGATACGACGACCAGGGTTACCAAAAAAAAAAAAAAAGCTACATCTGTAGGGAATGGAAATTTTTCGGAAACACGGAAATGATATTTGCATTTTGTTTACAGCATTCCGAGGGGTCGTTGATACACGCGTTCAGAGGAATTTCAATAAGCATGCGAGACAGATTCACGGACCATGAGAAATCCCTCCCTGTTCCTTACCAACATGTTCCCCAGCAAATACTTTGAATATATGACCGGATTCTCAAAAAATGAAATACAATTTTGTGGCCCGACAATATATCTCGAAAGATTCACTTTATACTGAATTAAAAAACTAAACTTATGAAACTTTCTAAAAAATCGACCTTTTGTAACAAAATTAGGTTTTTTAGTTTTTTTTTTATTGACCTATGAACCTTCCATTTCAAGTCTATTGGACCCGCACATTCGGACAATAGATGACTCAAATTCTCAACGTGTTCTGATCTAAAGTAATCTGTGTATCTATACGAAGGTCTCGGTTGTTTCGAAGGTTGTGAGTAAACTGACTTTACGTTGGTAAAACCAGCGTAAATGATAAACAGCAAGAGGGTAGGCAACCGTGGAAACGTTAATAAAAACTGAAGAACAAAAAAATTCGCCTGAATAAGCTATACAAGCTTAATCCTTAAGCACACACACACACTGCTAGAGATCCAACGAAAACATAGAACTCTGTATCAGAGAATTTTTCTATAAGATGGAAATAAAAAATAGAATTCACAAGAGCTTCATTTCCATCAATATTGGATTATCCATCATGTCAACACAGTTCATAAATATAGATATTTTTCAACTCCTGCTGTCTGTCCCCACGAGGAAAATCCGGAAGTCACACGTTTGACGACGCTCAGCTAATTTTACGAATTTTTCGTACAGAATATTTTGATATTTTTGACTGTAACAAATAATGACTTTTCGCCACGCCACGATATTCGTGGCGATATTCGCCACGATTGAATACGATGATGTGAATATTTATTGAAATATTTAGAATTAAGCAATTCAGATTTTTATTGTTATTGTCTGTATTCTGCGCGCTGCTGTCGTTGACATACAATAAATAATAAGAGATTTAACCATTTTGTTCATATTCCTCAGTCGAATACAATGCACAAGTCATAGATATACTCATGGTCTCGGGCAAGATTCAAATAAAACTCATTCACTTAATTATTAATTAACTTATTAATTCGAACGGAGAATAAGAAACGGTTGATCGTCTTAAACAATTTTTGTTTTTTCGTTTCGATCGAACCCGAGGTCTCCGTTTCGTTGCTAAGCGATCGTTTTATAAAGGGCAGTTCTTATTTTCCTCTCGGTCCTTATCCTTGCTCTTGGTGGATTGAATCTTGTCGAGAGTGCTCGGTCGCTGAGACGAGGACAAAGAGTTATACGGGAGAGTACGACGTGACTCTTTGGCGATTTAATCGAACGTGCGCACGATCGTTCATCGTTGTCGTCAAAGCCACACGATCCCAATGGAGTAATAAAGTCCGAATACAGTTTTGTCGAACGAGAGGTTCAGAAGCTTCGAGAAATTCAAGCCCTGTAGGTTCACAGGACAATAAACTACTTCGGCAGGCTGAACTCTGAGCCCACGTAAAAAGAAGGTTAACAGGACAAATTTAACTACTCGTACACGCAGTACATAAGTAGCGAAGAGCTTACTACGCTTTGTCCAAGAGAATCGACGACCCAGGTTATAATCGCAGGTGGATCGGAGCACCTGTAAGAGGATTACATAGGGGAAGCAACACACAAAGGGCTTCTGCAAAATTGCTGGAAAGTCGAAGGATTGACTCACGTCGACAATTCCCAGTACCCTGTAAATTCTATTTTAGTTTTCAACGATCGAAACTACTGAACGATTCGGTCGCTGGAGTGCAAAATTGTTTTTATTTCCTCATTTCGTTCTAAAGTAAAAAACAAAAAATTGAGAGACATGTTGACTGTACGAGGAGGGGAGAAGAAAATGTTCAACGAAGCTCGAGCCACTAGTATAATCGGAATAACAGTTCAGTAACAACTGAACTGTTACTCCGATTACAGCCCGCCCATTGACACTGTGTGCCAAGTAAGAACTATGGCGTGAGAGTTTTTATGAGAAAAAATGATTTCAAGGACCAGGGGGCGTGGGAATTACAATGCGATAAGCTTTTTTGCACGCTGTGCGAGCCGAGAAATGCTTTAGGTTGCACGGTTTTCTTTCTGGGCCTTCGCGGCGCATAGCTCATTCGCATTCCGCATTCGCTTTCATCATAAAAACCAATTGTTTCGTTTATATATACTCAGTTGC
This sequence comes from Hyposoter dolosus, assembly GCA_963921915.1. Taxonomy (NCBI): domain Eukaryota; kingdom Metazoa; phylum Arthropoda; class Insecta; order Hymenoptera; family Ichneumonidae; genus Hyposoter; species Hyposoter dolosus. The sequence goes on along the minus strand of OY998135.1, from coordinate 8,477,530 downwards.
TTAGTCACGAGTTTTTCGTGCTTTGACACAGAGTTAAAAGGGCAGAACAAAGGACCATATCGAGCACTTTTCTGCAGCGGCAGCTCTTACCTCGATAAACAATAGAGCGAGTAGTACCGACCCTCGATTTTTTTAGTCCACCTATTTTGATATTTCCGAGTGCAACTTTTTTGCTCACGCTTTAAACTCTTTTAAGAATCTAATGAAGCGAGGCGGAGCTTAACGCGGAGTTTTACCAAAAAAAAACGAGCAATCTTTATTCAGAATTTCATCCGTTCGCGAAGCGGTTCTGAAAACTGAGTTTCCTCAGTTCACAATTCATAAGAGTGCATTGAAAAGGAGGCGGACAGCCAAGCCGAAAAAAAATACAAGTACCGAGAGGAATTTGTTAAACTTCGACTCTCCACGGAGTCCAACGATATAGAAGGAGGAAATATATGAGGAACGCCTGCCTGCGATATCTAGGAATATCGTTGACAGCACCACGTACGAAGCATATGATGTAAGGCAACTCCACGTTTCTCATCACACAAACACATACAAACACACACACACACACATACATACAAACGCGCACACGCACAAGATTTCGATAAAACGTTTTCCACGGAAAAGCAAACTTTGAATAAAAATTTCGTCGAGCTTTTCGGCTCTTCTGAATCCGATCTCGTACATTTCTCTGGATACACATCGGAAAAGAGGCCGGAGATAACGCGTTGAGGATGAAATCGATTGAGAAAGGGGGAGGTGTCCTTACGAATTTTCTACATTATTGATGGAAATGATTTTTGCATGGTTTCAAGTATGCCAGCTCGCGTCATCGGTGTCAGGCACACCTCCTTTCTTTATCTATCCATCTCACTCCTCTTTTTTTTCTACGTGTCTCCCCTGGCTCAGCGATTTCCGGCTTTGAATAGAGAGTCGAATATAAGCGTAGACATCCGTTCTATATCAAGAAGCTCAGCGTAGAAATCTCATTTCCAACTCTCTATCGAATTAAGAAAGAAAAAAGTCAAATTGCTGACCTAGTTCTGCGGATTTTTCCACGATTTTCCTTCACTCCACGAAGCTCGTTGCCAGACATCAGGATTTTTTGTTCAATGTCAGTGCAAATGCAATGATAGTTTGCGAAGATGAGAAAGTAGGATTATCAAGAGACGCGGTAGCGGAATTTGTAACTTAAAGATATGCGATCTTTTATTAATTGGCGTTGTTTTCACTTTTTCAAAGTTTTTCTACGGATTCTTTATACGCCGTTATAATTTGAAGATGATAAACTAATTTTCTGTCAATCCTAACGATGCTCGAATAAACTTATTAGCAAAAAGTTGGAAACCCTATCGGTTTTTTGTTAATTCAATTGAATACCTTAATTTTTTTTGGTTTACGGATATTATTCAATTTTTCAAAAAAGTGATTATTTTATTACGGATTTCAATCGGTAACGTTCCATCGTAGTATCAATTCGCATCTTATCTGAACTAGCACAGAACGAAGCATCGATCTATGTGCCTATTCGATTCCACTACATATCCATCGTATTGTAATTTCACGCTTAATATTTTCACCCAAGAAAAGCCGAAGTTGAGCATTCTCAAGAAATGTAATAAAGATCCGCAATCTCGTGATATCAAGATGAAAATTGCTCGAGAAAATATCCCCAAAAATAGCGATTAAACTTCGTTTTTTTTGTTTGGAAGTCAATGACCCTGCATGTTCAATCGAGTGACATGAGATTGCGATAAAAATAAAGCATCGTCGAGTTCTTTCGAGCGATATCCTCCATATACGCAATTCTATGCCTAACTCCTTCCGAGCCACGTACGCTTCTGAATCTTTCCAACTTTCGGTCGGTGAGTTTCATTTTTTACGGCTCTCGGACGTATCGAGATGAAAAAAATTGCAATCAAACGGATGTCCGAAAACATCCGAGCGTGCTAAAGCGAATTTTAACTGAAACGCCTGTTAAAATTTGTCGCCTGATTCAAATGCACGATAATTTTGCAACAAAGCTCATCGCTCCAATTCTCTCAAAATGCTTAAGAGATTCCAAATCTAAAGAATATCCCAGCATCCTAGTCTGGATTCATTCTGAATCTCCTTTCGATTATTAATTCAGATAAATGCGCCATAAACCAGCACTACTCGCTGTATATGCATGGATCGATACAAAGGATATCCTATTCACGTTATGGACACGACGATGAGAATCTCGAAGAGATGTTTCTTGCGATACACAGGATCGTAGTACATGTTTTAGAATTTCAAAGCCTGTGCCGCTTGGATACTCCGAGATGAGTGTGTGGATACATGTTTGGATCAACCTACGCAACTTCCCATTGCGTACGTCATCAGATCTAGCGCCGATTTCGCGCTCGCTTGAATCTGGAAAAATCTCACCCTCCGAATCTTGTATCTTTCTTTTTCTCCCCCATAATTCTTCGCTTCTTTCTCGGATACTTAACTGTCACGGCATATCCCGTATGTCTCTTTCCTGCTTGCGGAACACTCGATCTCTATTCAGGAAAAAATATCATCCGAAGAGTATATGCGTTTACATGGGTGTGTGCGTGTGTGTTCGTGTGTGTGTGTGTGTGTGTGTGCATCGGTGTGCAAGTGTATGTAAGTGTTTGCTTGACTTGAAACTCTTGGTGCGCCCGGGTAAATGTGCTCAAGGGATGGAATTGTACACTCAAAGATGCAGAAGTGTCGAACTCTCGCTGGATATCGACACCTGTTACCTCAAACTAGACACTGTCGTTCCTTTAGGCGACAGTCAGACCTACGCTTTCTTTTCTTATTCGATTTTACGCTTTTCCTCTTTCTCATTTCTTTTCCATTCCATCGATATCATTGAGCAGATCAGGATGGTAATATTTGAAATAAAATTTCGTAAGATTTAGCGAGAAAGTAAATAAGGAATAAGATTCGATGAGTGCATGCTTCAATGTCTTAATAATTATTATAATTAGTTTCGAATTGTTTTGCGAAACGTATATAGATACTGCATGCTTTAAACTACAGACTGGTCTTTCTACGAACTAAACGCCAATGAAAAAGCTTCAAGCCACGCATACGTTCAACAGTGTTCCAATTATACGTTGCACAATGTTGCTCTGCTCAAACACACTCTCCCTGGTTGAATCCGCTCGCATATAATCCAGGTATTTACTCACCAGCAGCAGATTCCCGTGAGTGAATATTCTGAAATGCATTTAATTAAAATTATTTGCGAGTCCGTTTATTAGTTCATCGGTGTATATCGAATGACGTGCAGAGAGATTTTGTCGTTTTTTAGCCTCGTCAGCCCATTTGATCACTTCGATAAAATGTCCACATGCTCGCGAACGTGCGCGTGTATGTCTGTGTACGTTTATACGATTCTGCGTTATTTTGTGCAGAGAGATGACAAGGGTCACTCACGATCCTACAATATCCCTTCGAAGCTCGTTAATGATATTGAACGTAAACAGCAACACTCTCGGACATTTGCCGTTTGCGAAACACGAACAAAGTCTTAAAGTTTCATTCAAGCCGTGGAAGAAGTGAAATTTGCCCATCGGAATAACGATCGTAGGGTTTTACGGTGAGCATTGCCTCCGTTACGACGCTGACCTCCGCGTCGTAAAACACCCTTTGAACTTTTACGCGCGAAGCTACTTCTTAGTGATCACGAATAAAAGGACAGATGAATGTACCGAGAAAAGTATGACTTCGTTCGTAATTTGTCGTTCCGTGGAACACATTGGGTGAAGTGAATTAATCAAAACAATAAAACAATTCGTACTGAATTCTCTCAAAAATCGTTGTAGTTTCGTGATTATTAAGCATAGAAGAGCATTGACCTTTTTGTTGAGTCACAATATGTCAGTTGATAACTTTTCAAAACGATTAATTCTGCGCATCAAGAACGCCGTTAGTTTTTATACATTCTTTATTTCTGTAATAAATCTGTAAGAAATGTCAGAATTCAATAGTTCCCATGGTACACATAAAAACGTGTTATGTGTGGCTTATTGCTCCTCCAGATTGATACCCTTACCTTGCTCCGCTTATCGTCCTTCGCCTTCCATGCCTCTGTCATATTACCAGAAGGTCAGCGAAGGGTAGAAAACCAAGATTATGGGTTTGTCTGCTCGAAGTAAAATGTATTTTTCTCAACAAACGAAAGAGCAGCCTGTTCTCTTGGAATTGCGAGACGAAATAGATCGAGCAACCTCGTTTTCACGAAACATTTTTCAATTCCCATTCGTTTGCCGTCTATTGCACGATTGTTTTCGGAAGCTCGGTGATCGCGAGCTCCACAAAATTTCGGGCCTTATTTTCATTCGGTATTTGAATCACGAGTGAACGTGAAAGTTTTATTCATTTTATGAAATAATTTTTGCTCACGTGAATATGAGACTGAAATCCTCATCGATAGTCGGTCACGATTCGTCAGACTTCAAGTAGAACACCTTATACATACAAATGTATCACTACACCTCGAGATGCTACACATGCTGCCTCACTTTCGCAAAACAATATGTAAGTTTGCATAAGCCCACACCCGTTTAGTAGATGCATGGTCGAGCTGTTGCTGTACTGCCACACCGCGTACTCTCTTATTTATGAGCCGTAGATTTATCTCATGGGGGTATGCGGGAGATGAGAATGGCGAGAACGTGAGAATTTATACGAGGAAGAACGATCTCGTTGCTGCGTTTCCTTTTTATCTCTTCCACTTTCCGTATACTCCTCGTGGAGGCATACTTCTTTTTTTTTATTCCTATATATTTACTTGGTGAACGTTTACCGGAAGTTCCTTCGATATGAGATAGTCAGGGACGATAAGAGCAGTGAAGTCTGACGCGGTAATCCAGTATGGAGGCCGTCCATGATAATTAACTAACCGTGGAACAGCACTGGTGCACGTATGCCCAAAGATAACGGCAGGATAAAAAGTATACCGATCAATGACTGGAATAATAATTTAGACATTTTTAGCTATTCAACGCGGAGGCTCGAGACGATCCACCCAAGAGCTTGCATGGATCGTGGATAGACGAGAAAGCGTTCCGTTCTTCGTCCGATGGAATAGTACGTAAGAAACTTGGTAAGGTCACGAGCGGGAATGAAATTCGGCCAACCACTATTAATTCAAACACTCTGGAGATAGACTTTCGAGTTAAGCCACTGCCACGTGGGCAACAAAAGAGGAATAGAGGACAACCGAGGGGAGATCATGAACGGGCAAGTAGCACAGAAAGAGAGTGTAAGAGAGAAGGGTCTCTCGCATGCACGAATAATTGTTAGTAGTAGCGATATATCACGACAGCGGCCAGGTATGTGAGAATAACAGCGTCTACGAGGAGCCCAAGGAAGGATGCTTAATTAAACGTTCGTGTTAATTGCAACGACTTCGCGTCAACCCTTCCACCCGCGTTCTTCTCTCTCTCTCTCTCTCTCTCTCTCTCTTGCTCTCTCGCTCTCCCTCGTTCTCTCCCTCTCTCCATAAGCACTTTAAACGACGCACATATACAAACGTGTATATCTACGAGCCACACACTTGGCCAAAAGTGAGAAACGCAGCACCGAAGAATTTCACTTCCTCTCGCGATCGTACTTTACCGTCTTCCCCCCTTCAAATTCACAGTGACGTAAATACGTAATATAAACCTACTGTTTCAGATATATTTTCCCGTAAGACGACCTTCTGCTAGAGCAACCATTCTCCAAAATTTAAGTTCCCCGTAAATCCCCCGTCGAGCTACAACGAAAGCTCTTTCTTAAACCTGAAATTTTCACGAATTTGACTCTAACTAGAGAGACCAAAATTGAATTGTCAAAAAAGGAATTGCATCAACCGTGCTCCTTATTTGTCGCGAGTGAACAACGCCATGATTTCATTTTTTTTTTTAAACAAAGAAAGTCTTCAACTCGTCATAGTCGCCCACAACAATCTTTTTCAATTAATATTACAACAAGGAGAAAATAATAACAACAACAATTATTATTTAAAAAAAAAACTGATCCACAAAATGTGAATACGCATTAAGAATGGATATATAATACGCCGAGGTAACATTTTTATACAAAGCCCAGAGGGAGAGCTACAATTTTGCATATAAAATGCTTTTCTATCCAACAATGTGGGATTCGGATAGAACAGTATAGGAGAGGAGCATTGCGATCCATAAATATAAACGTATGGATATTGCATATATGGATCACAATTGCAGATCAATCTCACAGAGTGTGATCGTGAATGCGGCAGAAGGGATCATAAGCTTGTGGTGTAGAGGATCAAGTACCGCTCTCAGATTCACCCAAAGTCCGAATGTCCTCGCATTAACTTTGTATATATATATAGACACATGTGGATTATGACAGACACATAGAAACGCACATGCATGCCATTAATACGACGAAAGCTTGCGATAAATTAGGTTAAACGGGCCAATACAGGAACCCATATATATTTTATATAGATATGTGTATGCACGTGCCATAGATTTGGAAAATGCAAAATTGAATCAAATTTCCTGGTAATCTCTAGCGGTATTGATCACGTCAAATAGATAAACACCACACTCACATGTGCAAACTAACATCGGGACAAGGAGACTGAGGGGAATTAGGTGAGAAATGAGAAATTACGATTGACAGCCGCAGTGCCTGCAGTTGTGATTTCACCGAAGTGTTGTTCCAACGATAAAATGAGTGCTAGTTACAAATTTGTATACACGCGGATGTATCAGGACGATAACGTAATTATTATCGTCTCTGCTTGCGTCTCGTTGTATATGTCAGAATAAACGACCTCCCTCATCCAGCTCATAAATTCTGCAACATGGATTATCTTTCGAGAGTGTCATTGCTGAGTACAGGATTCAAAATTTCTACTCTTTGAATTTGATTATTTGAATGTAATTTGATGCAGTTTTGTTCGATTGATGATCGTTTTCTCCGATTGGATTAAAGTGGATTAAAACAATGTTGGAATCATTGTGTAACGAATATTTCTACGAACTACTGTACCCTATGAAAATATCTCCGGCCCAATCAATACTTCTCCGGTTATGATCCTGGATTTCTATTACTCGCTTCCAATAATTGGAGAACACAGTCGTGTCAATCCCTCGCTCCAATCTGGCGAATGTTCGCCAACCGATTCGTTATCTTAACCAGCCAATGCAGAAAGGTTGTTGGTTCATTATTTTTCAGGTCAAACGCCGATTGCTTTTCAACTTGGTTTAACAGGTTGTCATTTGCCGTCGAAATATTTTGATACAGCAGTCAATGATCGCAATCGGTTCTCAGGATTCTCGTTGACAATTCTGTCATTGTAAATACAATGAGGAACAACTGGGAGGTCATTAAGCTTCGTATCTATCCGATTATTCTATCGCCGGATGCTCGTTAATAACGATGTATGTATTAACGGTGCAATTATTTTCGAAAAACAAAATCTCAATCATGATTAAGGTGTTGTTAGTTAATTTATATCCACAATAATACATTGTCTGCCAGGGAGAGGTATTGTCAGAATACGCGTCGAACCAAGGTGGCGAATCTTGAAGATATAATTACGCGTCTCTTAATTATGATCACGCAGGAAATTCTCGTCTGGCGTACCTTCGAACAGTGTACTCGGTGGTACAATACGAGTTATGGCACGAGGGTGAGTACCGAATGTTTTGTTCCTCGAATACCGAAGCATACCCTGTCTTGCAAGAAATTCAACCCCCAACGCACAGCTCAGCGATAAACCGAGTGTGCGAGCGGAGAAAGCCTCTCGCGACCTTATCATCATCTCAACTCTCAACTCATTTGTCTGTATACGTGCCCCTCGTCGCGTTACACACTTCATCTTGCCCCCTGGAGATAAATTCGTCCACGAATGTATTTCCCACGTGGTGTAATGAAATTTGTGTGGACGAAAATTAACCGATAACTCTTGCTACGTTATTTATAATGTACAAGTTGAGATTTTCGTTAAATCCATTCCAATATTCCGGACGTCTACATTCAAGGAAGCAGAATTTTCGTTTATACTCTCAAGAGCATTTAACAATTCCTGCGACATGATTGAGCGACGAACGTTTCGTTCCCAAATAATTAAGTTTTAACTTTCACTAATAATCGGTATATAGTTTTATTTCAAATATTTCACTTTGAAAAATCGAGATTCCACGATCTTTGTAAGAAAACATCAAAGTTTCTATCGAATATCTCGTAAAAAATGTATTTGAAGAAACCCGACACCAAAAATCAATTTGTAATCAGCATGGCATGATTTTTTTAATACGTAAATTGAAGCCCACACCGAAATAAGTTTGTGACTCTTTTCGTGGGCTGGAAAGCGTAAAGTTGCCAAACTATGATGCTGGTTTGTCCAGGAGTCTCATAAAAGTTCCCAGTCACGGTGAATCCAAATTTGGCCCAACATATTGACCGATTGAAAACGAAACAATAAATGACAGTACAAAGATTTCTCATGATATGAGAAATTTGGATAATTTTATTCGATTTTTGTACCATAAATCGTTTGAAACGTTAAGTTTTGGAGGCAGAGTTATGTGGGAGTAAATAAACGTCAATAGATTGCTCACATTGCTAATTAACCCTGATGACGTATATTTTTTATCAACTAATCGAATGAACCCATTTTTATTGGGCTGTGTAATAATTTTGTACCTTTGCGCCTTGAACTTATTTGTATATCAAATTTATCTCGATGTCATGAAAGCTGTGGGAATTCACGGACCGAGGAACGTACAAAAAAGATGAAGATTTTCAGTATTTGTACGCAAAGCCCTGAAAAACGAGACCCTAAGATTTCTTTTATGTTTCAACATTGTTTTAAAAGCTGAGAATAAGAGGAACGTTACATCCACAATCAGCTCAACATTTAGTATGGAATAAGTTCAGTCTCCGAGGGTGATAAAGAAGATGAGAATTCGCACAGAAGGATTAAGAAAGTAAATGAGGAAAATGGGGCTGGAAGGAAGAAAATTTGCCTATCTGCACAGCCTAAAGCGTCGGATGAGCTTTTTCGCAGCGACTTCTCTCACTATCAGGTTGACTTTTTTTTCGGACGACCTTTCATTCGGAATATTCAAATGGCACGTTCACTATACGCCCTAACGGTACGGCCCCTGCGCTGCTCCAGTCGCTTCGTTTCCTTTTTGCCCTTGGAGCTCGAATCGCTCGTCCGGATTAGCCCCAGTTATTATTCTTCAATTTGGATTAAGCTCCCCTGTGCGATTTTCAAAAAAAATATAAAAATTCATCATCCCTAAAAGTCGAACTATATTTTCAAAATAATCAAATTAATTACGGAAACCACAAAGAAAAAAAAAAGTTTTTTTTTTATAACCAAACAGAAATCGATTCCATCGTTACCATTAAATTTCATCGTCACAATCTTCTATTGCCTGGTAGCTAGGCAATCAATAAAATATTGACCAATATAATTTTGGCATGCAATACCCGAAGTTCCAACGCCATACTGCAGAATGGATACAACGTTCTTTTTCGAGTCTGGCTACGCTCCGGCATCGAATGAAAGAAAAAAAAAAAAAAAAAAGCAGTGATTTCCATTTGTATGCGACCGGAAACCCTTTGTCATAGGAATTAAAGCTTGAAAACCTCTGCCAGGCGTTTTGAAGCGCTTTAGCTCCGATTACCGGTTCGTGTCGAGTTGAGGGAACACCGATATACGTGGATGTGGGTATAGAAGTGAGAAATCCTATAGATTGCGGATACATAGTTATATTTTGCTATGCAAAATCGATGAAATATAGGTGCTGTGTCGAGTTATGGGAAAGGGTGCCATTTCGATAGCCATGCAGTTTCACGTCTTTTCAGATCCTTTGCCAATCGTTTTTCTATCAATGTATTGAATACGATAACGCAGTATAGAGTCGAAAAATATCGGAAAAAAAAACTAGCTTCGATTAAAACAAACAAAAGAGATGTGTTTGAAATGATAAGCGCTCATTGATTGCAATCACGCGAATGATCAATTTGGTGATTCAATCGAGAATCGATCAGACTTTATTACGTCACAAGTAAGCTTGTCTCTGACAATCCAAAAAGAAAACCTTTTTCTTCATTTTGCGGATTCTCATAAATCCCCATATTGACTAGCGAAATTTATCGGTTGATTCGTTTCTGGAGTCTTTTTGACGACCCATTTTTTTTCCGAGCGCAAAACAAGATAAAATACGATGTCTCGCGTCTTGCAGACTCGCTCTAATAAAATAGACCATTGCTTTTTGTGCGTGCTTTATGTCGCATAAATAAGCAATTTGAGTGAAAATATTTAATATGCGAAAAATATTCCTACATGATTTCTGTGGAATCGAGGCACGTGCAAAGTTGAGCACAATTATCCCTTTTCTTCTGAAAGTACCAGAGCACAAAAACGCTCGTGTTTTGGTAGCAAGTAATTTCCATAAAAAAATAAGGCCGTAGTTGGTCAAGTCCCGAATCCATCCCAATTATTTCTACAGCCTCCGCTTGCCAATGTGTATATCGTATTTATGAGGATATGTCGAGAGTTATAGCGATGAAGCAAAAATGACGGAAAAATTCGGCCTCCGGTGACAGACAGTCGGGTCTGTCTGCCATGGTCGGGGTTTTTTTTTTAACGCCCATGACACAATCCCATATGGATCCGTTGGTACTTGTATCAACATCGTAAATGCAGATTGTTTGTAATTCGTGGAAACTTATTCGAAGAGTCATATAGTATTTTTGTTTTCTTTTCTCGTATCTCGTGGAAAATTATTTATTCGTGTGCCATGAGTGTTGGACAGTTACAACACGTTTCCATAGTTTCACGAGGCAATTTTTCCTCTTCCCCATCCTCACGAATTGTACTCCGTCCTGAATAGATTCAGCTTCTCTCGGTTAATGTGTGGAGCATTGTTGATACGTCTACGTTTCGTCGTATATGTTGAAACGAAGGTAGGTCGATGAAAAAGTCACAAGACCTCGTATAACTGTATATCGTGTATGTAAACATTTGGTATATAATATGCATAAATGGGCAGACACCTCCAGCCTCTCTCGCTCTTTCTCTCAGCTCGCTATGAGCACTTAGTTGCTATACGGAAGGCGCGCACATAATGTTCTCTCTTTTTTGCGAAGTAGCATTCTCATCTACGTGATTGCTGTTCCACGAGGTAACGTACAAACCACGCATACTCCCCTAGCAATCCCCATCGTCGGCTTTGCTCCGAATCCTCAAATTGGAATTCGAGAAGAACTCAATTACATTAGCGAGAGCACTAATACAAGTTATTGCATGCCCAGGATTCCACATTATGAAACACAAAGAGAGCGAGAGAGAGGATGACGAGAGTGAAGCTGCTCGCGACACAGTTTGACTGTTATTCATTTAGTTGAGGCTTCATTAACGCCTCGGCAACATTTCACACGTAAAAATATTTTTTTTACTCTGTAAACAATAATTATTTTATTTCCCGTTAGCGTTTTTCTATTTAAATAATATTTAGATATCGATGAAAAAACAAACTCATCGGGTCAGCCGTTGCTGCGTTTTGTAAATGCGTGCGTTTCTTTTTTTTCATCCAAGATTAGAAGAAATCCATTTCTTGAAATATTTTCACTTCAACAATTTTGTAATTGCTCGTGTATTTGCAAATTTTCGGCTATTTTCCACGAGGTCCACTAACCATCAATTGGACGAAAGAAAAACTTTAGTCCCACAGAGTTGGTTCTCAGGAACATTGAAAAAAATAATATTCCCCGTTACTTTTGATTATGAATGTGTATGCTGCCGGTGTATACTCAGCTTATTTGCCTGGCGTAAAAAAATAGTGACGTGGATTCAACTCTCCGGAGAATGACTCGCTGCTAAAAGAAAAAAAAAACTCTTACCGAGAGAAACTCCGTGGTTAATAAATTCTTATGGAATTCCAGCTCATGGAAAATTTTAAGAAATAACGACACGAGACAAGGCTTCCCCGTTCAACCGAAATTTCAAATAATAACTGTACGCATCAATGATCATTGTGTTAACTTTTCCAGTGACCACTTTCCGGAATGTCTATTCCAGGATTGTTTTTTTTGTTTTTTTAAGGAGAATGATCCCCGGGGATTTGACTTTTGTAACTTGTGTCCTGAACTTTTTTTTACGTATGGTCCGATACGCGAACGTCAAACCAGTCTCATCGGAAGTATCAATGCTCGGTTCCTGCAATTCTTTGCAACAAGCGCCGGTGGGTACGAACCAGCGACAAAATGAACGAGAGATAAATACGATGTAAAAAGAAAAGAGTCAGATCGATTCAAGAGCCACGGATGGCAAGGATATACAGTTACATTCTCACGTACAGTGAAACCTCCAGTAGCAAAATTTAATTGGGGACCCGTAATCCGATCCCAATTCTTCGTGAAGTCCCGAAGCTGGGGACGAAAAAAAAATACGCTCCACTCGTTTTCGTCGAGAGCGATAGGTAGAACGGATTTTTATACTGTGTTCGTCCGTGTCTATACTTTTTAGTCTTTCTCTTTTCCTCTCTTTGTTTCTTTTTCAGCTTCCTGTCGCTTTTTCAGCTTCAGCTTTTTTTCACCCACTGTTTTATCTTCGCTGTGTGCGAATCTCACGTAAAACGAAATGCAGAGGACTCACCTCCTGTCTTCCTGTCTCTAGCTGTTGAGTTCGACGCATCAACGTGCCTGATATTTGCACAGAGGCAATTACTTTCATTCCTCTCATATATAAAAACAAGAAAATCGATAATTCTTAGGAAACCCTAAAATCCTGACGATAATAGCATTTCTGTCGTTTCAGGTTTTACAATTATCACGTGCAAGTTTTGTTGTCATTGGAATAATGAAAATTTACTTTCCTCGCAAACTTCTACATGAGAATTTTAAGCGATTGTTGAAAAAATTGAGGCCTGCGAATAAGAAATGGAGCTGAACTAGAAAAAATTTTAAAAATCTGTTGAACTTCCCAAAACGAGTGTTTTAGGAAGTTTTCGAGAAATCGTATGTTTTGTCGGTTTGGTTTCAAGGTTTTGGCCGCGTGTACGGTCGGTTGCATCGTCGTGGCACGTAGGTATATAGAGTTCTTTTGAAAAGCCACGGAGCGTGGACGACTAGGTCATCCAGCGCGCTAGGAGAACGTAATAGAGATTGGAGCGGAGTCTCCGCAGCTTTCTGCCAATTCCCCGAGCTTGAATATCCAAAGGAACGAAAAAGGGGAAAAGTGAACGCGCGACTAGACAAAGCGGCATGCTGGATATCGTACTACGAGGGTATTTGTGCGAATAAATTCGGAAATAGAGGTTGAAAAAAAAAACAACATCAACAATCAAAGGAACTTTTCAGGCGATGCAATTATTGAATTTCTCTGTACGAATCGTACGATTTATGGTCGTATATAAATAAATACTTGGTCCTGCTCCACACTCGGGTCCCGAAATAAACGGATGTTTGATTCTTGCCCCGAAGAAAGTTGAGAGAGTTTTTTTCGTGCTATTGAATTCCAATAAAATAACGTAAAGTTTATCCAAACAAGTTAGTAATGCGATATAAGCACGGAATTCGGCAGATTTATTGAAGGGCAAACCCGCTTTTGTACACGCTAGCAAAGTAGGGTCGTTTAAACATTTGGTCTGGAACGATCATGAATAATGTAATTAACCAGGTCCCTTGGGATTTCGCAACGAGTTCTGCGTGTACGAGAAACGTGACGATAAAAGTGGCAAGGACCGTATAAAAAAGTGCTAAGCTTGTCACTATTTTATACGCAATTCTTTTCCTTTTTGTTGTTGTTGTTGTTTTTTTACACTGAGTAGAGAGAGACAGGGACATTTGCTTGCGACCAGGTCGAGGGAACGTGGAGGAAATATTGGGATGGAACAAAAGATGTTATATGTGTACGAAACGCCACGATAAAACTTGCGGGGCTCGACATTCGCCATGATGGTCTAGTCGTTTGGGCGTCAGAATAACGTGTATGAAAAATGATGCATGCGAGAAAATGCCAACGCGATCCTTGTAATTTCTTTCCCACGAGGAATTCCACATTTCGTCGTGCACCTGTGGGAGCTTCGTACTCGTTGTCAACACAGGTTTTCTTCGAGCTCATGCAACACTGTCACCAACAAGCAAGGCAAACAACATATGCAAACAACAACAAAAAAGCTGGACGTGTTATTTGCAGAATATTCCACGAACACCATGCGAGCCTCGATTTTTTTATCATTACTACAGCTGCACTTACGTCTCATTTTTTTTTTTCACTCGCACCATGTCATGAGCGACAATGCCTTGTCGAATTTAGTCAACAATTTCATAACCCTCAGCCGCTGAACCACAGAAAAATCTTCATTCATACAATCTCCCCCAAATCTCTCTTATACCTCCGGGATATTCCCGAACCTTACGAAATACAGAGAGGAGAATTCCGAGAACGGAAAAGTGACTTGTTGTGTTTTTCGTTCCGTCTCGTTTTATCGCGCGGTTTCTTTGTAAAACCGTAACAAAACGAGTCGAGAGGTATCAATGCCTGTATATGACAACTGCGAAAGGTGGAGGACTACGGCTTCAAGATCTTTTCGGGGTTTATGTAACGACGGAAACGTCACGTACGTCCTCGAGGATGCGGTACTACTAAGCCCTCGATTTTCTCCCGTTCTTTTCCTTTTTACGAGCGATATATTCTATCCGCACCTTTGCCGCACAAGGACACGGACTCCGGATACGAAAAAATTTCGAAACTGGAAAAACACGTAGCGACAGACAAAGAAGTTAAAACGTGGCTGGAAGTAATTGAAATAGTTGTTGGTTCGCACGGATAACGATCAGTGTTTCCTTTTTTGAAGGTATCGGACAGGAGGAATTATGGAAATCACAACAAAAGCCTCTGGTCGACGATTATCCATTTAGAATTTCGTTTCCACAGATTATTTTCTCAGCAGAGAAAGTTTTAAACGTTTCAGCTTCAACAAAAACCGATGCCTAACAATCCTCGGTTGCTCTGTCCAAAACAGGAAATGACGATATTCCGAAAATCAATTACAACCAAACCATGGAAAGCTTGTTAACTCCGATTTCATTGATTGATCTGCACGTGAAAAAAGTCGAGCAAAAATATGGCACGATTGATCGAATGAGCACACAGGTCATACCGTTTCTCAACGAACAAAATCGAAGATGAAAGGAAAAAGTTCTCTGATATATTTTATTCTCGATATGCTTTGCACCCTTTTCAACGTAAGAAAAAATGAACCAGTACAAAATAGACTTGACAAGGGAGCTCGAGACTCGTTTTTGATCAGCTACACGTTTCTTGTATTCTGTATGGAGACGTATTTAATGATGGCGAACCCTATACGTCATATTCCCAGGGTAAGGAAGTCCTTCTGTACGGAATACGATACATTGAATGTATTATTGGATACAAAGGCTAACAGTGAGCGACCTGAATGGTGAGTGGAATGAGAGTCATCACGAAACAAGTACAACAATTATATTAATAACTCTCGTCCTTTCAGAACTGAATCACGACATCAGAGGAAAATTTCAAAACCATAAAAGCAATGAATATGGAAAATTCTAAAGGGAAACGCAATGCATTTTCTCGAATTATTTCCGCGTAGCATTGATGGAGAATAAAAATGCAGGCGGTGCAATTTTTGTTGCGAATTTTCCGAGTACATATTTCGAAGCTCTAAAAAATCGACAAGGGTTCGAAGGAACGATGATTTTGTTCAGAAAAGAAATGCTTTGAATTCTCGAACGAGTGAGCGTTTCAAAAATATGTGTTCCGAATTGAGTAATCGAGGAGATTATGTTTCGAAAGAAATAATGAATCATTTTTCATAGAAGAATTTCCTACTTGTGTCCATTGCCAATATTGAATGGGGTGGAATTATTTATATGGGGCATGGCAGAGATGGAATATATATTTCTGTCACATACGAGAATACCATAGCGCTGGAGAATACCACATATATGTACATCAATTGAGGAATGGTGCGACGATGCGGCATCAGCAATCACGCTAGAGACCGCATTATCCCCATGATAATGTGATCCGATAAACACAGAGCAATATAGGAAATCTATGGGTGATGCTCTCTTCCTCTGTTCTACCTGGCTATGCCAGAAATTCACAGTGGATTTATATTCTCCACAAGCACACAGACACAGACTCACTTTTAAGGATATATATGTGAACGTAAAGCAGAGAAGAAAAGAGAGAGTCTCGCTTAGGCAATTGGCCAAAAGCCCTGTAGATCTGCTGGCATATCAGTGGACTCAAATCAAATCCACATGCCCAACGCTTCAAAAATATTGAGAGGCGCAAAAACGTTCTTTATTCCAATTTTGAAATCGCAGCAAAGATTAATATACAATTGAGCTAAATACTTTTAATACACGTTCCAGTTGCCGTGATGCATCAACTGAATTTGTTGAAAAAAAAAAATAGGGACAGATAGAAAATTGCTGCTTTGGTACAGGGAATTCGATACACTGATCCACATTCTCAATAATGTTGATGAACGAAATTTATCGAAGCGAATAATTAACGGATTTTTTCGGGCTGCCTGCTGAAATGTTTCTTGCATACTCATGATCGTGATAAATGGTGTTTCTCTTTCTCACTCCCTGTTTCTCTTTTGTATTCTTTACAGATCCATACGATCATCTGCGTCGAACACTCGTATTTTCGAACGCTACGAGCCTTTTGCTGCAACGCTCGTGCCTAACGATAAATCGACCTACAAAGAGTCTGTTTTTTTGGCAGCTTCCACTCAAGTCTTGCCAATCAAATACTTGAATCTACATTTTTTTTCCTCAAGAATCGGGCCAACAGATTCCTCTCTTTTTTATCGAATTTTCATACAGAAACTAGCAGAAGAAATAGACTGGAAATAGAAAACTCTGCAATCTCATTCCTCCGAAAGGTTTTGTTGACTTTTATCACTGAAATTGGCGCTTACTTATATGAAAATGCAGGTTTTCCTTAACGTCTCAGTTTCCGAGTGAATGTAACAGACGTTATCCCATGATGGGATCCGAACGACCGTCTGTTGCGGCTAGAGGAAATCCTGGGTAGAATTTCTACCCTATCATAAGTCTTATCTCGTCGACACCCCTCAAACACACCACGTTGAGCTACAATTCACGCCTGAGGCGATTGCAGTTGACGAGAGACGGGATACGCGTTCATTGATCTTGAAGGAAATGTCAACAAATTCAAGTACTAAATACCACAATCCACCCTCAAGTAAACTAACTAATCAATCGATCAGCATATCATCAAAAATAAACCAAACACTTTTAGTAATGAATTTTCTTTCACTTTGTTCCCGCGTATACCCTTTGGCTTTTTACGAGCCTATCCCATAACTTGAACCCTACTTTTCTCCCTTCTAACGATTCCCATTTCAGTTCCTGTACGATCTTCGAGAGCATTACCCACAGCCACTTTTTCCTAAGCTACTATCCGATTTGCACGAGGACTAAAAGAAACTTTGGAAAACCTGGCCAATGATAAAAATGAAGGGCTTTTCAATGGCCTCAGCTATGCTTCATACTGATTTTATTTCGTGGTCGTTGGCAGCAAAAAAAAAAATTGTAGGACTTTCGACTCAAGGGTGCACATAGAAAAAAAAATGGATTATCCTCAGTGGATTATTCCAGCATCGTGCGAGTGTGCTATGCCCTACATCCTGAATATAATAGATCGAACGAGATTCTTCGAATAAAATGTAGAATATGTCCGGAATATCGAAGCCACACATACATTCGTACGTCGTAACATCGTTTCCCAATAAGTAAAACTTCTTTTCCTCCGGTTTCAATTTTTCTATATAACGATGCTCCCTGTGCTCACCATCTGTATGAAATTTTCGCTCGACACACTTTTGCACTGTCGTCACAGCGTCGTATTGTTTTTCTTCAATTACAGCTTAAAGACTTAAAATAATCCTGTCAGAAAAATTGTCATAATTTAAAAAGTTTTTCAAACTAATTTCGGAGTCAAATTTTTACATATTACGACTGCATATTTCTTTTTTCTTTCAGCCGTAATCTTTTTCTTGTTTCTTCGAGTAAATCTCTTCCTCTCATTATCGCTGACAGATTCATTATTAATCATCAGCCAAGTTCGTCTCTACAGATACAATTTTTTCTTCTGGATTAACTCGGAAATATGTAACTTTTGCAACGTTTTCGTTACATCGGTGCTCTTTTTCTTGCACTTTTCTTACGACAAGATGAATAATGAGAATGTTTTTTTATAAATTGTTTGTTTGGAATTGTAAAAAGCTTTTCAAAAAGAAATGCTTTTTTCTCTTCGCAAAGAAGGGAAGCTCGCTTCATTCAGAAGCAACACGTACAATTAAGTAACGATAAGACATAAATTAAAGATTAAAAGTGTACTGCAAGGGTGAATTCTTAATTCAACACACCCGTGTTTCCTCGCCTTTTCCACTATATCCTCAGAGTATTTTTTTTTATGCTTTGTACTGAGTGAAGTAATTGTTCTCAGATCCTTTTTCTTTCTCCGTCTAATTCCGTGGCTTAATAGTTGAACGAAACACGATCAGGTCGATCGTTGAGCGTCGTGCGATCCGGGGGTTAGTTCGAACTTTCAAATGAATTTTTCATGCCTTTACGGGAGGATAAAAAGCGCGCGGAAAAGGGAGGGAAGAAATGCTCGAAAAATAGTAGCAGCCTGCAGGATCGTCCAATTTCCCACACCGCTAGGTGAAACATCCTCACCGCAGAGTTTTTCCTCCCACATATATCTGTACAGAACCGTACGTATGTCGAGATAAAGCTCGTAAAAGTTTTGCGGCGCCACCCACCCTAACGCAGGAATAGAACAGTTCCTTCGATCTAGAGCAGACCAATTTATTTATTCGTTTCGATGACTTTTTTGCGCTTCTTTTTATCTCGGTCAGCAAGTAACAAAAAAAAGGAAGCCTTGTTGCGGTTTTGTTTTCCTGACCAGAGAGATAATCACCTTTTGGTTCTTCAATATACGATCGGCGTATCATGCTTTTATCGAATTGTTATCGCACCGCGTATATTCAATATCACTCTACGTTTTTCTTTCCCCATAAAGTAAATTTCAACTTTATTTTCGAGGGCCTGTCTACTTTCCTGTCCCCATTTTAATTACGAAATGCGAACAATCATTTTCCCATTATTCGAAGCCCGATACTTTGTTGCGCTCGATCAAATTGGTGCACTTGATTGTGTTCGCACCTTTGGGCTCATAAATATTCCAATTTGTAGACGCACTCGAATAAATGCGATTTCGGACGAGAGAGGTAAATGCATGTTGCCTGTAAAAATGTACAGTGCGTTATCGGCTTTCTAGTTTATTGACAAACCTTTTTTTCAAAAATGATCAATCATGCCAATAAATGACTGCCATAAATAAATATACAACGAAGGATCCAACACACAATGAAATTCGTTGCAATGCGAATGATCCAATGACGAAAAAGCAAACGACGCGAAGCATCGTTTTGACGTTCAAGCAATGAAAAAATGAATTTCGTTTTATTATTGAACTTCTCATTCATTCGAATACGCAATTAAATAAAACGTCATATCGATTTTCTCATTCGGGCGTAACTCCAACAGTGACAAAAGTGTTGATGTTTTCGAGAATTCATGTCACTATTCGATATGAAACGAACCATAGCCAGGAACAATCATTGTGTATTCTTTTCTATGAACAATCACTTTTTTTATCGAATGACAATTGTAACGGTGACTAAAAAATTGAATGCGTCATTCATCAAAGGTTTTTCGATTCTTTTGGATCGATCGCATCAATGCTTGGAAAATGAAGAGTATCAGAATCTCTATATAAATAGACTTACACAAAACCATAAAGCAATCGAGGTTTTGAGTTTCGAGTAGAAATAAAAGCGTAGAGCATTCGAGGTTTTCAGTTGCCTCAAATAGACCTCTAATAAATATCCAATTCCATGAAATACATCGTACTGTATGTACTCCACAACGAGCAGCATAAAGTGATAACAAAATTGCAGCTGACTTCGCTTTTTTGAGGTGGATGCAATTTTTAACAGAGTCGACTGTTCGCTTGTATTGGTGGGTCGATGTATTGGCTTTGAACAATTCTGTATCAGGCAAATAAAAATAAATAAAAAAACGAATTTTTTTGAAACCCAGAATAACATGCTCGCGTTTCAACGATTTTTAAGGGCTTTGGTACGAAAACAACGAAATTGGAAAATAATTGAGAATCTGCCTTCCCTCATGCTTGCCGATGGAAAACTCAGTTGCTCATCAAAATGAACCTGATCATGATGAGTGTTTGTCAATGCGAGGAGAACAGCGGTTCGCGAAACGAATATTACGAACGCATATACCCAGGTGGGCTTGGGACAGACACTTCGCACGGTATAATTCCAATTTCGCACCCATGAGAAAGGATAAAAAGCTTTCGGATGGAGAAATAAGTGACAGAGGACAAGTATCGAGATAGAAAAAGAAAGCTAGGTATACGTTACTTTCTCGAGTTTTTCGTCAAGGTTCTCGGTCGCGTAGAGGCGGTTTGTGAGGAAGAAAAAGAAAAATAAAGCGAGGGAAGAAAGAAAGAGAGTGAGAGTGCTAGAGAGAAAGGAAACTGCGAAAGAGCGTACGATTTTCTTTACAGCCACTATTTCTTGTAGAAGATCTGGGAGTGAGCATTTGTGCCGCATGCACTCGCGCTTGGTACTTCCTTTCTGCTCCTTTCTTCGTTGCTCCAGCGTTTTCTGTACTCTGTACCCTTTACGTCTCACGGTGCGGATCCTTGGCTGAAGATGGTAGCAGAAAAAAAATAGATTGGCAACTATAACGTATATCTATACATATGAAAGGTGCCTGAGCGCACGGCCTTTCCACTTTCCCACGGTAATTAAATCAATCCTCGCGGCACGGAGCTAGAATGAGCACACTAGCGAGAGCTTTTCTCCTTCTCGTCTGGGCCCAGAGAAATACTCTTTCCTCCAAGCACAGCCGTTCGCCTGCATCCTCGCTCGTGAAATCGATGCGATCCTTCTTAGCGCAATACGTTTAGTTTTCGCGTGGAAAAGAAAAGCATCGCTAGCATGCAATAGATCGCTCACGTACTATAATTATGTTCAATTAACGCAAGATACACTAAATTATGCTGTAAAAAAATTATAACTCGCTAAAATGAAATATAAAATGTTCCTCCCTAAAAAGCTTCGCCGACATTTTTAAACACCTACAAAAAAGTCTCTGCAAAAAACCATTTATTTGCAAACTGAGTTAAATTATTTTTCTGAATATATGTTCTGGATTTACAAACATTCCGTAGTTTTTTTTTACGGATTCACGTATTTTTTCAAATATGGTTTTACCTCGTGGTCACGACTAATTTGAACCGCAGCTCCAAGCGTATGGGAAATATAAATTGATTTTTTCCATGCATTCAAAGCGCGATCAATTTTTCGCAAACATTTTTGATGCTCATACGTTTTGCCAACATTCACCGTCCAGTGGAAACTGGTCGTGATTCTGCTGATATTTGCCAGGGTCGTTTGTACGATTTTTATTAAAATATAAACTTCGCCAAACCCGAATGAAAAATCGACGGAATTCCTGACTGAGCAAATATATAGTGTCGTAAAAAAAGCGCAGCCCTTCAACGTGGAACTTGGAAAGCCGCATTCGATTAGAACAGGAGAAGAGAAAGCTTGAAGAATGTACCGGAGGATATTTGCCAATGAGGCTCGCAAACATAATAACAATCATCATAACAGCAACGATAAAAATTCGATCGAACAATCAGTAATGTTTCAAATGTATTTGGAATGTACGGACGGAGTTTCGATTCTGCTCCTCGCCTCCCTCTCTGTTTTCAATTTTCCCAGTTATACGAAGGTCGGCGAATCGTATATACAAACGTTGAAAACGCCCGCGTTGTGCCGCTGGGAAAACGATGAAAGCGCGATAATCCTTCGTCTTAATTGAATAGCATCGGAGGGTTGAGGGATACGAGCGAAGGGAGGAGGGAGGCAAGGATGAGAAACAATGATTCAAACGCGCCACAAACTATTCCCCGAACGTTGAGGAGACTTCGGGCAAAGAAGTATGCGAGAGAAAGAGAAACAATAAGATTTGAGAATGTAAGAGAGAATGGAATGAAAACTCTCCGCGCGAAGGCACCCCCCCGTCCCATTCTTCGTTAAACTGCACTAGGCCAGGACGATGAGGTTTTCCTGCACGAAGAATGAGAGCTTCGAAGACAGATAGGAATTTCCGACTCGCGACAAGGAGGATGACACCGTTTGTTTGGTGGTGTAAGAAGGACAACGGTTTCGGATATATCCGCGAGCTTGCCTGAGTAGTAGTCCTGATATAATATTTGTGTTGGTCGGAAAGTTGAGTCATTAGTGGAAATTGATCGTGTCGAATGAAACACACCGAATGGGAGAGGCGGTAGGATTACGATTCCGCGGATTGGAATATTAGTTTGGAACTCGGGAGTAACGGAAGTTATTGAAATAGCCTATATATACGCTTAAGAAAAAGAAGAAAATGACAGTAAATGGACGGAAGAAGAGATACGAGAGACGAACAAACCGACGAGCGTGATTGGCGGTAGCGTTCAACAAATATTTCTTAATGAAATTTCGTCTTTTTCAAAGTTTAACGAAAACGTTAAAAAGGGACGTAAATGTGGAGCGTTCGAACGAGCCAACGTAATGACATTTCTCCACACGTGCATTTATTTATAAAGTTCAAATACAGGTGTGCTGAAATGCCCCCAAGTTCCGGGGAGCTCGACCTGGGACCACAAAGCCGAGTCGACACAGCAAAATGAAAAAAAATTCTTCCACCAAAAAAAAAAACGGTTTAAAAATAAAAATACCCAGACTGCTCTACTGAAAGAGTCGAGCTCGGGTGGGGAGAAGTGTGAAAGAATCACGGCCCAGTAAATTGTACGAGGTAAAGCTCTCTGTGTGCGATCACGCACATCACGACTCGTTCCCAACGATTTGCAGTCCAACCTGCCTCTCTCTTTCTCTCTCTCTCTCTATCGCCCTCGCTTTTTTCTCCCCATCCCTCTTTCCCTAGGCGTTAATTGCGTGTCAGCTGCGATGTTTTTCCGTTTTATCTGGTTCACGTATACGCGAGAACGGATACCATGTTCACCTCTCTCGTTCGGTATCTAACGCGCCCTCTGGTTGACCGAAGCGCCCTTTGAAAATCCGTCCTTCTGTAGACTGTCTATATACGCAAAGTCTGTGTATACGTTACGATTCGAATGTTGTCATGGCGCATAGGATCAAAAAACCCCGTGGCTACGGTCAGCCGCGCGTGTCCCTTCGAGCAAAAGTAAATCACCCAAAATGATTCTGAAAACTGAATGCAGGAGGAAAGGAAAAAAAAATTCTGAAAACCGAATCGTGATGTGTGAGGGGAAATCAGCAAAATGGAAGTAATTTCTTAGTCTTCGTCGAGGCACTCTGAGAGAAATGCTCCGAGAAGAAAAGTTTGACAACTTTGCCACAAATAAAATATCTGTCGAAATTTTTTTTCATCCGCTGGTCTAACAAATGACAATTCGAATGTCGAATACTTTTCTCGAGTTCTCTCTGTCGATCTTTCAATGAAACTCCGGCCTCGGCTTCTCGCGGAACAAATCAAATCATTTTTTTTTTTTTTGCTTGTGGTTAAAAACACGAGAATTTCGTTTTCGCCCATACGCTGTGGAAAGAACAAGGGCGAGGCAGCATTTGCAATTTTATCAGAAAAATTTCGTGTTTCAGGACATAAGGGAGCGAAAGGTGCGTCGGGGCGTGCTTTCCCACTCAGAATTCTCTTGGAACTGGAGTTGGAGGACGCGTTTCGAGATATACTTGAAGAGAAAGGAAGAATCGTGAGTTCATAATTTATCTAAAGCCGAAGAAAGGTGAAAAGAAGCGAGATACTTCATGGTAAAAGGGAGAAAATAGGATTTTATATGAGGCTATGGTAGTCGAACTTTAAATGAGGGGGTTTTCCAAAATTGTTTAACAAATTTCTTAGCGTGTATGTGTGTCTGTAGGTTTCCTCGAACTCGGAGGCGAAAAAATTCTCTGAAGTGAAGAAGGTGAATAAATAATTCGTTAGAGGGTGTGATCCACCCTTCCGTGATAGTCGTTCCTTCTATTCTTATATGTATGCGGAGGTATATACACATATATATCGGTACTCAGTTCACGTAGTTGTTTTCGCCTTTCATCTCACTTTGCGAAGCCCAGCCTCCGCACATTTCGTTTTCTGATTATACTTCCTCGCTGGTGGCCTTTTCCAACGAACTCAGCTCTCACTTATTTCTACTCGCGCCATCCCTTTTCGTTGGAAGAAGCGCGAACCCTCCTAGTGCGTTGATAAAATCTTCTTACTCCCGCCCTCCTTCGAAGACCTTTCAATAACATTAGCGGGGCACAAGAACCACCCTTATCAACCATTGATTTACATTCCGAGTTCTTGCTACGAATTCTCTCCACCCACACAGCAATCCCTCGCTTTTCTCTCTGACTTGAAATCGGCAGTGCCACCTTTCACCAGTTTACCTTTGCCCTGGTATATGCTCTGCGAGACAGTCCGAAGAAACTTCTCTCGGAAACGAATAATCCACATCTGTCGTAAAACAGCTTTTCGGCATGTGGAACGGAAGTGGCGGGTAAAGTTTGAGAAACATTGCCTTGAATCATCGAATTCGACAGAAGCGATCTGTGCAATTTTCATTTATTGAAATTGTTACAGGGTCGAGCGAAATTTTTCTTTTTCTTGTCAATTATTCGTTTAATGATGAGTTTATGAAAAACTTATGAACTTCTTTGAATATACACCGAAACAACCCGAACTCTTTATTTCTCAACATGGGAGCGAAAAATGTTGGAGTAAATTGGCCTCATTGGAGTCATTAACATAAAAGAATGAAAGTAAAATGAAATTCGATTTTTAGTGGAGTTTCTCGTTGACCAAACTGTCCGTTTTGCTTGACTTCTTTCGCTGCTGTGTATTCGGCCACAACTCTTTGGCCATAGCTAATACAACTCCCTGGTCTTGTGGCTTTGCCCAACGAACTCTAGCTACCAGTTCCTGCTCGTTTTTTTTTCCTTGCCTCCTCGTCCGTGCACACCGCAGACGACGGATCCAAAGAGAATTTCCACTTTCCTCTTCCTCTTATCTTCCTTTTTACTAATTTACTCACTTCTCTCAGGTTTTCTCGAGCGAAGGAGTGTCCATCTGCACGTGTCTTCGGAAGCCTCGCTCTTTCAACTCTCGTGAGAAAGAGACTGAATAAAGGAAAAAATAAAAACGATAAAGGACCTTTCCTTTTATCACCCTACTCGACCTTGCTGCCCCGTTGGTACTGTACAGTCAATTATTGCATTATGTTCCTTCGCGTACGAAACGAGCGAACCGTGTCGTGCCGACTACAGTATGCGGAGCTTTCTCCATGCCCTACGTATGCGCATGAATGTTGTACATACATGTATAAAATTTCTGCCTAGATTCGCATCCCCGTGTAGGTTTTTAGAAGAGAACAAAAAAGTAATAAAGAATTTTCCGTGTAAAAGCGTTTGTATTGGGTACCCGATTTTCACAGTGCCCTGAACTTTATTATATTTACAACAATCCAAATGGCGATGGCTTGAGTTTTCGACAAAAATGAACATGCGACACGCACTGCAAGCTCTAGATGTTAATGAGCTCAGAACAGGCTCCGCGACATCGAAACAAACTTACTTGCGATGGAATACACATACACACGTATAGGTATGTATGCTGAATGAATTTTTATTGATCGAACAGAGCGAGTGCACGGAACCTAATCCGCTGAAATGCACAGAAGCGAAATTTTACGCTCGCACGAAGCTTTCGCAAGAGAGAGACTGATTTATGGTAGCGCACTATTATGCGCCCTAGGTTTTCCGGAAGTATTGAACGATCGAGCCAACGAAAATCTGGTTAAACGCCCGGGTTCATAAAGTAAATTTTACATATTTCACAAATATGGCGAAAAGTAATCGCGGGGATTTAGATCATCTGTAATTTTCGCGTGTGTTGCCTGATATTTTGTGTGCATGGATACACCTCGATTTTTCCGCAACATTTATTAGAGGCATCGGATCGTACAGCGCCAGATACTCCATTAATGAGTGCGATACAGTATCCTCTAAAAAATTGTGACACTATTTGAAACAGAGACAATGGCTCGAGACCAAAAAACTTGTTTCTTGGACTATATACTGCAAAAGTTTATTCTCCGGAGCTAACTCCTTAATGAGTATTTGACCCAAATATCAACGAAAAATGAAGCAAAGTGATCTTTTTTCCTCGCGCTGAAAATTATAGTCTGTATCGATGATTTTTTGTTCTAATGAAGGTAATTAATGTTTCGTTAAGACATTATTGGACAAATCCATTCAATAATGTCATTTTAAAAAAATTACTTTGTTGTTTAATTCTCCAATATTGTTCGTGACACAGGGCAAATGTGTTCGGCACCATAAATATATTGAAAACAACTGTAGGATTAACTTCTTCTTTCACTAATAGATTTTCCAAGTGAGTGAAAGATCGCTTGCACCACAAAAGGTTTAATGTACTGGAAATACACGGGAGCAAAGACGTTATTCGTGCTTTAAAGTAGTAGCCCCAGGCTCCAGGCAGACGACATGATCATGAGTTTTCGATTGGTTTACGTTCAACCGCTTACTATGAAAGCGTTGTTTGACAGAAATTTAACTGTTCTCACGACCTTCGAATTTTTTTGATTGGATATTAAATTGGGCGAAAAATAAGTCTCATTTATGAATTAGCTCTTGAGAAGCGAATGGAAGAAGATGAAAATGTCTTATTTAGTTACTTCTAAACGGAGATTGAGCCCAATCCTTTTTCTTTCGTCAGTATACTTTGAATTCGTAGTGAATTATCCTAATGCGTGGAAATTTTTTGAACGACTTCTCGGCGCTGATGTTCTTGCTTTTTTCTGAAGTAGCAAAAGTATCGATTAAATACAATTGAGTGTCCCGAGTCCCCCCAGTTAATGAGATATTCTTATCAACGATCGTGAATTGTCGATCTTCTCGTAAAGTTGAGTGAATGCTCGCGATGAACGATTCCG
Source organism: Hyposoter dolosus (assembly GCA_963921915.1). Classification (NCBI taxonomy): domain Eukaryota; kingdom Metazoa; phylum Arthropoda; class Insecta; order Hymenoptera; family Ichneumonidae; genus Hyposoter; species Hyposoter dolosus. Next base: position 8,450,376 of record OY998135.1, on the reverse strand, counting down.
TTCTCGCTTTGGTCAAAGTTTCCGAGACGAAGTTGTATATACTCCGGAAAGAAATGCCGAAAAATATATAAATATAATTTCCATAATGTCCACGGAGAGCCACTATTCCCGATCGATAGGTAATTCAATTAAGACGCAGTTTATGGACCACTGATTAGAACTGATAACTCGATTAATCAGGGAACACATTAATCAAGCGAACGCCATTAGTCTTTCCTCTAATCTCTAGAAATCTCTCTCGTCCACAGAACGACAAAATTTACGCAAACTCAATAGATTGAAAGTGCTTCCATGTCTAGATTCTTTGATTCCCATTCCTACTTTTCGTATCTTATCAAATTCACGGATTCGTAAAAAGGAATCAACGTGACTTATTTTTATTTGAAATTTTCGACTACATTCTCCGTATATTTAATCTTTTTGTTAATCACCGCGGTCCAGCAGTGAATTAAACAAAATGACGTGATTTGATTATTTCCACTGAAAACTTAAATTTTATTAGAATTTCAAAATATTTTCTTCTTTCTCTCTCTGTTCATTTTTGTTTATCACTCCGAACCCTTGAACGAGCATATTTAGATGCCAGCAGGAAAATATAAGCATCCAACGTAACTAGCTCGAGACAGATCTCGAGATGTTTTTGCCAACGGGGTATTATCAACAAGGTTTTCTTGTATAGCTGCGTTATTTCGAGTCATTGGTGAGGAGGGTTTCGAGGCAGCCTGGATAGCGTTGTATGACTATTCCATGCGCCAGACTCTGTCGTAGTACGTATAATACCCGGTTGCAAGATTGAAATCCTGAAACGCAATAAAGCCGTGCGTTTTACTTCATTGCACACGGAGAGCGACATTAAAGTACCTTATCGTCGGGACTGGGAAAGTCGCTTTGTCCGTTCAGCTCCGTGTCTGTGACGTTTCCCTTATTCCCATTCCTGCACAGATATATATCTAGGTATAAGAGTGATGGATGAGAAAGTGTGAATATTGTCTCGAACTTGGCTTGAGAGCTTGTCGCTTTGATCACGAAGCATTTATCCCTGCAGGTGATCGAATCTTACCAAGAAAATTAAAAAACTATTTTCTTACATTGTACGTCAAACGAACGGATGGTAAAAACAAGAGCAACGTGTAAAAGAAGATGATAACGGGGTCGTGTATTTGCCGAGAGCATCGAAGAGTCAATAAACGAGCATAAAAAAAATTCCATTAAAGCCGTGGAGCTCACGATAATCACTTGGGCATCTACAGAAAAATGTATTCAATATCGTCCGATGCAGAGTCGTACGGATGTTTGTTTTAATATTCATTTTCCACCGCACTTTGAAGTTTCGTTTATGTGGATAAGCGTATGAACGCAGAGCCGTGGCTCATCGCGAGGAAAAGCCATTTAATAATGTCTCTGACGGAAATTAAAGAAAAAAGTAAATTGGTAAATAACACTGAAAAAAATTATTCTCATTTCCAAGGAAACGCCTCCGGCGTGGCTCCGTAACGAATTTCCGATTGAATATGGTGATCTTATGCAACTCGAGTGCCTGAGAGTCTTATACAGTTTTATATACGTCGGCAAAAGCGGATCAGCGTGGAACTGAAAATTCCAGGAGTTCACGTAACAAATACAAATGGGAAAACAAAAGAAGCTAACAGACGATATAAGATAGTAAAATATTTATTAGCTCGAGCTCAACGTCCAACTGGGCCCAGAGAGGGGGATAAGATAAGCCCGGTTGTTCAAACTTTCGTGAATTCACCATTTCGATCAGGATCTACCATTTTGCATGGAATCTACCTCTTACCACTATACCCCCTCGCCTCTATATACACCCTCGTTCGAAGAATCTCAGCGAGAGACTTACACGGACATATAGCTACTTCGAGTGCGCCACTGCTCACGGACTTTGCTGCAGTTTCTTCCATTCACTACCTACTGCTCCCTCTTGCCCCGCCCTCTTGTCTACAAAACTCACGAATTATTTATTCTCTAACCCTTTTTCCTCCTCTCTTTTTTCTCTCAGTCTGGCTCTCTCAAGCCATAATCCACAAAACTTTCGTTCCAAACCATAGCGCGTACTGTCTAGTACAATAAATAAATTATACATGCGATTATTTATGCTTATGCATCTTACGTACATGCACAGGTGGGCTTTCCTCAAACTGGGAAAGTTCCACTGTAACTACACCGTTGTTTTTTTTTTCATATATCAGTTCTATGCGTTATTCATTTGACTTCTAAAACATTGAACATTCGCGACCTGCAGTCTCGAAGTCTTGATCGAGCAAGTAAGCGCAAGCTGCATGCATAGCGAAAGATTAATTGGCTGAATTTTTTTTCCTTCATAATTTGCAATTGCCATTTTCTGCTTCACGACACGACACCGAAACAAAAATTACAAAAATAACAACATGAATTATCTTGATGTAATTATTCTTGAGCCTCGCTAATTTCGTGCATGTGAGCCACTGCGGAATATTAAGGATTCTTTGATCAGTCATTTTTCCAACTATTTTTCACGGCAGTCGGGAAAATGCTGTCAAGGAGGATACAGTTCGAATAAACGAATAATCGGGTGGAAGGCCGATTAGCGGCCCTAGTCTGTTCGCCTTTCGAGTTCGTCTTCTAGTTTAACGCGGTTAAGCAGTCCCGTCAGAGCGTTGCTGCTTCCGTTGCCTCTGGTACTCTTTTTGAGCGGAATTGTATATCTGTACGTATAATCCCTAGAGCGCTCGGTGAGAGTTAAAACTCTGGAATTTTGCATCTACAGGCTTCACCCTAGACCAGCGTTTCGTCGAGAACTAACCGAGTTTCGCCCCGAGAGAAAAGCCCCTACCGAGCGAACGTGAAACTCCAAATTCTCCGCGAATTGCGTACTACCACGAATAAATACATATACCTGTATATATAGATAAATATCTATATTTAAGGTACCCACGTGTCGAGCTGTGGCGCGTACAGACGAAATTTATTCTCGCTCAAACACGAATGATAAAAGTGGAGCGCACACACAAAGCCAGTTACATTTGTAAATTAATGAAAATGTTACTACACGCCGCAAAACTCCGTATATAACGCGCAATATTTCGAGATCCCTGCGGGTTTTCAAGGTTCCTACCATTTTGCCAAGAAATTCTGCGCGTATTAACAAAGTGCACTGTCTTAGACACGACAATAAAGTACTTCTCTCGTGACAGAGCTTGATTACTTAGTTTACGGAGATTTGAACCGTCCGCGTACTCCTAACGTCTAGCGTCATTCAAACTTTCTAGATATCGTCGGAAACGGAACTTGCAAAGTTGAATCTCGGAGAGCGTTTTCAAACTTTAATTATGGCTTAATATTCCTTCAGCATAAACGCTGAATTCCTATCATGTTTAGAGTTGAACCAACATGCAGAAACAAGCAGAAAAAGTCTGAACCAAAAATTAGCTACTGCACGCGTTCCTACGCATCCATTCGAATCGCACTATATGCGCGATTACTAAACAACCGGAACGATCGCTTTATTCACAAACGCTTCTAACTTCAAGCTCATTTTTCCAATCTTTTTATGCTCTGAGGATTAAAAAAAAAAAAAACTGGAAAATGAGCTTGTGATAGTAGGAGAACTTATAGAGAAGACTCTCGGCATCGGTCTCTATACCAAGAATTGCTCGGAGAATGTAGTGTTCAGCGGGATAACCAGCCGCAAACTTTCCCCGAGCCTTTCTTTCGTTACGCGTTACCCAAAAAACATAATTTAGTGAAATGGAACAAAATAGGGATAGAAAAGAAAACGAAGAGAAAAGTGCATCCGAGTAAAATGAGAACTTTGGCGTTTCGTGACGAAAATAACACTTGGTTTTCTCTTTCGGGGAATGTGAACGCCTTTGTAACAAGCCCTCACGAATTTTCCAACGCGATGCACCATAGAACAAAGTACAAGCAATAAATGCTCATGTATTTCCGTATATACCATTTCCGTATATGTATATCCATTGGCCAGATAGAGGACAGGAAAATCTTCGCAGACTCTGTACTCTCGAGGCGGAGAGCCAAGGTCCTCGCTGCGCGCCCACGATCGGGTAAGCTTCGTCGCAGGGTTGCTCCTATCCAGCTTGGAAGGAACGCTTACCCGGCCATTAGACGACCAATTTACATATTCTATTGCCAGGTCTTCGAGCTCCGGCACACTCTACCACCGTCATAGCTGTGAAACCTCCCCGTTCTGTTATTGGTGTAACTTCACCCTTCAAAGTGCCCCTAATATTACACCCAAGCTATTCATGAAACTTGTCGATGGTTCACATATACCCACGAGCTTTATCCCAACAGGTAACAAGCTTAAAATACCCTTTTCTCGCGAAACGTCGAGAGATGGTCCTTTCCAAGTTCGTTGGAAACGATTCGATTCTCATCCCTCTCAATCGTCTCGACCACGATTCGCCACACGGTCACAATGCTTCAACGTTGCTCTATTATTTGTTTCGTACGATTTTCTCCAACCGTGTCTTTCCCCAGAACCGTAAACTTTTGCTGAATACAGTCTGACAAAGTTGTTTATATTCTGTGCGATCTATTTTCTCTAAATTCTCGTCTTGTTGGCTAAGTATTCCACTAGCAAAAATCAATAATTACAAAATCGTAAAAAGTGGACGAATGGAAAGAGGGAATTCAATTAATCCAGCTTTTCTCTGCATATTTCATTGTCTAACGAAGAATTTATCTCAGGAATAAAAAACGTGAAAAAAAAAACAAACAAAGGGTGCAAGGTTCCCGCTTACATTCAGTAACTTAGCACGACAATGATTCTTAATAAGAACGATTTCTCGTGAGTATTTCACTGAGCAATGGAAATAATTAGTCGATGAAGTAATGAATCGTGGGCGAAACAAAATCGTAACCACGCTTGGAAGGTGTACGAAAAATTTTCATGGGGGTTTCGATTATTTTCATAAATGGATATTATTTCATTTTGACAGAGATTTGTTTCGAGAAAAGTGGAAGGGACTCGCGCTTCTTCTTCCGACAGAGAAAAAGGTGAAACTTTTATACCGAACAGTAATCAAATTTGGTAACCACTTTTTTGATTGTCTTACTCGCAATCAGCCAACTCGAAGACCGGCGCCATTATTTATCATTATTATTCTTTTTTGCTTAAAAAATTAACCCCAAGGAAAAATCACTGAATAACTTTTTTTATCCATCGAGCATGGACGAGGATTCTTGCCGTCCCGTTCGATATTCCGTTCATATCTGTGCATAGCATTCAACAAGCCCCAAGCGATTCAGGAAAAAAGAATCAACATACGACGAAGGGGTTTACTCAGAGAAAATCTTCCTCGCAGAATCAACGAACGATAAAAAGTAGTGCGTTAAATTGGCCGACCAACGCTCAGTCTGTTTTCTCCCTGCTGTGCCTGCGCACGGTGGGGAACTGAATAACCCTCCGATGAGTTAGCATCCCCTAATATCAACTCTATTAATTTATTAACTTGTGAATTTCTGGGTGGTCGTTTGCGCAATTTTCTCGCAATACGAAATTCAAAAACTGCTCTTCGAGTTGGTCTCTCAATGTTGACCATTTTGTCATGTTCGGGTATAATACATTTCCCCACTTTTTATTGACTTGAATTTTCGGACTTCCAATTTTATTTCATTCCGATTCAAATTTTGAAAAATTAAAAACAACTCGTAGATTTTCGGAACGATCGTCCATCCGCTTTTTGGCATAAATTAGAACTCTCCGCTTGGCCCATTGAATCTTTCCTCCAGCTATAATTACATCAACAATGATGAAAGATTAAGCAAAGTTTCCAAGTCGTCGACTGACGATCAGGATGCAGTCGCTTTGCCAGCCGCCGCTCAACCGAATAAGCTGATAAGCTTCCCCAGACTGGTGCATGAAGCCAAAACAAACGAGTGCGCCTAGAAGGTAAAGAAAAGCGGAACGCAACCCAAAAATTCACTCCAAACCTTTCGATGTCGAAGTGTCGAAACATAAAACCAAATATTCGGATTTTATTTAATTAGGCAGCCAATAAAATCTGAGTCAATATTAATTAACTAGTGTAATTACTGTTGAATCATCAATGTGATTAAATAAATGGAAATATGAAGAAGAAAACCTAGAATATAGGATCGGAACATATGATTCCGAATACTCTAATAGATGTCACTCGGATGCAAACCGGAATGATACGGAACGGATACATCGCGATATTACCGACAAAATAGGGGAGGAAAAATTTGATGTTACTATTAAATTACTATTAAATATATTAAATTTGATGTTACTATTTTTTTGGTGCGTGTGTTTCTTTGGTAAAATAACGTTCAAACAATATTATTTCTTTCAAACGAACGATTCCGAATCGATTGGCACTCGAAAAAATCAAAATGCACCAAATTTTTAAAAGTGGCGGCCAACTTTACTCTTTTTTTATTTCGTTTGTTTGATAATAAATACGATCTAACAAAAGTTTTAATTGATCAAACAATCACAAACTATCGACAAACAATCATTACAAATTTAAAAAAATGGCAAAAATCATAGTCGGCGGCCAATTTTATATAGCTGAAGGAAAGAATCGATGATTCGGTCGGGAGCGTTCTGCAGCATTCTGTAGAAACCTCGGGGAATCGTGTTATCTAGAGAGGGTCGAGACAGTTCCTACCCCTCGCGAAGCATCAAGCCACTTGACGTTAAAATAACGACCGAAGGGACATTGGCATCGACTGAAGTTAATACTCTCGTTTGATAAGCAAATTCACAATTTCACGTACAGAGGTCCTGCACGTTGAAATATTTTACGGTCCCATTTCGACAGTAGTATTTAAAAAAAAAAAAAAAACGATCAATTCTAAAAATAAAGAAGACGCAAGAGATTTTTCCTAAGTATAAAATCCCCAAAACCCTTGGCAGCCAATCAACCCACAAACGTTTAACGTTTTAAGGAAATTGAGAGTTTATTTTTAATCATCATTCCATTTTGTAAAATAAGTGTCTGAACATAACGATGATCGACGTTCATATATCGACTACAGCCTGGAGGTGATGCAGATCGGAATTTCTCTTCGATGATATCTGGGATTATTCAATATTTGCAGGAGGTCTCAGGAAGTACACAATGGTTAATGGATTTGTTGATATCGATTCTCACGTTTCCAATTAGTATAAAGCTATCTTAGCTGAATTGCAGAAGCTCCAGTGCACATAGCAATAATCATGCAAGGATCATGGAAACAGAATGACAGTTCCCAACAACTATGATCGATAATTAAATTTAGTAAACTCTGAAGCTACTCTGAAGATAACGAATATTCCAGAAGCATACAAAGGTGGAAAGAAACTTCCCATTACTCGAAATCGATTTTCGTCCATAGACTAACTCGCTGGCCTTCTCGAGTTAGTTATACACTCAACAAAAAAGTTACCACGGTGCTTTTCCAGCTGGAATTAAAAACTTTGCTCAAAGGAGCCATTCTCAAGACTGCATATACTTCTCGCTGATGCAAATAGGAATCGGCCCATGGAGCGAAAGCTTACGTTTAACGTGGCTCTGAATAATTTAAAGGAAAACTATCTTGGACTTCTCTTCATTCTGGATACCTTTGTAAAATTAGAACGAGAAATTCGACTCTGTTCTCTCCTTTCCCAGTACCTATGGATTTTTTTTGTCCACCAAATTACGAGCAACCGAGGAGACTCACGAAATTTAAAAACTGTTGAATTTTTTTTATCTGACAAGAAGAATTAAAAACTCCCATAGACAAAGTTGTGCTTTCCTCCACGGAATTATCGACAACAATTCATTTTTCTGCATATTTCACCAACAACGGAGCCTGATGTACAAAGAAAGGCGCAAGAGAAACACCGAACATTGATTAACAATGGCTCTCTTTGTAACAATGAACTGCGTCGCCATCTTCGTCTTAATGTCGATGGCTCGAACATTTTGGTTCATTATTTTCAAACCCACGCGGGACCATGCATGGTTCAATATGCTTAGAGATAAATGGGAGGATTCGACAGACGATATTAATGAGACTCCAGACATCAACCATTCGCAGCATCATCATATTTACAAAGACGTTTACTCGTAAACGTTTATGTAGAACATGCGTGTGTAGTAATTTGTTCTGTGAAGCGAAGGAAACGATCCTATTGGCCTTCCGGTCTGGCGAACAAGATACACGTCTCAGTAATATGTACAGAGAGAATTACAACTGAAATGAAGGCCGGAGAACGCTACGGAAGATTTGTACACATACGTAAACATGTGTGTATATATGCCGATGTGTATCGAGTGGTTAAATGGGCGAATGAGAGCTATTCAATACGTAAAAGTGTGCCTGTTACGCCATTTTGTTTCTTAGCGATATAACGTCCTGACCCTTCGTTCTCTGCCACCCCCAACCATGGTGTTCGCTCGTTCGCCCTAGCAAGCTTGAAGAGGGTTGAGGGGAAGCTCGGATGCCACCACTTGACACGAGCATGTGGTCAGACAAGTAAAAGCCCATCCTCTCGTTCCACTATCGAATATATATACATATATCGCAATATCAAAATATCTCCCTTTCTATCTCATTCTCTTTCTCTGTCTGTCTTCCGCTCTCCAGCTACGAGCGGCATCGGTCCGAGGAACGGACACTCCATTTGTAACTCGGATTAAATTCACGTGCTCGGCGAACCAGCGCTGCTTGTAATTTATAGCTTCGTCTCTCTCAGTCAGTCCTAATACATCTTCTTTTTCCTGCTGCGTTGACTTCCTTTTTTTCTTCATATAAATATAGATTTATATTTTTCATGCATGTGTATATATGGCTGTGATTTTTTTCCGTTACTGCAATCAAAATGATGTACACGATGTATTGCTTAACCTAGCACCCAACCCCAGGTGCACGAAATCTCACTTTGTACGAGATCCCGACGTTGACTTAAATTTTTCTTCATGCTTTAAAAAAAAAAAAAAAAACACTACAGCATGCAACATAATCGAACTGCATCTTCCATACACGATGTACATTTCCTTGTAATTTTCGAATTCTAGGATTGATATTTCAATTTGGACTTAGCTTCCGAGCAAATCTGATGAACTCCACGTTCAGAGCTTTCCAAATTCGTCGGGTGTAAATTCGATATGCACGATGAATCAAAATAACAGATTAAATATTGAAAAGCTTTTCAAACAGCGAATAAACGAAATTCTGTCAAGCCAATTGCAGCTTTTGAAATGAATCATCCTGAATGAGTAATCGCAGGATAAAAAATGCACGAAAAGTAATGCAGGTTACTTTGAATAATATTTTGGATTTTGTCATTTGAAACAACAGCTTTTTTGACAGTAATGAGAAGTCAAAGAGCCACGATCGAATTATTAATATTTATACAATAGTCTGCTCCACGTTATATTCACTGCACTCGCAGTCGACGAGATCTCTGCTGATGCTCCATTGAAGAAACGTCGCTATGGTGATATCTGATTCATTATCAACAATAAACCTCGTCCCCGTATACCGATATGACGAACATTACAATATCACCCGGAATGAATACGAAACGTTGGTGTATTATTGAAACGAGATCTGGTAGCTGCCAATCTCATTGTTCCAGACCGCTGAGCTAATGGTTAATTATGGCCGAAACGCTCTGCGGTACGACAATGTGCATTTGTACAGCATTGTATAAACCACCGTGAGAATGCTCGCGTTTTGTCTATTCAAAGATATCAAATGAATTCGTCGATACAGTAAATTCCACGGTGTCACGGCTCATCACGGATCGGTTTGCATATATTTTTCTTTTCCATTATTTATCGATAAGAGAGGGTGCGGGTTGACTGCAGAATGCAACGAATTCATTCGAGAAAGTAGCAGCGAGTGACGGGACTCATAAAAAATTTTGTCAGCCAATAAATAATTATATAGAAACCATCAGAGGATTTTCATGATATTTTTTCCAAAAATTAAAAATTTAATCTGATCCCTTCGAGACCTGGCGGTTTATCAATAAATTACAAGAATTATTTCGACAAAATTTTTTGAATCAACGTCAAACTCTGTCATGCAATTACATCTGCAATAATATTTTAGCGATTGGAGAGACGATTTCCTACTCGTCGAACAACGAAGGTCGTTAGTATATAAATCGATGTAAAGAATTGAGTTGAATATGGTGAAAAAATGTTAGAGCACAATGACGTCAATGGCATCGTGTCCATTACTATCGGCTGCAAACAACCGCATGCGTTATAATTCAACGTTTCGCAATAACGAGTTGGTAACTGGCTAATGAATAACCAGTGGGAAATTAAACAGCTCGCAAATCGAGTTTCGCGGGGTGTTTGCGCTGTTCAACTTCAATCGGTGAATGTGTGTTGGCTACATATTCGTGGAAACGTCGCCTCATACCTTTGTCCACATGTCCAACGAGTCCGTCGATGACGATGTCCGCTTGAACGAAATCTCACTACTAAATCGATCGATCTACCGTCAACATAGTCTCTCGGGCATTATAAACAGCTCGTTTATCCCTGTATCGATAAAGTTTTTTATTTTTTTTTTTATTCCTTGCCCTGGATTATTAATTATTACGATTCGATCAGTGGCGAATTGATAGAGAACTGTGTAAATTTACGTCTGTCAATGATGGCTCAACATTTTTCAATTCCATGAGCAAAGTATCCGATTTTACGTTCGACGAAACTCGCCAAATTGACGTTTGCTTTTTGTTATTTTCAGTTGCAAGAGTTCTGAAAATCGGTACATGATTCGGATGGCCTGGCCAGTGACAGTTATCGACATTCCGAATAAGTAACGAGTTCTATATTCATAACGATGATTATTTATTCCACCACGAATTTCTGGCTCTTTTATTTTTCGATTTGTAATTAAATATTGAGTACCGAAAAGAGCAGCTTCAATGAGCGGAAAATTTCAATGGTTTCTAGAATCGGGCTCCCCAACGATTTGTATATAATTCACATACGCGAAGCGGTCGTTCGAGCGAGACGCTGCTCTATGTTGATCCTTTCATATTTACCGCCCGCATAAAAGCGACGCAGAATTCCACACAATGAAAGGAAAAAGTTTGCCGACAATCCTCTGTAGAGTTTACACATTGGAATTTGCGAGAACAATAGAGAAACACGTTTCCACAGCTTACCAAGGATCATTGAGTAGAAAAAGGGCCTGCGGTGCCGACCACATTTACTCAAAGCTGAAAACTTTCCGCATTTACCTCTTCAGAGGTATTTACAACACCGAAATAAATGTTGCTGTGGTGATAACATTAAACACCATTCTCAGGGATTACCTGACTTGTATAAATTAAAAAAGTTATTCTAATGAACAATTGTTCATTAGAGCAACTTTGGACTCAATTAGGTCCAAGTCATTAAGAATAAGTCAACGATCAGAACGAGTTGGAGTGAACAAAACTGCCGCACTCAAGCCCTTGAGGATTTTCACGTACAATTTAAAAATTAAAAAGTTGGAGCGACAACCATTGGGAAAATGATGCTGAGTGGAAATAATGAACTCGTGAGATTTTTTCTCATACAGAAATCCAAGGTTTTGGAGTCGGTTCTGCGCGATGCAATCGGTCATACCGGCGTGTGAGTCTTCTCAAGAATACAGAGAGTAAGCTGAGCAAATAGGAGAATGATGTAAAAAAGAATAGAGAGAGGTCGTAATACAGAAACGAGGAAAATTTAGCATGCAGCAGGCAAAAATTTAGTTATTTAAATTTTTTTATTTTTTTTAATAAGAGATTTGCATTTGGAGAACGACGTATGTCTGGCGCGTTGCTTCTTCGCAAGGCATCTCGTTATTTTCTGCGATATCTGCATGTCTGTTGGGCGAGCACAGGTCAGTGCACGTCCCAAGAGCTCCAAGAGTCCAGACTCGGTAGCTGTGCGTGTTTATTTCTAGATGTTGGTGCCTTTGCGTGTGATGAAAGCTGTGTGTGCCTGCGAGGGGAGAGGGAGAAAGAGCGAGAGAGAGGATTTGTTTCCGGTGTTACTTCCAGGGTCGATGAAGAGGATGAGGAGAGCTTGTGGTACCTCTAGGAAATTACACGTCAGACGTCACCGTGTCAATGAGTCTGCGGCTCGGACAGAAACCAGCCATTCAGCGACCCTCGTTCTCCTATGAACGCTTTTATATATCTATGTATATAAATATACATGTATACGCTCTTTTCCCTCTTTACCGTGTCACCCTGCTCGTGGCTCTCGCCAACTGGCTGTTTGCAATTGCACTCAACCCCTTCTCATCGCGATTTCTTTTTCACCCTCAACCTGTACGAACGACCCATACAATCTCTTGTTGTGAATACGTGAACCGTTAAAATGTATCCATCGTAAGGACTGAGCTTAGTAACACATGTGCAAACATTGATTCACTAACTAACGACGGTCTATTTTAGCTATTTCTCGGAAAATCGTCAAGTTTGACCGCATTACCGAGCCCTGTATCGACACGCTTTGAACCACGTCGAAACAAACTCAAAACCTAATACCCACCTCCAACAATATACATGCGCGAATACATGTGAGACCAGAGCAAGTTTCGTCCTCGTCATGTAACTACGAACACACTCCATTGATACCCCACATATTCAACGACAGTCGCCGCAGCATACGACCACAAGAGTTCCAGACAGGTAAATTAGCCGAGGGAAATCCATACTATGAAGTCTGATCTTTTTTTTTTACTCTATCCAAATCGATCCACTATATGACTGCAAAATCGTGAGCGCCATGAAGAACGCCACAAATACGTCGAAGGAACCATATGATTGGCATATATTCCGTCTCATCCAAAGCGATTCACTGTCGAATCCGTTGACGACAGTACAGGCTTACGCTCAATAACAATACTCAGCTTGACGAGACAACAAGGCTTTTCCAATCCACAATGACAATTTCGACAGTGTAATTATTCCCTGACTTTTCGATACTGACAAGCCTTGATCAGAAATAAGGGAGACGAAACTCTACCGACACCGACGATATAACGGACATCAGTGGCAAAGGCAAAAGTTGTATTAACACGCTTGACTTCCCGTCCACGTCCCCCTTTCTCCCCTAAGCTTCATTATGTACGACTAATGAACCATTAAAGTTTGGATAACTGAATAAACTCGGACGTCAGTCTGAAAAAAATGTTAAAACCTCTCAACCGTTAAATAGTCCATGAATAAGACTTCCGTAATAAAAATGTTGAACGATGAGAGGAATTCTTCGCTTGAGTCAGAGCACACCATTTTCAAGCTTGACTGCGTACTGGCCCAATTATTCTTCTGAGCTACGACTTAATTTTCACGCTTAAATTCATTGAATGTTTGAACTTTAAATGGGATGTAGTTTTTTCATCACCACGAACCTGAAGCATAGAGACTTTTTTTCAGGCTAAAAATATGGCCAAGATTAACTCTCTCGAAGGTTCCAATCGGTTCTCGTATTTATAAGATTGTAATCAACGGGATATTTGCCTTTCAACACTCACTGCCTCGAGCCTGACTGCAATTAAGTTGGGCGAGAGTTTTCACAATGGAAAAGTGAATAGCGCAAGAAAGCGAGATTACTTCATTAATTCTTAGGTGGCAAATGTAGGAGATTAATTGTGCTGTCGACCTTATTCCTTCACGTGATTCGCCCCTTGAAAAGAACGTTCGTGCAAGAATATGCAGTGCAAGACTGGTGAACCTCGATTTTTTGTTACAATTCTGAAGCGAAGTTTTGGGTCGTAATCCTCGAGTGGAGATCGTGTGATTCGTCAACGCGAAAGACGTGAGTATCGAACAGGGTTTGATCAACATTTGCACCCAGGACTAGGACAATATTCACTTGGCGGTGAGTAGAATCTACAAGGAAACTGATGTTAAGGGGAGGATCCGGAAGTTGTAGTGGACAACCTAATGTGCATCTTGTGGAGGCGGGTCGTAGGAGCTTCCGCAGGTGAAATTCTAGCATGAGAAGTTCGGCTCACGATCAGCTATATCGGTGTATAGAGACGGATGCTGGAGTGGGCTGCCAGCCAATCAATTTCCTGAGCTTTAGAGGATCGTGCCCTTCGCACAGAAGACGTCCAAGCTCTCCATGTATAGTCGAAGTCATTGTATCCTGCTAGCTCAGTATATACGAGGTTCCTTCAGTTTATGCTTACACCCTACTTGCCTATGTGCAACATATGCGCCGTTATAGTCCTGTTTCGTAACTCTGCGAAGAAGCCTGTTTTACGAGGACGTCAACTGTAGATGAGAAAAGCGATTGGGATTTCGGTAGAACAGGAGAGTTGCACGGGCGGGGGAAAGGAGATCTCTGTGAACCGAACGATGCTCCTGACTATCATTTACCAAGATGGACGGGACTCGCCTTCTCTGTGCGAAATCCCAATATCCTCTTGCTAATGTGCCCTATCCTCACTCCAAGCCAGGCTCCACTTGATGCGACCAATTAAATCGGGTATGCCGAGGATCACGTGTCACTGTCGCTGTCTCTGGGTACCTCTATGGAGCTAATGCAATACACTTCTTGACCGAGGAACACGTTCTGTGTTCCAGGTGGCTCTAGGTAAACCATCGAGGCCTTCGATCTCTCGCATATACTATGTCTTGTTACAAAAGCTAATTGAACTGTTGTTTGAGCACACTTCGACAACTCTCACTATTGGCAGAAGTCGTTTCGCAGTAATTTTTTACCATCATCATTTTTAAATAATTGAGAAGATGCTTCTTGTATCTCGGCAAAATTTTTACGTTCAATCAAATGGAATCTCGTGTATGGTATAAAAAAGTCACGGAGCTTGCATCAAGAACAATTGTTTTTGAACGGATAAAAAGCCACCCTTTTTGTGTAGATGCTCCCATTCTCCGGCCCTGTGAACCCTGAGAAGACCAAGAATTCTGGGTGATTAATGACGTGACAGTAACGGCTGCTGGAGTACAGTTTATTGGAAACACGCGGATGGAAGCTCCGCATCGATGATGCATCGCTGGCTTGTAATACGAGGGCGAATCCGTATGTATATCATAGTTACTGTTCGCGAGCGTTTCGCTCTCCCCCATTGACTCAGTTCGCCTGGATTATCCTCAGGGAAGCTTGTCTTGGTGTCGATATACTAACTCTTCCTATAATACCAACCAGGCCGTGTATGATCCTAACAATAGAAACGTTAGGAAGATCAACCCACCGGATCGTTAGTTTGTCGTTGGCACGCATCGAGCATGCCTTACAAAGACCCATACGTGTGCAAACATGAAAAATACATGGAGACATATTTTGAATGATGTCGCATGTGGTACCTGAATGTAACGTTCCGACCTACAATAATTCTCAGACCAATTCGATCATGTATTCCGATTGCACCCTCGTTGCCATCTCCAGCCGGCTCGATCGACTGACTAATTGCTCTGGCCGACCAAAATCGTGTTTTCCCACTTGATAGATTGTAACAGGCTTCCAGAAATTCATCTAGTTTCTCAGAACTCAGGCAGTTGTTTGAACAACTTTTGTCATTATATTAAGGTGATTAGTCTGGTCTGGTGTATTTATTATTTATTGATTGGGCAGATTAAACGGAATGAACGACGTTTAAACAAACAGAAACCCAATGACCGACATTTCGATAAAGGGACTATGAAACCCATGGATTTGATGAAACATATTATTCATCAGGGTTCCCACGATAACTCAGCAAAATGTCTCGCAAATAACCACAAGCTTTTCCGAATATTTTTCGACTGCCGTGTCCTGGACTCTGTTATCCATCATCAATTACGAACGAGTCCCCTATCATTTCGTGCGAACGAGTTGATTTCTCACGCAGACTCGCGTGGAAAATTTCGCACAGTCGACGTTATTCTGATAACCATCGGTGAGGGAAATTCTAATCGAAACTATGGGAGAGAAACATCGCATCGATGCTATATTAGTTTGATGAAGCGACTCTGAGGCAGAAGCGTCGCTCGTTCACCCATCGATACGATATAAATCGTACTCGTTCGCCCCGACGCGTTGTCCATACGCCAGCGAACGATAGCTATAGATAATATGGACACGCCAGATAGAAAGGGGAACAAGGATAATATAGCTTTCGAACGTTCACGAACCTTTCACACATATGTACAGGTGATTCCATTCTAAAGTGATCGATCGAAGAATTTCATCATTTTGAACCAGCCCATGAGTGATTAACAACCCTATCCACGTTCATCATTGATAATTTATATTTGGCAGTTAATGTTCCTCATGAGGACGAACAACATGGATGGAAATCATATTCGTCGCAATGGCAATTTCTCATAAATCCATAATCCGCATCCCTCACCATACGAGATTGAAATACGTGGCACGAAAAATCCTTTAAAAATGTACACGAGCAAGATTGTCGTGAAAAGATAATTGGCATCGCTGCATCGTGTACGACACTAAAATTTATAACGAAAATGTAGAAAAAAGAATTTCACAACAATTTCATTATTTGATGAAAGCACCTGTATGAAGCGCGGGACTCTTTGTCTCGCGATAGTTGGAGAACGATGCTGCAGGACGTTTATTTATCGAATGGGCATTGGAACAGATATGATTAACGATATAGGAGAAAAGTGGAAGAGAGAGAGTAGGAGATAAGAGACAAACAAAGCGAAGCTGCATACACGTATATGGCGAATAATTCTCAGGGCAGCAGTGTGGCTTCACGGTGGCCAATTACTCGGGCCAATTAAATCTCGAGTTGATGCTGGCATTTGTGGGACAGAAGTTTTCCGTGAGCGAGTCTGAGCCATCATCTGCCAAAACCCGTAGCAGCCAAATACACTCGCTAGACAAGATAATTAGAGCACGCAAGCGCGAAATAAACCCTCTCTCGTCAAACTTCGAAACCCGTTCAACTTGGCTCAACATTATGTATATTGTACGTATACAGGATCCGTAATAATGTGTGCGTTTATATATATATGTTCGCACTCTCTGCAAGCCTGATTAGCATAGATATTGGCAAAATAAAAAATACGATTGAATTTTTTTGTTAGCAACTCTCCATCAAACGGAAAACCGAACCCAACCGGGATTTATCTCAATGCCCATTTAAACGAGACAACCAATTGCCATCACGGTATTATCTCTCTGTATATTAAAATCCATTGCGTCACACGTACATTCGTTCCAGAACGAATTTTATTAAATCTCGAGATTTAAACCTCGAACAAATACAAAAAGCATCTTATCTACGATATTTTTACAGCTTACCAATTTATGTGATGTTTCATACATATTTTTGTTTATAGATTTCTTTGCATGTATATTTTATACACGCATTCGTATGTTTATGAAGCCAATATGAACGGCGAGCGTTTCTTCGTTCTTTGTGTGCCAAGTGTATTTGACAGTTTAAGATTATTTACCACATAAGTTGCGCAAGCACACACGTCGCTCCACCTTCTTCCACCTCACTCGATCGCGTATCTGCATCCGGCCACGTAGTTACTGCATTTATGCATGGATTTTCTCGATCATGCGTACAGTCGGGATTCTCTTTTCGTTCGAGCGGACGTCAATTTTTCACTCGATTCGTCATCTCCAACGATATTTTTTACAATTCCGAGGCAAGATTTCCACCAAAGCTCCGGACGTATAATGAAGTGCTTAATGAATTCCCCAATAGCATATTCGAATGTTTTCTTTTTCTTTTTATTATCATTCCGAAAGTTAAAGTCAGTTTTTATGTAAAAACTTGCTAATTGCTAAAATCTCTCAAAACCCAACTCGCTGCCATGAACATTTGATCTCTCAATTCAGCTTCACAATTTTTTTTCTTATTGCTCACGCGTATTTCCTATTTTTTTTTTTAATGAAATTCGTTCATTCGCGAGAGATTACTGTTCGGTGAGGAAACGGTCCCGAGCTTATAACTTATTGAAAGTTCTACTATAATCCGAGCATTATTCTGCGTCGGGGCATAGGTGAATTCGAGTTTAGAGTTTTCAGGAACGATCAGTATTCGCTCGCGCAGTAGATACGTACGTACGAAAACTTATGTATGTATACATTATATAGAAATTGTACATATGAATTTATGTGTCCATGTATATGTATTACATCCATGGATTTTACATATTATCTATATATTTATATTTACATATACATACAGATGTATTTACGTAGTGGGAGGGATGGTAAGCTGGCAGAATCTGCTGGTAATACCATGTGCGTTTTGCGAAGGCAGGAACGAGGAACGTTAACGCCGAGCTGGTAATGCTGACTGAATTTTCTCGTTCGCACTTCGCATACCTTATGCACATGCACCTATTGTACGATATCGTTCTCTCAACTAAAATGTAAATTTAAGGAAAGTTCAGTTTTCCTGGAAGCTAGTGCGAAATGAGGCTGATGCGAGGGGACAAAACGGGCAGGCGCGGTTTCCTTAAAAGTATGACTGTGAGGCCATCTCTATGGGGGCCGGGACTCCTTAATGGCTGATATTCGGCACACAAAGCTTTAACACTGTGGAAAATGAAAAACGTTAAAAACGTAACTCGTCGTACAGGGTATCCATTTATTTCTTTCAATTCGAGTGAAATAAAAATCATTTCGCTATTTAAATATCAATTGCTCGAAACTACGATTGAACCATTTTTTAAATCAACATTTTGCGATAAAAAAAAAAACGTCAGCCGATATTTAATTCTCAATGCAAAGAGAGAAATGGCGGAAGAATTCACTGGCACGGAAAATTGGATTCGTGTACAAAGTACTGACGAAACAGCTGCCATGAAATTCGATCTTTTTAGAACTGGGTTAATTGATTGCTGAGTTATAAACGAACCCTCCACATAAAAGGATAAGTAAATAAAAAATATTCACCGCCATCACAAGTAATTCGTTTCACGAAATATACTTGGCTCTATATCTGATGTACGTTCAAGCCGGTAGCTTAAAGCGACACTTTGTATACACCGTGCGCATAGATGTGAAGATGGAACTCAGAGTGAAATAATAATATTAGTTGTAATATATTGCGCATGTAGCAAGAAATGACAGAGCGTCGTATACGTACACACGTATATATCCCTACACACGGACACGTGTTCACCGAAGGTTTTGGGACGAAAGATTCATCTTCCGAATGTACGACGCGCGATATATATGAAAAGAATACACAGGGTGAATAAACTATGAAGACTGAAAAAAATTCAGCAATTTTCTTGAGTTCTCGTTTCGTCTTGGGTATTTCTGCTTGAAAAACGAAAACACGGCAATAAAAAACGATCGACTGCGAGAACATCATCTAGAAAATTCAACAATTCCCTACCGGGAACCCTCCGTTGTCTTGTGAATGTGAAGAAATAAAAAATGTTGGAGAAAAAAAGAAGAATTTGTTCCACACTTTTATCTCATTACTCAAAACACCATATTCCACCATAGAATGAAATTTTCAACATGTTCAGCACATCCATAAACTTAACGAGGTTACAAAGATCTATTGGAGAATTTTTCGGACCGTGGTATACGTCTTTGACGTCGTTAATCACACCGGACCCCATAGTAATTTCCTCCCCCGTCGCACACTCTACAACTCCGCTGGTAATACTCCTCTACGTCGCTTTACTACCTAGTTTCATTAGCGCCAAGTGTAAAGTCGTGATACCCGAGATTGGTGAGAAATATTACTACACGGAGGAAAATCGGTGAATGAAGGACCAAGCTCCGTGAGTGTAGGAGACGCGAGCACGACTTCCGTTTGTATAAAAGAGAAAAATGTCATACGACATTGCTTAAATTTTTTTAATCTCACGAAACTAGACTTTTGGTATACTCTTTGTCTCTCTCGTTGCGTAGAACCAGCCAAAAACAAATATTCGAAGATATTACCGACCTCATTATTGTCCCAATCGCTCATAAGCTAAACCCCCCGTAATCATTAACGTTCCACGAGTGTCATATTCGCAGATTACGAGATCTCACTCCGTAAGCTTAGATACATCAAGGGACTATCGAATCATTAATTTAATAGCCAGAGCGCGAGGGTCTTCGACTTTAATGGCATGTCGCGTTATGATAAATTATTTTTACATCCTTCATAAAGAGGATTTAACTCGAAGATATTTGACCCATAAAACAGACGGATATCGATCAAGTTAGAAATGATAATAGGCTTGGATTTGGATCTCTCTTTGAAACGTAAAGCTGAATAAAGTTGAGTCGGTTTGTTTCGATGCTTTTCGGATGATGGAAAAAGTGTTGCGTAACTTGTGGTACTCTGTGGACGGAAGAGACTCTCCTCAATCGGTCGATCCGCATTACCCCATTATTCTTCGCGCTACGTGTTGAGAAGGGGTCGAAAGGACACTCGCGGGCCAGCTTGCCAAATAAATTTACGACTCCGTGAACCACGAGCGACACCAGAGGGAATAACTTTAGTATGTGCTGCTACGGAGGGATCGAGATAGAAGATTTCCTCTGTTTGCATCGTCTTACTTTTCTTTTCCGCACACTTTTTCTTCTCTCACGCAATTTTTTTCTCTTTCAACTCATTTCTCATCGTCCGCATTCCTCGGATACGTGTTGACTTTGATTTTTTTTATTTTCTACAACTTCATAACTTGAGCTTTGCAAATGAAACTCGTGGATCTGACGGCCTACACTTCCATTCTTCACTGCTTAAACATTTCGACAATTTTCATCGCTCCCTAAGTTTTCCTTGTTCCATAACCCTTGTCTTGACAAACTGCTGTTCCTTGGGCTTCATGCACTTCCGCAATAACGGAAAACAAGAGTATTCCAGTTTGACATCTTACTTGAAGAAACTACTTCGTAAAGTCTCTGCTATTCTCGGCTCTCAAATATGTATCTCTCTACTTTATTAAACGAGAGCTCACGCATATTATTATTTCAGCACGAGATTTTTCATCGCAATTTTTAAAATTCTATGCAAATATAAATTAAAACTTCACAGTTCGAAATCCTTCTGGTTTTTCTGTCACTTTACGAAAATGTAACTTGCATATTATTTATCGATTAATTTTATTGGAATATTCCACGTTTTTGCTCATCCGGATACTCGTGAACGAATGATCGATCCTTTCGGGGCCGGAAACGCTTTCCCAGCTGAGCTTTCGGCTGCTTAGACTTTACTTTTGTCTCTTCTTTTCCCTTCTTCCTTATTGTCCGAGGGTTTTGGTTTCATCAGCTTGAGTATACCGTGACGAAGCGAGGGAGTGCATAATTACGAGCAAATCGAATCATCGCGAGGCGAGTTTGGGAGCACTTCGCCCAATGTGGACGCAGGATCGTCCGCGAGATCGCTAAATCCTGAGAGCTTCGAGTATGCAAATCAGTGGTCGCGCACTTACGTTGGTATATATATGGCAACTGTTAAGTATATGTATATACGAAGGTAAAGTTAGCGAGAACATATATTCAGGGTGGTTTTGTGTCATATACACGATAGCGGTGATGGCGGGGGTGAGAACGACGAAAGGGTGGATCGGTCAGTGATTTAATCCCTCAAAGAACAAGAACTGACCATTAGATTTTCACCAACACTCCCGAAACTCGTGTCTCGAAACTTTTGCATTAAGAAGAATTGAACAAATGCACAGAAATATATTAAAAAATTGTTTCATTTTGATAGATATTTTGCTCGACTAAAAAAAACGTTGCATCCAATTAAAAATCTTTGGAGACCTTCTCGATATTTTAAAAACGATCACTCGAGCTCCGAAGGAGAAACCATTTGTGATATTAATCGCAACGAATGAGACAGTTGAAAATATCGTCGCACACGTATGTCAAATAAAATGTACGGTCGACCGAATAAATTAAATTAATTTGAAAATGAAACGCGAAGAGAATGAGCGAATATTAATGTAGAATCGACTGCTGCAATGAGTTAATTACATTGGCTGACTGCGTTAGCAAATTCAAGTTTCCATCAACGATTACTTGTCATCTCCCACAGAGAGGTCAGCTCCGACTAACATTTGACATCTATTTTAAACCTGAGGTTATGGCATCTGCGAGTCTCGCACTCGACGATAAACCAACGCAAATGGAGCAACGATCTTTTCGTTTGGAATATTCATTCAAAACAAATTTCTGTATCGCATAACTCGGCTTTGTCAAATAACTCAGTAAATTAGTGTTGGTACAGATATGTGTATGAGCAATGTATGGTACTCGGTGATTGCTGCACATAAATATATAGGCAGATGTATATAGGAGACTTGTCTCGCGATCTCGCTCGATATATCGTTTTAACTGGTATACGGGAATTACGTGCCTGTTTACATAATTGGTACGTGGCCGCGGTAATTTGATGGAAAATAAATAGGCCGAGAGCAGAGTGGGAGCTTCGAGAGCATCAGCAGTGATGGGTGGCAGGGAAACCTGATTGAAACCACACGCGTCGAGAGGACGAGAAAGACAGGGAGCGAGAGAGAGAGAGAGAGAGGGAGAGAGAGAGAGAGCGTAAAAGGGGAAGGTTGGTTTGGGGTTTCTCTATATAAATGCAGCGCTCTAAACGTACGTGGAGCTGGGGTGCTTGTCGCCATTAACGTGGCAAGAGGACGTCGAAAATTGGGAAAATATTCGTTTCGCTACTTTGAAGAATATTCTGCACACGAGTTATTATTATTGGGGCATGAACTAACGAGCCCGCCCTACTGGTACGTAGAGCGTTTGCGAGAAGTATCATGCAAATGATTCCATCCATAACGAACATTATTTCTAAATTCGGTTCGATTAATCAATCGATCAATCGTCAGAAAAGCCAAAATATTTCCCTTTCAAGTGGGCTCGAAATAATTCGGTTACTCGGTTGTTGATGTTTTTCTGATCGTTCAGTCGTCCTAAATAACTCGGACTAACAATCGATGAACTCATAATCTCTCTGCGCCTACTATCGAAAATGAAAGCGCTCCTAATTTTCTCCTCGCTCAAGACCCTATATCATTTAATCGAATTAATTACTGGGGCTTCGATAATATTGGACGACACAGATATATTTATACTTCCTTTATGAATAAAGTGCATTACCTACGGAAATTGCTATGGAATTTAACAAATGATGAGCCAACATTTTTCCACACAAAGGGCTCCTCGACCTTTTCCATTATGCCTCCTGCGCCTTAAAAGCTTTCCCCATTCGCACGACAGGCTAGACAGCAGAGAACGAAAAAGTACGCAGCTTAAAACATTCTCACTCATTCGCATTAATTTCATATAATTGTTTTCTGGTGCGGTTGAGCCTGACGAATCGAAAAATCACGCGGCACTTGTGCTTGCTCTCTCAAAATCTTCACATCTACGTGGGAGAGATGAAAAAATAAAAAATCGCTCAAACTCGTAAGCAGAGAAGGAAATTGATGTGAATGTTTCGTATTATATGTTCTGTGTTAAGGAGATCTCGAAGCTTTTAAGATGGTGAAATGGAAAGAGAAGGAAAGATATACAGAAATACAGAATTGTGTACAGAAGGGCAGAAAAGGAGGCCGAATGTGCAGAGAAATTCGCTTCGAATAAATAATGACTCGGCTGTACTCGACCCACACTGGCTCGTCGCGGAACGTCGAGGCGCTCGGTTTCTCTCTCGCTCTCCATTCCTACCTAGCACTCTCTATTATTTATTATATTAGATTACGGTATATCACTGCCTTCGTAATTAATTGCCAAGCGTGTGCGCCCATCCCGGTTTATTCTGAACGTTAGTATGTCCCGTTTCGAAGCGCGCCGTTAACTGCGAAATGCTAATGAACAGATTCAGTTGCCACGAGTTACTTTACCATGAACTCAGGGAATATTGTTGTGACGTTGAATAAATGAGAGCTTCGTACTTTTTTCTTTATAACCATGAAAACTTCTTCTATATACATTTATTATTGTATACATAACTTATATAAATATTACTCTGGACTTTTTCAACTTTTATTATTCCATTACACACCCTCGGTATACACACAATGAATAGCTTTTCTTCGATAACTTATTTGCCGAGGGCAAATATAAAATACTCTGGAACAATAACGATTCGCCAAAGGCAGAAACCTTCCAGCGCCCCCAACGCAGAATAGAAACAATGAAATGAATTTGTACGTATTTCTCACGCTTACTCGATTAACAACCTTTCATGTTTTTACTCGTCACAGCTAACCGTATTAGCCGGGTAACTGATGGAATTTTGTAATTGACACTAAGGAAACAACGGAATATCAACGCTGGTAATGCAATCACTTAAATAAATTCGTTCAAACGTAATTGCATTCAGAGCAGGGAGTGCACGAGCCTAGCCATTCTACTAAATAAATAGATTAATATTCACATCATCGCGATTCAGTCACGTGAAGCCAAAAGAATCTTTCGTTGCAGATGCAGCAGCAGACGAAGTTTTAATCTATTTATTTCACATTTTGTCCTTAATTCATGTAAATACACGTAAAGTCATTATCCGAAGGAATAAGAATTTCCAGGTATCCACGTCTCATGGTTCCATTATCAACATTTTAAGGTAGTAATCTCGCCAAAACGTTTTTATAGAATAATCAATATTCTGGATTGATAAACGAACATATGACGAAACTCAATGAAGTGTCTGAGAAACCAATAGATTTGACCTTTTTCATTATTTATTGAAAGCACCAAGCTTTATAAAGCAACGATACTTTGTCGACGCGCTTCACATTTATCACTTACTGTTTTTTATTGTGTTTATAGCGCTGCCAGATAAAGGACACATGTGTGTATAATGCCTGATATAGGAGAGTGACAAGAGCGTATATTCGTGGTACACATTTTTCTCACGAAACTTTTGCCAAATTGCGAAACTTCCGTTTTGTTTTATGACACCACATGGTCTTTTCTCGTGCGCGTTCCCTCGAGTTATCCAATAATAAGTGTCCTCGCAAAGACAGTATGTTCGGGCTGGACCAAAGTGATCCTACCGGTTAATGACGCTTTTCTGTTGTCTCTTGGGGTTCTCCACACACTCGCACACAGACACACTTACACACGTATGGTACTTTATGCCTTTTTTGTTTGCCTCCTGGGTGGCATCTTTCCTTTTTTTCCGCTGTCTTCATTTTATCCTCAACGACATCCCAATTCTGGACGGAGAGATCGAACATTCTCTGCTAGGATATCTTGGGACATATACATCGCGCGTCACGAACCACGCTATGTACACACGGGGATAGTGAACGTACACAAACAAGAACTGAAGACTCGATCTTGTCCCGATGAATTTCCTGCCTCGTAACTCATTTCGAAGCCATCCCGCTCTCTCTCCTCCTCTTATTCTTCTCTAAGTAGCAGAAAGAACTCCTTTTATAACTTTCGAATCGTTGAGACTTCGCGTCGGTGTGTGTCCTCCTAGCACAAGAACTTGTTCTTTCATTTTTTTTCTTATTTTTCTATCTGCAGCACACTTGTTCGTTCGTCTCTTTGTCCACTTGACCAATTCTTCGATTACTTTCCTTTCACATACTTCTACTTTCATAGGATCCTTTCCTGGGCAAAAAAAACAAATATTTTTTTGTTTGCATTCCTGCGATAGATTCGCCGATAAACTCTTCATTTCGCCGTCGCCGAAATGCCATTTTACCCCAAATACTCCATGAACATCCTCGTCCCATCCAAATCCCTTTCCCTATAGCTCTCTCCCTCTCACCCTTCACCCTGATGACGTCTACGTATAACACCTGCACCATCTGCCCTTAATCCTCGCTTCTCTGACCTCCTGCAGTTTTAATTAAATAATGTGATTCAAAAACGTGCTCGAAATACCGGGTGATTTGTCTTATCCTCGTAACTCATCCTCATGTTCCTATTTCTTTAGCTTTTCCTCTTGTTTCTTTGCCCCTTTTGACGCTAATTCACTTCACCATCTCTCTGGCCTGCTCCGTTATTTCCTTATCTGCTTTTTTCATTTTCCACCCTTATTCCTTTGTTTCTTAACTTATCGTTAATGCATCTTCCTCATTTCGTACCATCCATTCATTAAAATTCACCTCGTGAAAATTTGGGGAAATGTAAGCTGATTTTCTTCCATTCTCTCACTGAGATGTTGCCTCAGCCCGAGAAAAAAAAACAGAAATAAAAAAAATTACTCTATTCGCGACCTTGCCAAACGACGGAAATTTCTCTCAACTCGATCGTTCGTCGGGACTGTTTTTCAGTCTACGATTTTTTAATAAATAATTTTCATCTCTGAAAATCACTGTCAAGTGCAATAATTTTAAAAACATGTGTATAGAAATATTCCAACAATATTCTCTGCTGTGACACAAGTTCCACAGGAAATCGACAATAGCGGTATCAACTGTGTACGCGCAGTTCAACAATTCTCTCGACCGTTTGTTCATCGAGGGAATTGGAGTGGTGTGCAAGCTATCTCTCGTCAAATCGATCATGATTTCGTGATATCATCTGGCTCTCCATTATGTAGTGTGTACTGGATGAAACAGACAACTCGTTACAAGGACATCGTAAATGTGACGACGATACAACGATTCCCCGTTATCTCAAATACACCCAGCACAATAATGTTACTAACAGCGTCTCCATGAATAAATTTCCATCCATATATATAAACTATACACAATATTTATGGTATATAAAATTTATTTACTCAACTTTATCGTACATATATATTAAGCGTTGCAAAACTAAACGTCACGAACTCGCATAGAACTCGAAACACGAAATAAAAACTATATTAAGAACGAAGGACTATAATATGAGGCATGGCAGATGTTATTTTTATTCTAAAGTCCTAATCGTCCAAATTTCCGGTTTCCTGGAATGTGAGCAGAAAGAAAACTCATATCTTGGAGCCCTCGAATAAAAATAGAAAGAAAAAAACTATAATTTGGAGTTTACAGATTGATACAACGATACTTGTGAACGAGAAAATTCGAAATCCTGAAAAGGAGACTTTTGTAACACAATCGTTCGGGTTATGCCCTTGCAAATAATTTTCTCGATGAACAAACTATTATTTCTTCATAATAGAACATTTTTAATTACTGTACTGCATCGATTCATGAAAAACGAAATATTGTAATCGATAAAACGTGATGAAGGAAAATTGAGAATCATATTTGATTAAGCTACTCAAACGAGAGGTAAATCTATCGATGGCTCCCGATATTTAGATCGATTGATTCGCTCACTACGATGTAGCTATGCACAATCGAACCATAGAGATCTGACGCAGCCAATCGTAATCAAGCAACGTTTATTGCCCGTTCGACCAATCGACACCACTCTACCATCGACCCTATAAAACTATTTCACGAGACAGCAACAGTCTTTTCCTTCTCCGCAAGCTGTCCAATCCCAATGCTAAAAAAATACTCGACGTTCATATTTTTCTTTCACAGATATATTTCCAATGAAAGTTGACGTCAGTGTCGTTCGATTTGATTTCACTGCACCAATGTGCTAAACAAATGTGTATCGTTTTTTGTAATTGGTCTATTTTCACTAGTGAATTGACAACCTCGTGTTTGATTTTGTCCGCCTTAACCATCGTGAGGATTCTTACAATAATAATGAATAGTCGCTAAAATAAACAATAGGTAACTGCTTGTCAAGTTTAATCGATGAAAATTATAAGACACTTGACTATTTTTCGGCATAATAAAAATATTTTGCAGAATGAAAAAATTGAGTATACGCAGCGGAATTTCTATCGATACCCTTAGTCGTAATCTCTCAATATTTATTCACGATTCTAATAAGTTTTCCCACTACTGATGAATTCATTTGATCTGTTGTTCCAATTGGGTGAACAAAGATCTTGATATCAGATTGATTCACTTTTCCCCCCCAGTCGTGTCGTTTCATTTCCGCTCTCGATGTCTTTCCTTCGTGACACGTCCTCGTCTTTGTGGAGCTTCTGGAAGTGATGGAGTGCGCAGTCTCTCGGTGGTACTTGATATAGTGTGATGGGACAAAACGAGTGCCTCTGTGCTTCGCGTTCTCTTCGCTTTTTCTCATACCTTGGCACTCTTACTCATCTACTTTATACAGCACAGCATTGATATAGGTCACAGGGCGTATATATAAATATATGAGGAATTTAATGTCAACGTACTCACTATCTGTTGCTCGAAATTCTTTTACTTTTTGTTATTTTGTAAAATATTCTCCAGTTCTCGTTAAAACGAGCATAACCTTCATGGTTTATGATTATTT
This sequence comes from Hyposoter dolosus, assembly GCA_963921915.1. Lineage (NCBI taxonomy): Eukaryota > Metazoa > Arthropoda > Insecta > Hymenoptera > Ichneumonidae > Hyposoter > Hyposoter dolosus. The sequence goes on along the minus strand of OY998135.1, from coordinate 8,422,201 downwards.
ATTTTTTCAACAATCTCATCAACTTTGAAATGAGTCTTTGACATTGAATTGGAAATATTTCCTGAAAACACTGCCAGAGAAAATCGGTAGGCCAATACTTGGTTGGGTGACCGTTCTAACTTACAGTCGCTTACGTCGGCGGCCTGAGAGATTTGACAGGAATACGTTGAGCGTTTCGGTAAGATCGTGGAATCTCAGAGGGACGGTAATTAAAAAAATAAAATTGTTATTACAAATTTTCACTCACACGAGACTATCTATCGAGTGGCGTGGTATTTCTTTGAGGAAAATAATTTAATGGCTCTTGAATTCCTCAATAAATTACTTTTGTTGCGTTGACATAGAATGTCCCATTTGTATCTCGTATTTATGTATAGGATAACGTTGAATACATACTTCACGTCACTTTTCCACGCCATTCACCCTCCGCGTCCGCGGTGGACAGCCGTTTCTTACTAGAACTTTTCCCACACTATAATAAACCTTCACGTCCCTTCGCTCATCATTTTTATCCTCGTCCAATCGTTCATCCTCGTGAATTCGTTTTCAACACATTTGCCACAATCGTACAAAAGTGTGTAAAAGTATCTAAACGGAAAGACCAAGAAAGGCGAAACCACGATGTTAATGATTCGAAACGAAAGCTCCGAATCGAAGGTGATGGGAAAGTGTTAAAACTGCTAATATAATTCGACGATCATTCTCATCTCGATATCCGCCGTTATAGCAGCGATAATTGACTGACGATTAATTCTTCATGAGTACACATTTCACAATAACTTTTTGATCGGGATTATTTATCGGAAAGAAAGTTCTTCATAGCAGATTTTCTTGGCGTTGCCAGAGCAAAAAAGAAGAAAAATACAAAACATCGACAGACTGTGATCCCTTTTCCGAAGTATCCTCGATCGAGATTAGAGGTGGACCGCAAGTGCGATTTATCGATCGAGCTGACACTTTGCCTTGGTAGATAGCCATACTGTCGGACACTCCAGACTCGCTAGTTCCCGCAGAACTTTTAAAGTTGTTTCGAATTTCTTCTTTTTGTAAGTTTTTTTGTTTTTTATGAAGCTTCGGAAAACGTGCTAGTCCGGCGAAGCAAAAGGGGAATACACGAGAGACTCCTCCGGGTGTACTATATCGTGTTATAACAGGGATGAAACTTTCGATCCTTTCACGGAGTCACCGTTCTCCGTCTCTCTTCGGTAGCCCCTTTCCAGCTTGGCGTCTGGTCTCGTTAAAGCCGGATTTACACTAGCTGTAAACTCCTCGTGAGCCCGAGAATGCAACTCTCGTGAGAGGTTCTTGTCGCTAGAATACGCGTCGGCCAGCCGCGATAATCCAGCCACTTCCGGCCTAGCAGCTACTATAACAAGACATATAGTCGTGCGAACGTGATGTACATCGTAAATCCATATTCAGAGTGGAAAAAAAGTAGACGCGGAGGATGGAAAAATAGCTCGACGCGTTTAACTTTGGCGTTGCATCATCAATCTCCGGTGTATACCAAGAAACATGAATTTATTATATTTGAAATGCATCTACTCGCGTGCAGCTTACATGAGATTTGTTCAGCCTCAAAAATAAACTCCATTTTTCCTCCCTCGAAAATTCACTCCGCCGACGTATCGCCTGCTTTGAATGCTGTGCCATTTTGCCTCGCTCCGTTACAATACATTTCGCATGTAACGCACCACGGTGCAGAACATCAGTGCACTTTGCCGTGACGTTGCTCCGCACACGCAGAGAGGGATGAAGGGGGACGAAGAGATGAGAATTTCCGGTTTACGAGTTCGACACGATGACGGGCGATTAATCGCCGCGAGCGAGCTAACGTTTATGCTATAATAATTACCGTCGGCCAATTATCGCCTTCCACGCCGCACCCTTTTCAAAAGCTCTTCTCGCACGTTAAATCCATCTACCAACTATTCACACTGTATTCCCAACATTCATACGTATATACACTTAAAACACACGTAGAGAAATATAGCATAACGACTAAACTCTTGGTGAAGCTAGAGCATGCTTCATATATTCGCATCAACGACCGGACGACGAGGAAACACGAGAAACATCGTTAAAGTAGTTACACCCATCAACCCACAATTTTGACATCCCTATCATATGCTCTACACGTAATCCACTGGATACTCACATACGCGTTAACAAAGGATCAAATGGGGGAATTGAAACCGCGTCGCAAAATTACGCAATAATAGACCGCAAAATGTCTCCCAACAATAAATACATATTCCATGAGGAATAATACGGTTTTTGACCCAGAAATTACTCGTCAAATGCACACAACACAATAGTCAAAAAATAAATTGCTCAAGTGCATGGCAAACGGCCAGTGAATGGACGAATAACACAACTCCAGTATTTAGTTGAACTGAAAAATAAAATATATAGTGAAAATCCATTTTCCCTCTGTTCGAGATCCGAGGCAACGTATTCTCATTGTTAAAAAAAATATCCGAGGTAGCAGCAACAAAAAAATATTGGAGGAGACGATAAATAAGTAGCGAAATTCCTCGCAAATGCTGCAGAATAAACGGCGTTACTCATTTCACATTTTTATCGACAATTTATACACTTTTGGATTATTTTTAACAAGAAACTGCATGATCCCGTCACTCGTCCAGGGCATATTTCGCGAAGCTGTTCGTGTAGCATACGTTTAAAATTATACATATCGATTCAATGCAGCGAATATACTATGAAAACACAGTCGAGTCCTCCCACTAATAACTGTCAACACGTACACTCACGAAGCAAACCAATAAAGCTAAAGCGGATTCAATAATTTGCTAACTTTTTTCAATCCCGTGCTCGAGTGACCAAAAATGGGATAACAAAACGGTTATTATGCAGCCCAGTTATTTCAAATATTACCACGAGATAAAGAGCTATTGGAAAATAATGAAACTTTAATTGCATCGGTTAACGAAAAACGATAAAAAAATATTGTATTGCTCGATTAAAATACTCGTTTATTGTTCTGTGGTCACTTTGGATTAATCAAAATTTTATGTACGACTTTGAAAACTCTTTACCAATTCCAATGTGCAATTTAGCATTCAAAGGCAATTTATGATGCTAGCGAGAATGGGAAAAACGAACGATTCGAATAAACTTTGCTACACGTATGGCAACTGTGATTCGAGGACATATTGGAATTTCCTCGACTCGACCTTAAAGTCCAATTTTATCAGTACCAATATCGCGCTATCGATACACACAGAGGAGAAGGAAGAGAAAAAAAATGACAAATGGAATGAGAAGAAAAAGAAATTCTACTCGTCACATTTTTCTTGCAGTGTGGCTCTTCTTTCATTTTTCGAACGTGCCTACCAGCTCGGTACTGCATCGTGCAATAAATACAAGAGTGAAGCAAAATGAATGTTGAAAAAAGGCAGAAAAAAAAGCGTAGGAAACTCGAGCAGGACACGAGAAAAATGAAAAATAAGAGAGCAAAAAGGAAAAGAAAGAAAAATGGGAGAGGGGGTTGTGGAACAGATTGCGACGTGTTTCCGGCTCACGTAGGACATTCGAATGCGTCGCGATGCATACGCGAGTCGCGTGCAAGACGACGACTACGACGACGAGAGGATGACGACGGGAAGAGACCAAAAGAACGAGGGAGAAAGAGAGGATGGCACAATACACGAGAGAAGGCGAACTTTGGAGGGGATGATTCGAAGCTCGACGAAAGAGCGGGGAGTGGAACGGATGGGCATAAAGGAGGGTTGTTGGAATGTCGAAGGGGCAGTAAGCGTCGCGACGCCCGTCGAGAATGTGCGCGCTGCTTCGCGGCGTGCCTCCTTTCACAACTTACCCACGTGGTCACTGACTCTTTGCCAATTTTATTTTCTTTATTCGACACTCTATGGAACTTCCGTGGAATCAATCGACAATTCATCTATCAAATAAATCATTTTCTTTCATTTTGTAAATTCGTGGTGCTGCTGTATGACTAATTGCAAAAAATATTCATCCTGAAAGTATAAAACAGTCGACACCAAATTGAAGCAATATTCTGATCGGACGTTGACCCATTCATTTTACTAAACAATTGAGAGAATTCAATTTGTAACCAGAAATTTATTCTGTACGTACTTGGCCATATCAAAAAACTAAATTCGTCGTGCTCGCAATTAACATCTTATCCTCGACACGGCGATTATCCGGATTGTGATGACAGTGACAACGAAGCGTCCGAAGTAATCGTCGTTTGAAAAAAAAATTATATTGTTATGTGTTTTCGACGGATTTGACTATCGTCAAAGGAAAAGTTGGTCGAGCGAGACTGTACGTGGTCAAGTGTCAATGAATAAATATCAAAACAAGAGGAAAGAGTTTGAACCGAAAAAGGTTGATGTCCTCGGAGAAATCGTGATGTTCATGAGAGCAATTAAAGTGACAAAGTTGTGCAACGCGTGGTTGACAACTGTGGGGTTCCAAACGATCCCCAGAGCGGGAAATAAATTCTTCATCCCACGAGAATGATAAATATCGATAAGAAAGTTAGAGAAACGAGAGTGCGAAACGAAGACTCTGGAGATTGGTCCCAGCGCGTAAATCCTTATTGATTGTACGAGTTTCACAAGAAAATAGTTTCTTACGCACGAAAGAGGGACAGGATTATTCAAATATTTATAAAACTTGGTTGAGAATGGAGTTTTAGAATTTCATACGCAAAAAGCTGGTGATAACAACGAATGACTGAATCGAAAATTCTTTTGAGACTATAAATAAAGGCTAAGAATAATGACAAAAAATTTCAATGCTGGCAGCCAGAACTCGGATGCAAATAATTAATAATCCTCCGCCGATCATCCTCCTGTGTCAACAACGATAATTAATAAATAATTTGACAAAAAATATCTATAAAAATAAAAATGTCTTGCGAAAAAGCGTCTCGACGTTTGAGATGTCTCTTCACCAAAGCGAAACGTCTCGGTTTGACCGAAGAGGAAGTGGCTGATTTGTCGATCGTTAGAAAAATCGTGCCATCGAGATCGAGCAGCGCAACGTGGTTCTTCCTCGTTGCTCTCGTCATTCTTCTCGGCGGTTGCATAGTACTCGCCATACTGTGCTCACCTTGCAACTCGCGGAATGCTCATCAAGATATTCGTACGAGGATCTGAGACGCGAGACGAAATTCATCAACTTTTGAAAATCGTCCTGGACGAGAGTGGCATTCACGAAAAGTCCCATCTCCCACGGTAATTATGTTCGAAAATCATTATTTGTTGAAAAAATGATAGCCGCACGTTCAACATTTAAACAACGGGTGGATCATATCAAAGGAAGATCGCGAAGCTCGAGTAACGAGTCTGCCAGTTTTATAAACTTAACGTGGTCAGTTTACTTTCATTTTTATTTCATTTTGGGCATTCCCTTAATGATTACCCTGCAATCGATGAATTAGAAAGACAATACGTTGCTACCAAAGCCACCTAAAAGTCTTATTCCCAAGCGGGCAAGTAGAACCAGGCGTAAAGTGAAGAAAGCCCAGGTGGCAAGTAGTGCGGTCCAGGAATAGTCAGACACAGCAGGATCTCGAATGGATCACGGCCTTTGGACGTTTCTTCGCCGACCATAAATCGGTATCTCAATGCAACGAACATTTTCTGGAAGGTTATTTGTTGATTATGTTAATAGAGCGAGGGACAATGGATCGATTGATCGAGTGAATTACCTGGATTGAGTGTATAAAAAATATTTGGTCGAAAATAAGCTTCGACGTTCTTTTCATGTCCACGAAGATTGGAATCAATTTTATGGGGAATATCAACGCTCGCCTGTCAGCGATGTTCGCTAATATTATTTCAAGCAGTTCCCTCGTAAAAAGTTTCTCGAAGTTGACGAAAAATATTTATGGAGTCGAATGAGCAAACTGGAAAAAAAAAGTGGTCGAGTTCCGTATGTGGTCAGACAACCCTTTTCCTGATTACATTCTCCGATTTTATAGCTCCTCTACGATACCTCACATACGTCGACGCTTTTTTTTATCTTTGATTCTTGCCATGGCAATGTGCGGTTGAACATGGCATACCAGGCCCGCAGGACCTTCGTGTTTGACTCGATCTTACGAATTCTGCACCACCGGACCAGCCCGTGTAAACAGACGAATTAGAGATCACGTACTGCTGAATCTTCGGTATTGCAGTTTAGGAGGAAAACATTGGTACGAGATAGGATTCGAGGAAGAGATAGATTCCGGTACTGATTTAAAGAAGCGGTCGATTCTTCGAAGTCGAAAAACTGTTGGTACCTTCTAAAAATTCTAGATACGCTCCAAACACACTCATACTCTGTCTGTCCGTCTGTCTGCCTCTCTCTCCCTTTCCCTCCACTCGCTAAGCCATCTCTCTCTCTCTCTCTCTCTCTCTTTCCTTTTTCGCTTACCCACAGCTGGCTCAATCTCTCAACTGAGCTTGCGACATTTCTCGTGCCACGAGGGACAGGGTTGACTCTCGGTTCGTTAGACTTCACGAAAGGTAATGACGCGCGAGCTTTCGCTCCCTGCCGGGTGTCCCTTTGCCGCTGAGTTTGCAACGAGGAAATTACCTCTTTCTCTTCCCGCGGTCCCTCGTGTGAGCTTGCGCGCTCTCACGCTCAAACCATACTGGCCTACGTTCTTTCTCTCTGTTTCTCCCTATCGCCACGCGCTACGTTTACTCAACTGCTATTCTCTCCTTTCCCTCTATAGAAAATTAAATCACGAGAGTACACACCGATTTCAGCAGAGTAGCCAGTGTTAGTTGAACCGTATAGCCGAAAGCCGACAGAGCGAAAAGTGTCGAATAATTAAAAGATCGAAAACAGAAGAAAAAAAAAGACAACTCCATTGTTTTTCTCCGTATCATTCTTCTTATCTCATCTCCACGTTGAATTTCCTTAACCCATTCACGCTCTGTTTACCAATGAATTCGATTACCAAACCCATTCATTTTCTTCACATTCGCAATCAATCTCTGTTTATTCTTCTGCTTTCAGTTAACGAGATTTTGGCTGATGGTGAATCGTCTGGTTCGATCGAGACGTGCTCTTCATCACGAAGAACACCTCCAATGGAAACACTATCGTATATATACATATTTGTGTACGTAATGCGGAACGATTGGGTGCAAGAGAATAACACAATTATAACTGTTGATATAGTTTCGTATAAACATCGTCCTGTGGGAAAAATATAAAAATGCAAATGACAAGAAAAGAGAATCTCGAACATTTGTAATTACCAATGACTAATCGCTTCGAAGTTTCTTTTTTTAATTAAACTCGTCATGAACGACAAAACAATTCTGTCCAATGTCTTTAACAATTATTTTCATTCCTACCATGAAAATCGTTTAGATTAACTCGAAACTTTTGGTCCCAACAAATAATCATGGCCTCGAACGGATAAAAGGTACTTGCGAATGAAACTTTTCATTCCATCCTGAGATAAGTGGGCATTGTGTATCAACCACTTCTATATTTTCATTAGAATATTCATTCCTCACTTTTATTTGTATAAGTTTACACGAAGCAAAAAAAAACACCCCACGATCTCGATAACGATGTCAATAAGACTATCCAGACTACGTCGGCAAAATAATAAATATATTCGTTACTTGCATCTATCCAAAGAAGCAGGAGTCAGCGTGACCAATGCATCGAGATATAGATATTAAGGCCGTGCAATTGAAAATTGAAGTGTCATAGAATAATCAAGACGCTTTGTCAATTCGGAAAGAATAAAACTTCACCGGAGTACAAGTTTGAAAAGATTACAGCGATTCAGAAATTTAATTGCTGCCCTTCGTGCTTTTTAGCTCGCGTTTCGATATTCGTTGATGAAATTCCAAGACGTAAATTAGTTAACAAAATGCATGGTTTGATCACAGGCTAAAAAAAAGAAGCACACAGCACAGACTTCTTTTTCTCACCGTGTATGTTTTTTTTTGTCATCGGAAGACCAGGCTTGTCCATCCAAACCCTAGCCACTGAAGTGGAACTTGGCATTAAGCTTCGAAAAGTGCTATCGGACAAAACAATTAGATCGAAATGAGAATAAATATTTAGAATTATTTATTGGCCAACTGCGTAATCCTTGCTGAAGATATTTCGGTAAATGAGACCCGAAGATTTGGACACACATTCCCGTAAATCCTGGTCATTCGTTAAACTCAAACCAAAAAATTCCAAAAGATTTCATCACCAATGTTATCGATGTTTCCGGTTGAAATTGCTGATAAGAATAGAACGCTAAAACGTAAAGTGCTAGCCGTTAATCTATAGCGAAAATGAGACAGGAGAGAGTATCGGGGGGCATTATAACCGGACCATACGCTTATATGCTTCGTCCGATGGATTAAATTATTCAATTCGTGGTCTAGCTCGATATTTCCACTTCATTATGTTCCATCTATAAGCGCAAGTGTATAGACAGTTGGAATTTATTCTATTGGGGCAGTCGTTCAGACGTCTATACGACTCTTGTAAGCAAATGAGTGGTGGCAGTTGTTCGAACAAAATCATTTCGGTAATCGGTAATTGTGGGCTGTTTGTTGAAAGATTTTGATCGTCTTTGGTTAATGCGCGATGAAAACAGCGAAAAATGTGATTTCACATTTTTCATCAGCTAATCAAATTTGTCAAGCTCAATGAACAAAACTTGTTTTTTTTTTGCGAGTAGGACACGATCTTAACGAGATGTTTGAATGCCCGGGTAACCCTGGGCAGGTGGCACGCTAGACTCTCGGTGACTGTCAAGTTAGGAAATGATTCGACGTAAGGGAAAAAAAATCATATCGCTACATGGAATCATCCTTGATCCTTGATCTCGAGGGTCAAGATCCCGCTACGTTTCTATAGACATCAAAACACATCCAAAGCAAACACTCTGATCGAATCCTTCGCATACATCGGAACTCTTCACAATGAGCATGTTATTATTCGATCGCGTGTTATTGTGGCGTGCGAACGCAACGCTCGAGAGAAACCAACGTCGACGCCATAATGACAATTTGGCCTACACGTTGTTCGCTCGCTGTACAGCAATGCGTCAGCCCGATTCGTAATACATCCACATCGTAAAGTTCGCTGCCCTCAGTACACACGTGTGAGCAGTGTATTATTCACCAAGCTATCAAACTGTCAGATAAAAACATGCGATATACGTTTTGCCATCATTCCCCGAATATAATCATTATTACGTTTATTTCTATATGAGAAAACATTCGTCGTCGCACCTTAGACAATAATTAACTATCCGGAAGTTCAAACCTCGCGACGGCAGGAGAAACGCTGAATAAAACCGGAAGCAGCCACTAAAAATCTTACTCCGTCTATTTGATTTCAAATTTATCGGCAACACGTTGTAGATTTGCCTGTTTTCATTTTTTTATGTTGAAGATACAAAAAAAAAAATAAAAAAGTTCCGACGTGGCATCTTGAAACGTGCGGCTCGACCGTGTGGAGTGTAATTCGTTACGGGAATGAATTGAGTATCGAACATATATCGATCTTGGAGAAATGATGATAGCGGAGGGTAGTTGTAGGAAACGCTCGTAGAGAACATCGACAGTATACTCAATTTCTCGTCTTTTCATGGAACGATGAACGTGTATCGTGAGGCTCTTCACGTGCGAGCCGTTCTTTATATAGATATATATGAATGCGGATATATTTTCTTACATGGACTGAAAATTTATGTTGGGCCCTTTCCTGGCTCGTAAAATCCTGGGAAGAAGTATCGCCTCATATGTGCCACAAGAAGCGCATGTAGTACCCACCTTGGTCTATACTACAGAGGTTTATCGATTTTTAAAAGGACCAATAGATACAGATAGGCAAGAGAATCGACATACGAGGAAGAAAAAAATTACTGAATTTAAACTCCCCATTTCTTTTATCATATTTAATAACATCCGCTTATATCAAGTTTTTGACTGAAATATACATTGTAATATCAGGGATGGAACGTTCCGAGCGAAAAGTCGTATTGTAAGAAGGTCTTGAAGCCCAAAAGGTCGTAATCATATAATGTATACGAGAGTCACTAACTCTTCGAGCACCAACAGCTCTATTAAACCTATACTCGTAGAAAAGGGTGAAAGAGAGAGTATAAAGAATGTTTTCTGAACCCAGGCCTACCTGAATGCATAAAGCAAGTTGGCAAAATAATCACAAGATCAAAGCTTACGATCGACTTAAAATAGAAACACCGCGATGGAAATCTACTTAAGCAATACTTTGGATTCTCTTGGGGTGGTTGAATGGAGTTAACGTCAAACGTCGTTATTGAAAGATTTAGGAAGCACGCGTAATGAGTGACTTTTGCGGAAATTACCTCACGCATTAATTATACAGTGTAACGCCGTAAGGGGCAGAGAGAGGCGAAATCTCGTTAATGATTTAATTTAACTTTAGCTCAGGAGCAGTGATGAGAACAAGGGTGAGCAAAAGAGCGAATATGAGATTGAATACTGGCCGGATACTTTCTCTTACTTGCTCTTTTTCTCTCGCACAAATGCTCTGCTCTCTCTCGCTCTCGCTTCTTCGGTAGCAAGAAGTCTAGGAATTTGTCTAACGAGTTTTGCGCCACCGGAAGTTTGAAAAGGGGCTCGAGGCCAACGAGACCAAGACGAGAGAAAGAGAGAGGGACCGAGAGACTGCGAGAGAGATAAGGCGTGCGGAAAAGAGAAAGCTCGAGGCGGGAAAGCCTAGAAGCTTCGGAGAGAAGACCAACGTACATTATGGGCCAAACGGAATCGCCATCAGCTGTGTTCCGAGAATGGGGGTAATGTGGAGAACACGTAATCCAAGGAAAATCGCGGCCGCCGCACTGGGGACACTCTCAGAGACTAGCTTGCCGGCTCGTCGGGCCAGAGGACAATCGTAAATTGCCCTTTCCTCTCGGCTGCTCGCGTTTCTGCCTGCTTCTAGATTCGCGCTACTTAAGTAATGAGCATGAAACTTTGCGGGTCTGCTATGTACTAAATGCTTGTACATATATTTATGTACATATAAATATGGACCATTTCGCATGTAGAGAAACTATTCCCAAGTAATTTCCAGTCTGATTCGAAACCCATTAACGATCCACTGCGATTATTCTTAAGAAATTAGCAAAAAAAAAAAAAACTGCACGGCAATGACAGTTGACAAATCGATATTTAGCAAGTGTAAAAATTGTTCGAGCCCACCCTTTTTCAACTGTTTCGAGTTTATGTGGCCCTTACAGGATTCAACCATTAATCCTTATAGCTGTGTTCTGCGGACACGTCACCGATACACTTTTTGGACGCGTTTTGCTGCACTCACGCAAATTGGAGAAAAGATCGAAAAACAATGTGGGCACATAAAAGTCCAACGTACAGCCAGAGAGCGAAAGAGAGGGGGAGAGACAGAGAGAGAGAGCTAAGAGAGGACAGAAAAGAAATGAGAACAGAGCGAGAGTGCATGGGAATTGTATGCAACGCCTTGGCAGGTTTCGCAAGTAGCTGATCGTCTGCTTGCCAAGCGCTTTCTTACACGAAAACTGGTGGGCCTTGAGCCAGCCAAAACTGCCATTATACTATATAACAGCGAGAAAATCGATTTCCATTAAACAATCAAGACAATATACTGTTCGTGTATCAAACAAAAAAAAAATCCCCAATGCACAAACGTTGGAATGCAGAAAAATCGGAAAATAGAATCGAAAATGCCAACGCACATTTTTGTGCTTCCATAGAGTACGATTCGGATTGCAGTACGACACGAAGCAGTGGATAACCCCTGCGGACATACTTGAGATCGGGTCACATGAATCGAAAAGAAACATTGAAGTGCAATGAAGGAAAAGATTGTAAAAATCCAACGAGTATACGTTTTTAATATGACAAATAAATAAAAATAAATTCCCTCGGAATTATATGGAGTTTGCTGGCGTTGTGCTTCGTAGTGGTCTCCTCTGTGGTCACAGTGTCGAAGATTCTATACTCCGTAGTACACTAACGTAAGCTTTTCCGCAGGTTGCACTACCACGACAACGACGACGACGACGACGACGACGTCGGCGAAAGAGAGAGAAGCCACGCTGCGAAGAGGTAAAGGCAAGACGGTAGGAAACCGAAGTGGAGTTTCTGCAACGGGAACGACCGCACGAATCCTGCTCCATTAACTTTTAAGACTGAAAATTCCCGAGGCACGCTGCTATGTACAAATGCAGCACACATATATGCCTATATACACATATTACGAATTTATGTACAGATATGGATATATACATATATAGTTATCTCGGTGCGGTGTCCGTACTAAATTGTACGAGCACAGGATCGTACGTGGATATGTTTTTCTTGCAGCCACACACATACATCGGCGAATGCGTCCACCGAAGTCAACTCAAGCCTGATTATTTTATTTTTATTCGAGTACATATGTACACAATATATATGTACTCGACCTGCTTTCTGTGCTTTCTATTTCATTCGCTCTCACTGTCTTTTTTCTCTCTTTCCTTGTCGCAATTCGGACTCTCTTTTTCTATCAAGAAAGTTGAAACGTTTTTCGGTATAAAAGCAAACTGCAGCTATTCCCCGAAGTCGATGAGTTCTTTCTGGACAGCCACAGCCATTGAACGTTACCTTATTCCCTTTGCCACCAGAAGGTCTGATTTCTATTGCCGCTTTAAACTCGCCCTTTCATTGTGAAACGGGCCAAAATTCATCATTTTTTTCTCCTGAGACTATAGTTTATAAGTGACTGTCAAAAATGAGTAAAATTTTCCTGATATTTAGTGTATACGTTTTTTCAATACGTTCAAAATGAATCGACGTTTGATTGAATGAAAAATCGATTACGCTTTCCGTATCGAATACGTTAGGAGTGATTTATGCAAACAACAAACTCATGTTTCCTGTGCCACGTGCGCTCCTGCTAAAAAAACAGCACCTTTCCTCACTGTATACTCAACTTTCGCCAACTTTTTTTCATGCTTCCGCTTATCTGGGGAGGGGATAAAAAAGGATGAAGCAAAACTTTGCTGTGACGTATTTGTCGGTGAAACAAATTGATGCTCACCAAGTTTATAAGGTTAAGGTGATTATAGTCGTCCATTTGTGAATCCCCAACAATAACGTATGGCTCAGTCATCAGACAGGCTTCGCATGTTCTTTTGTCAGTTCAGAGACGTCGACATCACGAATGGAGGAAATGGAGCAATTTCAGGACGAATAGAAAATGCTTTTCGAAACATTATCACATTTTTTTAACAGTGCAGTTAACGCCAATTGGAAAAAAAAAGAAAAAGCGTGTTTAATGAAGAAAAAAAAACGTTGAAATCACTTCAACGACCTGATAAGAATCCTGCTTATCGAGCGAACCCACGGGAGCTGGAGAAGTGATTCGCGTGCTATCGCGCTATTGCCTCGTAGTACTTCGCACTTCAATGTATGGGAAGAATGTAACGCGGAAACGTGAACTAAAAAAAATCTCACAGTCACCCGCCAACATTCGCCAAACTTGTCGTGCTTCTGCTCCGCGATGTACATATAGAATGAGCGGATGTAGACGAGAGAAGAAGAGAAAACCGTGAGCGAAAAAGAGGAAAAGTCTCGTTTATTATTCTTTATCCGGATCGATAAATGAGCGCTCATAAATTTACTTCTTCAAACTCATCCCCGCACCCTCCTCACTCATCCGTTTACTCTGCATCCTCAAATAACGCAGAAAACACAAACAGTCCATCACACTCGCTTTCGCAATATCAGTCAAGACATCAATAAATCTCGCGTGTGTTTCACGAACAAATGTGAAATGAGATTGAACAGAACAAAAACAAGGGTGGCAGCAGTTGATAATTTGTATGAATGGAAAGTTTGCACGAATTCTCGACTCGTACAATATGAATTTCTTGAATTGTCCGATTTCACACATTTTCTTTAATCATCATTCAACGAAACTCATTCATTTCGATTCTACGATGATTTTCTGTATTTTTTTCTCGTGCAATTTTCATTTTTACGCAACGTCGAAATTCTTCTTCTCGCGAATCCTATTTCACTTCAATTCAGCAATTTTTCAGTAATTCGCTCGGGCCCGATTTCTCGAATCGTGAATGCTTTCAAATCACCATTCAAACAAAATAAAATAGCTTGGCGAAAAAAAAACCCAGCTCCGGCAAAATTAAGCTTTTGTATGGTGTTCTTACGTACGCTCGATTGAGTAGGGCCATGGCTCATTAGTCCACTTAATGAATCGAACATATAAATTCCCCTTTCGCTCTCCTTTGCCTTATTTTTCTCGATTGGTGGGCTCGTAAAGAACTTACGAGGCGACGGCTAAATGTTCCAAGTTTTTCGCCTACGTGTTTTCTTTCTTTCACTTCGTATTCCCTGCGGTGGTGCTGCTACGAAAACTAGCAAAAGGAATGAGAATCAATGAGGGCTCTCACTTTATTGGTTCTTTCGTGTGATTCTGACCAAGGAATTAAGAAAAAAAAAGTTCCTTTAGCAATCAGCGTTGGAGGAGCAATTAAATATTTTCGTATGCGTGAAAAGGGTCAACGAAATATTCAAAAATAACAATCACTTCGTTCGCGTAACTCTTTCGGTTGAACGGCAACTGGAACACTTTTTTATTGAAAACTTTAACAATGCCCTAAAGACAAAACAGTGGCGACTTTCTTAGCATCCGGGAGCGTGAGTTTCTTCTGTTATTCGATTAAAAACAAAACTTGTTCATTTTATCGAGTTGGTAGGAAAAGCTTCGCTGTCTACGTTCTTTCTCCGTCTATCTATGGCAACGTTACTCTCGTTACTCGATGAAAAGAGCTCGATAGGGTGCTGCTGCGAGTTACAGAACGCCACGACACTCCGTATTCGTGTAAGTTTGTCAGAAGAAAACGACGAGAAACAAGGGTCTAAGTTTCTGTATACCGTGACAGGAACAATTATAGGTTTCGTAATTGGCTTGCGCGGAATAAAGCTCCGCTCTGGTATTTTCATTATCAACTTGATACTAAGATCTATGTAGTATGAAAGAAACGAAGATACATTAAAAGGTTTTCACTTCGTTTGGGCGGTCCAAATGACGCAGTAGTTAAAGAACTGGGAGAGAGGACTAATGAGTAAAGTTTTCGTCATAACAGACACCAAAATCGTTCTTGTGATACCGTATCTTACGACAGTGGAAGGGAACTCGTACCATCCCTTCAGAATTATCGCGTTAAGGCTAATATCAACATAAATTTTACGCAGTACACCAAAACTGTTGGTGCTCATTAATATCAAATGATTAAAAGCATCCTTAGTGTCACGCCACTGACGACCAAGAATATTCTTTTGAAATGTATATATATTTCGATAAAACCGTAGACAAACATTTTTTTTTTTTTTATTTGCTAAAACTTCTATAAACAAAAATCTTGAGTATAAGATAAAAATATGTCATGTATAAAAATCGCGGCAGTAATATGGACCGGGAATAGGTAAGCTGGCAACTTTTCAGAAAGATATAGCTTGTGAAAATTTTTTCGCTTGCCGGAGAAGCGACGTGAGCTCCGGCACTGATGAGCGTTTTGAGTCAGAGTCCGCCATGAAGAAAACATAAAAACTTTCCTAATATAAACTTGGTCTATGAAAAAAAAAGGTGAAAAAAGAAAATTTCAAACAAAAAAGAAAATTGTATAGACTGTGTACGAGTCCTGACTCGAGGTGGATGGATTTTATTCGGGATGTGGTGCGAGACTGAGGGTCAGTAGAATGTGAAACGTGACTCTGACATTTGGGGTAAGTATTTCTACTTCTTAGGTCCTCGCCGTAAAAAGACTTTTACAACTGTATTGAATGTGTCGTATCAAAGTCTCATGATGTCTGTATATATCCATTAAAGCGACCATAGTTTCTTTTTTTATCGCCGAACTATACATTCGGAATTTCAATCGTCGAATCGTACGTGGAATATTTTTTCTCGCTGCCCTTTCACCAAACAATTTTGCTGTAGAATCCAAGTTTAAACAAAATTACACAACAAGATTTTTTTTTCTTATTACGAGAGCGACAGATGATGAAGAAAACCACAAGAACATCACAAGGGAAGCTTTTAATTTATAACTGCTCATTAACTCTTTGCTCAAATCCTCGAGCTGCGTGTACAAGTCACTGAACATATTATATGACGAAACAAAAGACATGACTGGGCAACTCACCCTTCATGTTGATATCAAGTTGTTTCATGTCAGGAAATAGAACGTGGATCGTCGATTAGAGCGCCCATATCGCACCTTCCAATCTGTTTTTTTTTTTTGCTGTTAAATTTATGGTTTGGATCAACATTAACGTTAGAGTTCATTATTATAGCCTTGCAAATATAATGATAGCCCTCGAGTTCTCAGAACGAAAATGGCTTTCTTGATTCCCGCCAGATTATGCGTTGGTCGGAATACCTTTTTTTCTCTCCGCCTTTTTCCATTCGTTCATTAGGTTTTTATTATTCAGTTGGTCATCGTTTATCGTAGTGCAGTATTGATCGTAGCGACATAAACCTTTCAACTTATACACGAGCGTACATGTGTGCCTGTTTGCGTCTCTATATGAATCTTCGTGTGTAGGTGCATTGCAAAAAGAGAAAGTTGAGACGAGAGATGCGCATGCACGTTGGTACTCAGAGAAGTACGTAAAACCAGACCGCATGTTGAATTGAATTTCACTTGTATGATATACACACTCTATACACTGAGCTCTGGAGTATGTATATATTGTGAACAATGGACCAAACCAGTGTGTGGTCCTGCGAATCCCTTGGCACATGCCCATATACACCCCACTGGGATCCAAAATTTATTGGGAAACCTGGTGCAAATATAAACACGATGCAACAACTAAAAGTCATGTGGAAAAGATGAAGGGATAAAAATCAAGAGAGAAAATAGAAAATCGTCGTATATGCACGCGTATAGCGAGTTTGATAACTCTGGTAATTACACCCTCCTCGCTACTGACAAGCTCCATTCTTCGTCTTTCATCATTGCACATATCCATTACCAGCTTTGTTGCTTCATCACATTCCAAATTATTCGGCAAAGCAGTTCGATAATTAGCGTCAAAGTACGGACCGACTTTTCTACGAAACTGAGAAAAAATACGGTTTAATCTTTCTTTGTATTTTCAACTACGGACGAGTAAGGGACTCGACAGCTTTTTATAAAAATCTCATTATGCTCGAAGGTCTAAGGAGCCATGATACCTTTTTTTTTACTTTCATTATTTCTCATCCGCCACGTTATAGCACCATCTTCCGGTACATTAAAAAATAGTTTTCTCTTGGCTTTTCGGTGCTTTTCTTATATACTTCGTACAATTTTTCCTGACTCTCTTTCACGCTACAG
Source organism: Hyposoter dolosus (assembly GCA_963921915.1). Lineage (NCBI taxonomy): Eukaryota > Metazoa > Arthropoda > Insecta > Hymenoptera > Ichneumonidae > Hyposoter > Hyposoter dolosus. The sequence continues at coordinate 8,404,830 of OY998135.1, read as the reverse complement.
ACGCTTCTCCCTCCCTTCGTTCTTTCTCCATTGGCTCTACCTTGCTGTACCTGTCGCCTATTCTCCTGTCCACCAAAGCCTTATTAGCCAGGCACTAATGGACAATTAAAACTCCGTAACTGTGTGCATATAATCGAAAAAAAAAAACGAAAAAAAAAAACGAAGATCGGATACATTCACGTGTATAACTTCTTGCTCGACGGAGTAGCGCTCCAAGGCACACTCGATAACTAGATCATGGCCAGTGAGAAGGAAAACTACCCATGTGAATTTTATATCTGCGTCGAAATGGAAAGAAAAGTTAGAGAAAACCTTTTTCGATATCCCGACCTAACAATGTGTAGTGAACACTTATTATGTTTCTTGTTATCGCGTCTTTCGTGAAATGTATTTAAGCGTGGACGAACCCTTTTAGTTTCCATGACAACTGCGAACGTTACGATCGTGTTGTCTGGTCGACTATGAACGCTGTCGTTTCTCGTTATAAATTCCACATAACGATATACGCAGCTTTAAAACATCTCGTGAGCAATGTCTGGATCGGTTTTCGCATCAATAATCGGACATTGATTCCGGAGAATTGGAACAATGGAAAATTATGGATACCATGAAGAATCCTATACTCCTGCAACCCGCCCTTCCTCCTGATAAATATAGCGCGACGCGATTGGCTGCCATAACTTTTCACGGTAAGTCCTCGTAATATTTCTCTGGTTATGGTTATGTATCCTCGCAAAACAAACAATAATATTGAGGGCGATTCATTATCACAGAATTACTAGCCAATTAAGCACAAAGTTACGAGTGCATTGGTATTGATTAATGGCTTGGTATAAATCCCTTAAATTTATTCACCAGACCGTTAAATTAGAATAATTCGACTCGCTGATTAATAATTGTTATCAATTGAATAAATAAACGGTTTTTTTTTCGACTGACACCAAGAAAAGATTTCAAGAAATCAATAGATCTTTTAGGAAAAGATTCAGTTGCGATAAATTGTCATACAATTTCTACCACTCGCCACGAAAACTCGAAGGTGGACAGCGAAGGTACGTGGGAAGGTGAAATTTTGTTAAATATCTTTGGTAAATCTCTTTGAGCTTTGAAGTTCGAATGTAACAGACCAAAACACTTGCAGCCTCGGTCGAGCGTAGAGATTCGAGTTAAAATAAGGGTTGAATAGTTTGATAACAAGGGAACCGCGAACTAAACAGATAACATCACATACCCGACCATAGAAGTACGAGGAATGTTATCAGGAATGAGAGAACAGTTACAAGGGCATTATAGTGTAATAATTACTTGACAAGCTTTTCAGCCGGTAGTACAAGTGCAAACGGTAACGAAACGAGATGAAACACTAAGTAGCTAACTCGTTAGTGTTTGAGCAGGTAAAAGGAACGTGAATTTGGAGCCACCTGTCTTACGTTGGGTTCTTCGCAAAGCCCTCATGTCAACGAACCTCTGTGTGCATTCTACCTAATTAAACGCAACAGTTAACCCGTTGATTCTATCTTCCCTCAGCTCTATTACAAACTCTGACCACATCAGCATATGACAGGAAACTTTTTAACGAACCGTGACAACGGCATGACGTCGTCGTGCTGACAAATTCAAACGGAAAGCAGTTTTATGATGACAAAAGTAGCGAAATAGTTTTCCTACTGAGGGGGTTTCGTATCTGAGCTTTCGAAATAGATCCATGAAACAATTGGTAGCAATACCTCACCATTTTCTTCCGGAATGCATCGAATCTGAGTTGGCAATTGCTCAAATTGATTGACTCGATATATCGTTCGTTTGACACGAAGAAAATTTTTGCTGATGAAAAAGGATCATGCAGTTTCGAAACGTCCCTGGGAGCAGCGGAACGGGATGCTGTCTGTGTTTCAGCTGATAAATTCTTAACTTGTCTGGGCTTAGAATATTGGTTCGTTGATGCCCCTCGTGGATGGAATATATGATGTTCTTAGCGTGTTTGCATAAACAGCTTTACAGGAAAGAGCCTCTGAATACATTTCTCGTGGTTTTGGTACAAAACGACAGGAAACCACGTGGGCTACAGATTCAACTCTACAGACTATCTCAAAAGCAACATCCCAAGAGAATCTCGCTTTGATAAGGGCTTATGGAATCATATGTGGCTCATTATATTGCAATACTTCGAGAAAGAAAAACGGATATAAACGTAAAAAAAAATGTGTCTTATTTCTTCTCCAAATATCTGTGTATTTGGGTCGCAAAAAGGATTGCTTTGATCGCTTTAGAGAATCAAGGCAGCATTTGCCATCAAAATACCAGAATTCAGTCTGCCGATGAACAGAAACCATGACCTAAAATTGAGATCGTTATGGTGTATGGAAGAAAACTCATTGACGCAGAGAAGCACATACGCGTTTCCAATAACGCGATAAGATTCTCTCGTCAGACCAAATTTCAAGTCACATCCACGGGGCATATTTAGATTCAATCTTTATCGATATCTTCTGAAGTGTTAGCTCAAAAATTTGCCGTGCAGTAAGAAATATTCCATAAATATAATTCATAACATATGAGGAAACACAAGTTTTCCTTTCCTCGCAAAATCGAGAGAATATTGTCGAGCAACTTATTCTGCTGAAGATCGTTAAATAAAAGTTGCTAAGGTGGCATACAATGTGACCCTAACAAATGGTAAGGTTATGACTTTTAGGTGATTCGCTATGAAAAGAAAAATCGGGCAAAAGCTCGCACGAAATGTCCTACATGGATAAAATCTCTTGATGGGAAAGTTGCGCAGTTGCCGTGCGGAGGGTGGATTTCTCGTTGGTAAGCTTTCCCGTGGACGCGGACAGGAAGACTTCTAGACTTGCCGAACGGAATAAAGGGACGAGTAAGTGAGTGTACACGCTACTTCCTAGATGGCGAGCCCGAGGGCGAGAAGATGCGCGTGAATTCTCGACAAGACTATAAAGAAGCGAAGCATACGATACCGAGGCTCTAGACAGAGAAAGTGAGCGAGAGAGAGAGAGAGAGAGAGAGAGAGAGAGAGAGAGAGAGAAAACCGAGAGATTGAGGGAGAGAGAAGGAGAGTCGACTCTCCATCAGAAATTCTTCATGCGCTCGGCAATCGTTCAAGAATGTCATAAGCGGGCTGTTAACTGCCACCCCTTATCGTTCAGAATATATGTATATGACGTACTTCTTGATAGCCCCTCTCAGAAGGCAAGATTCTTCTGCATCAATGCTCGCTCTTTATGCTCTTACGTGAAGACTTCCAGCTCTAGAGAATATCCTGTTTTCTCAATAATTGGGAACACGTCATACGATCATGAAGAACACTTATCGCTCTACTTTTCATATTCAGTACATATTATAATTTCCTATTTTTTCTCAAAAAATTGCAACTTTGAATCGTATAACCTTTTTGCTACTTTGGATTGAATTTTTATTTCGATAACATCGATGAAACTTTTGACTATACGTTTACAGAGTTTTATCGACCCACATCCCTTCACTCTTACTCTTTATTTCCACAAGCCCTTTTTACACCATCGATGAGGTGCATATAAAAGCATATTTGTCATGATATCGCACTGGTAATAATCGACACAGCCATTTCGTGAAATTTACAAAAGCACAAAAAGGGTTTCGTGACCGGAAGTTTCTGTACAAGCGAGAGGTTTTCGAGGAAAAAAGGGGAGATAGTCCTATTGTACGGTCTGTTCACGTGGAGATTCTTCCTTCTCTATGTTACATTCTTCAGCTACACATAAATACTACAATCTCTTATATTTTTATGTCTATATACTACGATATGAAATATATATACGCACGAAAACATTTGTAAGGGCAGCACGAAGAGCAATATTCCACGACAGAAAACTCTACGCTCGTCGACTCTCACTCGCACGAATGAAACCGATTTCGAATCCCACGATTCTCCTGTCTAGTGCCCACACATTCAAGCCGCGACCATACGCTGGTATTTCCTTATGAGAATGCACTGCTGCGATATAAAGTCCCTCTCGTATTATTTGTATAAATATATAAATATACTAGGATCGTATCGACCTCGGTACCTTGGCGATTCACGATAGTCAGGAGGAGAGAAAGAAAGAGGAAAAGGAATCGCGCTTATGAACGCTCCAGCAAATATTACATTCATAGAGAAAGACTCCCTAATCGCTGCGAAGTATAAACGATGGAGCAAAGAGAACAGAGTGGGAAATTTCCGTGATTGTTAATTCCACGTTAACTCTCACCTTGGGGTACAAAACTACCCCAGGCCTATTGAGGAAAATAGTCATTTTTCCACTTTTGCTGGATTTAGCATTTTTTTTAGTGTAGTTGAATTTAATTTTTGGCTATATAAAGTAAACAATATTTTTAAAAAAGCTCTCAATATGTTCTGCAACCATTTTCAAGTCGAAATATTCAGTAGTTCATTTTTTTATAACTATTTCTGTCACTGGGGTACAAATCTACCCCATGGTGGCAAGTATGTTATTCTAAAGAGGTGTGGGAAGTAAGTATATAACGTCCTGCACATGCAGAAGAAGGACCTGTACCGTTTATAGTTTTTTCCATAAGTTCTCTTAACTTCTAAACCTTTTCTCCTCCACTCTCATTGGAATATTAACCAGAGGAGGTACATTTTGTTGATGGTTTTTGGTTGTTTCCGAAGAAAAAAGTTCGACGGTGATTTTTGTGGCGAGAAAATCGGGAATATTCATTGTTTGCTGTTTTATTTTTATTCTACCGAGTGCGCCAAGTAAAACTTGGCAAGTAAATATTTCTAGAGCATAAATTTTTGTGGATTAGGAGATTCTTGATTCGTCCTAATGGGAAAAATCGTCTAGCGCAGAAAGAAAAACAGGAATCAAGTTCGTTCATCTTTCTTTTCGATTTCCGGTACGCTTAATCAAGACAACAGCTGTACTTCGTCGAACGTAAAAATATTGCGGTTTTATGTTTGCATTTGCATATCGCTAGTGCGGCGATGTTTTATACGACACCGAATTTTCTTTCTGTATATATTTCAACACCGATTCAAGCCCGCACATTGGCAGCAAAATTTCTGTTTGTTTTTTTTTTTTCTTTCATTATTTTCATTCGTCAATGTCTCTGTCCACCTTTCTTTTTCGCCGCAAGGCGAGCCGCAAGGTCTCGCGCATCGATTGACGATTGTAGAATCGAGCGTACAGTTCGCGGTAATTAAGCTGCCAAAAAAATTTGCCGTACCAGATTGCTTCCTTCCATCCGTTTCGAACTTCCCCTCATCCCACTTCCGGTTTCCCATTTCCCTTCTTCTATTTCTTTTCAAACCAGTGTGAATCTCGTGCGGGAAAAAACCTTCAAACGCGCCCTAACATTCGTCAAGCTGTTTTGGCCGATGAAAAAAAAAAAAAAAAACCCCATATAATGCGCGCGCATAATTCCCCCGAACATAAGCCTCGAATTAATAAATTACCCGCTGCGTGTGATTAATAAAGCAGCTTGAGAAAGCGGATAATGGAGCGAACATTTTTTACATAATTAGTGCGAAATGCTTCCGGTAAGACAAAACTCTGAGGTGGGCGATGCAAAGGGGACTATATGGAGCTAAGAGAATGAAGGAAATACCGCGGGAACACCGGTGGAAGATTAATTGATCCAGTCGTTAATGAGACCTTGGTTGGGAGGCTTGATGAAGCTCTCGCTTCACACTTTATGCCGGTAATCTGTCAGGCCGTTTCACATGAATATGCTATATTTTCTAAATGCGATTACAAAGCCTGTTCGTGGATTGATGACGCAACGAAAATCCTACGACTTTGATCTCCGAAAAGCTTTTTAAATACATGTTTGAAAAAATGTCCTTCATACCTCACTCCTCAAAGTGTCGTGTAACAAAATGTCTTGGAAAAGATTACTTAGAAAAAAATTACGATATCGAAAATGATTTTTCAACGTGCAAGATGAATTACAAATTTATAAAGGAATCCACGTTCGTATACGATCTTGGAAAGCGTTGCTTCTCCAAACAATCATTGGCGCGGATGTTCGAATGCGTTTCGACATATATCTGAAAAGGTATTATATAGTAACAGAAAACTTAAGGTTATCGGAGATATCCCTCGGCGCGCAAACGGTATATATATATGCGCTTTGAGAACAGCTTCAAGGAATCTTTGACGCGTGGCAGTGACACGTAATTTCCTCGCCCGCAGCAAGACGTTCGTCCGGGGGGGTTGTCCTCGGTGGTAGGATAGTTACTACGAGAGAGTTCTCGGCTAAGTCGCGACGAGAGTTTCCGTTCGCATCGTCGGGCAACTCCTACAACCCTCATGAGAATTTTCGCTGCCTTATATACGATTGATATATATGTGTGTGTATAAAAGAATATGACAGTATGTACGAGTTTGAGAAAGAGATAGTTCGAACGCGATTTCTTACGACTCTCTCAACTTTTCTCGTGTGATCGACATTGCGGGATATGGAGTTGATCGCCACGTGGTTTCTCCACGACTATTCCAATTTCAAACGTATATTCTGAGCGACTGTTCGACGGTTCCATGTTCCTGGGAACCTTTGCGATCAGTGTCGGGTTTCATAGCAAATCCAAGCCAATATTGAACCCTCCAAGAGCAAAAAGAGCAAATGTCTCTTCAACGAGGAATGACTTTATCCTTGAGTTCATTTCTGCCAAAGGACATAAGCCATTCCTAATAATAAATGAAACGTTCCGAAAATCAAAATATCAATATGTCACCTCGAATGAATCTTTTCCAAAAAGCAACTATCATTCAGAGTCGCGCGGATGATCGAAACCAGAAGGACTATATCAAAGAAAATAGGATTAAAATTTCAGTAAAACTCCGCAGGAAACGATGTCTATTTTGAGAAAATACATACTGCACTTTGAGTGACATGTGAATCGTTGACCCAAAATGCTACACTTACACATCGAGACCGAACGGACGCAGACTTTTTAGTCCCGACTTTTACTCCCCGGTTTCCGGTACCACAATTAGATTTTACAGCTTCTCCGAATCTTCCTCTAGGTCCAAGGATTCAGACATATCCAATTCGAATTCTCGTTTCACTCAGCTTCTCGATAGTGACAACTGGAATACCTTTACTAACACCGATTCTTGAATACATATCAAACTTCCCATTACATTGAGCCCTGAGGATATATTGTGCAAATATTCTATATATAGCAAAGTTTTGAAATGTCATTGTCGTGCAGGGAATTATCTCGTCCAAAAATAACGGATATACACGAAATATCGATCATCATAAATAACTCGCGAGCGGCTTTTCCCGATAAAGTGGATTTAATCCATTACACAGCCATCCGACAAAAAGTTTCTGACGCCACGTCCAAGAAATATTATAATTGGTGATCACTAGAGAACGAGCAATATTGTTCAAAGTGTCGCTTAATGTTGAAACTCCAACCAATGAGACCCTAACAAGAGGCTTTACCGAAAAAGAAAACATTGAAATTATTAGACAATTAATATCAAAGTTTCATCATTTTTCAATCGCCCAGCGACGATAATCGAGATTTTACGTCATGGCATCGACGATGGGGAAGTAAAATTTCCATAACGCATTGTCATGTTTATGAGGATATATGTATAAGCCAGCAACGTCGATTTTATGACAACAAGGCAACATGGTGCTGGCGTAGTAATTGAGATAATGGAGTAAATTCATTGTCGCGACACGACGAAGGAAAATTGAATAAAAAATCCAGATATGACGAGACAAGGAAACCATTATTCCTACAGTCGCTGGCAGAGCGACCATTTGATGGTAGACACGCGGGTATATCTGTATGCGAGGATAACCAAAAGCATCCGCGGGATTTTGGACCTTCCGGAAAACGCGGAGCCCGCGAAGTCCATGCAGAGATAGGACATGATTGATGAAGGTACTTCATTAATGGATAAAGTGTTGGCTGGATGTGTGCAGCTATCCCGACCCAATCCTCTCTGCCAGTTGTTGTATAAGCCTCTCCCTAAAATCCTCTCCCTCCCTCCATCCCTCTCGCTCTATCACTTTCTCCCTTTCGCTCTCTTGTCCCTTCCGGTCCAGGAGCCAGTATCCACACTGCAAACTACTGGATTTCGGGCAAACTCGACGAAGCGAATCTCTTACTGCAGTTCAACTCCACGAGAAACCAAGTTTTGTATCGACCTTTGTCCTAAGAAATATCATCCCCTTAAGCGCTCCCACACCAACTTGCTCGTTTTGCAAACGATTCTTCTCTAATCCCGCGTGTCGCGGACTCATTCACAATGGTGAGCGCAATGTACGATTCGTTATTAAAACTAAATGTTCCACTTTCCGAATTTTGCTTCCCTCGATTATTACTTTTCATCTCGTCCTCGTTCCTCGCTCATATCTACGATTTTTCGTCGACCTATCGCTACAAAATTGAAAGGTCCGAGTTAAAGGATTTCCGTCTTTACGATCTCGTCGTTCCATTGCGTTTTTTTGTCATCGTGAAAATAAATAAAAAGCATAACTGGCCGGAGGGTATTTCGTTTTCGATTTTCTGATGCGCAGAAAAGTGAATATCGCGAAATGAAACTTTGGAAAATTTTGCAAATGGTCCTCAACCATGATGATTAGAGAATCAATGACGTCGAAGTTTTATTGAAAGTGCTTCCTGGCAAGAGAATGGGGGATTCTCTGTATAATTTATAATTAGATTTGCAAACGGCGAGTTTTTTTTTTTAATTTCGACATCCCTGCATGAATAGTTTTTTGTAACTTTCCCCTCATTTATTAAGTAACCGTAATGGAGTGGAAATTAAATTATTTGTCCGATAGAATGAATAAACTTTTTTTACGAGCACAAATATATCATGCAAACTTTTTTTTAACGCCCGCCGACCTATTAGTCATTGGGAAAATGTTTGAAAAAAAAAGAAGCATGTGCGAGTTTTGTTGCGTGTTGATTTAATTTTTTGCCGAGTGCACTTAACGAGCGAAAGAGCGCGGGGGAATCGACTCAGACCGCAATAAATCGTCAAGCTCGCCCATACCATGGCGTTATTTTCTCCCTGTTTTTGGTGCGAGTGTGTATAACAGATCCACAAAATGCCCCTGACTGCGGCGCACACCAACCACTGACGTTGGCGAGTTTCAAATGATACGGGAATCTCAACAACGAACAATCACCATTTTCATCTCTTTTTCTCGATCTCTCTCTTTTTCTCTCTCTCTCTCTCTCTCTCTCTCTCTCTCGTTTACTCTCACTCGCACACGGGCATAATTTTCCTCACGTGTGCATGCTCGCGAGTATACACGTAACGTATTTTCCATTTAGAATTCCTCGTGTGCGATAATAATGCGATATTGCGGCAATATCGGCAACGGCAAACGTTTTCGGTATGGACGATCCTGCAAAATCCCACTAAATCCAAAGCGAGAGGTCCCTGTCGATCCTATACTCTTATTTTATACTTCCCTCGATGTATTTCGGGATTTTAATCTACCGGTACCGAATCGTTTTTGTGGTTTGCCGATTTTCACGAACCGACCACCGATGGCTTTCCCCTGAGGGCAGACTCCTCGATACAAGCAAAACCTGCACCCGCGTGTACTATTTCACCCCGCAGTGGAGCATCGGTGGTCGGTCGTGATCCGGATTTCGGTACGTGATGATGGATTTATAGATGTTACGATTGTTTCTACTTCGTTATCTCTTCCTGCGGTTCCATTGAATCCCCTTACTGCCCTTGATCACGTCATATATATATGTATATTTTTCTGTATTACACCGCACGAACCTATAACTCTGTCCCGGCGGAGATATCCCGTTAGAAAAAGAAATGTGTTGGTTATTGAGGAAAAAGTATCGATGAATTTCGTTTGCACGACCTCGCCAAGTTTTTTTCGTAAAAGAGAATTTCTGAAAAGTTTCATATGATTGGAATAAGTCGATGTGATGTCAAAGGTGCATACAGATCCGCTCTCCCAAAATCCTGCCTCATACGCTATCGCTTCAACTATTTGCGAAACTGTTATAAATATTTCTCTTTCATGCAGATTCCGTATCAATATTCGATGGAAAGTGTAAACTTTTTTCTTTCGAAGCATAAAATTTATAACCAACAAACTAATCCGCTCCGATCGAGCTTCGAAAAATTGGAGGATCTCGTATTGAAAATAAAAATCAGCCAACTTTTAAACGGATTTTTGTTTTTAATTTTTCCAATCAAGAAATATTCGACAAACGTTTTAATTATGAAATTTCTAACCGAAAAACGAACGCGCTTCGATTGAGCTCCGAAAAATTAAACAATTTCGTGATTAACAAAAAGAAAGGCCAACTTCCCAATAAAGACAAATATGAAACAAACGTTTTAATTATGAAATTTGTAACCGACAAACGAATGCGCTTCGACTGAGCTTCGCAAAATTAAAGGATCGTGGATGAAAAAAAAAAAAAAACGGAGAACTTTAAACGGATTATTGTTTCCGGAAAGGCGAATTTATTTTTTCACGATCGAAAAGGGTGGAAGCATAAAAACTGAATATCTTAATTATTCAGGGAGGGAAGTATGAGAAGTTAAAATGTATCTCTGCTCGGCAACGAGGATTCCGCGATCAAGCTCGCTTTTCGAAAGTCACACATGACTGCTACTGCTTATACCATAGTCCACGTTAATCTATGCGGTTTTTCCTTGCTATTTTTATTCGACCTTTCGGTCACGCTTGGAAATTCAAATCGATATTCTAGCCCATTCGTTAGAACGTTCCGATCGTTTAGTAGCTTTTTCGGTTTGAAACGAAGGGACTTTCTAAACGTCCACCAACCACCTGTCCTGAAGTTTATCGTACGGAGTAAAGTACAAAAACGTGGACTATCGACTATCTGAAACAACATATAAAGCTCTATCTCGGTGGATCCGCAAGGAGTAAATGTTCATCGTAAACAAGAGCATCGTTACTATCCCTTTTTTTTTTTTTATTCGCGCTCGATACGAGCGTAAAATACCTTAAGAGCATCTCCGAGTATTGAAGTACCGTTTTTTTTTTATTTTTACGAATTTTTTTTCTCATCCTCATTCCGCTGGGATGTAAAGTATTTTTTTTTTGTTTGAGCTCGATCGGGTATAGTTGATGATAAATTTGGTAGGACAGTGGCACGATCGTCTCAAGCCTCCTCGAAGATGGCTCAAAAGATGGCGAACGAAGGAAGAAGGGAGGCTTTTTCCAAGCCTAGAACTAAATCACGAGTAATAACCATTCGAGGCTCTAAGCCTTATATACGAGCGAACGAGCAGCGATTCATTCAGTCCCACACGACGCAGGTACCTTCTTCACAGTCTACATATGTATATTCATAGAAATACATGGGACGTTCGACTCCAACTCGATTTCCGTTTGATCCTCGCTTCCTTCCATTGAGACCAATCTTATTTATATTATCATCGAATTGGAAAAACTTTCGTTGTTTATTTCGTCAATAATATTCTCTGCCGACGTTGTGTCACTCAGGATTTCAAAAATACGTGAGAAATTATTTCCATAAAACGATAAACGTGACTGGCGAGTCATTGTCAAGTATCGTATTTTTAAAAAAATTGAAATCGTGGAAATAAGTAATTGGAGATTGTTGGAAAAAATCGTTTCCGCAAGATGCAGTCTCTACTTTTTCAAGAATCTCATGAAAAACGTACAGACTCTTGCAATATCGTAATTTGCGTACTTTTACAATAACAACGCGTATCATAATGAATTTCTGCCCGTCGTGGATCCTCGAACATTTGTAACATCGTATTGAGAAACGTACTTTTGCTTGAACGTCGACAAAAGCTCATGGAATCGTTGGGCATACGTATATCTGTGCCACTGTAAATTCTATATCGTCTTCTTTGTCGAGGCAGTCGTCGTCGTCGTCGTCGAGAAACGAGACGTCGTTTGCGGTAAAACGCGAGGGTGAAACGAGATATTAGCCCACACCATTACTTCCGCCCCTTGCAAAAGGTGAAAGGTAGCCATTGCATTAATTTGATACTGCACACTATAGAATATATAGAATATAGAGTATAACGTTTAGAATATATTATAATCAGTCAGAAGAGGGCCTTCAGCACGTGCTATAATCGATCACCACCCTTTAAATCTCACGTACCCTCTTTGGGAAATGTTGCCTCTCGCGTGCAAATTTCACGTTCCAATCGATGATTTTAAAACTTATCAATCACGGACAAAACAAACTAGGAAAATTTCCATTCGAACAACATTTAATTCTCTGAGGTTTTGACAAAAAATAAATTTCGAATATCCAAAAAGTTTGAGTGTGTTTTTCAATATTTCGCGAATGCTGAACTCGAGGAAATTTTTTATTTCCCTTATCGATTATGCATTCTGAACGCCTCGTTGAATACTTGTTACAATATTTAGAGTTGCTTCGGGATACAAAATTGAAAATAGGAGAGGAGAAAAATCCAGAAGAATATTACCTGAATATTTGGAATATTTTTCATAAACTGCGTGCTACATTATCTCAGTCGTCGAACGACGTCGACACTGTTGCATAAATCGAAAATTCCGTATTGGAATATAACGTCATAAAAAATAACGATTACCATCGGATTTTTTATTTATTTTTCACTACAACAGCAAAAAAGATATTTCCAAAAAATGTTCCTCTGCTAAAAGTTATTTTCATATATGTTCATTTCACCGTAACGGATTTTCGCACTTTTGCGAGCATTTACGCGACCTTAATCATAAATGATAAATTTTTCTTTTTCACGAGTAAACTGACCGTCACAAATAAATCTTTATGCATACACAACCACGTCCATGTTTTCACTGGTGATTGTTGGGAATAGGCGCCTCATAATCCTACCTCTTTTGCTCCTGACGAATTTCAAAAGCATCAGGACATTTTCCGAGGTTCTCGGCGAAGAGGATAATGAGACAAAATTTTTCTAAGCTCCAAAGCTGGACAAGCGGTCGTGGCGAGAAGGGGTTAACGGGTCAACCATACGGTCCCTCGTTAAGGTAACTGCGGGACGTGCTAGCAAATAGGGGTGCAACTGTTTTATCGTTGCTGCTACGCTGTGTCGTTATAAATACGCCATACGCCGTACTAAATGTCGTATGTACCAGGCTGTACTGGATATGTCATTACAGATACATATTATAAACATTTATACACGATACGCGTCACATATGGATAATGGCACATAAAAACATGGGGCTTTCGATGCGAATTGAGTTCCAACCTTTTTCTCTTTACTCTCACGAAATCGCTTCTTTTGTACAACGCAAAACATTAAATTCTTCAAATCGAATATTTTCATCCACCGAGAAAAAAGAAATGAACTTCCGAATGGCTCAAAGCAACCATTTTCCTTTTTAATTGGAAATTCTGTTTAGCTGATTACTTTTTGGCTTTCCTGCAGTTACTTTTCAGTCTTTTTGATCGTGAATTAAAAGTTGACACGACAGTAGCTTCGTAACGAAATGAAAACAAGACCAAGACTTCGGTTACCGATAACTATACATCGCCGCTGTCATGTTGCCCAGAGTTCCTTTGATCCAAGAGAAAATTCGAAATGACAGTTGGTAGAAGCAAATTTGGAAAATAACAATTTAACTACGCGAGGAAAAATATTGGGGAAACTGGTGGAATCGAGAGTTGGACGTCGAGTTGACGTGGAATATCTGATACATACGAATATTCTATATACAATATATATTAGTTATTATATGTGTATATATCTTGGTTCGCGAGTGAGCGGAAGGGGTTGAGTGAAAACGGGCATGTGGATGGTTGGTACCCGTAACAGCTTGCCTAAATTCCATCTAAATTCAAAACAGGACTGAAATTGCCATCAGCAGGCATGAGCCAGGGTGTCTGCGACCAGCAATCCGCGTGGACCTGCCTCGAACAGCTAACATCATTCAGGATATTCTTTTTTTTTTTTTTATAGTTTCGATAGTCCGGACCTTAAAGGGATCGAAGCGCGAATAATGAGCGATTACGAAACATAGTGCGCTCTTAGGAATGAAATTTACTATCGTATCGATCGTAAAGCGAACTTTAAACTGGTTTCAAGACTCGATGCTCTCGAACCTGATCAGTTTTCTTGGAGCCATTAACGCTCCTTCTAGATCTGTCATTCCACTCTTTGTTGAATCGAATTGATTTTCTGGGACGTGGATTTTTTTTCTTGGAGATATTCACCGTTCCATGGAATTTTTTGGTTTTTTTTTTTCTTTCGTATTTAACGTTAACGTAAGGAGAACAAAGATATGTACTTAGTATTGACAGTGACGAGTTATTCGGCGACAAAGGAAAACGAGCCGAATTCACGACTCGAATACCCATTAAGCTCGAACGAAAATCTCCCAGTCTCACGTGTAAATAATTGCGCCATCGAGAGAATCCAAGTACCTTCGAGAGGACGTATAACTCATTGTCAGACGTGGGAGAATCTCTCTTGAGAGAGGGATATCTGGCAATTCAGGACCAGTAACCATCCTGCAAAGGAAAAGCCACCCTTCGAGAGAACGCGCGTTACACTCAATGGATATCGGAAGCTCAAGGATAACAGAGTTGCATTAAGCGATGATAAATTTTGTCATCGTGTTGCTTTCTCCCATGGAACTTAATTAAGTACGTGGCAAGTTTTTTTCTCCCTCGATTCGGATAGTTCGCGTCAGGGTCGTTATTAATACGTTTACTTCATCGGTCGATGAAAATCGTCACTGTATAGTCACGAGGGAATGGATTTTTCAATTTTTACCACAAAAATTCGTGTCTAAAACGAAATGAGTAGAGCTTCCGGTTCAGATGGATTGTAATCTCTGAAAATCAGCTGTAAAAGGACGCTCGCAAACTGTGAGACGTGTATCCTTTTTGTTAACCAATTCATGAAGATTTTTACAACCGTAAATCTTACTCATTGGGAAGCCGAAAGGTTTCGTAACAACTGGACCCCTCGGAAACCTTTTGTGTGCAAAAAAGATCAATCCTACAGTTTCTCAACATATATTTGTTATTTCCTCTCTCGACTTCCCGTTGATCCCATTTTACAACAAGCTGTAAACGTAAATTGCTTTTTTTTTCTCCTCCCTCTGACATTGTGTGTACCACGTGTAAAGTTTTACCTCTCGTGCAATTTGAGTAGCCACCCGGGCGTGATTCCGGATCTCACAAGCTGACGCTTGATGCTACACGGAATTTCAATTAATCTCGGGATAGGGAAACGAAAAAATTTTCAACAGCGTTTAATCAACGCACGCTTAATCGCGAATAACTGCTTCGTCGTGGTCGAACGAGTATTTCCACGATAATTATAAGAAAAATTGAATAAACTTCAACAAAACGAATTGAAATGTGATACTTCGTGATACTTCAAGTTTTGATTTTTCTAAATCAACAAATTTCTGGTGAACCGATCGAATGCTGACGGGGGTCAATAAGGAGAGAAAGAAAATAACGATTCGGGTATTTCCTTAGGTTCGGGAGAAGTGGAATCCGTTTGTGCGTAAAAGCACAAACAGGAGGACAGTTAGAAAATTGAAAAAATCAGAAAACCTCATATTCGGGTACGGAAAAGTGTGGGCAGAGTCGATTGACTTCCGCCCCTCCGAATAATGTGAATTTACGCGAGTGCTTTTACCACGAGATACTTCCCAATGGGGAGGCACAACTCGGGAGCATACTGCGCAGTAAAAATAAAAAAATTCTCGTTGAAAAAAAGCCACTCGTTTGTCTTTTTTCAAGCGACAACATATTTCAGTATTTTCCGCGCAAAAAAGTGCAAATAAACAAACAACCGCCTCATCGCCCCTCGACAGGGTCTCATATTTTGTCTCCGTTTCACTTCCCCCCTTTGTCTTCATTCATCATCTTCTTAAGATCCCATTTCCCACTTAGTTTTCGTTCCCTATCCTCACGAACACTCAGCCAGCTCAGTTCGGGAAGATTCAACAATTTCCACATGAGCAGTGCGTTTTTTTTTTTTGTCTCAATGAATTTCCGAGTGATTGGAAAATTCTCGAATTTGAATTCTCACGAATGTGTGAACGAAAACACCACAAACGTTCGAAGAAACGCTCGCATGATTTCCCAGCTGCTGTATAAAGATTTTACCAATTTCCCAAAAAACTCAGTTTCCTACAAAAATACTTTCGTTTTTTTTTTTTCAATTATCTGTTATCGCAATATTCTTGCGGTCGGAAGATCATGATCGATGTGATCGGTCGTTAACTGCGGAGCTCGTTCGAAAGAGCGAAGTACATAAGCCTCGCGTGGACTGTACAAAAAAAAGCGCTTCGTTCTTTCTGACTAGACACCCTCGTTCCTTCAACAGCCTTAGACAAAAAGAATGTAATCCAAAGCGAAGAAGCATGGATTTATCTGTCAATAGAAAGAATCTCGATGGAAAAATGTTACTAATGTTCTTGGACCTGATTTTTTCTGCGTAGCTCGTTTCGGCAGACTCGTGAGATATTCGAAACGATAACGCTGAAGACTTTGCCATTATTAAAGCGAAATAGTATTTTCCCAAACAACTTATTTGTCACGTTAATTTGCTGTCTCGATCAAGGTCGTTTCAGGCTTTGCATTTATCGACTTTGGGCACAAAAAGTACGTACGAAAAACGTTCGTTTCGCCATGTTATTCACAGATTATTGGGAACGGAAACTTTTTCTCTGTCCCAAGCCACTGGGGGCAATTCGAAGAGAATAAACGACATTGAAATATTCATCGTGATTTCCTTCCATGATCAGTACTTAGGAATTTGCTACGGGATTACAAAAATCCAGTCTCAACGATTTTACAATACGGTAATAAAAAAATCATTGAAAAATCGTTGTCAAAGCAAAATTGTCGCGATTCCAAAACACGTGCAAATGTCATGATGTTCAAAAAGCCTGAGAAAGCTTTTCGAAACGTGCAAAACAAGGGAGAATGTTAAAAACAAAAAATTAAAAAAATTCGACATGATTTCACGTTTTCATGAAATCAGCAAAAAAAAATGGGACAGCGATTGTTGTTTGTTCATAAGCGTTTATTCAATTGGGTTTAGTGTATATCGCTGTAAGTTACAATGAGTCTCCCTACATCGTAATATTCATGATTTTTTGTCTCTTAGAAGATTCATAGATTGCAAATATTGACCTTAATATAAAGGTGTATATATATATTATATGCATCCATATAAAATATTGACGGGTTGATCACGAGATTCCTGATCGTAATAGATTCGTCGTTAATAATTTACGAGTGATTGAGAGTTTTTTTTTTTCGTATGCATGAAAAAACTTGCTCGGAGTCTGAGTAAATAAAAAATGGAATCGAACAGTTCGTTGAGAAAATGACTGGGAGAATTCGAGCCAAAATATTTGTCATGGAGAAGTGAAATTTTAAACGACGTAAAAACTGATAATCACGATTGAGCGAAGCGACGAATTAATTGGAATTTGGTTCTTAGAACTCTGTTCGTTAGAAAATTAATAATTGGGAGTGAAAAACTTGAGAGTTTGAGGAGGGAAGTGACTTAGTTCGCGAATTGAAAATTTAGCTGTACACACGATTATACATTATTTAAAGTTAAATCTGGGGCTCAATAATCTTTGAAACATTAATGCGACTCACATTTTCGTAAATTATTCACGAAAATACAATCTTTGTCGTTTTCTATAAGGAAGCACGCAAAAAACGCGAGCTCATGAAATATTTCTTCATAATTGGTTAACTGTTCGCAAGAAGTTTGCGGGACTGAATGAATTGTGTATAAATAAATAAGCGGGAGGTTGGATTTAACTTAATTATCGTCGGGATCGTCGTCGTCGTCCGAAATATACTTTTTAGTGACCCTCCGACGACGACCTCCTCTTCCTTCGCTCTTACGTCCCTTGATCTTCATCTTCATTCTCACGCTCGACTCCCCGTCCGAACCGTCATCTCCGTTACCTGGAGAACCCACATATTCTGCTTGATTATTTGAGAATAATTGATTTTTTTGGAATCATTGACGGAAGCTGTATTAAGGAAGATTTTAAATTATACGAACCTCTGTCGTCGCCGTCTGAATTTGTGCCCTCAGCCTCGAGACGTTCGCGAGCGTTCGTAAAGACCGATTGGAGCACGATTGAATCTTCGTGTATCAGCGAAGCTTCTTTATTGTACGTTTGGGCATTGTTACACAGTTGCATGAAGTCCTTGTCGAGCTCGTCAAAGTCGGCGTACTGTGAATTCAGTGAAAATGTTAGATGAGAAAATGTAACAGAGCAAAAGTGAAATTTGTTGGAGAAACGTAAAGAAAACTTACTTTTCCGTCCTCGATTTTCTGCAGGAGCTTGTTTATCGTCAGGGGTTTCTTGATTAGCTCATAATAATCTGGAAGTTCACGCCTTGACGGTAATTTCATAAACGGTTCACTGAGCAATCGGCCATCGGTGCTGTCGGTATAATTAACGACCACCATAATAAGTTTCTTCATCGCTTTTTTCATCTTTGGATCGACGGAACTGCCGGCGCCACGACGTTTCTTCGGTATCGGTTCGTCGTCCTCCTCGCTCTTCTTTTTTCGTTTACGACCTTTTTTCTTCTCTTTGTCATCCTCCTCCTCTTCCTCATACTCAACACCGTCCTCGTCAATCGCTTTCAGCCACTCTTTTTCCGTGAGACTGTCCGAATAATCGACTTCTTTTCGCTGCCTGGAGCCTCTGCCCAAAAATCTTTCCTCGTCCTCGTCGTACGCCCAGCGCTCAACTTCCTCGTCGTCCTTCACCAACCAATCTGGTAATTCATGCTCCTCGAGCAGTCTCGATTTCCTGTTAGTTCCGCATTTGGCTTCTTCTCTTCGTCTCTCGAGATCCATTTTTTGGAACAGCTCAAACTCGCCCTCGGTTCGTGCCATCATTTTATTAACGGTTTCATCGTCAGGGACTTCATTCTCTTCTTCATCCTCGGCATCGTCCTGATGCAAGATAGTTTGCAAAAACTGATGTCGCTCTGATCCTGTCGACTTCTGATCGAACATGCCAGCTTGAATAATCTTCTCGTCCATGTTGAGCTTGTATCTCGCTGCTGCCAATATTCTTTCTTCCACCGAATTGACAGTCATTAATCGGAGAACTCGAACCTCATTCTTTTGTCCTATCCTGTGAGCTCGATCCTGCGCCTGTAAATCCTGGTGAGGATTCCAGTCGGAATCGAATATAATAACCGTATCGGCTGCTTGGAGATTGAGACCAAGACCACCGGCCCTCGTGGACAGAAGAAATAGGAAATAGGTGGATCCAGGATCATTGAATTTCTTCAAAAGATCACCTCTATCCTCGGCTTTCGTTGTGCCGTCGAGGCGGAGATACAAAAATCCCCGCCAGCTAAGATAATCTTCCATAATGGTCATCAATTGTGTCATTTGACAGAAAAGCAATACCCGATGATTGGTTGCTTTAAGCTTGGGCAGTATACGATCGAGAAGCTCGAATTTACCGGAAGAGCGATAAAGATCTGGACCAGATACAGTAGGCGTACCGCCAGTGCCAATGTGTTCGCAATACTTTTCCTCGATAACTTGGAATATGAAAGGATGATTGCAAAGCTTTCGCAATTGTACTATAGTATTCATCAGGGCTTTCGCGCCGCCCTTGCCTTTCTTTCCCTTCTCCGAACCATCGGTCAACAAGACACCCTTGCTCTGCATATGTTTGTATAATACTTTTTGCAGCCCCGACATATCGCACTTGATAATGTACTCGACCTTATCGGGCAACTGCGATTCGACTTCTTTTTTCAAACGACGCAGCAAGAACGGCCTAAGGACTTTATGTAAACGGCGAATAATGAGAATAGTCTCTTCCTCGTTGAGCTCGACCTTTTCGCCGGTCGTAGCGAACGGAGCATTGAACCATTGCTCGAAAGTGCTGCACGACTTGAAGATCGATGGAAGCAGAAAATTCAACAACGCCCACAACTCGGGCAACTTGTTCTGCAGCGGTGTACCAGTGAGGAGAAGTCGATGAGGCGCAAGGTAATGAGTGTTCAATACTTGCGTGAGCTTGCAATGATGATTCTTCATCCTGTGACCCTCGTCGATTATCATGTACTTCCATTGAAGCTTCGCCAAAACACCTTTGTCCTTAACGATGTATTCGTACGTTGTCAACAGGACGTTGAACTTCGTTGTGCGCATTTGTGCCTGGATAGCCCTTCTCACGGTCGGCGAACCCTTGTACGAAACTACGACGACACTCGGCGCCCATTTCTCAAACTCAAGTACCCAATTCGACAAAGTTCTGTAAACAGAATCCACGTATTCAAAACAATGTAACATAAAATACGCGACAAAGATAACCCCGTTTGACATCGGTCACAAATAACAAATTACGGAAAAGAGATAAGTTACTCACGAAAGTGGTACGATGACTAGAAAAGGCCCGTTCACTTTCTTCATCTCCATCAGATAAGTGACGAGAGCGATTGTTTGGATAGTTTTACCGAGACCCATCTCATCCGCAAGAATACCATTTAAATTGTTGTTGAACAACGACACCAACCATTCGAGACCCTGAAATAATTTCGTTGTGAATTAGAATATTGTGGATAGCAAACAAACTTTTTTTCGGACTCTTTGAGTCGCCAAACGGAATTTACCTTGATTTGATATTCTTTGAGTTTTCCATTGACCATAATGGATGCCTGTTCCGTAACTCTTTCGTGAATCGTATGAGCAATGCTGTAGTACGTCTGTTCTTCGGTCTTGTACTCGTCATCCTCGATTTTCGCTTTTTGTAAAGTTTTCTTTACTTTCTCTTCCGCCATGTCGGCAGCGTCTTGGTCTTTGGCGGCTATTTGTGAACGAACAGTTGTGATAAAAGAACACGGACAACGATTTAGAAATAAAAAGCTCTTTTCACTGTTTTCTTACCTCTGTCGCGATCTTTCTCCTCGTTCTCCTCGTCATCGTCGGTGTC
This sequence comes from Hyposoter dolosus, assembly GCA_963921915.1. Lineage (NCBI taxonomy): Eukaryota > Metazoa > Arthropoda > Insecta > Hymenoptera > Ichneumonidae > Hyposoter > Hyposoter dolosus. Next base: position 8,383,887 of record OY998135.1, on the reverse strand, counting down.
GTCTTCGCTGCCGGAATCTACAGGTTCCCAGCCAGGATGTGATTCCAGGAAAGCCTGGAGTTGACTCATCAGCGGAGCATCCTCGTCGGTCAACGTTTTTCCAGTCGCGATCTCAATCACAGGAACACGAACATCATCGCCAGCCGCACCTTCTTCCCCATCCTGCGGTCTCTTTTTTTTCTGTCAAAATCCAACCATTAGTTTTCCTGAATTTTCGTGGGAGGAACTGATTATCTCAATTCAAAAATAGCTAACCGATACCTTCTTCCGCTTCTGCTCCTCAACTTGTTTCCTTTTCTGTTCCATTTTGTGCTGTTTAACCATTTCCGTAAGATTGCTGATGTACTCATCGGTCTGTGAGAGTAGGAAAGCCAGACGTTTGTCTTTCTTCTGATCGATGAGCTTTCTGTAACCTTCTTCGTCCTCGGCCATGAGACGACGCATACGCTCCTTCTCGATACGTTCCTGTTCCTTCTTCTGTTCTCTCTCGGCGTTGGCGTGATAATTGAGCACCGCTTTGTTGAGACGAGCTAATTTTGCGACGTTGTTACGATGGAATTCTTTGAAATCTTTGCCATGCTGAAGAACCGAAGTGAGGAATTCCTACAAGTCGTAAAAGAACAATTAACCTCACTCCAAATTTTGAACCAAACTTATTTCTCATTTGGCTCGTAAACACATGGGAAGTTTGGACAACATAATGATAAATGGGAAGATCATTCAATTGACTTGCCTGATGTTTCTGCCTGCGTTTTCGTTCAGCTTCGAGTTTCTGTTGCTTCTCCAATTTTTCCGTCGCCCGAGCCTCCCGCAAACCTTGACGTTTCGTTCTTTTATAAGCCTTTACGTTCACCGCAGTCTCCAGTGTTGTATCTTGACGAGTACACGCGATAATCTATAAACAATAAATCATGGTATCAAGAAAAATGAGTATTTTCATTTAGTATGAATTTTCAGCAGTCACGTACCTCAGATCGTAATTGACGCTGGAAATTCAATACTCTGAGCATTCGTAATTCAATCTGGGCTTGAATTCGAAGATCTTCGGACATATTGGTTGGCAAGTAGCTCAGCTGTTCTTTCCTGAGTGCAATTCGTGCTGCAACTCTAAAATGAATATAAAAAAAAGAAAGAAAAATCAATGTTTCGATGTTTCATAATTGTCGTAAAAGCCAAAACAGTGACTGTAGAATTTTGAAAATATGAGAAAATTACCTGTTCTCGCGTTCTTGAAGAATTACCAGAGGATCCAATCCAACGGGCTTTGCGACGCTGGTTACTCGATTCGTTTTTTGTACAGGTTGTTGCGGCGGATGTTGCTGAGGAGTCTGAGCACCCAGTCTCGGTGGGCCATTGGGTCCTAACGCGTTTGGAACAGGGATCGGCGGACCAGTGGGTGCCGGCGCTGCTTGTGCTGGATCAACAGGAGGACGCTGGCCCATACCTGAAGGAGGAGGAGGAGGAGGTGCTCCTCCTGTATAAATGCATTTCACGGTTACCAATGGACCCGGGATCATTCTACTCTACTTTTGCTCATACATTCGCTTAATAACGAAAACTGACTGTCACATACTTCACAGCTAATTTGCAAACAGTACGAAAAAAAAAAACTACAGATATTTTCATTTTGGTATTTGGGATCATAGCGACGAAGTGTCATGCGCCTGAGTTTCTCATTTGCACGTTCCTCTCAACAAATTAGCGTTTATGTTCATGTTCCACTATTTTTTACTTCAATAAATTCGACACATCCTCAAAGTTTGCTAATAGCACTCTCAAAATACAAGCTCAGGAAATGTGACAATAGCAAGAGCAGTCATCTGAATCAAGGAATAGCAGGACAAGCGGCAAACAATGAGAGCAAGAGCGAAGCAATGGTATTGGAGTTCGCATCGTTAGAGCGTGATGAACATTCTTTAATATATTTTCAATTCAATTCTGTTCGATCATCGTGGCTACATTGAGAAGATCGGTGTTTAGACGAAGAATACGAAAAATTTCATTGCGTTCTAACGATACAAACGTTGACGTCAACTTACCCTGAACCGCTAGAGCAAGCTGCTGTGACAGCGGTTGATTTCTTGCTAGCAATCGGTACGCCATTATCTGCACACTGTGAAATACAATGAATTGTCATTAATGCCAATTTTTATTAAGTCGTTGTTTAAGAATCAGGGAGACAAAACATTTTGAAATTGAATCAGGAATCAAATGTTAAGATGAAAATGATGACGAGCCGCTGATATTTTTTTGCACTTATTACTCGAATGACGGAGGAGAAATATGGTAAATACCGTAATTGCTGCAGCTGCTGCGAGCTGAAGGCCTGTTTGTCGCCCAAGTTGTTGCTCTGGCGAGCTCGAAGGGCGAGCAATTGGGCGTAACGTGGATCTTCCTGCAGACCTTTTTCTTCCATAGAGTCAATAGCTTTCTGTAGAGCATTGAGATTTTCTTGACCAGGTCCAGATGAGCCAGGTGAGTTGCCACCAGGGCCATGTGGTCCAGGTCCCGGTTGAATGATCTGATTGCCAGGTCCATTGGGACCCAGTTGTCCGGGTCCTGTCGGACCGCTCGTAGGAGGAGGTCCACCAACGCTAGCTGGTCCCATCGGAGTCGATCCACCTGAACTCATTTGTCCGGCAGGACCGCTGGGATTCATTTGTCCGGGAGAATTGATCGGTCCCATTGGTCCGCGCGAATCGGACTGCAACATTGGACTGCGACTCTCATTGGGAGGGATGGGTCCGCGAACTTCACTCATCTGACTCGGCGGACCGCTGCCAGGGTTCATTTGAACCCCGGGACCATTTTCCGGACCCATGGATGTTGGAACTCCACTACTCATCTGACCCCTCGGTCCGTTTGCCCCCGGTTGGCTTCCAGGACTGTTCATACTCATCATTCCACCAGGTCCACTCATTCCCATTTGACTTGGCGGACCTCCCATGTTTATTTGTCCCATTTGTGGTCCATTGGGTCCTCCAGGACCTGGTCCTCCAGGACCCATTTGACCGTGACCGTTGGATCCCATTTGCCCTGCGTTACTCGATGGAACCATTTGACCCGGTCCGTTAACGCCCATTTGACTCGGTGATCCTTGAGGCATTTGGCTCGAATTTAACGCATTCGGGCCACTCGGTCCCAAGTGTGATGGACCACCCGGCGGCATTGGACCTCCGGGCGATCCTCCAGGTCCCATATGTCCTGGACCGCTTGGAGTCATGGCTCCGGAAGATGGAACCATGTGCCCAGGAGGAGCTCCAATACGTCCTGGCATGCCGGGTCCCATCTGCGGATTTTGCGGACCTCCAGGTCCCATGTGGGGTCCTGGACCACCTTGACTCATGTGCGGCGGGCCATGAGCCGAAGATCCTTGTCCCGATCCCATATGCCCAACTGATACACCTGGCCCCATCGAACTCGGACCGTGCATCTGTCCGGGCATACTCATTGGCCCGTGCCCCATTTGTACCGGCCCACCTGGCCCCATTGGCCCTGGACCTCCAGGCCCCATTTGTCCTGGACCTCCAGGACCCATTTGCATTGCAACTCCCGGTCCCATATGACCAGGTCCACCACCAGGTCCCATCTGATTAGGTCCTCCCGGTCCCATTTGATTCGGTCCGCCGTGTCCCATTTGTCCAGGACCACCGGACACCCCTGGACCCGGTCCTCCTGGTCCCATGTGCCCACCTGCTGGTCCAACACTTGGACCCATTTGACCAGGCATCATGGCATTCCCTTGTTGTGACATAGGCCCGGGACCGCCTAGACTGCCTTGATTCTGTAAAGCAACACAAACATCAAAAAAATTCATCGTTATTAAAATTTAATTAATTATCCAGTAAACGTTTTTTTCGCTTGTCCATTTTCAGGAAATGATGCTCCCAATTATAATTGCTCGAGTCATTGATTCGGCAACACAATTTTAAAAAATGCCGCTCCGTTTATTTGAAAGGAATTGGCGACAAATCGAAAAATAAACAAACCTGCGGTCCCATGTTCGGCGGCATTTGTTGAGGGTGAATAGGATATCCCTGTTGTTGCTGAGACGAAGGAGTTTGTTGTTGAGATTGCGGAGGCATGGGCGATCCGCCAGGATAATCCGGATTAGAGCCATGATGATGATGTTGAGGAGGGCCCATGGGGCTACCCTGAGGATTCGACGAAGAGTGCGACGGAGATTGTTGGGGAGGGCCCATGGGACTTTGTGCTTGCGGCAATTGCATTGGCGATGGCTGTGGCGAAGGACTCGCCATGTTCCATCGATGGAAGTTGAGAAGCCTCCCCTATGTCTGTTTTACAAGTCCAAAAAAATTCGTTTCAACGTTTTCCAAGCGATCACTCGTTATTTAAATCGAAGAACAAATAGAAAGGAAAAAGAAACATAATTAAATGGGCGTTTTGTCGATACGCTCGACACCAATACGAGCAAGTCAAAAAAACGACATGAATACCGTGAAAATGCATCTGGCTCGAAATGGAAGTAACCACATCACAGGTGCATTACGATTTTTGATTTTTTCACTATTTTCGAAAAAGTCGTCACCGAACGCGAAACAATTAAAAACTCGATGTCGGTAAAAGAAAAAAACTCCGAAATAATGGCTCGAAGAATGTCCGCAAAATATTGCAGAATTGATGTCACTCGGTGGAAAGTTTTTTGTTTGCAAATACTCTGCCCATATATATTGGACGAATTTATTTACCATTCCGATCTCCAGTCGTATGTCTTCAATTTGCAATCTATTTGGAACTCGTTACCTTGTTCTATTCACTGTAAACACGGTAAACACGATAAAAACATCGATAGGCTCGGCTTCACCCGTAAAGGCAAACACGCGACACCAGCGGCCGGTGCTCGAACTATTCCAACTGCATATTGGTCGACGTAGTACATGTTATGGCAAACAATATTGTTTAAAACGCCGTGCAAAGAAAAAACCATGAAAAATGCGATGCGGCGACACATGTCAAGGAAATAATTAAAGGAATCGACGAAGAAATATATATTCGACCATTCATAAGCGTTTATTCATTTATTCATAGCGTATGTTGGTGTAAGATACAATGAGAAACGCGTATATCCCAATATTCATCGTTTACTGTCTCCAAGTTACCAGTATCAATTTTATTTATAAGGGAATTTTTTAAACAGTGGGGAGGGATTGATAGCACATACAAAAAAAGGAAGAACCCATTTGAATTTGCCTTCAACATTTCTTTCGAGCTTTGAAATTGTCAGGGACTTATATTTCTATCGAATACTCACATCCTTCGTTTTGGGAGGACAAAAAATACAAAAAAAATCTACAGGCATTATTCAAAGCAACATTAAAAAATCCTACAGAACATCATATTTTATGAAGCATCACATATTTATCAGGTAGTAAAATTTTCTGCTTGCAGATCACAACGAAAAAGTGTTTCGTCGTCGTTCTTATGGGGAAAATGGAAAAAAATAGCGAGAGGTCGTTCGAGCTGCGTCTAAAAATGTCTTTAGGCCCCAAATTTGGTTGATTTCGTTTTCCATCCGGAACCAAGATTTCTCTTCGTCCGGCGAAGAAATTATCGATTTTATTTTAATCGCCTTATAACGTATATGTTTGCATGAAAAATTTTGATGCCGAGATTTTGGAACGAAATGGATTCATGGTTATTTATGAACGATTGAGAGTTTCTTTCTCCTGACAAGTAGCCATACTTGCTTGGAGTCTCTGCGAGTAAAAATCAAGTCTAACAGTTCGCCAAGGATATTCGTCTAATGGGGAACAAAAATTCGAGCCGAAATGTTTGTCATGGAAAAATGATCGATTTTTTCGTTAAAAACAAACGAAAGAAAACACGAGACATATTTTAAATGCAATTCTACCGTTGTAAAAACTGATAATCTCAATGGAGAGTAGCAACGAATCTGACTCGTTAATTATTTCTAAAACACCATCGATCTATAATATATATATATATATATGTGTGTGTGTATCTATATTCAATTAATTCGATTTAGCGGCTACGACGATTCACTAGCGCGATTCAATAGTTTCTTAGAAAAGTAATAATTGGAAATTGGAATCGTCAGGTTTGCACATGAAGGAAGTGACGAAGTTCGCGGATACGAAATCCTCCTGTACACACGATGATTCATTGTGCCATGCGTGGCTGTGCAAGTTATGAACTGATTAGATGGGAAAAAAATGCGTGACTTAATGAATGTTTGAATTTGTTTCTGAGACTCAAATTCTCGTAAATTGTTTGCGAAAATACTATTTTTCACAGTATCAACGGAAAAATACGCAAAAATCGCGAGATCGCGATATTCCCGTGTTAATTGATCAGCAGTTTGCAAAACAAAATGGTTTGCTTGTGAAAAAGTGAAGACGAAATCGGATTGATGGCTTAAGTGTCATCGGGATCGTCGTCATCGTCCGATATATACTTTTTCGTGACCCTCCTTCGTCGGCCTCCTCTTCCCTCGCTCTTGCGTCCCTTTATCTTTGTCTTCATTCTGACACTCCCATCGCCGTCCGAACCGTCCTCTCCGATACCTACGAAACCCGTTCATTCGACTTAATTATTCGGAAACTATGAATTTTTATTAGTGATTGAAGGAGGCTGTGTTATCGAGGATTTTTATTAATCAATAATACAAACCTCTTCCGTCACCGTCCGAATTCGCTCCCTCCGCTTCGAGACGTTCACGAGCGTTCGTAAAGACCGATTGGAGCACTATCGAATCTTCGTGTATCAGCGAAGCTTCTTTATTGTACGTTTGGGCATTTTTGCACAGTTGCATGAAGTCTTTGTCGAGCTCGTCAAAGTCGGCGTACTGTGGATTCATTGAAAATGTTATATGGGAAAATTTAACAGGGCAAAAGTGAAATTTGAGGAAGAAACGTAAAGAAAACTTACTTTTCCGTCCTCGATTTTCTGCAGGAGCTTGTTTATCGTCAGGGGTTTCTTGATTAGTTCATAATAATCTGGAAGTTCACGCCTTGACGGTAATTTCATAAACGGTTCACTGAGCAATCGGCCATCGGTGCTATCGGTATAATTAACGACCACCATAATAAGTTTCTTCATCGCTTTTTTCATCTTTGGATCGACGGAACTACCGGCACCACGACGTTTCTTCGGTATCGGTTCGTCGTCCTCTTCGCTCTTCTTTTTTCGTTTACGACCTTTTTTCTTCTCTTTATCATCTTCCTCCTCTTCCTCGTAGTCATCAACGTCCTCATCGATCGCTTTCAGCCACTCTTTTTCCGTGAGACTGTCCGAATAATCGACCTCTTTTCGCTGCCTGGAGCCTCTGCCCAAAAACCTTTCCTCGTCCTCGTCGTACGCCCAACGTTCAACTTCCTCGTCGTCCTTCACCAACCAATCTGGTAATTCATGCTCCTCGAGCAGTCGCGATTTTCTGTTAGTTCCGCATTTGGCTTCTTCTCTTCGTCTCTCAAGATCCATTTTTTGGAACAACTCAAACTCGCCGTCGGTTCTCGCCATCATTTTATTGACGGTTTCATCGTCAGGGACCTCATTCTCTTCTTCATCCTCGGCATCGTCCTGGTGCAAAATAGTTTGCAAAAACTGATGTCGCTCCGATCCTGTCGACTTCTGATCGAACATACCAGCTTGAATAATCTTCTCGTCCATGTTGAGCTTGTATCGCGCTGCTGCCAATATCCTTTCTTCCACCGAATTGACAGTCATTAATCGGAGAACTCGAACCTCGTTCTTCTGTCCTATCCTGTGAGCTCGATCCTGTGCCTGTAAATCCTGGTGAGGATTCCAGTCGGAATCGAATATAATAACCGTATCGGCTGCTTGGAGATTGAGACCAAGACCACCAGCCTTGGTGGACAGAATAAATAGAAAATAGGTGGATGCAGGATCGTTGAATTTTTTCAAAAGATCGCCTCTATCCTCGGCTTTCGTTGTACCGTCGAGACGAAGGTACGAGAATCCCCGCCAGCTGAGATAATCTTCCATGATGGTCATCAATTGTGTCATTTGACAGAAAAGCAATACACGATGATTGGTTGCTTTAAGTTTGGGCAGAATACGATCGAGAAGCTCGAATTTACCGGAAGCGCGATAAAGATCTGGACCAGATACAGTAGGCGTACCGCCAGTGCCAATGTGTTCGCAATACTTTTCCTCGATAACTTGGAATATGAAAGGATGATTGCAAAGCTTTCGCAACTGTACTATCGTGTTCATCAAGGCTCTCGTACCGCCCTTGCCTTTCTTTCCCTTCTCCGAGCCATCGGTCAACAAGACACCCTTGCTCTGCATATGTTTGTATAATACTTTTTGCAGCCCCGACATATCGCACTTGATAATGTACTCAACCTTATCGGGCAACTGCGATTCGACTTCTTTTTTCAAACGACGCAGCAAGAACGGCCTAAGGACTTTATGTAAACGGCGAATAATGAGAATAGTCTCTTCCTCGTTGAGCTCGACCTTTTCGCCGGTCGTAGCGAACGGAGCATTGAACCATTGCTCGAAAGTGCTGCACGACTTGAAGATCGATGGAAGCAGGAAATTCAACAGCGCCCACAGCTCGGGCAACTTGTTTTGGAGCGGTGTACCGGTGAGGAGAAGTCGATAAGGCGCGATATAGTGACCGTTTAATACTTGCGTGAGCTTGCAATGATGATTCTTCATTCTGTGACCCTCGTCTATTATCATGTATTGCCATTGAAGCTTCGCCAAAACACCTTTGTCCTTAACGATGTATTCGTACGTTGTCAAAACGACGTTGAACTTGGTCGTTCGCATTTGTGCTTGAATTGCCTTTCTCACTGTTGGCGAACCTTTGTATGAAACTACGACGACACTCGGTGCCCATTTCTCAAACTCGAGTACCCAATTTGACAGAGTTCTGTGAATCAAATAAAAATGTTGAAAAACATGCCTGCAACACAAAATCTGCACCACAGGTACTCGAATTTTGAGTCGACTAGGAAAAAATAATGCAAGACGAAAAAATTGATTACTTACGAAAGTGGTACGATGACTAGAAATGGCCCGTTCACTTTTTTTACCTCCATCAGATAAGTGACGAGAGCGATTGTTTGAATAGTTTTACCGAGACCCATCTCATCCGCAAGAATGCCATTTAAATTGTTGTTGAACAACGACACCAACCATTCAAGACCCTGAAATAATTTCGTTGTGAATTAGAATATTGTGAATAGCAAACAAACTTTTTTTCGCACTATTTGAGTCACCAAACGGAATTTACCTTGATTTGATATTCTTTGAGCTTTCCATTGACCATAATGGATGCCTGTTCCGTAACTCTTTCGTGAACTGTATGAGCAATGCTGTAGTACGTCTGTTCTTCGGTCTTGTACTCATCATCCTCGATTTTCGCTTTTTGTAAGGTTTTCGTTACTTTATCATCCGCCATGTCAGCAGCGTGGTGAACTTTCGCGGCTATTTTTTAACGAACAATTGTAAATAAATAACACGGACATAGATTTATAAATAAAAAGCTCTTTTCACTGTTTTCTTACCTCTGTCGCGATCTTTCTCTTCGTTCTCCTCGTCATCGTCGGTGTCGTCTTCGCTGCCGGAATCTACGGGTTCCCAGCCAGGATGTGATTCCAAGAAGGCCTGGAGTTGGCTCATCAGCGGAGCATCTTCGTCGGTCAACGTTTTTCCGGTCGCGATCTCAATCACAGGAACACGAACATCATCGCCAGGCGCACCTTCTTCGCCATCCTGTGGTCTCTTTTTCTTCTGTCAAATCGAACCATTAGTTTTCTCCAATTTGGAATGGACTACGGTAAATATCTCAGTTCTAACGCGCGTAGCAAAATCCGACAATGAAAGGTAAAGCTAGATAGAAAAATGCGCCATAGAACGAAAGTTTCCAGGAATAAAAAAAAATAGCTAACCGATACCTTCTTCCGCTTCTGCTCCTCAACTTGTTTTCTTTTTTGTTCTATTTTGTGCTGCTTAACCATGTCCGTGAGATTGCTGATGTACTCATCCGTCTGTGAGAGTAGGAAAGCCAGCCGTTTGTCTTTCTTCTGATCGATGAGCTTTCTGTAACCCTCTTCGTCCTCGGCCATGAGACGTCGCATACGCTCCTTCTCGATACGTTCCTGTTCCTTCTTCTGTTCTCTCTCGGCGTTGGCGTGATAATTAAGTACCGCTTTGTTAAGACGAGCCAACTTTGCGACGTTGTTACGATGGAATTCTTTGAAATCTTTGGCATGCTGAAGAACCGACGTGAGGAATTCCTGCAAATTGTAGAACAACAAACAGCGTTACTCCAAATTTTGTATTTAAAAAGTTCTTCATTCGGGTGGTAAACTTTGGGAAAATACCAAAGCAATGCTATGCATTTTACCAAAACCAACTTGCCTGATGTGTTTGCCTGCGTTTACGTTCAGCTTCGAGTTTTTGTTGTTTCTCCAATTTTTCCGTCGCCCGAGCCTCCCGCAAACCTTGACGTTTCGTTCTTTTATAAGCCTTTACGTTCACCGCAGTCTCCAGTGTTGTATCTTGACGAGTACACGCGATAATCTATAAACAATAAATCATGGTATCAAGAAAAATGAGTATTTTCATTTAGTATGAATTTTCAGCAGTCACGTACCTCAGATCGTAATTGACGCTGGAAATTCAATACTCTGAGAACTCGTAATTCGATCTGAGCTTGAATTCGAAGATCTTCGGACATATTGCTCGGTAAGTAGCTCAGCTGTTCTTTCCTGAGTGCAATTCGTGCTGCAACTCTAAAATGAATATAAAAAAAAAAAAGAAAAATCAATATTTCGATGTTTCATGATTGTCGTAAAAGCCAAAACAGTGACTGTGCAATTTTGAAAATATGAGAAAATTACCTGTTCTCACGTTCTTGAAGAATTATCAGTGGATCCAATCCAACTGGCCTTGCAACGCTTGTTACTCGATTAGTTTTTTGTACAGGTTGTTGAGACTGATGTTGCTGAGGAGTCGCAGCACCCAGTCTCGGTGGACCGTTGGGTCCTAACGCGGTGAGAACAGGGATTGGCGGACCAGTAGAAGCTGGTGCTGCTTGTGCCGGATCAACAGGAGGACGCTGGCCCATACCTGAAGGAGGAGGAGGAGGTGCTCCTCCTGTATAAATACATTTCACGGTTACCAATGGACCCGGGATCATTCTACTCTACTTTTGCTCATGGATTTACTTAATAACGAAAGCTGACTGTCACATTCTTTACAGCTGATTTGTAAACAGTACGAAAAAATAACTACAGATATTTCCATTTTGATATTTGCGATCATAACGACGAAGTGTCATGCGCCTGAGTTTCTCATTTGCACGTTCTTCTCAACAAATTAGCATTTACGTTGATGTTCCACTATTTTTTACTTTATCAAATTCGACACATCCTCAAAGTTTGCTAATTGCAGTCTCAAAATACAAGCTCAGGAAATGTGACAAAAGTAAGAGTAGTCACCTGGATCAAGGAATAGCGGGATAAGCAACAAATCATGAGAATGAGTAAACGCATAATTTTGAAATTTGCAACGTTCAAGCGTAACAAACGTTTTTTTAATTTATTTCCGGACTAATTCGATTATTTTTGGAGATTCAGTTTGTACGTCCAAAATAAGAATTACTCATTTATCGTGAGCATGTTAGAAAGAGTAGTTTTGCGATTTGATGAAGATAACAAATGATTTCTTTTCGCTTGAACGATGCAAACCTTAAGGTCATACAAACTTACCCTGAACTGCTAGTGCAAGTTGTTGTGAAAGCGGCTGATTTCTTGCTAATAATCTGTATGCCATAATCTGCACCCTGTGAAATACAATAAATTCGTATCAATGAAAAAAAAAAACATTGATAATCGAAAAAATGGGTAAATAAAATATTTTCAACTTGCGTCGCCAGTAAAATGGTGACTTTTTTTCTTGGGAATTTTTTTATTTGAGCAGTGACGCAAAAATAAGATAAGTACCGTAATTGCTGAAGCTGTTGCGAGCTGAAGGCCTGTTTGTCGCCCAAGTTGTTGCTCTGTCGAGCTCTAAGGGCGAGCAGTTGAGCGTATCGCGGATCTTCTTGCAGACCTTTTTCTTCCATAGAGTCAATAGCTTTTTGTAGAGCAAGAAGATTTTCTTGGCCAGGGCCATGTGGTCCGGGGCCAGGTTGGATGATCTGATTGCCAGGTCCATTAGGACCCATTGGTCCAGGTCCCGTTGGGCCGCTTGTGGGAGGAGGTGCACCGCCACTAGCTGGTCCGATCGGCGTCGATCCTCCTGAGGTCATTGGTCCGACAGGAGGGCCGGGATTCATTTGTCCGGGTGAATTGATCGGTCCTATTGGTCCACGTGAATCCGATTGCAACATAGGGCTGCGACTCTCATTGGGAGGAACAGCTCCGCGAATTTCACCCATCTGATTGGCTGGACCACTCCCCGGAGTTATTTGAGGACCAGGACCATTTTCTGGTCCCATGGCGGGTGGACCGCCGCTGCTTATCTGGCTTCTGGGTCCGTTTGCCCCTGGTTGGCTTTCAAGGTTGCTCATACTTATCATTCCTCCAGGTCCACTCATTCCCATTTGACTTGGCGGAGCTCCCATGTTCATTGGCCCCATTTGCGGTCCGTTTGGTCCCATAGGACCTGGTCCCGCCGGTGCCATTTGGCTGTGACCGTTGGATCCCATTTGCCCTGCGTTACTCGGTGGAACCATAGGACCTGGTCCGTTAACACCCATTTGACTCGGCGGTCCTGGAGGCATTTGGCTCGAGTTCATCGCAGTCGGACCACTCGGTCCCAAGTGTGACGGACCACTCGAAGGCATTGGACCTCCGGGCGGACCACCAGGTCCCATGTGCCCCGGATTACTTGGAGTCATAGCTCCAGAAGTTGGAACCAAGTGCCCCGGAGGAACTGCAATGCGACCTGGCATACCCGGTCCCATTTGCGGATTCGGCGGACCTCCAGGCCCCATGTGAGGTCCTGGGCCACCTTGACTCATGTGCGGCGGGACGTGAGCCGGAGATCCTTGTCCCGATCCCAAATGACCGACTGGCATACTCGGTCCCATCGGATTCGGGCCATGTATCTGTCCAGGCATACCCATTTGCCCGTGTCCCATTTGTCCTGGACCTCCAGGCCCCATTGCTCCTGGACCTCCAGGCCCCATTGCTCCTGGACCTCCGGGCCCCATTGGTCCTGGACCTCCGGGCCCCATTTGCCCTGGACCCCCAGGACCCATTTGCATTGGAACTCCCGGTCCCATATGACCAGGTCCATTACCAGGTCCCATGGGATTCGGTCCTCCCGGTCCCATTTGATTTGGTCCTCCGTGTCCCATTTGCCCAGGACCACCCATGACCCCTTGGCCCGGTCCTCCCGGACCCATGTGTCCACCTGGCGGTCCGACATTTGGACCCATCTGACCAGGCATCATGGAATGACCTTGTGGCGGCATAGGGCCTGGACCACCCGGACCTCCTTGACCCTATAAAATCATCAAACATATCCATAAATTCGTTCCTACAATCAACTCTTTCTCGTTCCATTAATTTTTGGCCCGGTCGTCAAATTTTGTGCATTCTAGCCAAGAATCTATTTTTAACCAATTTATTTCCTGTTATGACATCGAATACAATGGCTAAATATACAAAGAAATAAAAAAGCGCATTAAACTATTCTTTCTAGTTGCCAACCCCCACATACAAAGTTTAAACTTTACCGAATAAAAAATACTTCACTGGGGGAAAAAGGGAAATTTTTGTTCAATATTCAAATGCTGTTTGCACGCATTTGTCAAATCGTCAATCTATATTGAATATTAAGGAAAAATGCCGCTTTGATTATCTGAAAGGTGGTCAGAAAAATAACAAACCTGTGGTCCCATGTTAGGCGGCATTTGTTGCGGGTGAATTGGATAACCCTGCGGTTGCTGAGACGGAGGAGGTTGTTGTTGAGATTGCGGAGGCATGAGCGAGCCGCCAGGATAGTCTGGATTAGAGCCGTGATGATGATGTTGGGGAGGGCCCATGGGGCTGCCTTGGGGGTTTGGCGAAGGGTGCGAAGTAGATTGTTGCGGCAGGCCCATGGGACCTTGAGTTTGTGGCAACTGCATAGGAGATGGCTGTGGCGAAGGACTCGCCATGTTCCGTTAACGAAAATTCAGGCACCTCCCCTATGCCTGTTTTGTAAATACGAAAAAACATTATTTCAACATGTTTCGAGCAATCACTCACTATTTATTCCGGAAAATAAAACGGAAGGGGAGAAAAACACAATGGGCGTTTTGACGCTACGCTCGACGCCGATTCGGGCAAGTAAAAACGACGCCATGAATATCGTCGAAAATGTATCCACTCCGAAAAAAAAGGAACCACATCACATAAGCTCGACGATTGCGCATTTTTTTACTAAGCTTCAACTACTCATTAGCGAACGCGAAGCAGGTAAAAACTCGATCTTGATAGAAGGAAACTATTCCGGAGTAATGGCTCAAACAATGTCGGAATCGCAGAATGCGTTTCACTCCATGGAATCCTCTTGCTTTATCAAATACTCTGGCCATAAACTGAACAACTTTATTTACCGTTCGAACCTTTTGACGTGTATATTCACTGCAAAATTTATTTCGAACTTTTACACTTATTTCATTCGCTGTAAACACGTTAGAAACATCGATAAACTCGGCTCCACCGCAAAGGCGACAACACGGAGCAAACTTCCATACTTGCAAGTGTATTGGACTACGTAGTCCGCAGTACCGTTATTGCCGAGAGCTTCGCCAACTGACAACGCCATAACCTGCCGCTGGCGCGCTAAAAAAAGGAACTAAAACGAATAAAACATGGCGTCGATTGTCGAATGGCCGAATGCGTGAATGACCTCGCGACCTCGTTTGAAAGTTCCTCTGGTCAATACACTAATCAACTGTCATTGTCAAATGCCTGACTCAGTCAAATTTCTCAGAACTCATACAAGTTTTTTGACAGGATGCATTTTTTTTCCGATTTGCTAATAAGACTGCTTTCTAGGTTAGGATCTGAAGCATTTGAGTCAGAAGGCCATCGGACGCTTCTCGTTTCTTCATCATTTCACAAGTATTTCTCGCGGACTTGATTCAACGCGCTAGTTGTTGCTATCATTGCCAAATGCTCTCTACCTATAGACACGCAGATAAATATATAGAGATTCTGCGATAGAGCGTATAGGGAATATTGGAAATGTTCGATATGTACCAGAAAAAATTATTAGAAAATATAATAAATTTTGCGACAATAATCGATGATTAGTCACCATCATAAATTTCTTTCGATTACTTTCAACCTTCATTTGATTTATTCTGCAAAATGAGTGATCAGCTGATTGAATTCGTAAGGGTCTTCCCATAAAACCTGGTATTCTTGATTTTAATCGGGAAGACGAAAAAAGTGAAAGTGGTGAAAACTTTTTCAATGAACTTTCTTCTCCTGCACTTTCGGTTGATCTTCCCCAATGTATCGTACGAAAACGCGACAGTCGATTGGTCTATAACGTTCGTAACAAAGGTCTCATTGGCTACGGCCCATCGCTCACCGCATGCAGTGGGCAAAGGCCGACAAAGGAATCATGATATGAGCATGAATTTAAAAACTCATTACATAAATATTTGTCAACTGCAAAGAGAATCTTCCGCATAAACTTTGCGCTAGTCGGGAGTTTTCCATGAGTTGAACGTTATCCAATCTGCCACGTTCGTCATATTACCGTCAGATTCATGAGTCATTTCCATGGAACGCGACAAAAATTTCCTGTTGGACAAATCGCCAAAACATTAGTAATCGTTGAGCTAACTTCAGATCTTACGCTATTGGTCAATGTAGCGATATCCCTAGTAATACAGCAATTCAATTGGTCGATCAGAGAATTGTCCGATTTTCTAGTCCAATATGTGCCATTCGCGAACGTATTAAAATACGCACAATTCGAGGAAAACTTGACAATGAAATGAGAACGTACACTAACGTAATATACAAGAGCTTTGTTTTTTTTATTCATTCTCAAGTTGATGGTAATCCGAGAAGGTTCGTTAGTGAATCAGTGACGCGTTTTTTGCACGTTCAATCGTGTCTGCCACTATTCTTATCAGCCTTACCATAGAATCGACGCAATGTAAACGATATAAACCAATGAATATACGTAACTGCAACAAAACTTCTAATTGCGAAACACAAAAAAACCAAACAAACAAGAAAAATCGATTGTATTGAAGCCTCAGCGGAGGATCGATTTTCGAGATCACATTTGATATGGGTAACGATGATGTGATTTGTTTATCGTCCGACGACGAAACTACCCCGGTGCAAACCCCCGGAAAGGTATTTACAAGTTTTTTCAATGTATTACCGTTAATGAAAATAATTAGCAACGTTCTCATTTCGGCGGGAAATTTTTTCGATGCATAATTAAATTTTTTCCCCATAACTTCGCGGGTCGATTCGATTTTCCAACATTTCGTATGTTATCTTATTAAAAAAAAAAAAAAACTATAGAAAAAATGTTTATAGAAATTTAAGGGAGCTGCTGAGCCTGTAAAATCCGAGGTGGAACCTTCGCCGCGATGTCCTGTTAATCTCAAGAGAAGAGGCTCTGTCTTCAACGAATCGAAGCTGACTGAAGTAAAAAAACCAAAAGTTATTTCCCATGATCCTGAACAGCAAGTTACCGATTCCCTGCCTGCCGAATCGACCAATGAAGTCTCAAAATCAACGCCAAGTGCCAAAAAAGTCAACTTAATACTTACAAAATGTGTAAGGAAATCAACGGTACATGGAATAAACATTAATTCAAGAAGTAGCGACTTGTCGAAGCAGAGAACAACTCCAGCGGTTCCACGAAGCGAGGCTGAAAGGCCGAGAAGCACCGACCACAGCGAAACTCGTTCAAACGAAATACTTACAAGATGTGTAAGGAAATCAACGGTACATGGAATAAACATTAATTCAAGAAGTAGCGACTTGTCGAAGCAGAGAACAACTCCAGCGGTTCCACGAAGCGAGGCTGAAAGGCCGAGAAGCACCGACCACAGCGAAACTCTTTCAAACGAAATACTTACAAGATGTGTAAGGAAATCAACGGTACATGGAATAAACATTAATTCAAGAAGTAGCGACTTGTCGAAGCAGAGAACAACTCCAGTGGTTCCACGAAGCGAGACTGAAAGGCCGAAAAGCACCGACCACAGTGAAACTCTTTCAAACGAAATACTTACAAGATGTGTAAGGAAATCAACGGTACATGGAATAAACATTAATTCAAGAAGTAGCGACTTGTTGAAGCAGAGAACAACTACAGGGGTTCCACGAAGCGAGGCTGAAAGGCCGAGAAGCACCGACCACAGCGAAACTCTTTCAAACGAAATACTTACAAGATGTGTAAGGAAATCAACGGTACATGGAATAAACATTAATTCAAGAAGTAGCGACTTGTCGAAGCAGAGAACAACTCCAGTGGTTCCACGAAGCGAGGCTGAAAGGCCGAGAAGCACCGACCACAGCGAAACTCTTTCAAACGAAATACTTACAAGATGTGTAAGGAAATCAACGGTACATGGAATGAACATTAATTCAAGAAGTAGCGGCTTGTCGAAGCAGAGAACAACTCCAGGGGTTCCACGAAGCGAGGCTGAAAGGCTGAGAAGCACCGACCACAGCGAAACTCTTTCAAACAAAATAAAACCTGGGAATCCAGAGCCACGGACCTCGCTGTCTGAGACTGAGAAAACTGTTACAAAGCCCACGGAGAAAACCATGCCTCCAAGAGAAAACACGAAAACTCCTGTCATGGATCGTGTGAGAGGGGAAATGTACGACCTGCCAAATATAAAGATCACACCGATAGGAAATCCATCCAAAGTCTCAGTCGTGAAACCTCAGGAAAAAACTACTTCGGAGACAGCAAAATTAGCAGAGTCGAATCGTCGCTCGAGCAGCGACAAAAACCCAAGAGGCCAGTCGACGACCAACACGCCAAAGATCACTTGCACCAAATCTGAGAATCTCAGAAAATTAGCGGAGGAATTTGAGCGTTTGGTAGGACAGAAGTCAACAACTGTCACCGTCGATCAAAACATTGCACAGGCTTCGTCTTCACCGGAAATCATAATCGTCGAAGCACCTGAGTCTTCGAAAAATGGAAGCATCTGTAGCGACAACAAAGTTAATGGAAAGTCTGAGAAACTGCATCCGTCGGTCGAATCGTCCGGAGGAACAAGCAAGAGCAATGGACAGAGATCCGAGCCCCAGAAATCTCGCTGCTCAACAATCACAAGTTCGTCGAAGGAGGAAAACAAAGTTTGCAAGGATATCGAGCACGTTTCTTCATCCAAAAAAGATCCTCCAGAAACACAGCACAAACTGGGTAATCCGGGAGGCGAAGGTTCAAAAATTGATGAGAGTTTTGGCAAAGAAAGTTCACAGAGTAAATTAATACCCAAAGCATCCAGGACTTTACTGGAAAGTGAAAAAATTGATGTCAGTAAAAGGGTCAGAATAACTCCGCTCCAGCTCAACAAGCCAAAATCCAACGAAACTAATTTGAAAGATCGCGACGTGAGAAACGGTCGCTTGTCGACATCCTCTGAATCAGAAAATGGAAAAAGATCGAACAAGCCCTTCGAACCAGTGGCAGGTTGTTCCAAGACACCAGACGTTGTTATTTGGGCGGAGCCAAAGAAAAAAAAGCTCAGAGCATCACCTGATCCATCATTTATGACGACACCTTGGCAACAACAGGAAAATAACGAGGCCGGAGAAAAGCAGGAAACTTTGCAACAGCACAAAAGCTCGTCAAAACCACATTTGGTTGTAAAAACAAAAGAACCTGCATCGGTTGAGCAGGATACATTCGCGATGTTCCTTAGTCTGTGTCTCCAAGTCGAGCGTAGTCCAGAAATGGAGAAAATCGTTGCCAAACTCAAGCGTAATTATGATCAATTGGATCCAGTTTATTCGAGGTCTCGGAATTTTAGCGATTTTTTGAACGACATACGCGAGAAAATATTGGCAAAAGGAAGGATTTACTCTTACATAAGCCGAGTGGCGGATGAAATGAAATCCAGACGAAAAAAAACCGAGGCCTCTGCAACGAAAGACAAAAAAGGGGAAACGAACGTCCCTGATACCAAAGAAACCGATAGAAAAGTCGAATCCTCGACAGAGTTGAACAACGATCATGAAAACAGCCGGGAGTCTCGAAGACTTCGACAAAAAATAAAAACCATCGAAATGGCAATGA
Source organism: Hyposoter dolosus (assembly GCA_963921915.1). Classification (NCBI taxonomy): domain Eukaryota; kingdom Metazoa; phylum Arthropoda; class Insecta; order Hymenoptera; family Ichneumonidae; genus Hyposoter; species Hyposoter dolosus. The sequence goes on along the minus strand of OY998135.1, from coordinate 8,364,633 downwards.
GAAAGTGTGCCAAACGTATACAACAATACGAAGTTGCCGAAGTCGATCTGGACGCTGACGATAACAGTAATTACATCAAAATGGAACGTTACAAAAGTAAAATGGTCGAACTGTATACGAAGTTGTGCGAGTACACGAATGAACATCCTGATGCTGGACGATCCTATTTACGACCTAAACATCTCAGAGTCACACAAATTCCATCGATCGATCAGGCGATCAATAGCTTCATAAACTCCAAGTTATCATACAATCGGAAAAAGAGTGGGAAGTCATTCGTTGATGGTCTCATTTTTCCCGATTACGTTGATATCCTTGAGTGCGTTAGTAAAGTCAACGATGAGCAGAAACTTGGCTTGGACAAACGGCGTCAACAGCAACTGGGTAATTTTTACAAATAAAAGAAAAAAATTTACAAATCTTTACAAGTCCCCATTTTTTTTAAGTGAAATTCTAGTTTCACAACTCGAGGCATTTCTGAAAGAAAAATAATTAAAAATTTTGAATTTTGTTTATAGCTCGGTTTATTAATATTTTGGCAACAATAATTTGATGAATTGTTATTTCCAGCAAAAGAGGCTTTCACGGAGTTGGGAAAAAAGTTACAAGAGGCTCGGCAACGTGATTACTGGGACACGTTTTCCGAACATCTTGAACATTCTAATGATCCAGCGACGGCAGATCCAACTCTGGCAGAAAAGCTATTGGAGAATAAAAAAATTGCTGAGAAAAATACGGCAGAGATATTCGAGGAATACGTTCGAAAGCAAGAGCAAGGGCACGATCACGAAAGTACAAACAGCGAATCTGGACACCAGGAGGAGGAGGAGGACGCTGAGGACGACGAAGAAGATGAAGAAAAGACCGATCGTAATGTCAGCGACGTAGAGCTTTCCGACACAGAGGATGCGAGAAGTTCTGGTGAAAACGAAAAAGAAAAAAATCCATTAATAATTCCCGAACCGATTCCCGAAACTGAACGTGAGTGTGAATCACTCAGCGACGATGACAACGTAGATCCAGAAATTGAAGAAAATAGCGTCCTCGAGAACGATAAGAAAACGATCGAGATTTCGGAGAAGCTACCAATTCGAACGGAAAAAAATCCAGTCGACGATAAACCAATGGAAGTCGCAGGTTTGTGCTACCAGATTTTTTTTACGGATTTTCAAAATTTCAGTCACAGAATTTTTTGTACAAAAATTCATTGAAAATGGGTACTCAAAAAAAAAAAAGTTTCGTCAGGGAATTTCCTTCACGTGTAGATCATGAAACGAGTAATTAACTGGCATACGCACGCGCATGTTTGTAGTAAATCGTGTCGAGGATGGTTGCGAAGAGGTGATCGAAATTTTAGAGCAAGCCCCCGAAGTTCAAAAGCCGCAAGAAAAAATGGACAAAGATTCTATCGAGGAAGTGGGAACTTCTAAAAAGAAGCAGAAGGAGGAGAGTCTAAGGCTAGAAATGGAAACCGATAAAGCGTCTGCACAAAAGAACGGCAATATTGAAACCGTTTCGAATAAGGCGAAGGACTCGTCGACCGAAGCTAACGGAAGCGTCAGGACCAAAGCACCGGAAATTGAAGGTTTGTCTTATCGTTTTTACCAAGAAAATTTAGAAGATATCATTTGCAGTGTGGGGGTAAAAATGCAACGAATTGGTCGAGCCTCTTTCTAGCTGTTATGGTCTCGCATGAAAAAACAATAATTTTTTTTTTTCAAATCACCAAAATTACACATTTGTGTCGGCCTTGTTAAAGAGCACAATTCTGTATCTTCGTGATTTGCGTTTTCGTGTAAAAAAAAATCGATGTCCGCTTTCGATAGTACGAAACTATTATTTTTTTCGCGAATCGGTACTTTGGATGGGTGCGTGGGTGTGTGTGTGCGTATGTGTAGCTTAAATTGTGGAGAATAAAATAAAGAAGACTCGTCAAAGTTCAGGATCGTCGAAGCGACAAAACCCGAAGGTTTGTGCTTTCAGCTTTTGCCGAAAATATAAGAGGAAAGGAGAGAAAGGAATGGATGGGGAAAGGCGAGTAAGATAAACGAGACGGTAATGGCGAGAGAAACTCTGAAATGATGTTTCTGATGTTTATAGTAAATCACGCAGAAACTGATACCGAAGAAGAGACGATCGAGCCCGTGATCGACCAACCGAAAGTATTGAGGATACGATCGTTCGCAAAACCACCTTCCTCCTGGGCGAGTAGTCAACCGTCGAAGCGGGAAGATCCGATCAAGGCGCCAGATTCAGAAACTTCGATCAACACCGAAACGATCGATTTGCTGGACGACGAGCCTGAAAATAGTGCATCAAAAGTGCCGAAATCTCCGAAGATCGTTAGTGGAGCTCGTCCCTCTTTGACAACGACAATGAACACCGAAAGTCCGAGGAAGGAGAAGCTTGTTGTGGAAGTAAGTCGAAAACTAGGAGAAACAACGTTGAGCGTTAAAACAAATCGTTCAACCATTGTTATACGATCACCAAATAAATCAGCCCCGAATCAACTATCGAGAATAACAAAACAAAATCCTAATCAAGAACTATCAGTGCAAAATAAAATTACGATAGCACGAAATTGGCAATCGTCTCTCGGACAAAGCGAATCCTTCAGAAATCGTCTCAACCGAGATCCATCTGTACAGATGGACAAAGCGATAGCACCAATTTATAAAACGAGTCCAACAAACGGAACATTTACTCAAAATCGTCCTCAACAGTCGTCGGTGCAGAAGCACATTACCGTAGCCACAAGTTCAAAAATATCTCCCGGAAAGAGCCAATTTCAACAAATTCGTCTGCAACAAAATTTTTCGTTGCAAAAACAGATCGCGGAAGCACCGAATCGTCCCCAGCAAAGTTCTCTAGTACAGAAACAGCCCGCGACAATCCCTCGAAGTCCCAGAGAAAGCCAATTTAATCAAAATCTCCAGCAACAAAGTTTATCGACCCAGAAACCAATTGCGACGTCCCGAACTCCAACGACATTATGTGCAAATAGTCACTCATTCCAGAATCGCGTTCACCAAAATCTACCGGATCCGAAACTCATAACAACCCCGAAAGGAGGTGCTGGAACTAGCCATCAAAATTCATCGATGCCCAACAACATAACGATGTCGAGAGGTCAAAAACTATCTCCTGCAAACAGCCAAAACGTAAAAAACTGTTTGGCCCAAATTGTGGAGCTGCAGAAATCGCTTGCCCTGGCAATGACTCCGAAAGCAGGTGCTGGAAATGTCAAAACATCCCAAAACGTGTCGAACGAGACAACGACAACTACGGTGACGACGAATGAAAAAGTGAGAACTCAAAATATCGTGCACAATGTGCCGTTGCAAGATCAATTAATAAATATTGCAAACCGTCGAGTATTTTCATTGGACAGTCCGCAAAGTATTGAAATTAAAAGCCCCAGAAAAGTCCAAAACTTTTCGCTCACTCAGCTCAAAGCTGTCAAATTGGTCATCAATAACAATCAAATAAGAGTCAATAGTAATATTTCGAAAGTTAAGGATAATAATAATAATAAAAATAATGAAAAGCCAGGAGCAATGATAAAAAAGTTACCAAGTGCAAATACGGCCCAAAATTGGCCAGGGTTTCAAGCCATCACACTAGCAACAGCGACGAATCCGATACGTCCTGGTTTGCAGCCTGCCCAGCAGAAACTGCAAACAAATCCCTCGAATTTTCAACCGCCTGTAAAATTGCGAGTTGCTCCTAATCCACAAATTGTAAATTCTGTTCAACAGCAATTAATGAACGTATCAAAGGCGACGATTCGTCCGTTGGGTGTACCCTCGATACAAGCACAAGGAATAACGTTAAAGAATCCACGGTTAATTAGATTGCCTGAACATCCAACGATGGCTGCTGGTGCTGCTCATACCGTTGCCTACCCAAGAATTCAGAATCCGTTACAAAGGACACCGCAATCAGCGAACAGCACCAATTCTAACAGAGCTGCCCAATGCGTTAACTGGCGACCTACCATCATACAGAGGGCAAATTATGTTTTGAAACCACTCACGAGTAACAACACACCGCCCAATGCTCAGCAACAACAGAATTTCAAACTTGCTGCATCGAAATTCACCAGCACGCTACAGAACAATGCACCACCAAAAAAATAATTGATCTAATGCGTTATGACGATCAACTCGAAATGTATGAGTGTGTGAGAGAAATTGAGTGATAACGAACTGGAGTGTGACGAATTAAACACGTGATTATTTTTACCAAAAGTATCAAAAGTTTATTGTTTAGACTGTAGGAATATATTTTAATATGTAAGAGCCTCGTAGAGGAATGTTTTTTGAAAAACAAAATACCGACACAAATGCACTACGAACACGAAGAAAAAAAATCAGAGAAATGCACAATTTACATTCGTGCCAATTCGAACTTTTAAGTCAGGGCTCGAGAATCATTTGCACTATCTTTTTCGATAGTTCGAAATCTGTGTCTACGAAATTCTCGATAATGTTGAAATGATCAATGTTATTGCGTAGCAACTTAAATTCCACTTCGTCCACGAACTCGCACAGTTTCTGAAACGTTTTAAAAATTCATCGATGAAATAACTACATTTTTAACTCTCTTGATAATTTCGGTTACAATTCTATTTGGTACTTTTTATACCTGTGCATAAATGCGCGATTCTTGTACGAATTTCGGTGCGTCGCATTCACTCACAGTGACAAAAACCTTCACATCCCTTATGGGCTCGTTCGCAGCAGTCGCCAGGGATCCGAAACTCAGGTTATCGACCTCGATCCTAGAATTCATGGATTTCTTTATTTTGCATTCGCCAAAATATTTTTGTCAAAGAGTGATACGTCTTGATAAATGTGTCCCGAACTGTTGCAAGATTTTTTTTCAGATTTATTTTATTTTATTTATTTTATTGTTTTTTTTTTTCAATGGGAAATTGTAAAATCATTCGTTTCCTTGTTTTAATTGGACCGAAACGAATGTTTGAAAAATTTCGAAAGCGCAAATTGCAAAGTTGCAAATTAAGGGAGAAATGTGAAAAAATCACCTGCTAAGGTTAAGAGCTTCGTTGTAAGATGTTTTGAGTAAAGGCTCGAGGTTGTAAATGCCAGAAATTAAAACGATGCCCTTTATAAGTTTCAGACAACCGTTGCTCTTGACAGTATTGAGCCATTCAGGGTCGTGAAGCAAACTCGCTGCCATATGTGCCCCGACGCTATGTCCAGCAATCCAAACGTATCTTCAACAATTCCATGACTTATAAGATTCGTACGGAATAAAAGAGACTAATTTTGCAACTGTGATTTCATAATCGAGCGTTCCTACGAAAACGAAACGACCTAAATTTCAAGCTTGGAATTGATTTTCTAGATGATTACTGAATATTAGAAATAAACATCGAAATGTGTTGAAAATTAAGAAACTATAAAAAGCCAAAAAAGTTAAACGAGCTAATTTTTTTCTTACTTGGATCCGATGTCTCGAGCTTCCTGGAGAATTTTGTTCACTGCGCTCTTGACTTGTAAAACTATCTCAGTCAGAGTAACTGCAAGAAAGGCCTCGATTAGAAACTGTTTTTTTTTTTTTTTTTACTTGAATAATGACAAAGAGCTCTGAACGAAAATTCATAAATCCAAATATTTTGAGATTCCATGATTTTTCTTTATATCATAAATGCCTTTTAGGATTTTGCTACTGGCAACCATTTCGAAATACAAAAAAGGCAAGTGGATCTTTAACTTTCGCTCATAACTCGTCTGAATCATGAAAAACGAAAAACTGAAGAGTGTTGACCTGCTGGGCACAAGCTGTAGCCAATATTGTAGGCTTTGATTCCTTGCGAAACGAAGTTTTCGACGTGGAAACTGTACAGCTCTTTGCTCAGCTCTTGCCAGTATCCACCGTGAATAAACACGAAAATCGGAGCATCTTAAAAAAAACGAATGAAAATTCATCCTTCCGCCAAGCGAATGTATACGAGAAAATGGAAAAATAAATTTATACTTGGGATTCGAATAAATGTAAATATTATTTTGAACATGTATTTATTGTCGTTTACCATTTGGCAAATTTGTCCCGTACACGTCGTACTTTTCCCGGTCACCGGACCCGTAGGGAATGTCCAGCTCGCAGCTCAACGTCGAACGAACTTTGTTCGTAACTAATCAAAATTTTTTATCTCAATCAGAAATTGATGTGAAATCCATTTTTTTTCAATGATTTAAATTCAGTGATTCAAAAAAATAATCTTCATTTTTTGGATCAGTAATATCGACGTTTTTACCTTTTTCACCCAACTGATAAAAATGCTCGACGATTTCCGGACCAGGGCCTCTCTTGCACCACATGCTCGGTGAGTACGATTTTTCATGCTCCTAAATCGCGAATTTGGTCGATAAAGATCTCGATCTTTCGATATTCAAAAATACTTTATGAGCGAGCACGTTCGACTTTTTCGCCGAGAGTGTTACGATCAAATGCGTTCGAGGTCACGTAAACGCAGCTATCTCGACGCTCGTGAGCGTTTACGCCAAGGCGCCAAGTCAAATAGCAAGTACTAATAATTCAGGAATTTTAGACTTTGTCACTTATTTTTGGTGTTGAAGTTCCTGGACTCTAGAACGCTTTCGGTGTTCAAGCCGAACGTGCCTTAAGTATTTCAATTTTGCAACTTACCGCGTCGATAGACATCCTGTAGTTTTTTAAAATTATTTTTGTTTAGATTTTATTGATTTTTATTGGTTTTTACGATTGAGAAAATAATTTTTTTCACGAATATTTCGTGAAAGGCACCTTGTACGCTGGGAATGCTAGAAACTTTACCGCTTTATGAATTTTATCAATGTGCGTGGTTTCTAGTTAAAGCGAAAAGGCACAGTGCGACACGGAGCCCAGCACTGAATGTGTCCGATTACTGGACTCTGCATGATTGGACACAGCGAATTCTTGTCCTTGTGTCCACGCCACCATGTATCAAGTTCGAACTGTGCGACAGTGCGTGCCGTGTAATTAAAAAACGTGCATGATGAATGCACGAGATAATCTGGTATTTTTATCGAACTCTCTCTAAATCTCTGATGACTGAAAAAACGAAAAAGTATATTTAGAATGAATTCCTGTATCTAGCGATAGGACTTCGATAACCTTGTATATAAACGATGTGATATACAAGGGTTATCGACCCTGATGAAGCCTTTCTAATACACCGAGACTGTCCAACGAAAGCAATGAAAAAATAAAACGAAATCAAAAATGAAAAAAAACCAGCGGTGCCCAACGACTCAAACTACCGGCTAAATAAAAAGTTTTTTTGTTGAACTGTAATACAAACTTTAAAAGGTTCGACGAATTTTGAAAGTAGGAAATTCCTCGCAAAGTTGTCGATTCGCTGTGTCAATAAATTCTTACATTTCAAAATTTTCTATCGTTTTCGGTATTTTCATACGTCGGTAAAATAGAATGCCGTAACCAAAAATGGAGTAAATTTGAAAAACAAATGCTTTCTCGTCGAGCCTCGAGCTCATGCAGCAATACTTTTCCCTGGGTGATAAACTGCTCTGATGTGCGTTGCAGTTGGTTCATTCAACGATATTCCAGTTTTTCAATAAAAAAATTTCGACAATTGCCCTTTGATCTATATTTTTTGACTCCATCAACAAGACACCTTGATTTTGATCTTTGCGTGCACGAAACAAATTACGCGGCAACACGTACGCGACCACCGTGTTCGTAGGAAAAGTTGCAGCTGCAAATGACGTTTTGAATCGGGCGTCACTGCGATCGCGCGACGAAACAGAGGCGGCCATGCTTTACGTCAGTAAACAAAACGTTCATTGTTTTGGCAACGAGAGCCACAAAATTAACACAATGTCACAGAGATAGTTTTTTTCTCGCTTTTCTTAGTTAAAAAAATTCTTTTGAGAATGCTCCGATCTCAGCCAACGAAAACGTGAGAGGGTCGTGATAGTTTTTTATTCCGGATCGAAGTTTTCCTCATAACGCGGTCATCAAGACCGCGCTAAATTATTAATACCGGTGCTCGTGCATAAGTGTTCCGGTTATTCGACATAGAAAGTCAGAGCATCGAAAATTATCGATAGTCGTAGATACAGCACCGATGGCGACTCTCAAAGGCATTTTTCCCAATCCCAGTAAGTTTTCGTTCTTTCCAAACTTTAGTAGCAAATGTTGAATTTCTCGTGGAACTTGATTTATCAATTTCCAAACGATGAATCTTAATTCTCCAGTTTTTCATCGATCTTTTCCGAAAATCCTTCATCATGTTGTTTCTAAAACTTTAAACTTGATTTATTTCTAATCTTTATAAGCCCGACTCATTTCATAATTCTGACTACTTAACCCTTCGAGTGCACACATCCCAAAAGTGCATATTGGGTCAATCTGACCCAAGGCGTTTTTCAAACCGTTCTATTTCGGTAAATATGCATTTTTTTTTGTAGAGACGTTTTTCTTTGTAAAGTATTTTATTGTGGTCAATTTATTTTTTGGCAAAACTTTCGTTGCCATTAAATGCCAATTAATCGGTGACAGTAAATTGTTGGGGGGTCAAAATGACCCGGTATGTACTCAAAGGGTTAAAATCTCCATAAATAATTAGAATATTTGTAATTCCCTTGAGGAAACTCTTTGAGTGAGAATTCACCGGAGGAAATTGTGTTTTTAGAACCAACACGAAGGAAAAATTTCATTCATGAAAATGTCAAGAATTTGCGACGCATGGAACAATTTTTCCATTCCAAGGAAGTCGAGGATCTTCAAAAGTTGCAATTGCAGAAAAAACCAATGGACAAATATCAGAATGTAGCATCGAGAATAAACACCAGTATCAAAACAAGGAAACATTCCCTCGGCAAGCCGATGCTTCGACATTCTGATAAAAATCTTGCAGAGGAAGAATGTTATTTGGAAAGGAAAACCAGTGCTCCGATAGGCTGTAAAAACTCTGAGCAAAAAAAAGTTCACAGGACATCGGTGAAGCTAAACTTACTGGATAAAACAAAAAAAGATGACGGACTGAAAAATAACAAGGGGCGAGTAGTAAAAAAATCGCCTTCGTATCCAGACTTGTGTCAAGAAGAGTCTTATTACGTCGAGAATCAAGAGAGAGATTATGTGAAATACCGGAATCAGGGAATTCAGACTATGGGCACTGAAGACATCGAAACTTTGTACAGGGAAGGAGCAATAAGGTTTTTACAGTTTTATCAAATTTACGATTTTTCTTTAACAGGTGAATTCCTATTAAATTTATTTCTTTTTAAAGTCTTCATATTTTACCAAAATTTGCCACCAAATCTGTAAGCTCTCGTGTATGAATTTTCATTCTTGATTGAATATTGTCTAAGATTTCTCTTGTCGATGCATTGTAACGATTTTTTCTTGCTCTCGAGTGGCCTAACAGCTCAATTCATTAAATGGAAAGTTTTATTAACTAAAATTCTAAAATTTCAGATACCCTTCAAGCAGGAGTTCAAAAAATGCATCATCGTCGCATCGGAGTACCGAAAGGTCGCAGCCGCGGGAGGGTTCTGTGTCGCCGTCGGATAGGGGCGATGTCTCACCTACAAATGGCCACAAGCAGCATTACGATCGATCCGACTCGTCCCCGGTCAATGACGATCAGAATGATCATGTGAAACTAAACAAACCGAAAAATTCGGTCGCCAGCAAATTAGCTGCACAACTCAACAACGGTGTGCTCCCTTCTAATTATCGTCGAGGCGTTGTTCCGAAGTATGAAAAAAAAAAAACATTTATTCTTCTGTTGCCCTTGAGACTCGTATTTCTTTTTTTTTCTTTCGTCGATTACAGTTGTTTATCTTGAAACTGTGACAAATAGACGTTGAAAAAGTTTAACGTTCATTCTGAAATCGCTGTCCTGCCAAAATTGCATGGATCAACTTTGTTCACAGATATATTCGCGAGAGAAAAGAAGCTCAGCAGCAAGAAGACGCAAAGATCAAAGCCGCTGCATCCCATCCCGATTGTCCGGACGGACACGTGCCTTTACCCGACGAAGAACGTAAAGAGACATTGCGAATGCTGAAGAAACGTGAGTCAGAGAGTCGCAGAGAAATTGACATTCGTTTAGCTTTCTAGATACTTTCGAGGATCCAACATTTTTTTATCGCTGTCGTTGAAAAATGAGCTCAATTGTTTTGTATGTTGACAGACCATCAAGATTACGTGAGCGAACTGAACATGATGCCGATAAAAACAGATACTCTGAGATCACAGAGGCGAAAGATGGAAATAGAGAAGCAACTGACCAAATTAGAAGAAGGCATCAAAGTCTTTTCGCGACCAAAAGTTTACGTCAAAGTAAACGCGTGAAAAAAGCGGTTTTCTTATTTTAAAAAAAATGTAGCTCAAATCTGTTGCATATTACGGGTAGAAATGTCTCGTGCCTTATCGATTAAGAGCTTCACAACGAGGCTCCGTATAACTGATTTTGTTTTTCGTTCCCCCGTCACTAGAATATTGTCCGCATTAACGGGATGTATTGTAAATAATTATACGTCTAGTCTGTTAACATGTAAACACAGGTACAAAGTTCGATGTCAAGATTTCAAAGTACAAAGGAAAAATAAAGATCTATTATTTTTCTCTCGAATCAATAAATCTTATAATTTAAAATTGGATTTCTATCTGTATGTTACAATAAGATTATTTAATATACTAAATTGATATTTATTCCAGTAAACTTGTAGAAGGTCAATCGGAACTTGGATTTTTGGGGATATTTATGCTTTTCGCACTTTGATCTATAGTGTGTAAAAATGCAGAGGGATCGAATCGTATTTTACCCAAATTGTAGAATTCTTCCTCATTGTCAAACCATTCTTTCGCATTGAATTCTTTGAAGAAGATTTTTATTTCACGATCCGCCGACTCGAGGGAATCTGTTGGGATCATAGAGAACAAGAAAATCTTAACCGGCGCTGAAGAAAATTGATCGTTTGTTTCCGTTGCCATCAGCGGAATACCTGCAGCGTTTGAGAAAATGAAAAAATTGTCCGAACGTCGTTTGGAATGCAAAAAAACTTTTTCACAAAGTACCTGAACCGTGCGTCGCGTTTCTTGTGTCGGACAATCCGTACATTGCTCTTATAGTGTTAGGAGCTGTAAATTGTGCTTGATAAACTTTGGTAGGGCCCATGAGTTCTCGCCATTTTTTAATGGCATCTAGGCCGGCGAGGATATGAATATCCGAGGGGCCGCTGCACATAAAAGTCAGTAGACGGTTGTAGAAAAATTTCTCTCTGTGATCTGAATAAAAAAGATCAGCTTGTTCTGCCGAAATGACGGTTCTTTTTGATCTGATGACTTTGAAGTCATTGTCGATTATCACATCGCGAATTTTCTGAAAAAATTCACAAGCTTGGTGGTAGATTGTGAGCGGAAAATTCGACGGGGATTCGGGAGAATTTGTGCACAACTTATTTCACTAAAATTTGGAAGTGTCAGTCAACTTTGATTGAATTGTTTGAATGATTAAAATATCGAGGACCAACAATGCTACTCGGATATGAGAAAAACTAAATATATATTTCACAGTTTCATTGAAAAGGTCCAGAGTTTTTTAGAGGTTAGACACTGACCTGTAGGGCGAACGGCGACTTTACGACGTGAGGTTTCAATATAGCGAGTGTCAGTTGCAACGAATTTTTCGACTTCATCTCTCAAACGCTTCTGAATTAGACTAATAAGTTTGGCAAGTTTAATGGATCGCGTGATCTTGTCATGTTTTACTTATAGACTCGTTTTAATCTCCCGCTACGAAATGTCAGTAACGCGTGGGCAACGGCGTGGGGCAGGCATGCCTATATTTTTTATTACGCGCGCGTTTCTTATATTTTGTCGAGAAATCTTTTTACCGATAGAGCGCTTTATTGAATCCTGTTTCATTGCGTGTGTATGTTCGAAAAAATAGATATATTTCGGCGGATTTTGTAATCAAAGTTCGGTTTCTTTGACCTTCCCTAAGTTGGCCTTCTCATTTCAACTATATTGACTTTTTTTCCGTATCGCTCTCAAAGGTCATTCGGCGATGTATGGTTTTGCAATCAGATTACTCGGTGGTTTTCTTCATTTTTGCAGGAAATAAATTTTAAGAATTCCTCTTTGCCTCAACCCACCCTGAAATCGTTTACGCTGATTTTTTTTTGCCGAACTGCGTCCAACTGCAATATCCTACATCCTCAAAAAAAATCCGTAAAAAAAAAACAGTTTTGTTTTATACTTCAGGCCATCCGTTTTTTTGATGGTTTTTCATGCTTTTTGTAAGAAAAAAAATCGTCTATAGACGAAATTTCCTCTATAAAACAATGGGTCTTCCCTGACAAGATTTCGTTCCTGTGGCAAATGAGTTTGGTCGTTCGTCGAACACGTTATCGTTGAAAAAAAAATTTCTCCCTAATGAAAGAAAAACGTGCGTGAAATAATAATCTTTTCTGTGTTAAAAAAATGTTTCAAATAGTTTTATAACTTTTTTGCTTGCAGATAAGATTGGTCGGGGAATCCATTGAAAGAAATATCACAGTTATCCTATAATTCCGTTTATTCTCGAATTGAGTAATTAGTCAAAAAAAAAAAGAATTTCAATAATCGAATGTACAGTGACTACTCGAGCAATGAGGAATAAAGTTTTGTTTTTCATACTTCGGATAATAACTGTTTTTCTACAATGTATACACCAAAGTTCAACGGGCTGGTTCAAAAGTGTAGTGCACGACTCCTTGCTTTGGCATTTGTTTCTCCATCTGCATAGGAAATGAAAAATGTTGGTTATTTTTTCTAGAAACGTCTCAATATAGTGGAATATGTTGGAAGCTTAATAATAATTAATGATTGAGATTCCGAACAACAATTCATGCACTTGCTTAGTTTTAATATGAAACCATCGTTGTCTGTTCGTGGGTTAATTTTTAGCCCATGGGAATAGAGGAAAAAATAAATGAAACTCACAATTGGATGATGATGGTCCCACGGCAATGAAAATAGAACAGCGAAAAAGATCAAAGCTCCACAGAACATGCGGATTTGTGTCCAGAATGGCACAGGAGGTTTTATTCCACAGTCTGCGCGATCCAATCCCATCAGATTATCACTGATGTGTATCTATGGAAAATAAAATGAATTTTTTATTCATAGAGAATCATAGGCATGTGTAAGTTTCAAAAAGGAACAAAAAAAGTGAATAAAGACAAAATATGAAGGAATATACAGTTTCGTGAATGTTTCTCCTGAATGCTGGATTGTCCCACGGGTAGAAAGGATCCTTTGCCGCTGCTCCGATGAGTGGCAGTTTTGGATAATCGCCGTAACCGTTTCCATCGTCTGGATATGGCTCGTACTCCTCTGGGCTCAATCCATACTTTTCTGCAGCTTTCCTTCTTTCCTCCTCAGTTTTCGGATAAGGACCAGGTTTGAAATCGCTTGTCTGGTAAGTCTCTATGGGAAACCGCAACAATAGTGTCACAATTTGTTAAAAAACACCTGACAAACGATTTCGCTTTACTTATGTAATTAACCTCAAAACTGTGGAAAAAGTACAACTGCAATTTTGACCTTTTGCCTTGAATTTACAAATAATTACTTTTGTGGTAGAGTTACGACACTAACAATAACTCACTTGTTCTTACGATGTTGTATATATATCCTGTGTTTTTCGTTGGGAATGGACTTATTAGTCCTCGAAGTTTCATGAACGACGCCATTTTTCCTTACAGCTGCCGACGTTTCCGATAACGCACTGACACTGACAAATCAATAAATAATGTACGTTCTGTGTAAATCATCCAAAAATTTACAATAATAAATTTGAATTTCTAAAAAAAATGCAAACGATTTTATGACGAAATATAATTTATACAACGCTGATCGAGAAGTCCGCAAACGATTTTATGGAAATTTTATTTTCTTCGGTTATTAAAATCCCATCATTTTGGTGAGAATAAATGGATATAACATAATTATTCAGCAAAACACAACAAATATTTTGTTTAACACGGAGTTTCTGCGAATTGTTTCTGATTATAGATCGAAAGATTCAAATTTCCCGCTCTTTTGACCACTTCATTTTTTTATATATGCATGTGTACAGTAATCGAATTTTATCGGGGTATATTGATATTGTTACAAGATTATAAATAAACAATTACTGAATGTTATTTGATGACAAGAATAATAGTAATTAGTGAAAATTATTTCATTAGTCTCTAAGATCTGACAATTTATGCGTTGTTTTTGGAGCTCGCAACTTTTTGTTATTGAAATATAATTTTGTTCCGATTTATGCGAATCATGTTCAGCATTACGTCACAATGGTTTATCAATCCTTGAACGATATAATTCTTCTTGGTAGGGTTTTGATTAAACGATCATCATGATCCTATACAACATTAAATACACATATGTTGGCAACGCAGAACAATAAGACACGATGAAAATATGTTAGTGAGGCTACGGAGTAAAATGGCCGTTGGCGTGTGTTATTCGTCGGTCCGCCGTTTGTGTCGATGCTTTAACGGTGTTTTCGTCGGATAAACATTATTGAATAAGTGTCCACGTGAAATTCCACGGTGTTATCAACATTGTGGGAAAAACAGTAAGTATTAAATAACGAAGTTGTCTCAGTGCAATATTTTTCCCAACGCGTGTATACGTGTTATTTTATTTCTTGCGTACGTCGCTCGAACTGTTTCGATATCGAAACATTACCAAACAAGTTGGCATAATTCTGGAGCATTGAAAAACACAACCACGTGTTTTATGTCAATGTTCCGTGGCTTAAATTTAAATTCCACATTTTCTTAATCCCGCGCCTCTTCGTATCGACGAACTGCGCGTAAATAAGTTTTCAAAAAATGGTGTTTACTGTGATTGTTTTGGTTATGAATAACTATCGATCGACATTCAAATATCGTTGACATGTGGCAAATTCCCGACATTTATCGTTATTTCAATGGTAAGG